>CATQJL010000223.1:9939284-10539284 GCA_958299035.1 Cylicocyclus nassatus
AAGCAGTGGTATCAACGCAGAGTACTAGTAAGTGATAAGGGTGGTGAATTTGTGGTTATTCCACAAGAATTGGATCGTCGGATAACAGCTGCTTATCTCGCAGACGCTACAACGTATAGAGTAGTCTCTGAGAAAGAATATCAAGCCCAATGTAAAAGACTTAACGATGTTTGGAGTGTAATAGGGAGATCTGCTGGGTATCCTGACAGATTCGTTAGCAGATTGAAAGTAACAAGTCCATGTTGTCCAGTCTTTTACAGCCTTTTCAAAACGCACAAGCTTTCCTTGCGCGAACTACATTCAGTGTCACCGGAGACTTATAAGATTAGGCCGATTGTTAGTTGCGTGGGCGGTCCCGCTGATCGAATATCGTGGTATCTGAACAAAATTGTGAGCCAACTGTTAACGAAAGTACCAGCGCATTTAACCAACTCCCGTACGTTTATCGAACAGCTCCGCAATGCTAAGTTTGATTCGAGCGCAGTGATAGAGTCGTTCGACGTAACGTCTCTTTACACTAATGTGCAGAACGACCAAGCTTTGCAAGCGCTATCGGAGATGTTGGATGAGTATGCTGGCACGATAAATATGTTTGGACTCAGCAAGGCAAACGCGATGGCCCTAGTAAGCGAGTGTCTGAACTGTAACATCTTCAGATGGTCTGGGACTTACTAATCCCAGATACGTGGATTAGCTATGGGCCAAAGACTAGCACCAGTTCTTGCCATATGCTTTATGAGTAAGATCGAAGAGCCGGTGTTAGCGCGAATGCCACTGCTGTATTGTCGTTATATCGATGATTGCTGTGTTGTGACATTCACACAGTCTGAGATGGACAAGTGTTACGAGATTTTGAATCAGCAATCACGATACATCAGGTTCACGCGTGAGACAAGACACGACGGATGGCTGCCTTATCTGAACGCGCAGATAAAGTTGACCGATGGCATTGTAAGCACCAAGTGGTACCGCAAGGAAAGCTCCAAAAACATCCTCATTAACGTCAAGTCCGCACACCCTGCATCTGTCAAACGTGCTGTCCTTAGGAATATGTTCAGAACGGCAATGCAGACGTGCAGCGGAGAGGATGAACGGCGCGAATCACGAAAGCTGGCTACCCAAATTGCTTGCAGCAATGGCTACCATCCCTCACCACATATTCGACATCCAAAAAGTGGTGAGCACCGAGCTGAAAACAGACTTCCACTTTGCCTGCCATTCATCTCCGATAAGATCAGCGCGGCCATTCAAAAATGCATAATTCGTGCACAGCTGCAAGATGATGTTATGTTAGTCAACATCCCAAACGACAACATCAAAAAACAGCTGGTGCGAAATCGGCTCTACGATCGTTACTGTATATCTGAGCAATGCGTTGTTTGTCCGCACGGGAGACTGGGAGACTGCGCAAAGATGGGAGTTGTGTATCAACTCGAGTGTTTGAGCTGCAACGCACGTTACATTGGGGAAACAGGAAGAATGCTTAGCATTCGCGTAAAAGAACATCTTGCAGATAAAAGGCGAAAGAACATGGCTTCAACGCTTGGCAGACATAGGCGCGAGGCGCATGATGATGAAGATTTTGACATTAAAGTCACGATTCTAACATTTGAAGAGGAGATCTCAACTAGGAAAGCTATGGAAGCTTTCTGGATTTCTGCGAAGAATCCAGAAATGAACAACAAAAACGAATGTCTATCAATAACCGCTGACTTTCTCCCGTTTATATCATTATGCGAGTTATGACTGTAGATCATTTACCATCCAATGCAGTATAACTCATTCGTCCGTCGCGACCGTCTCCTTCCGGTACGGACATTTGATGACGAAGCGGTGATTCCCTGGTATGTCTTTGCTTTCGCAATTTTTGTGGCAACTAGATTGGGTGAAGGCCGAAAACTGGCAGAACTAGGGGAGACATTTGGTGGGCTGGACTCACTGATGAAGCTCAGAACCATTCTAGGCCTCTGACGAAGACGAAAGCGTTGAAACGTAAGGCCGTTGATACTGACTAATAAAGGACCACCTACCAACCTGTACGGCACAAGAAGAACACACAATACTATTGCATCATAAATATTGTAATCAGTACTCATCGTAAACTTGTTACGATCTAGAAGCTGAAACGTAACGAAGCCTATGCAATATCATTGTAAGACTCGCAGAAACTGGTAGCACAATACTTGAGTTGATGGGCGTCGCATTGCTAACATTTGATTTAACTGGCTTGGCACCATTAGGGCGGGGTTTTGTGATCTAATTGAGGCCGCTCGCGCCCGCGACGCACCTGCGTCTCTCTCGCGCGAGTGCTCTCTGATCATTACTTAGCCTTAATTAGGTCACGAAGCCCCGCCTTTGCCGATGCCAAGCCAGTTGAATCAAATGGTATATCACTGATTTCATACTATACCGTGCGCATACTCGGATAACCGCCGGGGGCAGGTGGCCATGCGAATTTTGAGCAAGCGCGCACCGGAAAAATAGTTCGTTGATTTTTTGCGGCCCGCTTGCAGAAATTTGGAAGAAAGTTGGCGAAATTAAAGACGAATGGTTGAAGAACAGTCGCGGTTTCTTTACAGATAGCTGCGGCGCAGTGGCCGCATTCTCGCGAACTTTCCGCGAGAATATGCAAATTTCGAGGGCCGCACGGTCCTTTGTGGAGAACCGCGTAACCCCCAGGTACTTTCCGCTGAGAGAAAGTGCCTCAAACTTGAGTAATTAAACCAACGGTGACACCTCTGCCACACAGAGTCTTACCTGTGCTCGACGTACGCCCGAAAATGCCTAAAAAGAGTCCGAGCGCTTGCTGAAAGTTTGGCCAGCGCTCGCTGAAAGAAATTATTGCCGAGCGCTTGCAAAAAATGCTGTATTGCTGCCCGTTGGCAGAATATGCGACCGTAAAGGAAGTGCCGCCCGCTGAAGGCTTGGCCACGCCCCAAAATTCTGCTGACCGCCTGCAGAAAAGCGTGAGTTTGCGGACCGCCTGCCCCCGGCGTTTATCTGAGTATGTGGACACTAAATGTTTCAAGAAAAACGCGGCCGCTTCGATTGGGCTTGCTGCGCGTTGAGAGTATTCGAGTATTTTCTCATGCCAGACCTGCAGAGTCTAATCGCCGCTCAGGCTTGAAGGGGATGCGCCACAGACGCAGCGCAAGTCTAAGTTAGGCGGCCGACTCGCGTGCAGCTTTCTGAGTGGCTGAGCGCTGTGTTCGATCGGACGCGCTTTCCCTCTTACGACGCGGATTTCGATAGTATTTTAGGTTTGAAAAGAAAAGGAGGATTATGACAGGATTGCTACTGTGTAGTAAAACACGATGTAAATCGGATTTGATTATCCTGCAACTGTGAACACTGGAGAAAACGCCCGCAACCTCATCTTGTAATAAGGTTCTGACACGTCGTCCAGAAAAGTTTGTATACTTATAGTTGTCCTCAGCCCATTAGGCACTCGTTGGGCGGATTTGTATTTACTGAAGCAGTTGGTTAAAATCATACCTTCGATAGTCTAGAGACAGGGCGTCAAAAGTGAAGGTTGTTTGAACATCTGACGTCACAAATAGTGAAGGTTGTTTAAAGAAGATTAGAGAAGAGAAAATGACGTAAAATAGATATAGAAAAAAGAAGCTGCTAAAAACCGGATAAAAACACTGCAATGAGGTTCGAAAACTTTCATTTGGCGGCTTTTCATAGTGCAAGTTTTCGCTCCAGGACCAGCAATTCGCAACACGGGGTTTTGATTTTTGATGCGTCCTTTGAATTTTCACCCCCGCATTGACGTTCCTGTTTTCTGGGACGTTGTCTGGATTGTTGCGCTTGTTGTTCTGAGCAAGAATCACCCAAGCTGGAAAAAAATCGATGCGAAAGCACTGAAACAGAACAAGGTGAAGAAAAACGCACTTTTTACGATTTTATGGAAAAAATTCCACCATAATCGAAGAGGTAAGGGCTGGGTGGTTGTCTGCATTATGAACAGAAGCAAGATCTATAGAATGCACGAAAAAACCGCATGAAAAGAGTTGAACTAGGAAGAAAACAAGAGTTTTTCGAAAACAAGGTTTTTACCGGATTTCTCAATCAAATGAAAAAACGTGGTTCTGGGACGTTGTCAGCCTTGAAATAGAGATCAAGAGCTTCAAAATGATATATAGCTTGTTGAAATTGGGTTCGAAACAGCGAGAAAAAGGGTACCAGAGCCAAATGCCCCGCGCCCCGCGTTTGGGGTAGCGAGGTAGCGCGTAGCGCGCGGAGACGCAGACGAGCAGCGGAGACAGACCAGAGCCGACGGGGCATTTGGCTCTGGTCGTAGATCTCCGCGGGGTCTCAACGAAACCCTGTAACATTATATATCATTCTGATCGTCATGACACGGCGAGGAGAACTGACAATGTCCCAAGCTTTGAAAATCATTCATTAACGAGATAGACCAGCGTTTTGGTGCGCGACTCTCTCGAGAAGATTTAAGCGCAATTTCTCATTTTCGTTCAACTCCAACAGCTTTCCCAAACTTCTGAAACTCGATTTTAGTCAAGTAATTATTTGATTGAGAAGTTTTGAATTCCTGAATTCCGGTGAAAATTTCACAGAAAACTTCTTCTTAACTAAAAAAGGCTATGACAACGCAAATTCTTGGTTTCGCTGAGATAACCTAAAGATATTATCCCCTATATTTGCTTCATTAACATTCGTTCCGATATACTCAGGATAATAACATCCGGGGCGAAGCCCGGGATGACTTCTGCTTTTTACTAGGTGAAGGTTGTGTCCCCTCATAGCTCACAAAGTGAAGGTTACCAGAGCACGTGGCTCTATGTATCGAGGGTATGGTTAAAATACTATTTTGTTGATGCTTACTGTTGTTTCATGCTACTAAGCTTCGTTTACTTTACTTTACTTCAGGTAAACCTAAAAAAACAGTGCATTTAAAGTCTTTTGCTGAAAGATCCCTTCACTGCAAGCCAGCCAGAGCCGCCTCTAAGGCTGGACAAATTTGGACATAAACGCTCATGACTTCTTCAGAGATGTTCTGCAAATGAGAAAGACACTTCAAAATCCGCATTCAAAGACGCATCTAGCGATACACATTTCTTTTCGATTTGCCAGATCAATTTAATATCTTTCCCTAGAAAGAATTGTAAAATTTGAACATGCATTTTGGCAATTACGTTGGTAGCTCATTGTCAGTGCTGAATTAAGTATGTTGTATAGATATGGGCCCATAGTAAACCTCTGTTCAGCTCAACTCGGCTGGGAACGGGCCTACGTTGAACGTAGAGCGCCTCAGTCCGGCATCCGGTGAGCATCGATCGATTCGGATCGCTTTCTAGACCTAGAGATCTTGTGCGTTTTCAAAAAATACACCCTTTGAGCGGTTTTGTCGAATGGCTAAGCGAATGTTATTTAACGCGAAAGTCCATGGTTCAAAGCCGGCTAGTGGCGAATTTTTGCGCCACCGCAGGACAATCTTTGATAGCAGCCGTTAGAAAAATGGATGGCGACGGCTACCAAGGATATCGTCAAGCAAACAAATGGGTAAAACAAAACTATCATATTTTGACAAGGATATCACGAAAAAACGAAAATGTTGGAACATAAAGCAATGGAACAAATCATGAAATCCTTGTTCAGAGCAGTTTTTGAAAGAGAAACGTAAGCAAACCCTGAAAAAAAGGAATCCTGCTTTTTTTGTTTTTCTCGCCGCAATCAGCTGTCCGTTGATCCACTCCCATTTATGCCGCTGAAATTGTACACTTGGGAATTTTGCACCGCAGTTCTACGTCCTGAGTTGTCCCGTAAGTTACTCATGAGCAACTTACGGGATATTTGTCTGGCTCTCTTCTCTTGCACACAATCTCTTTCGGGTAACACTGAAATTCATCCTCGCATAAGTGGCATGCTGGTGAACTGACTGTGACACTTGACCGGACATTCTTTTAACTGCTGAACAGACTATCCTTAAGCGCGGGAAGGTGGGCGGGATTAGGATCGCCTGCGGAAGCTCTTTTAAATGAGTAATTCTCAGGTCACCTAAGATGAATGGAGGCCTACTACGTGCCATGGTGTCTGAGTTCTAATGAGTTTATGGAGATCACGGCTAACAATGAGTGACTTTGTAAGCTTATGGTGAATTACAAACAAGTTTAGGCGGAGGCAGATTAGCGAGCGTCCGCCTCGCAACAGTTCGCACATAGTGTGCTAGGAAGCCATGTCTGCATCTCTTCTCTCGCTTCAATCTTGCTCTCAAATAAAGCCAGCGCTGTGCGTTCGCAAAGCCTTCAACGATACGGACGCTCTGCTCTGCTTAAATTTTCTCGTCTAATGCTGGTTGAAACAGACTGTAGTTAGCCGGCATCCCGATCATGCCGGCTACGCAAGGGATCTTATGTGGACCGCGGGGCATGTAAAGGAAAGTAATCGTCCTTTCAAATGTATCTGTTTTCCTCAGCATGCTTTAACCACCTCCATCTGAGGCACGTCATACGTGATCCACTTGATCCATTTGATCCACTTGATCCACTTAATCCACATAATTGCTTTGCTATAGAACAAATCAGTGGATTGACTAGCGAAGTGGATGAAATGGGTGAAGTGGAGCAAATATGGCGCGTGCCTAACCGACATGGTGGCTAAAAGGATTCCTGTATCATGTTAACTCACCTTCCTAACGTCCCAACGCGAGCTGAGTTGCTTTGTATAGGCTGCATGACGAAGGCGCAATATCTTCGGGCGCGACCGCGGCTTTATTAGCCGCAGAGCGCATGAGGTGCGGGATATATAACGGTGAGGATACGCGCGCGTCGCGTTCGCGCACGCTCGACTAATATCGCCATTGCGCCTTCGTCATGCAGCAGCCTTTAGCTATGGCCTACTTGAAACCGTGACTTGTTAGCAATCAGTGAGAAAATCGTTCCATTGCAAGGTTCTAGAAATCAATAAATTCAGATTTCTTCTGCAAAGCCTGAATTTATTGATTTTTATACATTTTTTCCATCCACATTAGCTAGCAAAGGAGAATCCGACAATTAGCAAATCATCCACGTTCTGTGATGCCTTTTCGCATCCACATTTGCAAGTGTAACAACACTGCTTTCCGCAACTCCGCTATTTTCGGCAGAGGCGGCCGAAATAGCGGAGTTTGTTCTCCTAACCCCAAACATGGATCAAAGTAAATGTTTCCTACCAGAGAGCTTAAATCAAATAGACGTGTGTATACCATGCTACAAACGGACTCCCGCCAATCCTTCTCATTGTCAGTCGTTATGACAACCAGGCAATCTTGTGGACTAGGATGCTGAGAAGGAAATGCAGTTGACAAGTATCGCAATTTTTGTGATTCATAGTGAGAGTTAGTCGTGGATTGGCCGAAAGACCAATTGCCTATGGTACTACTACTTTCTCGGTGAACAAATGAGAGGGGCGGGGAGGGGGGGGGGGGAGAGAGAAGGAGGGATTCGCTTTTCCGAATAGTTGTAAGAACTACTCGAAGCACCTTTGGCTATGTCCTAAATACTATTATTCTGTCATTAAGAGGGTGATTAATTCTTTCTGTAACGACCCATATTAAAAGATATCTTTTCAGAGTTAGCACCTTTCGGACTTATTGTACAAGTTCTAGAGGCTTATGTGAGATTAAGAGGGAGAATAGTCTTTTGTCGATCATAAACTATTGTGAAATATTGGGTTGGTCCGAAAGTTCGCGCTGTTTTTCAAAACCATGCTTAAAACACTTAGAATAAAGATAGATAAACGATGTAAACACTATACAATGTAGAACCTCTTCTCTTTCAAATGGTTGTGTTTTTATTCAGATTCCCTCAACGTCCGCTCACTGATCGGCAAGGATCTGCAACCCATGATATTTTCACCCGTCTTCAGTTTGTCATTTTTTATCAAATTTCCATTTTCAACTATTGGACTAGCTTTGATAACAGTTGGATAGACTAAACAAATTGCAATACAATGAATTGTTTTGGCTTCATCAGTTAACGTTTTAGTTTTTTGAAATAATTTTTCCAGTGCCCATTACTTTCGCGAAGTCGCGAAAAACACAGTCGCTCCAAACGCTGATGATTCTTCGGAATTAAAAGCTTCCAAAAACAGATGATGACCTAGCACAAGCAAGCAACTGAGTGTTTAGCGGTTCGAAATATTGGATTCGAATTTTTTGGACAGCCTGGGACGCCCCAAAAATGGAATCTGACAGCATCAGAAAAATTTTCAAAAATTTTGAGAAGCCAGCTAGAGATGCCAAGAAAATGTCTTGTATTGCATTTTGTTTATTCTATCCAACTATCATCAAAGCTTGTCCAAAAGCTGAAAATGGAAATTTAAAAAAAATAGCCAAACTTGAGATGGGTGAAAATCGTGTGTTAGAGATCGCTGCCGATTATTGAGCGGACATTAAAGGCTGCGTCCAGGCAGATCCGAGTTCGACGACCACGCCCACTTCCTCTCGGACGGCCAACCCCTTATGAACGAAATCTCCTCAGCCTTGACGCGTTTTCTCATGACCAACACAGTCGAACTTACAGCGTTTACCTGTTAATACTTGCTTTCGACAAGGATAACATCAGAAGCACTCGTCCGGGTTTTCCCAAAATAGCCCCAAAAGGTGGTTTTCTGAGAAATTCACGTTTGAGTTCCATATTCGGAAGCAGCGCCATGGAAAGGCCTGAATAACATAAAAATATAGAAGTCGAGAATCTGCCTGGACGCTGCCTTTAAGGGAATCTGAACAGAAACATAACCATTAGAAAGAGGAAGAAATCATGCATTGGATAGTGCTTACATCGTTTGTCTATCTCTATTACGAGTGGTTTAAGCATGGATCTGAAAAACAAAATGGACCGACCTAATAATTGTGTTATCCATTCAGTTTTAATAGTGTAAGCCTTTTTCTGCTCATTTGAAAAGAAAAGAAAACAAATGCTGTCTATCTTTCCCATTTCAATATAAGGCTTCTCCTGATTCCCATAAAAGCACTCTCTTAAAATTTTTTGAATTACCAGTAGAAAAGTTTTTCACTACGCAGGGAGCTTCTGATGAATCGCCATGCCTAGGAATGTTTATCTAATGACTTTTTACGAGATTTACCTTGGAGTGCACGAAGGTAAATCGTAGTTGCCAGAGATTTCCAAAGTGCCAGCAAAAGATTGAAGAGCAAATATGTTATTGCTTTGTATTTATGGCACTCCTTGCAGCTAGGCAATCTTAGGCAATTTACATCTTTTTCTGTACGCTGAGCGCCATTCAAACAGCTTTAGCACCTCAAAGCCACCTCTTACATTTATTTTGAATCACGATTAACCTTTTAGACTTGCACCTATCTCATGTCATTGTTATGAAGCTTAGTTGGTATACCATAGGGCGTGGTCTGTCAAACCATTCTAGAGGAAATACTTCATTCGTCAAAAGAGCCAAGTCAGCTGATTGAATCTCATCAAAATTCTGATTGCGTTTCCAGGCATTTATTGCCGAATGTCATGGCTACAGGGAGACGGAGTGGGCTTTGAATACATTAAAGGCATATGAGCAGAGAAAAACATCGAGACGAAATATCACCATGGTCGCGATTGTGTTTTGAATTCGAAAGAATTCATTTTTGTTTGAATGTCGCTGAAATAATCCTTGCATTTGCTGGGATATCATCGTTAGGCAAATACCTCAGATATTAGCAGCGGGAATCTTTCTACGTGTCTTGACGTGATTTTACTCAATTGATTTTAATATTGTTAATAATCATTTGCATATTATGTTTTCATTCTATTTTCCCTTTTCATTTTGAGATTTTTATCATTTACCTTTCAATGTCAAATATGTATGCGCAAGAGTGCTAGGCGAAAACTGGCAAAAATATTGCACGGAGCTCTTTGACGAAAATGCTTTTAGATATAATCGCTATTTAGTTTAGCTTTCCATAGTTGTCCAAATTCTGAGAACTTCAAACTCTTTGTTCTAGATTTTGCAGGTGATAAATTAGTGCAGATTCGTTAAATTTTAGCCGTTCCAGGATTTTCGTCCCTTCCATGATTTCAGAACGTCATTCACTTTGTTTGTGATTAACGAACTATAGCGAGCAAAATTTTGACATTTGATTTTCTTGTTCAAGGAAGATTTTTATAGCCTCAATGATAATCACACCTCAGCTCGATTTGAAATGTTTTGTACTTTTGTTACAGTTACGTTTCAATAAGAGTTGAGGTTGTGAGAGAAATTTTGAAAAGCCTCGAGAGCCAAATTGAAATTTTATAGAGCAGTTTATTGCCTTTTCCACTTAGGTTTGATGCTTGATGCTTCAAAACAGACTAATAATGCTGAAAAAAGTGCTATGAAATAAAAAAAATTGCCAAACAAAAAAGGCTTTGCTCCATCACAAGCGAATAATGGTTATAGTCTTGCTCAACCCAGCGCTTACAATCAATAAACTCAAAAAAGCTGGAAAATGGAGAAACATCCGAACCTGGGGACTGGAGCTGGAAATTTGGACAATCAAACAGAAAAACCCTCTGGAAATTTTTCGACAAACAAACAGAAAATTTTCGATAAACTCCAATGCGCTGACTATTTTCTACAAAAGCCTCTGACTGCCTACTTGTATGTGTTGTTATGTTTTAAACTATACCACTCCAAACAGATGTGCGTAATGAAAAATTGCGCACAAAGTTTTGCTGGAGTATTGAGGTTTTGGAATTGCACTGCATTTTTGCTGCAGTGCGTGGCGGATTTAATAGGATAGTTTTGTTTCTGGTGCGGAAAAAATTAGTTGTCTATGCAGTTCTTGAATTTCATTGCAGCCGGTGTTAGCGCTGTACTCAATGACTAACATATACTTCATGTAACTGCAAATAGATTTGTATTTTGGCCGCAAACTTTGTCACAGCTCAAACTAGGTGAGTCTTTTGAAAGTGTTTCCTTGGCCATGATGATTATAGGGTTCTCAAATGTGCCAAACTGCTCAAAGACACAAGGCAAGTGGTAGTTTACGAAAATGGATAGGAGGGACAATTTCCATTGGATATTCATGCGCGCTGCACTCCTTTCGTTGACTGCGCAGTATAATGTCATTTTATGTATACGGCATTTGAAAAATCGTGACGAGCGACCGCGCGCGACACGCATGCCAATTCCGGAATTTGCATTTTCTTGGTTTTCATAATTAGTCAAATGTTTTTTTGCCTACGTATGATAATATTTAGACACTGGAAGTGAGTGAGCAATTATTGAAATAGTCCCTTCTTGTATGAGCGTTTTATGCTCCTGAGGGGGCAAAGTCCGCAGTAAAATCGTCGTCACGATTTTATAAGTGAGCTGCATATTTCATTTCCATAACCTTCCTTGCAGACGCAAAATTAATGTTGACCTTTTTAGTCACAACGAGCAGCGTTGTCGTAGCTCGCGCGATACGAACCTCACCTAATAGGAAGGCCGGAAGCGCTGGTTGCCGCAGTTATTCAGCGCTATCCTGTGGCGCCCGGGCCTTACCTGCCGGGCGCGTTCCCATGCCAAGTTGTTAAGATAGCAAAAAGCTTATACGCCTTTTCGAGTTCCTTTGTTTTTGATTATCACTGATATCTTTATGCCGGGCAGCAATTGAGCTCGCGCAGACGGTTTTGGAGCGTTCCTTGACTGGGTTTGATGCGTTGGAGACGCGAGGTTAACTCTAGCTTGTCGCTGTAGATAAAAACAGCGGGAGTGGAGTAAGTTTGCACCATCCTCTGAGGGTTTGCCTCGGGTCGAGCATGTGAACGAACTCTGCATACCATGAAAAGCATCAATGGGATTTTCATCTCATGTCACTTCTTCTTCCTCACCTTCTTACTATAATACTTCTTTTAAGTAGTCGTGTATGTGTTGTGTTTTGTTATATACAATAGTGATTAATCTAATCGAATGTTGCGATGAACTATAGCGCGCCTGTAGGGTGTAGGCGCCGAGGGGTGCGGGTCAGGAGTCACGATTTTTCGCGGAGCGACGCCGCGCGACGTCAAGCAGTACAAGACTCAGCTCTCCTCAGTACTCCTGTCGATTTTACTTATGCCATCGAGTCATGTATCTGCCGCCACCTTCCACCCCCGTCTGTGGCGGCGTGCACTTTAGCACCGGAGAGTTACTACGAGGCTCAAAATTTGGGCGCAGCGAGCGAGCACCGCGCGCGGTGTGACTTCTGATCCGAAGCCTCATTTAGCGCGCATAGTTGTAGCCGCGCATTCGAAATCTAACATTGTGATGTAAGGCTGACGAGCTCCAGGGCTGCTGGCACTCGAGTAGCATCAACCGTTGTACTCAGGGCAACCCTCGATCGTGATGCTCTTATCGCTTTGCAAATGCAGGTCATTACATAGACATTAAATTATATTAGATAGTTCATAAGACGTATGAATAGCAAATTATGACGTCCTTATAACTCAACTGGATTTATAATAGGTCCATGTTCAGCATTTAGACAATAAACGCTAGCTAACCATGGCCTCTTAAGCATCAATCAGGGAAAGTCAAGTTGTTAAGTGCTGCGGCTCGGTGGGTCCAGCAACCCTAGCCGTGTGCTCGACTGCCCTGCTCCGCTAAATACACCCTAGTATGATACACTTCCAACGCCGATGTGCACTTTGGCGGTTCCACACGACTTGGCACCCCAGCCAACCGACCTACGAACCACCGCGACCACTTTGGATAAAATTATATATCAAGCAGCAAATGTATAAAATTACATACAACAAAAAGTGTGACCGAAGATAATAACACGGGATGAGCCGCGTCCATGCTGACTCGACCCCAGCTCCACTCCCGCAACGTTGCTCATTATATGCAAGAGCAAAACAATGCTAACATCATATACACCATATCTGCTATGCTCGCAAGTTCCTCTTAAAAATCTATTTCAAGAAATTATTGCACTTATGAATTATAAAAATGCGGAATACGAATTGTAGGTGACTGATGATGAATGGAACTCGCTAATAAATACTGTTTAGTAGTCAAACGTAACTTTGATTTCAAGATGTGCATAACATAACCACTGATATAAAATAGCAAGCTTTTTCCAACCTATTTGATTTATCAGTGCATATGTAAATACAGTTTTCATGTTTTTAGCGACAACAGCCGTGAACACCCTTCTTCAAAGAAATCAACCGATGGCAAATCAGCTATCGTCACCTCTACAGATCGTGCTACCCTTGTGGCGTCGCGGACGTGCCACGTGTGACCAACACATTGCCAACGTTGGCAGCAACACGTTGGCAACATGCAGCAACATGTTGACGTGGCCAAAATGATCTGCCAACATGTTGGGGCATGTTGCAAACATGTTGTTGCCACGTTGCCAACATGTTAGCCACACGTGGCAGGTCCGACAAGGGAACGATCCCAACTTAAGGTGGCGAATTGGAATGACGAACCGCATACCATTAGATGCGTCTTGATGAGCTGATTCCAAATCTACCTTCCACATCTGCGACAACGTTATCTGGAAGAAGTTATGAAAGGTTAAAAATGTGAAGTAACGGAGGGTTTTGATGCATAATTTGCTTTGAAATTCAACTTGAAAGTGCACGACTAGCATCATATTGAGTGTACTGATTTCACGGAATGCTCACATTCAAAAGTAACGCAAATAAATGTTTTTGAACAGCTAAAAAGCAACTAAAGTTCTTTGGTAAAAGCTATGAGCATTGAAAGTCCAAATTTGGCAAATATACAGCGCAATACCTCGGAAATTAGTCGTTCAAAAACACTTATTTTTGTTTCTTTAGAGTGTGAGCATTTCTTGAAATCACTACACTCAATATCATGCTAGTCATACACTCCCAAGTTGGATTTTGAAGCGAATTATGCACTAAAACCCCCGTTACTTCACATTTTTAACCTTTCATAACTTCTTCCAGATAACATTGTCGCAGATATGGAAGGTAGATTTGGAATCAGCTCATCAAGACGCATCTAATGGTATGCGGTTTATTCCAATTCGCCACCTTAAGTTGGGATCGTTCTCCTGTGAGACGCAGACCTAGGGTGGCACGATCTGTGGAGGGGACTATAAAGTTTGATGCAGTTTCGCTTGTGTACCATACTTACATACTTCCGAGTAAAAACTGCAATCGGGCATTATAAAGAGCTACAGAGTGATTCAAAAAGTATGGATAGTAGCATTGTGCATAGTTTATATAATGTTGGAGATCTTATTCATATAATTCAATCTCTTGCTCAGCAACTTCCCGAAACAGGGCGCTGTGGTTTACAATTCCAAGTTTCTTTTCTGCACTTCGAAAGTAAAATCGCTTTTTAGCGCTAAATCGCCCAATTCCGCATTGTCGTAGTTGCATTATCGAATCATATTCTTTCGATATGCTCTTCCATTATAATTTTTGTGTGCTTATTGCTTTTTAGCTGCTTTCGCGTTCTCGCTCGCAGGAGTATCATTTTGCTCATCTGGGATTCACGCCCAGAAAAAATCAAAAGGTATAGCGTAGTTAGATTATCTATCCTTTTAATATCGTATAGTAGGTGGGATCTTTATTCCAGATTGTTTCACTTAATTGTAGCAAAGTTAGTGCAACTAAGAAAACCTTTTGGTACGCGTCAATAAAGTATGTACAAAATGCTAATTTTGACACAGAAGTTAAACACAAACGTGATTGAATCTGATTTCTTCGAGAAGATTTCGCATTTATCGGCTGAAGCCAGCTGTACTGTCATGGACGAACAAGCAACAGCTTATCTTTGTGTTCTCACTATCAACTCGACAGCAGTTTTTCCTTCCAAATAGGGCTCTCCAAAGTCCATTTGCGAAACCCAGAATGGTAGTGCTGGCAACTTCACATTGATTACTTATTTTCAGTGGCTATGATCTGTTCCATCAATGGTCAACTTTAAGGCAAAGTTCCACGGTGCTTATTCTAATAATTAACTTGTTGCAGTTTTTGTGCATAGAAATATGCTATAGTCAACGTTCATATGTTTTACTTCGCTTCTCTTGATTGTGTTCCACTTACGGACGTTTATTGTAATTCTTGAAGTCCAATGTGCCTCTATCCATCTGCTGGAGGCCGGCTTCACATATGGTGTTTTATTGCGAACAAACGTTTATCGCTTATGTTACAATCTGAAACAGAGACTCTTGTTATTCTCCTCAGCCATCTCCACGAGAACTTTTGAGATTCTTATTTTTCAGCCATTAATCATCCTTTCCACTGCTATATTCTACGTTTTCCAGAGTCTTAGCTCGCTTTCTCCATCTGAAGCTTGCTGCTTTTGCAGCAGAAACATTTCCCTCAAAAATCATCCAGAAAAGAATCACAGCTAATCCTTCGTTGAGCCTTATCATAATCGCCAAAACATTGACATTCAAGGCTTTAACGTCTTATAAGCGAAAATCGGGCAGCGATCAGCTGATCGCTATCACATTGCAGTGAATTTTATCACATCGTTTGCAGCTTTTTCGTGCCCATTCCATTCCATTCCGCGAAAATGTTGGGAATTTGAGTTGAAAGAAACTGTGATCACACGAACAAAAAAACGAAATGGCATACGGCAGTATGTTCTAGAAGCTTGGATAGGTTTTGGCGAACACGATAGGAAGACGTCTAGAAGCCTTTCTTAATCTCTTACTTGAACTTTAATTCTGATATATATTGGATATATTTTTTATGAATTTTTATGATTTCAAGCTGTGAATGGGTTTGGCAAAAATCATATTGGAAAGAAGACATCAAATCTAACAAATTTGCCTAACCTGCTTTCTTCGGTACTCTAAATTCCTCTGATTTTCTTCCCAAAAGCGCTTTTTGCCACCCGTCCCCCTGCGTTAAGTCACTGCACATCATCTAATCATACCATCACCGTCCTTGTCATTTTCATTCAAAAGTTTTTTATCCAATATAGCGGTAGGTTAACCAGTGATTTTGCGTTTTGTAGTGCTTTTTCACATCTATTTTGACGTCAGACAGGAACCAACAGATTTAATGGCGTTGAATTTCATTGTTATTGATAACGCCAATTGCAGTTACTCGACAAAAAATTGATTCACTCACGTTGAATAGGCAAACGAAACATCATGCTAAAAGGTACATATGAAGCTCTGACACGCTATTTTTTGGGCTTTGAAAATCTTCTTGTGACTTTTCGACATTTTTCTAGATTATTTTATATTCATCCCACTACCAACTCGAGCTTTGTTTTTATTATAATCCAGTTCAATTTCCGCCACTAGCATGGCGACTACTCGATGGGCTCATATATCTATAAAAGATGGAATCCCGAGCCCCAGTGTTTCGCCTGACATGACGATGTATCCACTCTGATGCATTACCTAACTCAACGACAAAAGACAAGACAAATAAAATCAACTAGTTTGTTTCAAATACACTTCCCATGCCACCGATGCACTACTATAAGTTAATTTCAACACACAGGTTCTCACGGGTTCACCCAGCAAATTCAGACATCGACACTTCTGCTTCTGCTACTCATTGATATTACAATCCCAACTTCAAACTCAATTTCAATGCAGGTTTACTATGACGGCTTGAATGCAGTGACTAGGAAATTCAAAACCATTTTTAATCCAAAACGCATTCGGCTCAACTGCTCTTCTCAATAAAAGGGTAAGGGTCACGCGGCTGAAACGTATTTCCAAAATGGAACATGAAATCGATAGAACAAGAATCGAACAAGGCATTAAAGGCGCCGCTACAGTTTGCCCCAATCCTAACCACGCCAAAATCGGCATGGCGGGAGTCCGCACCGCGAGGGTTTTGCGCCACATCTGCGGCTAGCTGATCTGCTCTCCCCTCGATCTCTTCACTCTCTGCGACAGCGCGCGTATGCAGCGCACTCCCCTAACGCTGCGAGCGCGCAAATTCAGCCGACGGTTCGGCCTGATCCCGTTTGGGGCAGACTGCACATTTTTAGGCGCTTGGCTGGCATCGAGCCAACAAAGGAGAGGTCCAGAGACGATCGCGGCAACACGCTTCTTGGCTATCGTAATCGTCGTTGGATAGCGCGGCAGCCGATTTTTCCGGCTTCCGTGCTTCGAGGAGCACCTTGCATCGAGGCGCGGCAACTAGCTTTTTCGGTCGAGGCTTTATTGAAAGACTCCGAAATGATGATAGCTGTGATCAGTGGCAATACGTTTTTGGTAAGAAATGACTCCCTTCCTCATGATTAATTCTGTACTAGTAATTTTCTGTCATGAGACCATTCCAAGTTGGAATGGTTGCAGGGTTGAGCATGGGGTCAGGCGCGCCCGACCGGGGGTCGTACTGGGGGTAAGAGCAAGGGAGGGGGGTCGTAATCAAGGAGCGAATTTATTCGAAAAATTGAGGAAGATACTACGATCGAGTAAGATGAAGAAGAAAAAAGCTCAGGAATCTCCGAATCAGAAAAAAGCTCAGGAATCCGTGAATCTCAGGACTCCACCAGAGGAATGACTATCGTGAACAGCATGCTGATTTACTCGACTAACGAATTCTCAGCCAAATTTCAACTCTTCATCTTACCTTAGACATACCGTAAGGTCACCGAAGAAGTCTTTTGTGTAGATTGGATATGATTTCGGTAATCAACATGCCAAATTAGCTCAACGAGCTCTACTAACCATTACCTATTACATTTTCTAGTGTTTCTTGACGTCTACAAGCCATGATTTTCAAATATGATTAACTTGGTCACAAAAGTGAAAGAAGTCAGCTTTTTTGTATTCGCAACGATGTATTCCTCTCTATTAGTCTATGGCAGAAATTGGACTTCATATCGCTTTCAAATAGCGTATTAAGAAGTGCTGCGAAAATTTCAACCGACGCGTATTTCACCCTGAGTGCTTCAACTCCACCGATCACCACAAAGTCAAAACAAGTCGAAGTGAGCTCATACACCAGCTGTAGAATCTTCGCGGTTTATGCTAACGAATTATATAAAACTGGGGGGAAAAGCTTCTTCGGTGATAAAGTTAACCGGGTCAGGCGTAACCCCTCGAAAGGTCAGGCCGCCTGAGCTTTTGAGGAGTTGCGCCTGACCCAATTAACTTGCCTTCAAAATCCAGAAACCGCTCCACTGGTATGAAAATTTGGCTCATAGCTTCTTCTTGGTACAGTGAAAATTTGGAGTGGAACGCCCGACCTCTAGAAAAATTATGACCCTTTTAAGAGGCCCATCCCGATCAAAATCAGGCGTCAAATTTCGCGTGATTGTAAATTGCAAAGACAGAAAATTGGGAGTACAGTCCTCAAAAATCTAAAAACCTTTAGAAAAGAATTATGTCCTCCAAAATATCACATTCTGAGGTTCCGGAGGTCAAGAGGAGGAAGAAGGGGTCATTCGAGGGCTTCCATGAGGAGGGGGGGGGGTCGTTTTTGAAGGACTTATGCCTGACCTCTTGCTCAACTCTGATTCCTACTCTTATTTCTTTGTGCCACTGCTCGTCAGCAAAGTGGATGTCTAAAAACGTCTGTACATCATAGGAAATAGGTGCACAGAAACGACTTAATGTCTTGTTAGAAATTCCTGTTTTGAACAGAAAGTCTGCCAAGGTAGACCATGAAAAAAATTGCAGAGGAGATCATTATGTAGCAACGAACGTTCTCTAGTGATGATGATCTAGTGATGTAAGCCACTGAAATTTCTTATGTGTAGCCTTGCTGTTTTGTATTTGCTCAACCATATGCAATGCGACATTGAATGTTATTTGATAACGATTAATTTTATAGTATAAGCAATTTCTTTCCACGCCATATTCTGGCTTTTTTCTGATCTTTACGGCCCTAGGATTCTCTTCTACAAAATTTAGCAACAAATTCTAGTTCAATAGAGAAATGCCGCCTAACATTAAGGTCATCCATTCAAACTTGCTGCTCGATACTGCATGTAGTCGCTTATTTTGGCCACTGAGGAAAAGTATACACGATTCATGACACGCAAAGACTGGGCGCCGTTGCATCCGAACAAGATAGTTCTTGCATGGGAGAGACAGCAGATGGTAAGAGTGCTCGATCGGAGAGACGCCGATACGTCCGCAGTCTTTGCGTGCTATGAACCGTCTATATTTGGTAGAGGTGTTGCAGAAAAGTTTCTCTTTTGCACGATGATTGATACTCCTCCATATGCTCATTCATTGCTCCTTTCCCCCCCCCCCCCTTTCTTCCAAAACCAGATATACTTTGCTCAGTCTGTTATTCTAATAACGTTGCAAATAATTTCCATTTGAAATTGTGCACATATGGCACTAGTACCTATAACTGTGTGCCAAATAGTGTGCCATGTTATTATCTGCAAAGGACGAGAGTACATTTATGAGTACAAGAGTGCACTCCCTTTTTAAAAAAAGGTACCTAGGCGTCTTTATTACATGAACTTGTACTTTTATTGTGTTTACCAAACATTTTTTTTTACAATGCTTATGATGTTAGTAGTGTCATTGCGTTAGTGCCTCGAGTGAGGATCTGTGGTTGTGAATGGTCTACAAAGCTACAATGTATTGAAGCTACTATTGAGTTAAACGCAGAGTTTTTAAATTTCACACGATATTTATTTGCTTTTCAAAGCAAATTTAAATATTTTTTTTGCGATTATTCTTCTATAATATTGCCTAGAGGATTAGAGAAGTACTTCAAGTTTTTTCTTTACTTTTTTCTTTACCTTATTCTTTATTTCATTCATTTTATCTTTTGCATAACTGATACGTTACAATTTCAGAATGCGAACGAGTTTTGAGTAAATTAAAATCAATTAGTAATTAATTAATTGATAGTTGATAATATTATCAAAACATTAGTAACAATATAATTTTTTTACCAGTTATCTATTACTATTTTATCTATTAGGTTGTCCCGAAAGTTTTGTCGGTTTTTTCAGACCAATGTAAAACCAGGCCCAATAAAGACCTGAGTGAGTTTCGACATGCATTCGATGCAGCTTTTCCTTCTCTTTCTTATGGATGCACTTTCAAACCATAAGGTTATATGCTTTCTTTGGTAATTGCCGAAATTCTCCACCTGTCAATTTTGCCTGCTTAAAGTTGAGCTAATTTTTGAAAATTTCGTTACAAAGTTTCGAAAAAGATCAAGTATGGGTCAAATAGAGCAACTCTCGGGCTACAAGATGGTGTTTTTAGATTCTCCTAATTTGCTGATTTTGACTTCAAAAAATTATTTCTTCTCAGGTCTCGATTTTTGGTCATGTCATTAAACACGCAATTGCAACAAAAGCATGAAAGCTTTTGAAGTTTTTGCGAATTCAAACTTGATTGTTATTAAACATCATTTATGCAATACAACCAAGTTTGAGTTGCTTCAAAAATCAGCTTTTTGGAATTTTCGGTGATTTTACGTGGTAAAACGTATTCAAAAAGCCGCGGTTTTTCTCAAATAGATAATTATTACGGATATTATAAACGTGGCCCATGTAATCTAAAATAGGTACAATGTAGCCAAAGGTTTGCCCTACATAACAGTTACCGGCGCTCATCGAAAATATCAAGATAAAAATTTTGAAAATTCAGGAAAGTTTTGGCGCTACTGCTGAGGTGCTCAAAAAGCCATGGCAATAACATCACAAAGACGAGGTAGATCAGGGAAGAAATATAGCTATAAGAAAGAGGATAAAAATATGAACAGAATGGCACCTAGGCCGTTCATGGAATTGTGTTCTGTGAGGTTTAATGAGCGATGAAAAAAACCGACAAAATTTTCGGGACAACCTAATATTATACTATTTTTATTATTTTATCATCATTTATTAGCTACTAACTACTTTTATATATTTTTAATTTTATTTATTTGATTTTTTCATTTAATTTTTTATTTTTTTACATGTTTAATTTTTAATTTTTCTAATTCGCAGAATTTTTACGAAAAACAATCAAGCAAAAAGCCCCCAGGTTCATAAAACCCATTTTAAAGACATCTTTCGGGTTTTCCGCCTCAGGCCCTGCAAGGACGACAAAGAGGAAAAAAGGAAAAGTCTATGCTTGAAAAATAAAGCTGGTAGCTCAGTGTGAGAGCTGGATATTAGCGCCTTCGATTTACTTACTAGTATCTATTTGAAAATGCTTTGGCATACTTCGTTCAAGGTTTTTGAATTCCTGAAAGATCCAACTGTTAGAGACCCAGGGAGAAGACTAAAAATGGAATATGGTGACGCCGTACGTTCAAGACAACATTTCTATATCTCAACAAAGCAAACATTATCACCTCATAGTGGCGTACCAAGCGGGGGGGGGGGGAGGGAGTCGCGAAATTTTTGAAAATTACTTACATGAGTTATAAAAATATGCAAATGACTTGTTTATGCTAAATAATTGAAATAAATTAAATTTTTACAAATTCAATTTAGCCCTATAAAAAATTAGAGCCACGCCCCCGACTTTTGAAGAATTTTGTGGATACGCTGCTCACAAAAAGATTAAGAAGCTTACTAAAACAGTTTTTCAGAGTGCGTTAGTCCCCCCCCCCCTCCTCGAAAGGAAATCCTATTTACGTCACTGTTTCATAGGAAACGAACAAGATTCTCAAAAGTTCCTGAGCATAGCCATTCCATCACTTCGAGATAATTTACTATAGATGTAATTGGGGAAATTTTATGATTGTGAATGTGGGGACAGAGAGAGGAGGCTAAGACTTTTCCATCATTTTTTCTAAATATGAGGGACTTTTTAAGGGAAGACTACCCTACTTAGTGTCAATCATGAAGCGATTTATACGCCTTATCGCGTTTGTAGAATACT
Organism: Cylicocyclus nassatus; assembly: GCA_958299035.1. Lineage (NCBI taxonomy): Eukaryota > Metazoa > Nematoda > Chromadorea > Rhabditida > Strongylidae > Cylicocyclus > Cylicocyclus nassatus. The sequence goes on from CATQJL010000223.1 coordinate 9,960,997, forward strand.
TACCTACTTCGCCTTCTTTTCTTCTCGTCACTGAATTTACATTTACTATTGATTTACATTCTCTAATTACACCAATAAGCTATCTGAAGGAAGAATATGACGTGGAAAATTCTAGCATCGCCAAATAAAATCTGACTTTCGCGTTCGCACTTGTAAGGCGACCACTAATGATCCTTTCAAATCTAATTTTTTAAGATTTTTCACAAGCTTGCAAAACAGGCTTTAGTCATAGCTAGTATATTTCGACACAAAATCTGTGCGTGGAAGTAGGGAATACTCGATGAAACTATGCACTTTTGCGCACTTTGTTTTGAAAGAAATGTTTTCGTCACTGGCATGAGTCAGTCTGGTCATAAATTACGTGGAATAATTATCCGCTTTCTACATTCAGCAGCGCATTATGACAATGACACATTGTTCTCGATGTTTTTGCATGTAATCCGAGCTCAGAACCATTTGTCTCACGTTCTCTTGATTTATTTGTTGTTTTCGTAGTTATTATTCGGTTTCTGGTATTAGTGTGCATTAGAATGTCAGAATGATTCACTGATTAGCATCATTCTCTGGTCAAAAATCAATAATATATGCCTGTGCTCAATGCGTAGGGTAGAGGGGGGGGGGGGCGGGGACAAATAATTATGAATTCAAAAAAAGCTAGCTGTCTGTAAAATTTCCTGGAGCGCTTGAGACACTTTTGCGTTTTGATTTTATGATTTTTGAAGATGTTTCAGAAAATTTTGAAGACCGGAAGACATTCCTCTTAATTAATACTCACTGCAGCCCCCCCCCCCCCACCCTCCCCTGCGATAAGTTCTGCGCTACCGCTTATGTACTTATGGCCTTTGCAGAGCATTTCCCGGAGGGGAGATGGGGCAGAGTTTTTCTTTTTTGAAAAAAGGGGCGTGGCGTTAGCTACCCCTCAGTTTCTGCAGTAAGCTTATTGGCTTTTTTGCAAGCTTATAATGTCGAAATTCATGTTATAGATTATTCAACTTTCATAGATTCATAAAAGATAGTAAAGCAGTGATTTTATGGGGAGGGAGGGGTGACAAAAGTCAAAAAGGGGCGTGGAGTTGTTAACTTTGGGGTTCTTTTTTTTGCAGGAAGCTTCCTAACTTTTTTTTTGCAAGCTTATTATGTTTTTTGGGAGGAACAGATAACAAACCATTCAACTTTTATAGATGTAACCTTTGATTCAACTGGCTTGGCTTCGGAAAGGCGGGGCTTTGTGACGCAATCAAGGCCGCCCGCGCCCGCGACGCACCTGCGTCTCTTTCGCGCGAGTGCTCTCTGATCATTAGCTAGCCTTAATTAGGTCACGGAGCCCCACTTTCCGAAGCCAAGCCAGTTGAATCAAATGGTATAACAGAACAATGTTACATCAAAATCCCCTAGCCCATGTGGACCCACTTCACAGAAATTTTTGACCGAGCCCTCTTCAAGTTTTCTGAGATGCTTTCAATTTCTGGCAGTTAGTCCAAACCATCCCTCTCCTTTCAATCTTCTCCGCTCTTCACAAGACAGCGGTGCCATTTTATTACAGAAAATAGATTTTTTTGTGATACGTAGCTATTTATGCGGCAAGCACCCCTTCTCCCCTCCCCCCCCCCCACAGTCCCTCAAATCTTCCCACCCTTCGCCTGCCGGTGGTTCCTATCATTGTTTATCATGAAAAGTAATATATGCATCAGAAATAAACTGCAATCATTTATAAAAAATCGATATTGATTTCACTATTTGATTTTATGTTGTTTTCGAAGTTTGCTTGCTATGTTTAGCAATAGCTAGCGCTGCGCGTCTGCCCACTTTGTTTTCGCTTGAATAACTTATAGTCAGCATTGGAGCGCATCATTCGTCTATTTCGACGCCTCTGCAAACAAAAGCATTCCAGCGGCTGATTCAGACGGCTTTGCTACAAAAGTAGAGAAAAGCTCTCTGAAATACTTTGTTTAGACACAACGTCACGAATCGAACAAAAACATGACGTTATCATGCATCAGCTGATGCATGCAGCGTCTCATTGGTTTCTGCGCCTATTCGCCTGGTCTTTTTTCATTTGACTTTCCATGTTTGCTCCCTTTTTGAACTGTGAGAACATTATATTGGAACCGGTTGCTGGTGAACATACATAGTTTGCATATCTACCTAGGAGAATTATACGCGTCGCAAAATATTTGTCAGGTTATGGATAGGACCTACAGCAGAGCGGAATGATTTTTTTCTTAGGAAGGTTCTTTGAGACCAACTTTTCTTTCATTCGCATATTCGCTATAGAGGACCCTAGGTGGACCTTGCCTAATTTCTCCTTTTTTGATTTTTCGTTTATCTTTTGAAAGTAAGTTTTTTTGGCTTAATTTTGAATCTATCATTTCAAAACTAATTATTTCATGGAGAACAAGATGTTAGTATGTTATTTATTCTCGATTTTTTTGTGTTGAAAAATTTATTTGCACAATTTGCATTTTGTTGGGGGATTCCAAGAATAGACTCAGATGGCCGAAAATTCTGCAGCGCTCACGGAAACTCTGCGGAAACCCTGTGAAAGTGCTGCGGAACAGCTGCAAATTCTGCTTGTCTTGCGGAAGTTCCGGTGAACTATCTGAGAAGAGGGTTGTGCGCAATAATTTCCAAATCTTCTGAGTGTTTCAAGAATTTTTCGCTAGCTATGCAGCAAAAAAAAATAGTCAGCGACTTCCATGCGTGTAATTTTGATTGATAATATATTTAGTTATCAGTAACGAAGAAATTTTTGCAGCGGAGGGGGAGGGCGCTACAAAGATTTTCCGAATAAAGGAGTGTGGAGTTGATTGGTCTCTGAAAAATCTTGTGAGATGCCTTCTCCATTTCAAAAATTCTGGAGAAATCGCATGTCCGAAATTTCTAGAAAATTTTCAAAGAATATTTCAATTGTTTGAAAGTGAAAAACAAGTTACTTTCGCAAGTTTCTAACTCATATAGACTATTTCGAAGATTTCGCTTCCGACTCGCTCCCCCCCCCCCCCTCTCCTCCTTCCGCGGTTCTCACCTGCTCCTGAAAGTTTGTCCAATAAAAAATAAACCTGGATAAGCTTTTTTTCAGAGCTTTTCGAAGTTATTCGAGCTCGCAACTTGACATGAGTTTCGAACATTCTGACATAAGACGAATAGGAGATGTAAACTTTAATTCAACTGGCTTGGCGGCTGGAAGGCGGGGCTTTGTGACCTAATTAAGGCCGCTCGCGCCCGCTATGCAGTCTGCGTCTTCCTCGCGCGCGTGCTCTCTGATCATTACCTAGCCCTAATTAGGTCAGGAAGCCCCGCTTTCCAGCCGCTAGGACAGTTGAAGCAAAGGGTAATTCAAAACATTTAGTACGTTGAGCATCATTCTCAGGACTAACATATTGACTTGGGGCACATAAAAGTTCATCACGTGGTTTGCTAAATAGTGCATTGTTAGTCTGACAGAGAAGTCTTTGCATATTTGCGTCTCTGTCTTTATGTTTCGCTATGCAAAACCGGAAAATTTCTGATTTCTCATCCCTTGTGGATTTTGTGGTTTATGTTTGGCGAAACGCCTCTATCGATGTATTCTTGCGCCTGGATTTTGCATATGTCGCATGGTTTGGTGCATTTGTTTGCATTGTGACTACTCGTATATATTCCAACACCCATTCATTTTTGCATGTGTGCAAAGCAAAGGTAAATTCTGAACCTGCATCTTGCTCCAAGTTTTTCTTTGCTCGAAGAATGATCACAAAATATCGGGATTGTTACATGTTTTGTTACACTTGGCCATAACTTTTTCAAGATTTTTTTCATCTTTGAATCGAGTGGGTTATTAACACTTATCTCGCCCTAATCCAATTTTTGTATTTTTTTTTAGAAATTTTCAGAATCATTTGGCAAACTTCCAACTTGCCTTATCCAAGAGCTTGAATTTTTGGACTTCCTTCACTTTGCTACTGTTACTTCTGGAAGTCCAATAAAATCAATATTTTTTGGTGAGCTTTCGGAAGCTATTTCGATTAATTATACAGGATCTCTTATAAACTCGAGGTAAAATCTCTCCAAATTTTCCATTCCAGCATTAGAGCATATATTTTCGTGAATTTCTTTACGAAGAAATCTCTGCAATAGAAGAACAAAAATCTTTCTGAAAGAAGGATTTTTTTACATACTTCTATTAGGTTGATGCACAATCCTCGCACCACAAAATAGAAAAAATCACTTTAAAAATGCATAAACGAACTAACCAACGTACACAATATGCTCATTGTTATTTATATCAAAAATATATTTTAAAAATCTTAAGAATTCAAAATGAAACAAAATCAACAAGTCCTTAAAAAATCGAAATTCATAACTGTTCCTAGAGACATCCGATCACAACCAACTTTTTCTAGTCAAAAGGGGTAGGTCGTAAAACCAAGAACAAAATTAATTTGAATTTTAGTAGACATTTTAGCAATTTTAGCAACCAAAAATCGAAAAATCAGTTTTCGAGTGTTTCTCTTAATTATCTTGTATCGCTGCCATATGCCCTCGAGGAAATTTAGCTCAAGCACTTTTTGAAAACGCAAGATTCACTCCTTCTATCATCTAGCAAATCAGAAGATTTTACTAATGTTGGAAGAAGTAACAGATTTCAAAAATTATGGTGCAAGAATTATGCATCAATCTAATGGTTGGCAATTGAAATCATGTACTATCACACCATTTTTGCTCTATTCTGTCAGCAAACGAAATTTATGAAAGTGCAGCAAGTCTTGATCCTTCAAAACCTTTCTCACGATTCTTTTTAAGGCTTCCTGCAAATATTATGTGTTGACCTTCTCAGTCTTGGGAAATCAAGTGTCTAATAATAATAGTGATAGGAAGAAATAATTCAAGTCACAATGTGTTAATAATCAAAAGTCTCCGTTTCGTTCCGGCCCTTAAACTAAGTGAAATTTTACAGACCTTCCCCGGAACTCCTCACTAAAGCAGGAAGATCTGCAAAACTTATTTTTAAATTACTGAGAAGTAAGATGGTTAGGAGTGAAAAGTATGTATATAAATTATTTAGAAAGCAAGGTTCTAGGAAATCGAGTAAGTAAGAAGAAAAGCTTTTTGAATATTGGTGTGTGTCATGCACAAGTCCAAGAGTTGAGTTTGAATATGCTATTTTTCATTTAGTTTCGTGCAATTTTAATCTTATGAAAAAAATTGTTTGAATATTCCTTGTTGTGGAAATTAATATCAGATTTACTCGCCTTCTAGAGTGAACGTATAAATTGAAAGCCTTTTGTCATCTTGCAACCTCCTGCTATCAGATGGTTAGAACAGAACTGGTAAAAGCTGAAAAATAACAGTAGAGTTTGATTATGTCTCGAAAACACATGATTCAAATGAAAACAATTTTTTTACCTTTTCTTTTACGCGTTTTCACTGCTCATGTTGACCTCACACTACGAATAGTTTTTCCAATCGTTTCCATAGTGTTTCCCGTAATCAGCATGCCACGTCTCCTCCCGGTTTATCATAACGCCGCCCATTTTCCAGAAACTTCTTTTCGAGCGCGTCGAGGGAAGCTTATGAATGCACAGTCCGTTTCGAAATGCTATTCGAGTGCTGCCTTTTCCATTTGCTTTTGCTTAGCGACGGCCTCAAGCAAGGCCTATTCTTCCCCAGCTTAGTCATTTTGCTTGGAAAATTTTTTCTATTTCTTAATTCATAACAGTAGCTGATCAATGTATGCGCTTTCTCAAGTTATCACATCCCTGATGACAAAAACCTGAAAAAAACTCAATAAATGTAATTTTTGAAAGTTGCTGTGGGATAAATTTTGCGTCTATATATAGGCGGAATTCCGTGAATTAACTAAATGTCTGAACGTAGAGAAACGAATACTCCAACTTGGCGGACTTCTGGTCCTAACACAATGTTCACCAGTGAAGCAAAAGGACCAGAAGTCCGCGGAGGCGGTGCCTAATTTAGGTATTCAGGTATTCATTGCTCAACCCATTGTTTGATTCAAAGTTCAATTTTTATCTGCTCATCGTACCAAGTTATTTATTTTTATTACCAGTTACCTCATCCCATGTACGTTATGGTTGCCTATTGCGGCCGAGATTCATAACATTATGTGTAACTGCACATGACATGCATATTGCGTACCATTTTCCAGTTATCGCAGGGCATTTTGCATGCATATTTTAGAATTTTTGCTTTTTTATTGAATACCTGTAGAAAATCAATTGAAAAGGCAACATAAACGAACTTTCATGAAAGATATGCGCCAAATTGGCCACCATATCCTCGATTTTACGCGCAATCAGAACTTTGTGTGCAATTGCACAAAAGCGCGTTACGAGAGATTCGACTATAGATTGCTCGTAACCTTATGCAATCTTGAAATACAAATTCTATGTTAGATTTCATATCGTGCATTTTTCAGCATTTTTCTTTCATTTTACGAAAATGATATATCTCCATATACTGGCACGCGAATTTTCTTACGCAAATGAAAATAAGGAAAATTTTAGTCACTTATTTCTGCTAATAGCTATCACACTTCCAATGAAACATTTCGTATGTACTCTTTTTCCTTTTACATTGGTTATATAAGGCAAACATCGAATGCAATCAGCTGATTAAATCGCATTAAAATTCCATCACGTCGTTTTGAAGACCGACCGCGTGTCGAATGTAACGATCGGATAGGGCGATCGAATCGGTGTTTTTGAGAATACATTAACGCATTAAGTACAGCAAAACATCGTATTAAGTACACACGATTCTTGTTCTTTTCACATTTGAAGGATTGTAGAATTTCTTTACAAAACCCGATCCATATATGTCATTTCAAGTTGTCACGAATCCATTGATGTTACTCTCTACTGCCTTAGTTATTGAATTAAATCAAGAGTATACAGTGTACTGTACACTTACAATTTCTGAAGTCTTTCAATTTTCTAGTCCTCATAGTCCCATTTTTCAATGTTGTGAATCAGGATTCAAAAGGATTATTTGTTTTGGTGCCGAAAATTGCATCTCATATCCTTTTTTCAGGTTCATCTTGAATGTGAAATAGATTCCAAATCTTGTTTTTAATTTCACTGTTTCGCTTCAAGGAATCTTTTAGTTTTATTCCTGAATTTTTTGGATTTTTTCATTTGGAATTATTTCATCTGTTCGTCTCTATTTCACTCATCTTTTCAATTCACTATGCCGAATATGCATTATCAACTGCAAAATATCGGTTAAAACAATATTTCCTTCACAATCTACAACCATTTTTTCCAAATTTGATGATATCTGCGGTACTCCAACTGTTTCTACCAGCTCCCAGAAGTCTCGATCTTACCGAAATTTCTTTGAATTTCCATCTTCAGTTCTGATGCAATAAAAACATCACGGTGCAAGATCACTAAGAATTCTGTGACTCTTTGGAAAAGAAAGATAGGATAAAGGGTCAGAGTTCGGTTTATGACTGAACATTCTCTATTATGGAAGTAGTTTTTCGGTCCAGGGTTTTGCATATTCAAGTGGGCTGATTTGCATGTAGGTATCGAAGCAGCTCTAAGCGAACTATTCACTGATCCTTCTGGAAGTTCTTCTGTGTTGGTATAACTTTTTGTCAAGCTGCAAATGGATTCTGAAGCATAGTAATACTGAAACAAGCTGGTGCTGTTTTCTCAATACATGCTATATGTAAGTAGAAGTATGGCCCAAAAGCATCTGTCCATCTGCTCTGAAGTTAATCTCCTTTCACTATTTTAAAAATGTTCTAGACTTTTTATCATGATTTATAACATGAATTCACTTCTTTTTAGCTTTACATACATATTGGTTTATATTTCATGTTCTAAGAGTAAACCTCATTCGAAACCAGTTTTAGCTACCGGAGGTAACATTATTATGTTCTAAGCTAACCACATTTCACTAGCATTAATAAGTAATCTAAACTACTGAATATAATATTTCAGTTACCTTTCTGTCACTCACTTTAATCAGAACATGGATTGAAGGGTATCACATCTCCTTGAAGAACATTTCTGTTGCGAACTTCAAAATTCCAGTCTTGAAACGCTAGAATGGAACGTACATTTTACTATCTCAATCCTCCAGAAACTGGCAGTTTCGATGTAAAAGCCTTTTCATGTTCAAGTGACTGGGAGCTTTAGACCACTCCTTTCCACTCTCCTTCATCTTCAAAAATATTTGTTTAGTGCTTTGAACATTTCGGCAAGTGGAAATGCTGAATTCTGTCACTGTTCTTTTAGTCAACCAGCTGTGAATATACAGGGTGTCCGTAAAGTATGTATACACTGTTTGATCGTTAATATCTTTTTTCTAAGAAGTCTTACGCCTTGCTTCAGGCACCATTTTGTAGAGCTGGCTTCAACTTAGATTTGCAGTATAGAACGAATCATCCATTCCTCTTACTGTAGGATTACGGTGAAAACTTGAAACATATGGTGTCAATGTGGAAAAAGGTGCCGTTTCAAAATTTTTCAAAAAAAAAATGTGAATCTTGTGCAATAGGGTTTTTATGGACGCTCAGTTCAATACTCAACTATTCACGACATTAGAAGCCTTCTAAACGGTGTAACCGCACTTTTTAGGAACATTGAAAAAAAGGCCGCTACCTCTTATCTGGCAGAACTCTTCAATCAAGCATCATAATAAGTTGGGAACTTTACCGTTAGAATCAGCAACTCTAATTAGCCTTGCATAAAAGTTTTCAGGCTGTTTTATTTCCTTTCTAAGGCAAAATATGGCCTTTGGCTCAAAACCCTCTTTGAAGTTGCCACCATAATCCTACAGTGATGAGGAGAGATGGGTGATTCGCTTCATACTGTAAATCTAAGTTGAAGCCAGCTCTACAAAACGGTTCCTGACGCAAGGCAAAAGACTTCTTGGGAAAAGAGATTAACGATCAAACAGTGTATACATACTTTACGGACACCCTGTATAATAAATAAGCATATGCTGCAGCGAGTGAAGTGTGGGGACAGAAGAATTTCTGCAATTTGGTCGCGAAATTTTGCAGAAATTAGCTCATCTGTTATCTTATCTATCTTATCTTGTCCGTGCTTGTGAATAACCATAATGAGCTCCTAAACTTTGTAGATTCTTACCCCATCTTAAAAAAATCATTCATTGGGAAATTGGTCGCTTACACTTTTACGAAAAATATGAAGGTGTCTCATAAGTTCCATATTTGAATTCACGGGAGTTGATTACTTCTTCTTATCTTAGTGGCAGTAGCGTACCCAGGATTTTTGTTCGGAGGGGGGGGGGACAAAAAATTTCTTCTGGTTGAGGTGCATGCGTTAGCTACTCCATTGGAAAAATTTTCGGTATGCTTTCTGAAATTTTTGCGGGCTGTTAAGCCTGTTTCAAAAAAGGGCGTTAGCCACTCCCCCAAAGAAATTTTTTCATAAGGCTAAACAAACTTTTAAAAAAATTTCAAAAAATTTAACTTTATTTTGATTATCTACAAGTACAGACAATTGACTGGCACATTTTTATAACACATGTAAATAACTTTCAAATATTTCGCGACCAAGTCTTGAGGGGGAGGGGGGCCTCCCCTCTTTACTCCATTGGATTCGGGGTACTATTCGACAGAGCAAAGCAAGCCTTACAATGGCTTTTGAAAGTTTGCACTAGGTTTGGTCCGCATCTGGTTTTCAGGCCAAATTATAAAAAACGCTTCCAAACGCTCGAGAAAAAATAATTTCGGTTTAGAAAAATTTTGCGAATTTTCACTCGTTAACATATATCCCTCCATCTCAGACATTTATACAAACACTTTCTAGCATCTTAAAGGTAGAAACTAAGAAAAAAAATTATGGCATAGATTGACTAATTCGCCTCTAACGGTTTTGCGTTCCTACCACATGTGTATTATATGGCTTGTTCACTCAGAAATACTGCCATTAATTTGCACTTCTAAGTGCGCTAGTTTCCAGGAATGTATAATAATTTGGAAGATCAAATTTAGAAAGACTCATACAACCTAATGTGTGTTTATCACGCCTCCTCGTCTCGGAACATTTCTGTCATCTCTCTTCTTTGGAAATCCACCACTGTTTTTGAGATTGGTACTTTAACTACGAAAAGAAAGTATCAATGAGCGAACAATCTAGAAACTCATATGTTCCATAGTAATTCCTTTTTTAGAAGAGGTGTGAATCAAAGGAATCTGATCCACATTCATGTTTATGCTTGCCTCTGTGTTATTTCTGTCTTTTTCGCGGTCTCCTGAAACTTACGGTGCTAAGCGACGTTTCTTTTCATTCCTCCGTCTAAATACCTTAACTTCTTTGTAGACAGACATGACTCTATGGCGTCGTCCACGGTCACCAGAATGGACCGATGTAGACCAACGTTTCGAAGAGATGTCGCGACGAATTGACCGAGCCTTGGAAGAATGTCGACAAGACATGCGCCGATTTGAAGAGAGTTTCTTCCCAGCAGCCAAATACGGTGAAGCGCAAAAGGTGATTGCTATATCAGAGTCATCCTCCCTTTACAATTTCAACTAGTTGCACAAGCTAAGTTTATTTTACAATTTTATTAGAGGAGGGTATCTCACTAGGGAAGCATTCCAAGTTGCAGAAGCGATTTGGAACGAAATGCATTTCCGTGCTTTTTAGTGGGCTAACCAGCTGAAACCCAGCTTCGCCCAATCCTGTCAATATCATATTCGTAATCGGCACGCTCACTTACCCCCTCTGCCAACTCCCAGCCTCGTAACTTAAATTTTGCAAAAAATCGATATTGATTGATAAGAGAAATTAGCCTACGATGCCTCCCCCCCCCTCCCTCCCTCCTGAAGTGTAGGTGTGCAAAGTTTTGGTCCGGATCGTCCAGAAATAAAAAAATTGGTATTTGGAACATACGTACGGGCTTATTAACTGCAGTGTCAGGAGTATCAGCATCTCCGCTCCCGCGCGGCCGCTTCGCTTGGACTCTGCACCTCTTTCGCGAACATGCTCTCTGATCACTTTCCCACCACGAGCGTGGGAGAGGCGAGACCTCAACCAATTGTATATGATTGGAGAGCATGTTCGCGGAAGAGGTGCAGAGTCCTTGCGGAAATGGAGATGCTGGTGCAACCGACACTGCAGTTGATAAGCCCTGTACACACAAACACACAAACAGACATTTAGCTTCATGTATAAAATTCCAAATATAGCTCCATTATTTGTTGCGCGGAATTTTAGAAGAAGTCAAGAGAGTTTGAAGGTCCAAAGGCAAACGTTATTTCCAGAAATTCAAGAAGTAGTTGTTCAAAAACAATGCTGCCGGTATATGTGTGCATTCCTTCTAGTCAGTAAACTCACAAGGGAAGGATACTCGGTCGAAGTGGCCATTTGGAATGAGCTGTATATCAAGAAATCGTCCTCCGTAAGGCAAACTCAAAACTACTTTCGTTAGGTGCCGAGCGGTTTTGTGGGGGGAATTACAAGGCCATTTTCCTCCGGCGCAGCTAGTGCACCCAGTGATGAGCGAGGCGCTAGAATAACGCAACAGTGTGGCAGTGGCGCAGTGGCAACGCAGCGGGCTACGAAGCAGATGGTCGATGGTTCGAGTCCTGTTGCTGCTATTTTGTTTTGCAGTTCTGTAAAAAGTCTATTGGGTGACAGCAAACGAGAAATACTATTTCCAGGCAGTCGAAACAAGCTAGTTACTACAAAAAAGCCACTATTTCTGCAATAAGCTATAATCCTCTAAAATATGTGAATCTGTGGAGGTTATGATGTCACAACAAGGGATTCAAGTGATATATTAACATGTATGGAATACAACCACAAAATGCTCAAAGTAGAAGAGCTTCTCGCAGAGCGCACATCGGATAAAATGAAACGATGACAATCAGCAGCTTCACAATTGCCTATCAAAGTCGGTGAAAAACAGTACTGAATAGGAGACTCGAATTCGCCGGCGTGGTTGTGAATGTATCCGGCTGCATCCATGGGTATGAGAGCAAATTTTTGAATCGCGGCGAGCAAAATTGTGTGTAAATGAGCGATAAGATCTTAAGGATGGAATCCCTATGATGCAAGGTAAAGTTCAGATCAAGAGCCAATAAATGGGATGTGAATCGATTGCAATTTTGCAAGTGCGCGCGGCGAGAAGCTCTTCTGCTTTGAGCATTCTGTGGTTGTATTCCATGCATGTTAATATATCATTTGAACCCATTGTTGTGACATCATAACCTCCACAGATTCACATATTGTAAAAGATTATGGCTTATTGTAGAAATAGTGACTTTTTTGCAGTAAATAGCTTGTTTGAACTGCCTAGAAATAGTATTTCTCGTTTGCTGTCACCCAATAGACTTTTTATAGAACTGCAAAACAAAGTAGCAGCAACAAGACTCGAACCCTGGACCATCTGCTTCGTAGTCCGCTGCGTTGCCACTGCGCCACTGCCACACTGACGCGTTATTCTAACGCCTGGCTCATCACTGGGTGCGCTGGCTGCGCCGGAGGAAAATGGCCTTGTAACTCCCCCCACAAAACCGCCCGGCACCTAGCGAAAGTAGTTCTGAGTTTGCCTTACGGAGGACGGTTTCCTAATATACAGCTCATTTCAAATGGCCACTTCGACCGAGTATCCTTCCCTTGTCAGTACCATTCTAATTATGCACTACCAAGGTTTTCAATATCTTCAAGCATTAGAACCCCGAACTTCACACTTCTAACCACTCATAACTTCTCTAAAACACCGCACAGCAGACGCATTCAATGATATGTATTTCATTCCAGTTAACACTGCGATATGGGAAACTTTGCTTGTCGGGTACATGCTACACTGACAATCTCCCTGGAGCGCCGCGGGTGTTGCCCCGACCACCAATCATCCATGCCGCGAACTTTCCAATAGACCCCTACTAAACCCGATAAGTGACCGCCAGCGTATCCTCAGGTGCCCGTTGAACGCCCATAGGTGACTCGATCAGCATGCTCGGTAGATGTCCGGTGATTGACCTCGGGAAAGCATTATATTGTCCCGAGATGCCCCGATACCTAATCCGACGTCTTACACGGTGAACGTCTGAAGCCTAGTCAAACTCCTCAGCCCATCTACAACCACAAATGCGCAATTAGGTCACTTTAGGCAAACCCAGAAAAGCGACAAGATGTTTATTTATGGTTAACTACTCATAACAACCGCAAGACAGTCGAAACGAGCAAAAAATCACCAATATACATCTGACATAGAACTTCATTATCACTGTTTACAATTTTAGATCATTTGTAAGCAATATGATCAGTTGCTATTGTAGCTCATGAGAGAATTTCATGTGATTTATTCTCTGTTTGTTTTTTGGTCTGCGTCTGAAAGCAAGCTAACTGGTACAGATCATATTGCTTGTTGAGGATAAACCCGCTGGGTTGGCGTCTATCCCTGGAGTGCTCGAAACGATAGGAGTTTATAATCTCCATTTAGCACTAAAGTCTTATATACCTGTGACTTCAACAGCATGTACTTCTTTTCTGCAGCCGTCCGTCATTTTCTAGAAGTGGAATGAACATGAGTACGAAACATCATCTTATAATCTCAAAACCTATAAGATGTATCTGACTTGTAGCATGTTTGTGTAGTTAATACCTCATTTTTGGCCTTTGACAGGACCAGGAATGATGTCCACGAAAGTTCCCGAGAAATGGGTTTTTCGTGCGAATAAAATGGATTTAGTCATGCGGTGCGATAAGATATTCATTCCATACAAAATTTCCTCAGCAAACTTTTCTCCAACTTGCCTCAACCTGTTTACTCACTCTTGCAATCTCATTTCCACCAAGTGGTTGAGATAATTTTACTAAATAATTTTCAAATTTCTCAGGTGCTCTGCGAACTAGGCTGATCTAACATTGCAATGTTAGCCACGTAGATATTATACAGGGTGTCCGTAAAGTATGTATACACTGGATCATTAATATCTCTTTTCCCAAGAAGTCTTTTGCCTTGCTTCAGGTACCATTTCGTAGAGCTGGCTTCAACTTAGATTTGCAGTATGGAGTGAATAATCACCCATCTCTCTTCATTACTGTAGAATTACGGTAGAAACTTGAAACATATGGTGTCAATATGGAAAAAGCTCCCGTTTCAAAATTCTTTAAGCAATTGTGAAAACTTGTGTATTGGGGTTTTTATGGACGCTGAGTTCAATACTCAACTATTCTCAAGATTGTGAAGCTTTCTAAACGGTGCAGCCGCACTTTTTAGGAATATTGAAAAAATGGCCGCTACCTCTTACCTGCATAACTCTTCAATGAAGCATCATAATAAGTTGGGAACTTTACAATTAGAATCAGCAACTCTAAATAGCCTAGTGTAAAAGTTTTCAGGCTGTTTTGTTTCCTTTCTGAGGCAAAATATGGCCTTTCATGGCTCAAAACCCTCTTTGAAGCTTTCACCGTAATCCTGCAGTAATGGAGAGAGATGGGTGATTCACTCCATACTGCAAATCTAAGTTGAAGCCAGCTCTACAAAATGGTACCTGAAGCAAGGCAAAAGACTTCTTGGAAAAAGAGATATTAACGATCAAACAGTGTATACATACTTTACGGACACCCTGTATTCTTTCCCACACCGTTACACCTCACAAAATACCATTTATTATCGATGACTTGCATCTAAATTATTTCCAAGACTAAAATTCATGTGATATTCGGGCCTTCGCCTTTCAAGGTTTCTATGAATCTGCATTAAATCAAATTCGTATGTAGAGCTTTCTGCAGAAAGCAAACTTTTGCACTGCAATCTGTGAATCAAAATGCTTATCTCATAGGAAACCTTGTACTACACTACAACCCAAAGGGTTTTAAGTCGGAAAAACTACGAGTCTGCAAGAGATGACTTCGCAAATGTTCTACTTTAGCTCTTCTTTGTCTTTATATCTCTAATGTAAGTAGTTGAATGTATGGACTATTGACAGTAAGAAATTTTTCACAGATTTCTTGCTAGCTAGCGGCATTTCAGTAATTCTTGCGTTCAAACTCAAAATTCGTTCATAAAGACCGTCTTTGAGGTTCGGTTCTACGAGATTAGTCAAAAGATAGCTTCTGAGTAATTGTATTGAAACGCAAATCTTCTCTATCTCTGAATACAAATCATAAGCTTAGTTTTGGTTGAGAATTTGAAGAGTTAACAAACTTTATCTGATTTACATAGGAATTCTCGCGTCGACATGGTTTTGGAAACATTTGAGTTTGTTGGCGAATACTTTGGTGATTTACCCTTTTTCCATAATCTATATAGCATTTGTATGAGTTTAGAAAGAAACACTCATTTCAGACTTCATAAAAGACATAAAACTTTTTCCACTCATTTGTTACCTTAAAATAGGCTAAGGAATAATTTTCAAAAAATCTCAATCAAAAATATGCAAAAAACTCAAAATTGGGATTAGTCCCAGCTCACCTTGCTGCTGAGAGTAAAATGGGTCCATTTAAAATGGAGGTAAATCCCATTTTAGCCCATTCTAAATGGACTTTTCGCATGATTTTTTCGCAAGCGAGAGTTCAAGTAGGGTTGAATCATTTATTACACCGCTTTGCCTTGCGGTTGCGATGAGATAAAATTTCTTGGATAACGCTAGCGAAAGCAGATTCCGACCAGTTTCTACCGCGAACGAATAAAATGGAGTTTGAAAGTCCATTTTCCTTCATTATGGACTTTCATGGATACCATTCCAGGTTTATCGATTTTCTTTCCTTCTCCAAGTGGAAACATACAAAAATAAAACGAACGAAGAGCTTTTCTCGAAACTTACCAGTAAAGAAGAAAGGCTTTCAAAATGAAACATTCAAATGTGCGGCCTATGATATTATCAGGGTCGCGAACTTTCCAACGCAGTTGGATGAGTGGATAGAAATCAAGTACGAGCTTGGAAAGTACATAAATGAATTTTTGGGATTTTTTAGGTCCGAACAGATTTGTTACTTTTTATTTGCGTTCTTACAACATTCGGGTCTAAAAGTGCAACGCCTAGCAGTCGAGTAAAATCTGCGTTATAAACATTTTCTAAAATAATGCTTTCTTGGATGATGAGATATATATTATATGTGAAATCCATCGATCAAGATTTTATCCTCGCTGAAATCAGACGACTCAACACTCAACTGCCTAAATTTTGCCGTGATTTACCGCATGTATCGCATTTTAACTTTCATACGTTACGGATCTACAGTTCTCGAGATTATCAGTTCGCTACTAAAACCTTTCTTTCACAAGTATGTTAAGTCGGAACATCTTTCTGAGGTGTAGTTATTCAGGTGACAAATGATGACAAGAAATTTGCTGTGACATTGGATGTTTCACAGTTTCACCCGGATGAGGTCAAAGTGAATTTAGAGGGAAGGACTTTGAAAATTGAGGGAAAGCAAGAGCACAAAGCAGACAAAAGCTATTCCAAAAGGCATGATGGTTATTTTTTTTTCGTAAAACTCAAGGGGACTTTTTTAACAAACAAGTGTATTGTTCAGATCATTTGTGAGAACGTGGAGGCTGCCGGACGAGGCTGACGTTGATGCAATCAGATCCAGTCTCAGTGATTCTGGGAGACTGTCCGTGGAAGTGCCAAAATTTCCTGCGGCGAATGTGAATTCGAGAAGCATTCCAGTCACCTATTCGAAATCAAACCAACGAGAGACTAATATCCATTAAACGAGTATAGTCATGAATACGTGTGATGTACATATCTATCATTGATGTGTAATGGATTTTTATGTGATAAATTTTGCGTTTGCGGGCAAATGAGATAGAGTCAATAATACATTTGTAACTTTAAACTCATTCATAGTAATTCTACAAGAACATGTCTTATCCCTACACTTTAAGATTAGGCCAGACTGTTTGGCATATGCGGCGTACGCCCATATCTTTACACGTGAGCCTATGCTGCGTACGTCGCGTCGGCGTAAGCCCGCACAGTCTGACTCAATCTTTATATTGACAAAATTACAAAAATTTTCCACGCAAGAAAGAAATGCAATGCATAATGTGGTGAATCTGTGGCCTTACTGTACTCTGAGGGGATTAATGAAGGATGGTCGCTGTGTGCTACATATTGTTAATCTCAGTTCATGTGAGCTCCAAAGAATGTTCCTAAAGATCGGCGAGGATATCGGAACAAGTACTAACAAGCGATCATGGCAAACATAGTGTTAAGACAGCGACATCCTGTATATTAAGAGGCAAAGGTTTTTTTGATAAATAATCAGCAAAAAATGATTGAAAGATTGATCCGAATGGTTTATAATCACCAAAGCTAGCTAAAGCCCAGAACGCGTGTTTCTAACCTCTTTTGGAAAGCTGGATAAAATCCCAAAATGAAAATCCTGGATATTTTAAAATTCGTGAAGCCGATGCCGATAATAGAGGCAAAGACTTGCAGAGATCAGAAAGGAGCGTAAATGTTAGAAAGAAGAAGTCAATTGCTATGTTGTACTTGAGCCGCTTGACCATTCCTTTTTGTAGTTCGTAACGAAAAAAGGCGAAAGAATTATGACTCAAAAGCTCTATTTGAAACCACCAATAAGTCGGTGCCGAACGGACGCAGAGTTTGGCACGAGCTGGATCCAGGGAAATTTCAAGACGAAGTCCCTTTTGATCGTTTGAAAATATCGTACGAAGTACCCTTTGACCCTGAATCCTAAACGTAAGAAATTCTCAAAAAAACAAAACGCCGACTTTAAAAGTCGCAATTTTTGAATCTTTTCGGCCATAAAACCCCTATGCTTTTTATCCCAAAAACGACATCGAGCTTGACCCGGTGCCAGCTGTGCCGGGCTTTGAACGGACGTGCAAGTACCGTCTCCAAGAAAGCTGATCAATCCGTTATTTATATGTAGCAGAGTCAAGAAAAACTAAGTTAACGCAAACACACATCTAATCATAATTGCAAAACTTACAAACACATTCAGTCGAATCACTAACTGCGTCCGTATTGCAAAAAGATGCTATTCCATTTTCAGGTGGTTCAGCCTCACCCTGAATGCTCTCAACGCGAACACGCCAAAGAATGCCGCCTTGGACCGTTTTTCTTAGAGCATCTCAACCGTCGAGTGGGAAGCCGCTCCGCAAAACGCATACGCAGCGATTTCCCAGTGTCCGCTTGCATTTATAGCAAATGTGATGCGGCTCATATATCTAAAACTCAAACAAAAAAAAAACGAATTGTATCGCAAGTACAAGAACATTGATGCACTTTCAAAAAAAACTTTTGACAAAGCTCAATGATACCAAACAAACAAAAAATCGTGATCCATAAGGGAACATCTGATTTTACGATTAACTTCAGTTGTAATTTCAGATAGGGAAAATTGATTTTAGTCATTGAGTACAAATACATGATGGCAATATTATAATGCTATATTAATAGCGGGTGGAAGGTTTTCTAGCTCCATACATTTGATTATCTGCAACATATTTTTCGGTTCTTGTCTGGAATAAAGATTCAAAAAATTGGGAATACCAACCAAAGTGAAGATGAGTTATGACAGTTATCTGAGAACACTAAATAAACTTTGGTTCCTGAAAGGAAGCGTCCGGGTAAGTATGCCGATGACGACAAAAAGGTAGATTGCAATAGTGTCCAATCTTATAAAGTTTTTGAACCAGCGCCATTGTACCAATTTGCCTTTGAAACGAGGAAACAGCTATAGAAGTTATGACGGGCGCCTCTTTTGGCGGCGCTTCGGTTTTCGCCCAAACATCGACCTCAAACTGAAAGCCAGAGTTCGCCCGTAATTATAAAAGTAGGATCCCTCAAAGACTCTGCTTGACTATGGCGGACCCCGCGTTTACAAGTCCAGTTTTCGGGGTTCGGAAAAACATAACTGACAATTTCCGCACTCTTCAAGCTCATCTTCGGGATTAGGGGGAGGAATTAGCTGGTAAGCAAAATTCTCCTCGACATTTTGGCTGCAAACTTCTTTTGAAATTACTAAAAGGAAAATTCCTATAGGCGTTAAAATGCACTTTATTCAATATCATACAAGGTTTTTTGATACCATCTCTTAAACGAAGCTGAAAATTTCGAGGCAAACTCAAAAATCAAACATGAACTTTGGTATTAGTGATCAATCGGCAAGAGTGGCGTTGTAATCGTCATTGGTTCTGTAATTAACAAGAATTTTTAATATGGATTATGTGTTTAATTCTGAAGGCTCAAAAACACGTACCTATAACCTCTTTTCAAAGTATTAGGCTGCTGCACAAGTTTTGTATCTCAATATTCGAATTCAAAATATTATGACTTCTTCAAAATCGTCCTTTTTCCATAATCTTATAGGTTCTGTGTGTTGAGCAATTCCTTAGCTACCAGAGAAATACTAGCTCTTGCGAAAAACCCTGTTAAAAAAGCAGGAACTAACTTGACAGCGTTCTTCTTCAACCCTTCTTCTTTGCATGGCAATGCTCCATTGTAAGAACTGACAGGCACATTAAGCAGCCATGGATAGATGGAGAAAATTTTAACTGTTATTTTGAGCTGAAAAGTGCGCATAGGATCTTTGGTGCCCAGAGATTTTTCGATTGGATAAAAATGAATCCGTTTTCAACCTCGTTTTAGTACATGTACGTAAGCCAACTTCCAAAATTATGAAAATTTTATGCTTGCGGCGAGGGCTGAGAGAAGCAACTGGTGATGGCTCTGCTAGCCCTTGCGTTACTCTAGCACCTTCAACATTTAATTCATCGACTGCCTCTATTCACGGAAAGTTAGCTTGTAGAACTTTTGTACAGATAATTATTCTTCAACAACAAATTTACCGAGAAGTTTTTTCGCATGAAAGTGAGTTTGTGCATATGCTGGACTGTTTCACCCTTACTTCGCGACTACCACAAGGACTTGACTCAAAGAGCGTATGAGATTTTCTCGCAAAAACTTTCTCTTACGAGGGAACGATACTTAGTGTCCGTGGCTTTTCGAGATGTAATGTATTCCATTACACTCGCTTTCGAACGCTGACTCCGAATCTGACTTCGCTTTCTGCTGATCGTTCCTCTGAAAAAAGGTTATGATAGATTTTCGCGCAATGTTTGGCCGCGCGAGGCATTTGGGATAAGAACACCAACATGGTAACATGTTAACATGCATTCATCTTTCATTCGTTTTCATTTTTATAGGCACCTTTTGGAATAGATTTAGGAAAACTTATATGAAAATGAGTCTTCGTTAAGGATCTGAACCTACACTTGCATCAAATTGTGAGTCTATCGCACTTGCCACTGCACCACAGCCACACCTTTTGTATTTTTCGGTTTTGCATTGCCTCAATTGAGCTTCTTTTTGAGAATCAGGTTTACTCGAGGTAAATGCATGTCCTAACTATTTGAAAATTCAACAAAGACTCATTTCTATATGAGTGTTTCCTACATCTATTCCAAAAGGCGCCTATAAAAATGAAAACGAATGAAAGATGAATGCATGTTAACATGTAACCATGTCGGTGTTCCTATCCCATATGCCTCGCGCGGCCAAACAGGGTGCGAAAATCTTTCATAACTTCTTTCAGAGAAACGATCAACAGACACGGGAGTCAGATTCGGAGTCAGCGTTCGAAGACAAATGTAATGGTATACAGTATACATTTCATTTCAAAAGGCCACGGACACTAAGTATCGTTTACTTGTTAGCTGAGAACGTGTCTCGACCATCTGGGGATCACAGACCTGCAATTTCGTCAGACTGGAGATTTCATTGGAATATGATAGTATGTGTTACAAAGAGCAAGGAAAATGCTCTCTAAAGTAGAAATAATGTCGCATTACGAGAAAATCTCCTAGGACGGCTGCTTCAAACGCAAGGCAAAAAATTGGACAGTAATTATGCAGTAGCCAATAGAATATCGAAACAACCATATTGTGCAAGAAGGCTAGAATACATTTGCCCACTAACTAGTAAGATTTTGTTTTCTAGACAATTTTGAAATTTCGAGATCAACATTCAGAAGTTTTGGTTTTTCAAACAAACTGATTTTTTTGTTGAATCCTCAGAAACGAATAAAAGTTTATTTGACGACTAGGCCAGAGCACTGAATTCACACCTCAGACAATGGATCGGACCCCTCCGCTGGGCAAGCCGAAACTGCCAGACTCGCGCCGGACCCAATTGACCAATGAGAGCGGGGCAAATGGGCGGTCCCTCGCGTGACATCACTGCCAGGCAAATGGGAGGCTTCTCCGGCCCTGCTGCAAAGGTCCGCCATTTCTCCGGCGCGACCCTGGCAGATTTGCCAGGCTCGCGCCGGACAAATTTGTCCGGCGCGAGCCTGGCAAATCTGGCGGAGTCGCGCCGGAGAAAATGGGAGGGGTCCGGAGCAGAAATGGGAGGCCTCCGGAGCAGAAAATGGGAGGTATCCGGAGCAGAAAATGGGAGGTATCCGGAGCAGAAAATGGGAGGTATCCGGAGCAGAAGATGGGAGGTATCCGCCGGAGAAATGGGAGGTATCCGGAGCAGGCTGCGTATCGATTTGGCGCGTAGCAAGCAAACGTCTAACTCCACGGTGATGAGTCCTCTGTTTACGCTCTTTGTCCATATTTTAGTCGCCGTTTCTTTGATTCTGTTGTTTTTGCGCGTTTCTTTACCGTTTTTTCCTTTTCCGCGTTGCTCTTCGTCGCGTTGGCGTTTATGTTGCTGTAAGTTCCTCGTTTTCAGGTTTATGTTTGAAATTTTCGTGCGGTTGCACTCAATCACCTTCAGTGTTTGGCTCTTTCCGACTTGCTGAGACATCGTAGACTATTGATGGAGTGGTTTTTGTGATTAATTCTGGATTTTCGAAACAATGAGGTTAGTTGCGCAACTATCTAGTGTTGTTGTGATGAAAGTATCGTCTAAATAATCCGTTTATTGCTATAGTGTGGACCCCGGCCAGGTTCTCATAGGTACCTCCGCGGCGCGCCCGCAGCGCATGCCTTCAGTGCGCTTTTCGTTTCGGCTCTGAAGGGATTTCTTTCAATTTCCTCTTTCAAGTGTGTTTGTTCTCTTCTGTAATCTCTACTTTAGATGTAAACGACACACGTCAACTGCTGGTGATGGATTTTTACGAGTCTTGACAGTCTTGCAAGCATTTGTTTCGAAAATCTTGTTTTTTTTCTCAATAGTGAAGATTTCGGTGTAGTTCAGAGACATCTCTCCAAATGTTCAGAATAAGTGTATATGCAGTTGATTTTGTGGAGTGTAGATGCTTCTAGCCTTTTGTTACACCATCAGAGCTTTGCAATCGTGCTCTTGAGCTCAAACTTTCTGGGTTTTTTTATGAACAGAAGGAAGACTTTTCAGAATTGTTCTTCGACTTTTCCTGTTACTTCTATCATCCATCGCTGGTAGTGTCATACACTACTAGCGATGGATAATAGAAGATTCCAGTTATTTATGAGATTGACTGGAATCTGAGCGCTAGTAGTAGAAGTTGTGAAGGTTCTCCTATTGCCTTGGCTTTTCTCGTGTTCGGATTAGAGGCCTCCACATCTCATTTCACTCCTGTTTTCGGTTATAATGCTTTTTTGTTCGTAAGTGAAATGAGAAGCGTTCAAGTCGGGCGCGCGTTGCGTGTGCGCCGCGCTAGTACCTGAAGCTGGCTGGGGTCCACACTATCTCTCTCGTACGTATGCTTACCAAGTCGATCGACTTTTCATCAGACGTTGCAGATCCTCACTATATCGTTTCTGGCTTGAAAGATAGGACAAGGCAAGAGATATGTTGACAAAAGTCTTGGAGGCAACTCCAAACGATGTTGAAGTTTTGTGACTGTTACTGAAGCATTGTGACTGTTACTGTTGCTTAGTCACATCACATTGCTTCCAGTATTGCTTAGCGAGATTAGGGACTGATAAGGCTAGGTAAGCATGTAAATGTGAAATGTTTGAGTCACATAGCTTCTTCTTTACTGTTTATGTGACTTTCAATTACAATTTGCAGAATCGCTTTTGAACGAGCGTTGGAATTGCAAAATGACAATGTTTGTGCTCTCTCAGCACTTGCCATTTTGGATTACAATACGCATACTGTCGAGGGAGCCCAAAGTGCAGTGGCTTGTCTAGGCCAAGCGTATAGTCTGGAGCCGGAGAATCCGGTTGTCTTGGTCCATCTTGCCAACCACTTCTTCTTCAAAGGAGTCAGTGCAGAAATTCTTTGAATTAATTACGAATTATCTATAAAAGGGACCTTTTAAATTTGTCCAAGCTGTTACATCGAGGTGTTTATCGCTTTATCTGAAGGCATCACTTTTTCAGGAAATGAACAAGGTTGAACGGTTAGCGTGGCATGCAATGAGTATGACGGAAAGTGACGAAATCAAGGCCGAAGCTTGTTACATTCTTGCGCGGTTTTTCCATTTCAACAGAGACTATGAAAAGGCGTTCAAGGTAAGTTGCATATGCAAGAATTTCAATCCATGTCATCATCGTGTCCTAGTACTATTATCAAGCAACTACGTTGAATCATCCTACTTTCGTTTTGCCCCAGTATGGCCTTGGACCTCGGAATTCGAAGATGTTTGGATGAATATAGCTCATGTATATATCGCACTTGGACAATATGTCCCTGCTTTGCAAATGTGAGTTTATGGCGTTCCTCGCTGTTTTGTTTCATGTTGCACAGAATGCTTTTTTGATCTTTTTGTCATTTTCTTACCATGTTAAAACCATATGCTTATACTGTGGTGTTACAAGGTTCTTTTTGCAACTAGGAAATTAGTTTTTCTTTGAATATTCTTATCACTCCTAGTATGGTTTTTGTAATATGAATTAACTGTTGTACGTATGCTGGAGATAGATAGATAGATTTTTCGAAAGTTTGATAAATTTGAAATAAATGTCTTATCTCTTCGTTCTTTCTTCTATCTTCTATCCACAAACGCTAGGGGTGAGAGGGAGGGGGTAGAGTACGGGGTGAGGGTCGCGCTAAACTCCTACCCGGGGGGGGGGGTCCTATTCGGCTTATTTGGGTGGGGTTCAGAGACAAAATTGGGGTTTGGAGCTTAAAGGCAGCGTCCAGGCAAGTCTGGACCTATGGGGATTTTACATGGAAAGTATTTTGGGGCCCTAACTAAGCCACTACCCAACCGGCAGCTCAAGTAGTGCTCTAACGCCTGAGATATTCTGCTCGAAACCGGACCCCGCGACCGTGTTTCGCATGGATTCATGGCGCAAAGAGTGGATCCTGGCGCGAAACTGCCATGAATCCATGCGAGTACGTTCGCGGGGGTCTGTTTCGAGGGGAATATCTCAGCCATTGGAGCACTACCTGAGCTGCTGCTTCGGCAGTGCCTTAGTTAGGGCCCCAAAAGTACTTTCCATGTAAAAGCCCCATAGGTCCAGATCTGCCTGGAAGCTGCCTTTAATTAGGGCTAATTACAGTATGCCGCGATCGGGGGGCTCCGGCGCACAAAATCGGGGGGCTCCGGAGCAGAAAATGGGAGGTATCCGGAGCAGAAAATGGGAGGTCTCCGCCGGAGAAATGGGAGGGCTCCGCCGGACGAATGGGTGACCCACCGCTGGGGAAACGCCGCGACCCTGCCATTTCCCCAGCGGAGGGGTCCGATCCATTGTCTGAGACTGGAGCGCCAATTGGATCTACCTCACTTCTGTAATAACACTACCGCAACGAAGTAAAATACTTTGTTATTTTCTTTGATATGCACTTTCCCATGAAGAAGTTGGACCACAGTTTGACCTTTGGGGTCTTCTCTTGGGCTTGTACGTAGTAAGTTTTCAGCCATCGCAGTTTTCAAAAATTGATGAAAGTACAGCAGAATATCACCCGATAGGTCGAAATGGAGTTTAATCAACTGGAAAAAAACTACAAGTATTGAAAAGTTTTTGTGCACTTATACGGGACAGAACCTCGTTCATACCACAGCTGCCTGCGATAAACATTACTGTCCGAGAACTTCGGCTAAGCATCTGCTTGTAGGAGCAAGAAAGACAAACTTGACCAATCTAAGTCCTACTCAAGCGAATGTTAGAAAATATGGGAAGTAGCGAAGAGAATATGCTGCCATTGTGAAATAAAGCATTCAATTACCTGAATGCTCCAGCATTAATTTGGGACTGCATCAGCTGTTCAATATCCACGGGCTAAGAACAAAGCAGTGTTCATTAGCGTAGTAGTCACAAAACCGATAAGGACACATTTATCGATGGGCACGAACAATGTTGCATTGGTATTGTTTTACCGCTGATGGGATTTCCTTGCTTCTGACACCAGTCAATTTATGGACGACTAATATGATTGCTACTGCTTATGAAACGCTTGTGCATCATTTTAAGTGTAAGTCGTTGCGCTCCGAGTTCTTTATTGTTACAAAATCCTAAACTTCAGACACTGCCTGTGTTAACTGCACTTCACATTCCGGAGTGTGTGTTCGACAAAAATCGGACACTGAATGAGGAAATACTGAAACGGTCCAAAACTTTTACGGGAGTAGATATGGTCAGTTTGAAATTTCATTGTGTAAATTCGTTTTTTAACGAGAAAACCTAGCATTTGCAGACTTATGATTGCATCAGTGTAACTTTAGCCCAAGCCTTCATCGGCCAAGAACGGAAGAATGTGCCTTCTAAACGAGGTCTTTATATTCGCACCTTCAAACCAATGTAAGTTCTATGAGCACATGCATAACCATTGCATCGCATCTCAGCCATGGTCACTTTTGCACAAAGCACTGGCGTCTTTAGAGTCATACGACTAGCTGTAATATTCCTCTCTGCACCGTCCTCCCTCTTTGCACAGCTCCAAAAATACATCTCCATCCCAAATGAACCAGTTTTCTGTTTTTAGAAAACAAGTCATCCTGTGTAATTTGCTGTGCTTGGTCTTTCCATGTCTAGCATTTTGAAAACGAAAGCTGGTAGATCTGTGGTTGGAATGGTTAATAATTGTGATTTTTTGTGTTGGCATGTCAGTCTGCAACTCAAAGAAAGAAAGTAAACCAGTGATCAGTCTCCCCAAGAATTATCACGAAAGGGATACAGCGCTCAACCGCATCGCAATACTCTATCCAACACAGGGTGTCGTAGCCTGAGCATCATTTTCGCTCATCCTTCAGCCCTCAAGCGTACATCTATAGATTTTGAGACCCACACTCAGAGAAAATGAGACACAAAATCTTGCGCTTATTTTGGACCAATGATGTAGGATATCTGCTCCGGAAATTTGTAGTAAGTTGGACAAAATGTTATCAACGCAACAGAAATATCTTCTATCCCTAAAAACATGCAGACCAACCAACCAATGAAATGAGAAGCGAATGAGACATGTAAAAATTTTCAGTAACGCAGTCAACTCTAACAGTAAACGACTACGAGATTAGGTGCCTTGAGACTAGTCCACTGCTCATTCAAAAGAACATCATTGCGCTTGAACTTCGCGCTGTACTTCTACATCGCTCACTCACAAACTCACAACACAAGGGCTCAAGCGTTTTTTTCTGGAAATAAAACCAGCTCTATTGACGATACAATCTCTGCGGCATATCTCAGACACGTATTTTGACAGTTTGCCAGGGCCGGCAGTAATCTACCCTACCTCGTGGCATCATAGCCGGCAAGTTGGCAATTGCACTGCGGGATTGCCAACTCCTGCGGCAGCTCGCGAACTGGTTATAGGTTTTTGATAATTTTGTAATTTCTCATCCCGCAATCATTATCTAACAAGGATTTTGACGACGCAGTCTCTGTAAAACATTGACATCTCGCGAGTTTGAACCTGCATCATAACCTTCGAACGTGAGCGCGTTAACCAATAGACCACTTGGTCAACTATTGCTGTTTGCAAAGCAAAAACAGGAACACCCAAACAAGTGGCGCCTGTAAGCGGGCATGATCGACACACACATGTGTGTGTGTTGGACTTTGCACCTAAAGCTGATTACATGGACACGATCAGAGGAAATTTTTGCAAAAGAGATTATGAAGGTAGGAAGAAGATGACCATGCGATCCTGCCTGCATACATAGAATCGATTTAGTCAGGGAAACCCCCAAATAAGACAAAAACGATAAAATTATCATGAAAGTAGAGCTTTTGGAATTATTGGTTTGGCGTGAATTGTATGATATGCCACACTGCAAATCTCAGACGCCGCGAGCAAGGTGCCGGCATCTCGACGCGACAACCATCAGAGAGGCCGGCACTTTCACCTCTCAAGACAATCGCTCTTTATCATGCTTTCTGACCTGCCGGCGGCTGCCAACTCGCAAATTTCGACAAGCTACCGGCAGGTTGGCGACCGCCGGCAAATTTGAAACGTAAGTTTTAACGGACCTTGGAAACGGAAACGCAATCGTGCCGTGTCTTCACCTCGGCCACGCGCCGGATCTGTATGGGTGAAGGCTTGGAAGCGTCATGTATAAGGCTTAAGTAGCCGCTTAATCGGTAGCACGAGATGGACACATCGTTGTATGTTGGGTTTTATAGTTAGTAGTCTTGGCTGTTTAATTATTAGTTGATAGTAATTTTCTTCATTTTCGAACATATAGGCAAACTGATGACTGTTACTGCGACCTAGCTTGCGATGATTACAGCTGGAGTAAACGGGGAAGAAGGAGCTTGACGAACTGTAAAATCAGAATTGTAGATGTTATAAGGTGTGAGTTCGATGTCCTCAACTGCTTGCAGTTTATCGAAGACTGGATCAAGGACCGTCACTAGCTCGTCTACCGTCCACATGTAGTCATGTAATTCTCAATCTAGCCTACCTTCTCACTTTTACGCCAGGGGAACTTTGACCTTCGAATTGAGCGCACCTATCGAGACCAGTTCTTCAGACGTTTCTTCTGGAAACATACGGCTGTGATGGAAACAACTGTAATGCGTCGCGAAGTAGCAGATTCCGCTGCAGGGGTCTGCTTGTTGAGATTATCCCAAAGAATCCCTGAAATCTGCCGAATTACCGAACCCTGATAATTTCCTTCGAAATCCTGGTTGCAGCATTTGAAGAGCTAATCAGTGATTTGGATTTCTGCCGAAAGATACACTGGAATAAGGGGCGGGGCTTGTTGTGTCGTGGTTTCCTGAGAAGATGTAATAATAGGGAGTCCGGATGTGCCTGGCTGACATACCATTCAGGTACGAGTATAAGGTTCGTGAGAAAATTTACGCACATCTTGCTCACTCGTCCCTCTAACCACAACAAAAAGGAAAGAAGAAGTAAATCTAGGGGCCGCATGCACTAACATTCCCGCGGGGAGGGGATCGCAGCTTAAAAGAAAGCTTTATATTCTAAAACTCCAGATACCTGGATTTCACTTTGTGTACCTATCCGTAAGTATTCCTACTACCCTTCACTATGAACATGTTGAACAGGAGCGAGAAGCTGTACGAACCGCGTTTTCCAGCTTTTGTATGATCCCTGATGATCCCCGGCGCTTTTCTTCAAAGTTATTTTTCTTTCTCCGAAGTTGACGAAAAACCTCAAAGTTATGCAGATTATCTAACTTGACAGTGCTAAGCATGTTCCTGATAAGAACAAATGATGTTTTGAAGTCATGAATTTTTCGATGATCCACAGGTCGAAATTTGAGGTTTACCGAAAAATTCGACTTTTTAAAAACTCATTTGTTCTCATCAGCAACATGCTTAGCACTGTTGTGTTAGATGTTCAGTACAACTTTGGAAAGTTTTCGTTAACTTCGGAGAAAGAAAAATGACTTTGAAGAAAAGCGCCGGGGATCATCAGGGATCATACAAAAGCTGGAATTGCGGTTCGTACAGCTTCTCGCTCCTCTTCAACCTGTTCATAGTGAAGGGTAGTAGGAATACTTACGGATAGGTACACAACGTGAAATCCAGTTATATATCTGGAGTTTCGAAATATAAAGCTTTTTTTTAAGCTGCGATCCCCTCCCCAGCGGGGAGGTTAATGCATGCGGCCCTAGATCTCGTTCGATCCCTTCCCCTAGACGGATAAAAGTAATAAGACGCGCGCGACGTTATGGCTTGCACATGTGCAACTCGTGCGCTCTAGCCAAGACAACTCGATTGACGAGTTGGCACAGGTTTATTTATAATAGATAGAAAAATCGCCTCTGTATGAAACCATAACTTTTGGAAAAGCTGGCAACAAATCTTCATTTACTTGTTGTTTTGAAGTTGTGACTCAACGTCCTGCTCCATGGAGAGGTGTAAGAATCTAAAGCACCGTATGTTCTCTTCCTGGTCGGCCTCAGAATGATACTCACATGTGACCATTTAAGCTGAACTAATCAACTTGGCATGATGGACTTTTGAATCTGCACAAACTCGAGTACGACCGAACAATTTTCACTTGAACATGGTAGCCAGGGCCCGGGACGAGTCGGTTTGCAAGGTTTCTGGAGAAGTCCCCCCCCCTAACTTTCGAAAAGCTTACAAAGACCCTTTGGCCTTTATCAGAAACCTATCATTAGGAGAAGATGAAAACATAAAAGAGTCATTAGTCTGAAATGAAAAACGTGATGTATGAGTGAAAATTGCAAGTGGAGCTGAATACTACGCATAAACAAAGGCTTGCCCTTTGAGCGCGATATCCAAGGCGATTCATGAAGAAAATCATGGAGGCAAAAACAAGGGAAAGCAACGATATGAAAACGTTTCCATGCTCAGGATGAATTTGACCGGACAATCCGTCCATGATAGAAAAATCCGAAACTTATGTGAGCTTACAAAAATATATGCTCCAGACGATCACAGATCGTCTGGTGGCCGTTTGTAAACGGACTAATTTTGGAAAAGGTACTACTTCACATAAGGTTTTAAATTTTTTTACATAATTCTTCCGTGAATAATATTCTATGCCTACACTTTGAATTGGGTGTCATTTGCTTGTCTCTACGCTGTAAACAAGCAATTTTTCAATGTTGGCTTTGCTTTCAAATCGCGCGCGTTTTTTACAAGACACGATAGAGCACTTAATTGTGTAATAACCTGTATTTAAAGTTTGTGCTTGACTGAGTAGTCGCTTCTGGCGCTACAGGAAGTGTGCTGAATTGTCTTGCACACTGTATATGCAGTTCTCCTCCAGTTCTCCTCCTCATGTTTCGCTAGTAATGCATGTATACATTTATTCCAGGGCTCCTCTCCGGACCCCGCAAAAACGATATCCCTTTTGCTTTTGGTCCCAAAAACGAAGTTCAGCCTACTTACAGACGATCTGTGCAGGGTCGATGGTAGCCTAAATTTGGTCGCAGTAGATTGAAATTAACACTGAAAATGCGCTTAATAAGCTTTTTTGGCATGAAAATCATTCAACCCAATTGCACGGTGTAAAAGAATGAGTGCCTTGCAAATGATGTAGGTGTGTAAGATCGCACGAGTGCGGTGAGGCTGCTATGTATGTTTCAGAGGCGAAAGACTGCTCTACCTGTACCTGCCGATTCTCGTCCTACTGGAGTACCACGTGAGCTGATTGCAGCTGATTCATGTTAGACTCCTATAGTGCTCCCTTTCGTGACTCTGAACAAGCCTCTTAGTTTTGATGTTTTTTGTTTTGGCATAATGGTCCATTATTTCATTTTGCAGTATCTAATAAGTATCTTTTCAGACGCTGAACGGGAAAGGTTTTGGGTGCGCATATCCTAAAATCAACACCACTCACGCCATATGCGTGTTCATGCCGCTCACATGGGAGTGATTCAATTACATGAGCGGTGTCTTTATGTTACTCATTAGTTGCTAGCCTAGGTCTACAGGGAATATTTGAATCAACTAGAAAAATACAGAAGAGAGAAAATGGTGCAAACCAGCTTTCGATCTCAATCTCGATTGGGTCCCACGCTGCCTCATAGCTTCCGTCTTTCCTTGTAGGCGTTCCTTGCATTGTTGTTTTCGGCATGCTTACCTTCACTGTATCATGTGGATTTGAGTGTAGTTCAATGATGAGAGAGCCTGCAAGAGTACTAAGTTTGTTAACGCACTATTTTATTGTTCTAAAGAAAATGCAGTGCAAGCAAAACAAGGAGAATGCCGTGATGATTTGTGAGATTCAAATAAAAGATTTTATCCAATTCACGCAAAAATTAACAACATCGATTTCTGCAAGTGTGTAATTGCCATTTCAATCAATTTTGCTATCACACTCATTGTGTGTGATCGTAACGATCTTTATCAGGGCACAAATGTTTTGTATTTGCAAAAAGTTCGTTATTGTTTTCAAAACCCTTTTCAAGCTTTAAAATCAGTGAAAAGGCCATCACTGAAATCGACCATTTCCTGCACAAAAACTGGAATGCCGAAAAGCGTTGTGCAACTTTAGAAGTAGGAGTCAGTATGCATTAGGTTGTTTCATAAGTTTTGTCGATTTTGAATTTTTACCGCATTAAGTCACACGTTTTTTAATTGTTTACAATGCAGAGTACTGTTCGACAGTGGCGTACCAAGGATTTCGGCTCGGGGGAGGGAGGGGGGGGGGGCGACAAAATGGCGTCGGCCACGCACTCTGAAAATTTTTTTGGGATATTTCCCAAAATTTTTCGACCCCTGACCCCAAAATTTCAGAAAAAGGGGGCGCCCTGAAAAAAATTTTACTTAAAAAATTTTAAAAGTTATTTTAATTATTTACAAGTAAAAACAAATCCTCTGCACATTTTTATAACACATTTAAGTAACTTTCAAAAATTTCGCGACCCATTCTCGGGGGGGGGGGGGCCCTCCCCTCCACGGTACGCCACTGCTGTTCGATGGAGCAAAGCAAGCTCTACAAAATCACATGTAAGTGTTCGCACAAGCTTCAGCAGAGCATCAGTCATTCTGAGAACATTCCGAGTGCCGTTGCTATGTTTGTTTCTGTACTTGAAAGCGAGAAAACTATAATGTTCAAGAGTCCAAAAAAGCGATGCTGCGCTGTTCTCTCAAGGTAAATGTAAACTACAGGCCTTCGAAATATATCAGTAAATTTTCAGCTTTGTGGAAGTCTTGAACATTATAGTCACTAATTAATTCTTGAACAATGCCAAATTTAGCTCTTTTTGCTAAAGTACTATATGTTGAAACTTTTATTTCTCGGAAACTAGAGGAAGCTGGAAATCTGTGATTGTACTTCCGAAGACTCGTGATATACATTTACCTATGTTAGATTAGCACAGCTGCTTTTTTGAACGCATAGTTTTCTAGTTTTCTAGCACAGAAACAAACACAGCAACGGAATTGAATTCCTCATGTGGAGGTGTGCGTGAGCGAATTTAGGATTTGGTAAGTTTTCTTTGACCAGTTATATAAAAAAATTTCAATTTTTAGAGCATCCGAAAGTTTAAGGCCCGTATGCTCGTACATCCCCGCGGGGAGGGGAGGGGATCTGGGAGGGGGAGCGTCATATTTCGCTACTCTGTACTGTGATATGAAGGTCTCATACCCTAACACCTGCGCATGATGGATGCCAGGTTATTGCCATGCAAGATTAGATTTTCACAACTTTGTGTGATCCCCTCGGGATCCCCACGAGTCATTTATCTTCCTACAAATTCAATGAAATTGTTCTAAATTTGTGCTGAGGGTGTAATATGGTACTGCTAAACATGTCTATAGTAGAAACTAGTTGACTTACCCGGCTCCGCCCGGCCCTGTCATTATTATATTCGTAATCAGCATGCTCAATTACCCCCCTGTGCCAACTCCCAGCCCCGTAGCTCAAATTTTGCAAAAAATCGACAAAATCGATATCGATCGATGACGAAAAGTAGCCTATGACACCCGCCGGGACCCGAAGTGTATGTGTGCCAAATTTGGTCCGGATCGGTTCAGAAATGGAATCTTCTATTCGGAACATACGTACACACAGACAGACAGACAGACAGACAGACAGACGAACAGACATTCAGCTTTATATATAAGATAAGGGATCTCAGGAGATCGGAATTTTCGATGAACCGCTGCTCGCGAGCCAGGGATTATCGAAAAATTGATAATCTTTAGATTCCATTTCTTCTGTCAAAAACATGCTAAGCAGTGCCATAGTATATCCTCAGTACAACTTTACAGCAATTTCATGGAGTTTGCAGAAAAATAAATGACTTTGAAAATTAGACGTGAACCCCTGGGAATCCCCAGGGGATCACACAAACTGGTGGAAATCTAATGTTGTATGGCAGTAACCTGGCATCTGTTATGCGTAGGTATCAGGGTATGAGAACCTTCGTATCAAAGATAAAGAAGGAAGAAGAAAGGTATACAGAGTAGCGAAATATGACGCTTCCCCTCTCAGATCTCCTCCCCTCCCCGCGGGGATGTACGTGCATACGGGCCTAAGACTTTGGCTTTTAATTCTCTATTTGATTCTATTCTGTTCTATTTAACATGCTGAAGCTAGTGCGAGCTTACACGCTATCTTATAGAGCTTGCTTCGCTTTATCGAACGATTCCCAGCTTTCAGAATTGATAAATGTGTGACCTATTGCGGTGAAAACAAAATTGAAAAAACTTGTAAAACAACCTGATATAAGGCCCGTATACAGTGCCGTACGTCCCCTCTCGGGTATTCTCCTGGGAAGGTTAAGTCACCTGGGCGTATATCACGCTACTCTATGTATTATTTCCTTCTTTTTCTGTCTATGTTGTAAGGTTACTAACTTATACTTGAGCATAACGGATGGCAGGACAATGCCATAGGAGCTGAGATTTCCACTGTTTGTATGATCCCCAGAGAATCCGCAGGGAATCACCGTTTTCGAATTCGTCTATCTTTCCAGAAAGTCGAAGTAGAGTTGTACTGAGGATCTACTGCGGCACTACTAGGGATGTTATCGACGAAACGACTGGATTGTGCAGGTCGTGAGTTTTTCAGTGAACCTCAGCTCGCGAACAGCCCTTCACCGAAGACTTAATACCTGAATCACTAAATTTCAATGAATATTAAGCAGTGCCATAGTATATCCACGGCATGATTTACAGCATTTTCATCAAGTTTACAGGAGGATAAATGGCTCTGAATATGTAAGACGAACCCCCCTCGGGATTCCCTAAGGGATCACATGAAACAGTGAAAAACTAAGTTCTACGACAAGGTTTTTGCAACCATTAAACTCAGTATTAGAGGATGTGGACATTCATAAAATAAATATGAAAACAATAGTACACATACCTAGAGTAACGAGATTTGACGCGTCCCCTCTCACAACGGAAGCTTGTTTAGTCGAAGTGGCTTTACTAAATGAGATGTAAACCATACTGAAGGGCATGAAACGCTGTTTCTAAACCTGCATTCCTTGTCTGCAGAACATTTATGGACGAGGAGTTACTAGCGTTTTTGGAGCCGAAATTGAATATTCCGCAAATCTTCTTTGTGCTTTTGCAACCCTCTAACAAGAATAAGGCTCGCACAAAATTCAAGAACTCCGATTCTTGATGTTAATCCGGTTTCTACATTGTTAGTAAAACTGATTTTTGAATGAAATGAGTGGGTGAATTGCTTTCCTGGTTCATATAGAGCCAATAAAGTGAAGATAAAATCAACAATGCCTGATTAAATGAAGCAAATGAAGTGCTCAGTAGATGAAGAGATGAAAATATAATATAATAGTTGAGTCACAGATTAGCAGAATTATGTTTTGGTCGTTACAGGAACCATTTTGGTCAGAAGCTCATCAAAAAAGAGCTCGTGGGGTCAGAAGTTGTTTATTTTTTTTCTAAACCGTTCTTGAATAGTTTAAAGGTACCGTCCACCCAAAATGTCGAATTCAATGTTTTTGTCTCCTTCAGGCCTTCTGAAAGCCCTGATTCCGAATATAGAGTCGAAAATCCGCGAAACTCCCCAAAAATCCCTGTTTCGAGAACCCTCTGCAACAAGCGCAGGCGAGATAAAGCATGCAAGTGGGCGGAGCTACCATGGTCGCCCGCCTACTTTGCTACTTCCGGAGCGGATTTCTCGCTCCAGAAGTAGTCTTTTGCGGCGAAGCTTGGGGGTTTGCCTAGTGGGGGGGGGGGGCTCAGACTAGTATGCCATCATAATCTCGCCAACCTCCACTTTGGGTGGAGGTGCCTTTAATGTCCGTAAATTCAACACTTACAGAAATTGAGTGAATTTTGATGCTGCTGGCGTTTTTAAAAAATTCCATACTTCGTCAAAAATTGGAAGAAATGTCCATGAAACAATAATTTCCAACAATGGTTGCAAGGTGTCCATAAACTTCGAATTCGTCAGAAACAGAGTGACTATGCTGCTGTGCGTTTTCTTCACAGGGAACGTAAGACTCTGAATGTAAGACTCTCTAATAGTTTTACAAAATGAAGAAGGACTGGAGGTGCAAGGATTTTGACAGACATAACAAGATAGATGAAACTTTGACATTTTTCCTGAAAGAAATCATGGCCAATGGAAGTAAATCAATAATTCTAAAATTAACTCTTACCTCAAGCAGTCCATCAAAACACTAATGGATTCGCTGAAAATAAGAGACAAATAAATTTTCGGTTTTCTAGTTCCTTGGCTGCAATCACCTGCAGGTTCGGTC
Organism: Cylicocyclus nassatus; assembly: GCA_958299035.1. Lineage (NCBI taxonomy): Eukaryota > Metazoa > Nematoda > Chromadorea > Rhabditida > Strongylidae > Cylicocyclus > Cylicocyclus nassatus. The sequence continues at coordinate 9,996,408 of CATQJL010000223.1, forward strand.
GAGATTGAGCAGTTTTGCGCATTCTTGATTTACAGTGAACAAAAATGACGTCGACTTATGTCCCGTAAGTTATCGCTAACAAATTACGAAATTTATGTCTTTCTCCGCCTTTGAACGCTATAATATGTATATCCGCCTCAACTTTCGGGCAGCACCCTAATCGCAGCCACTGGAACTATCCTCTGACAGTTCAACTTGCCATCTTGAAGCATAGGAAAGTGGGGGATGAGTTGTTTTTTGCTCAGTTTAGTTTTGATATGTGCCAGTGTAAGAAAAATTATTTTTGCATACAAAAACATCCTATCTCACAACTGACTGCCTGAATTTCGTCTTTTGGCCTTAGTGACAAATTATTCTATCCTATCTACCGTAACATGACTTTTTCTCAACATTACCTCCATCTGAATAGAATTCCTCGCTGCACTTTTATAGAGCGTCTACCCTTTGATCCAACGGGCTTGGCAACCGGAGGGCGACGCTTCGAGGCCTCGAGGCTAGAGAAGGGTCAAAGAGCACGCTCGCAAGAGAGACGCAGCGTCGCGGGTGCGAGCGGACGCCTTCCAGCCCCAATCCCGTTGAATGAAACAATATGGGTTTCATCCCCACTCATTTTGCTGTACCAGTACACTGAACGAACGGAAACATGCAGGTATCATAAAATTCATGTACAACCAAGTATAAGCTGTCATGAGTTCATCATAATGTACAAAAATACTTACTTGATCCTTGCATATCAGGACCAACACGTCCTTGCGCCAACCTCTCATAGCTTTCCGGAAGCATGGACAAACAAGAGGAACTTGGTGTGAAGTATCATTCATAGACGATTAGCTCAGAAATTAAACGCTTCTTATCGCTTATCATCGCTTCAGGGACTGGCTCGAGTACGATGGTCTAAAGTGCCCGAAACAATACCTTCGCCATTGAAATGACAATATCATAAACAATTCTAGCCTGCTCATAACTTTTGCCATTTCCACTATCCTCGCGCTGTGATACAGCTGAATACCAGTCTAAACAAATTACCCTATTTTCAGGTGAAGCCGCACCCTTTTCTCTCTAAAGGCGAACACGCCAAAAGACTGACTGTCATCATGGAGCGCGTTAAGTGAGAGCGGTATGCGATAAGGCGACTGCTTCGCGAGACATATGCGCGGCGGCACGCCTGGGTCTGCTCGCATTTAAAGCAAAAAAGGGTGCGGCTTATACACCTAATAGGGTATTGCATTACAAGGAAATCACAGAATCAATCAGACGTTGTGATCAAACTTCAAAATACCAATAAAGAAGATTCAAAATGTTAGCCAACTTCTCCTGATGCAGAGACATTCAGTGGCGGTCCGAGGGGTAGGGGGCGGAAGGGGGAGGGGGGGAGGGCGCTCCCTCCGATAATGGCTTGCTTTTTGAAATTTACTTATATGAGTTATAAAAATGTGCAAGTGACTTGTTCATACTTGTCAATAATCAAAATGATTTCCAAAATGTTTCAAAATTCAAATTATCTTTGTAAGGAAATCTTTTGGGGGCGTAGCTGCCGCCACACCCCTTTTTTTAATACTTTGAGGTCACGGGCACACAGAAATTTTGCGAAGCATCCCAAAAATTTTTTCGGTAAGCAGACATCAGATCACCTTACATTCATCATCGTATGAAAAGAAAGCTTAGAAATTCAAAAAGCTAAGTTCTCAGAAGTTTCCATTGTGGGACAAAACTATCCCTTATGGCTATTAGAATCTCTCAATAGTTATTATTCGACAGGAGAAGCTCGCATCTGCCACCCCCCCCCCCCCCCCCCCACCTCCCCCGCCCTCTTCGCAAAAAACCTAGCCGATTTATAACAATCTAGATTGTTATGAAAATTTACCTCATGTGAAACCATGATTCTAAACTAACTCAATATTTATGGGAACTTTATCAAAAGCAGTATTAGAATCCTGAGCGATCCGTCAGGATCCAAATTATTGTTGCCTGTAGGCCCTATTAAAAACACTAAATGTGATCTTTGCATCTCCTCCTGACATGTACCGAAAGTGTAGTCGTTATTAAGAAGCAAAAGCAAGCAAGCAAATTCAGAAGATGTGATGTAGTTTCCAACACAAAATCGATACTACATATTTATTATACACAATACGTTACAGTACATATATATACATGCATAATTCACAGTAAGCGTATCTGTTCATGAAAATATTGACAAAAATATCAACAGTTGGTGTATGTACACATTGACAGAGATCACTGTTTCTTCTCCTGCTCATGGTGTCCTTGCTCACTCTGTTTCGCTGATTCATTCTGTACTGCTGACTGATTTTCTTTTCCAGCAGCTGAAGCCTTTCCAATTTCAATGCTTCTCGTCGAGGGCTTGGTGATTTTGGGGGCCTCGATGGTTAGGCGTCCATCTTCAGTGATGTTGGACTTGATCTGGTCCATGTCTACGTTGTTCGGAAGTTTCCACTGTCGGACGAAGGTTCTGAAAAAGAAAATGGCTTAAGAGAAAATCTAATGGAAAAATTTGAGGTGACCCTTAGAATTCAAAAAAAAAATCAAAATTTTTGACATGTGAATCACAAATATCAAGCTGAATTCGCAGAATGAGATCAATTTGTAGGGATACGGTAGGTATACGATAATTCGTTGCAATTTCAAAATCGGTTAAAACCAAAGAAAATCGACTAAGATTGGTCACTAGCTACAAAAATGATAACCCGGTAATTTTTTTAACGATGAAGGTCAAAAAAAGTACCCTCCTCGTTATTTTTTTAACAGTGAATTTACGGTAAGCCTCAACTAATCTAAGTTTATAGAAAGCTAAAACAGTCACGATATGATGTCATATTCACCTTTTATAGAGAATTCCTTCCTCCCCCCTCCCCATACCCCGCATACAGAAAAATTTGATTAGAATCCATTTCTCATACCGTAGACCTACAGTAACCCCTGAAAAACCATATCATGCTGAAAAATATACTTTTGTGCCCAGCATGTACACTATAAGGGGCCCATCATACTCCGCCGAAAAAGCCCAAAAACGCCAGAAAAAGCCCAAAAGTGCCAGAAAGAACCGGAACATTCTTGGAGCTTTTGGTAGAATTCTGACAGAAAATGCAGCGAAATGATTCGGTTGCGAAATCAACACATACGCCTTAGCGCCAAAACTTGCGCGCAAAAAGGGGGCGTTCCGGCCTTTTCTGGCGCTTTTAGGCTTTTTCTGGCTATTTTGGGCTTTTGAAGCGCTTTTAGGCTTTTTTTCGGCGAAGTATGACGGGTCGCTAAGACACGTTTGAGAGGTATTTGAGATTTCGAGATTTTTCGAGATTTCGAGATTTTTGGACCCAGACAGAGAACTGAGCCAAAATATTTACCTCAGCGAGTAGCCATTGTCATCCTTGACTTCCTGCTTGCCTTGCACTTTCAAAACTCTTCCATCCAGATCGACTTTCAACTCTTCGGGCTTGAATTTTCCAACATTGAGGGAAATTGCTAGTTTGTTATTGTCATCTTCCACCTGGGAAACAAAATTATAGTAACACGTGAAAAAGGAGAAATTCGCAGATCCTACCTTGCTCATTCTTCCACCCGCTTGTTTCTGAACTTGATTATGCTGTCCTCCATGTCCAGCATCTTTCTGCTGTCCTCCTTGTCCAGCAGATTCTTGCTTCTTTTCATCTTTCCGCTGGTGTTCTTCTTCCATCATAGCAGCCTCTAGTGGAATCAGCGCCAATTCGACTTGATCCAAATCGTTCAAGAACGTATCGAGAAAATCGGGTTCGCGATAATGATGATTGCAGCATCGATGGGGACGATGATGTGGTACGAAATACATAGACATTCTGTTCGGGAGTTACAGACCTAGAAGACTGCGTGTGTCGCTTTAGCTCCGGGTGGCCTTTATATAAGGGGGCGGCCGTCGCCTTCGCGAACGTTCCCGAATGATCGCAGACAGTCGCGACGCGACGTAAATGTGGAGTAAACAACGCGTGTGCTCCGCCCAGTCTGGAACGTTCTTCTGATGCCGTATATAAGGCTGAGCAGTTCGGCTTGCTGTTTCGTTAAGGTACTTGCGAAATTGTTTATACACTTTCGAAAGTTCAATGGTATCTTTACGTCATGGTTTTCCCTTTTTCACTCTCTTTCTCCTTACTTTTCTCTCTATTTGTGTGCTGAATACTGAATAGAAGCTCGTAGGGTTAGCATGAAGTATTGATATATAGGAATATAGTTGTAGATCAAAACATGAGGTTACTTTTCTGAACGCTTTGTTTAGCATTTTTCGTCTGATTTGTATGTAATTATTGCCAACATCGCAATAGTGTGGAACATTTTTTTTTAAATATCCATTTTTTTGCTAGAGAAAAGGAGATGATAGTCCATGAAATCTCACTTTGTCATATTTTCGAAAGTTCTAGACGAAATTACCATCACTGTTTCACAACAAAACTTTTTTTTCCGAAATAGTTGCTCCCTTTTTTCGAAATTCACAGAAGGCACCTCGTGCACTTTCGGTCAGCAATTCGAAAAAACACTTTCTTGAGTGAGAAATTTGTTTTTAGTTCATCGGTACAGTCTGTGAACCACAGTGTAGATCACAAGTTGAAAATTCATTAAAGTAACATGTCCTTATTGACAGAAATTGGGTAGGTTTTATGTGACTGGTAATTTTAGGTTCAATGATAAAGTATTCTTTGATGTGAAAAGCTTTCTCATTTTTATTCCATGATATTTATGTGCCCCCAGAGAATCTGGATTTTACTTGGTTCCCTATGAAATACTCTATTTGCTGCGACATATTTTTCACATTATATGGCAGCTGAAATGTTCCAGCAATTTATTCGGAAAATTCTCATGAATACCAGATTTAGAAAATAAATCGCCTAGGCATTTTCGTTCGCCTAGGCATTTTCGTGCTCCTTACAACCTTATTTCGTAGCGGCCAACATTTCTTTCTGTTCTGTTCTCTAAAGCCTTTTGCTCGCCGAATAGTTTAAAGAGATATTCAGTTTTTAGATATTTTTTGATCAACAATAAATTTGTACCTTCACTTGACGCCAATGTTTATCTGACACGTGGCAGCTGTAATGAAAAAATCGACAATAATATGTTTTGAAAGAGTTTGGACTGAAGTAGCCCTTTTCTCACAGCATTTTATTTTCAGTTCAGATTAGTGCATGATCTTTGACATCTGTAATTTTTGGTATGTCATCTCCTTTCTGTAAAATTTATATCACAAATTCCCTTCTGTGCTATATCTCCCCGTTTTTTGAAAAATGTTGATTCCGATACAAAATATTTGGATTTTCAGCAACTTCCAAGCACTCACTCACCATGGAAATCTGGCAAGTACCCCGTATTATGAATAGTCTTATGAACGAATATGTTCGTGACATGGATCGAAGCATATCCCCTTATTGGAGAGATGCTGATCACTCTGTTCTCCATGTTGCCAATGATGCTAAGGAGGTCAGTCAGCTGTGCCCATACCGTAACCTTCTGCCCATACCGTACACTTTTTCAGATAGTCGATGATGACAAAAAATTCGCTGTTGCGTTGGATGTCTCGCAGTTCCGTCCCGAAGAGCTGAATGTACATTTGGATGGTAGGGAGCTGACCGTTGAAGGAAAACAAGAGCATAAGGGTGACAATAGCTTCATCCACAGGTAAGGAAAATTTACTTCATGCGGAATTACTAAAATATTTCTATAATTGCAGATCTTTTGTTCGCAAGTGGACTCTTCCCGAAAATGTTGACTTGGAATCAGTTCATACCCAACTGAGCGACAAAGGCCATCTTTGTGTCGAGGCACCGAAGCAAAACGCTGAAAAACCCAACAGAAGAAACATTCCGATTATGGCGGCTCCATCGTCGAAGAAGTAAAGAAAATGCGTGCCAGAGATGACCTAAGATCTTCAGTGCATGTAAATACTATAAAAATCGTCCTGTATTCAAGTGTTACATTGTATCCAGTGTGCATCGTGATTATTAAGTAACTGTTAAATCGAATTGTGCTTATTTGTAAATTGTGGCTAATAAATATGTAGCTTACCAACACACTCTTGCTATATTTACCAGAACTTGGCAATTCGTCAGAAGTCTTCAGATTCAGCACTAGTAAAATGCACATGCATAGTGTGTATAACTGAAGTGGAATGATAGAATGTCCCATCTTCTGTGCATTCAAAATGTCCTTACATTGAGTTATGAACATTTGGAATATTGCCAAATCATTGTCGCGACTGAAATTGCGCGAACAATGCCCGGTCAATAACAAATTTTTCAAAAATCCATAGTAGGCTATGCTCATTTGCGTAGCCACATTCCACTTGCACGATCACTTAGGGGGAAATGAGCGGTCGGTCAGCGTTTCGTCCTTGAGATACAAGGCTACGGTAGCTTTGAAGTTACCATGTTGAACTGTAGCTGTTAGGCTTTTTCACCATCCATTGCAAAGGGGTTACCAATTGTAAACCGGTGACTCGCGTACAGAACAAAAGTCACAATGGCGCTCAACTCAAACATCGACAACGGAAAAGCATAAAAAACAAGACAAATTTTTTGATAACGTCTGTCCCTCTGCTCTAGCTTTCTCTACCGATGATAGTTTCTATCTGCACCATTGCAGTTATCATTTATTGTTGAAGCTGAAATTCAGGTGAGATAAACCGATTTCCTTCTCTGCGAACGCTATGCAAACTAGAACTCTAAATGGTGCAAAAGTCATGCGCGTTTCTCCAGCCCTTCTTTCAATACAACTTCTACCCATCAAACTTTTTTCTTTAAATAAAACTTAGCATACTATCAAGAAGCTCACATCATGCTCTATCCATTGGTGTTTGAAATCAGCTTCTAGCCTCATTCGTTAAAAATTTAAAAAGCTTTGAACAACCGCAGTCTAAACCAGAATTTCATTATCTTTACTTTTCTGGCCCGAATTCAAGCGCGAATGAATGCATTCTTTTGGAAGTTCAACTACCATATGTGGTAGAAATCTTCTACATTATGCACGTTTTACTATTTTCTTAGAAATTACCTAAACTGAGATTTTGGCGCCTCAACATGGGTAGTCATTTTGGTCACTCTGAGGCCCATAAATTTCCTTTAAAGAAAGCTTTAGCCACAGCTTTGCTCATTTCTGTAAGCATGAGGGTGTCTCTTGTTGACAGTTTTTTCAAAAATATTCAGTTGTTCAGCACGCAAAAAATCGAAAGAACTCCATAATTTAGGAAATTGGGGCCTGTGGAAATATGTTGAGAAAGTGACAATCTTAGATTTTTATTTTTTCTTCTTGCTGATCTTCTTTCAAATCCTCTTTCTATTGTCGTTTGTACCATTGGCTTGAGGCTTCAAGATAGACCCCTTGCCATTTATACTAACAAATTTTGAATGGAGTTATGATCAGTCAAATACGAGGTTTCAGGAAAAAAAAACATGTTTGCCTACCAATTCATAATTTTCTGCGAGTTTGAAATACGAATATAGATGGACGTGCGCTGTATTGCGAAAGGTTTGCTGCTTCTCATAGTCTTTATAGCATTAGATATATAATTTTTTTAGAGCGTTATAGCACGTCCAAGTGAGAACTCGCAAAACGAGCATTACTTCTGCACCAACCTAATTTGAAGTCTCGGCTGACTACAATGATAGAAGAAAGAACAATTTCAGGATGGATGGAAAGAGCACATCGGATCAGCCACGTTGATGATTGCAGCTATTCAGGATTCTGAAGAAAAAATGCACCCTAGACTTGTAGCATAATTATTATCACGTTGAAGCTAAATGGACTTCTGTATTTGAATACCCAAAATAACGCGGACAATGTACTTGCTATAAACAACCCAGTTTTAGTTATTTTTCCTCATTTTCAGCTCACATACGTATTTTCCATTCTTGGGTACTACTGAACTAGCAAATTTTGCGGTCAGTGTGCTTTTAGATGGGTTCTGTTGCTCGAATACTTTTTGTTTTTCCCTCTCCCGAGTATCGATGTGCTTTGGATGATAGCTATTGCCCTGACACGTGTGTGAATATGCATCAATATAGTGACGCATGTTTTCATGCTGGATGTTATTTTCACAGTTGGACACATGTTTTGCTCTTCTATGTGTGAAAACAAGATCTGGGCGGAGCTAAATGCATCGACTCCCTCACAGAAAAAATCATTGTGGATAAGGCAAAAACTTTCTACGAAATATTATCGGTGCAAAAGTTTTGTCGGTTTTTGAAATGATCCTCAAATCCAATGTAGTGACGGTAAACAAACACTTCAAGTTGTATTAGATACAAAATTTCTTCCTCTTTCCAGCTGCTATATTTCCAGTGTGATTTATTAAAAGAATGTTGAGACAATTGCTGGAAATTACAACCCTTCGTTTTCACCATGTCCTACTTTCGCTAATTTTCAAAATTTTTATATGAAACTTTTGTTGGAGCTTCAAAATTTCGCAGATAGGGCAGACCTTTGCCAACTAAAGCAATTTCTTGCAGCTCTTGGCTTGTACTTCAGAGTTCTTATGATATGTATTATTTAAAGTGAACAAATATTATATCCCGCCTAGTCTGCTAACACAAAATGGCATGCAGTTCAGGTACCATTCGATGCATCTTTTCCTCTTCCCAACAGTTGTCTTTTCCTGGTGAGACCTGCGATATTGATACCGATAAACCTTACGTCTCAAAATCTTTAAATTTTGATGCGAAAATCGCTCATTTACTTTGTAAGGTCAGCAGTAGTCATAAGCGAGTTTTGAAACCTATCGGATACGCTTGAGATGTTTGTTTATCTTAACTGCGGGATTTGCGGTCCAAAAAATTACAGAACTTTTGCACCGACTTAATATTATGCGATATAATTCAACATGAAATGTAATTCTTTAGTCTTACATTGTAGTCAATATTATAACTGATCAAACCTTTCGAAATGCTAAAAAAAAGGATAGTGATATCTCAACGCCAGAGTTAATATTGGCACAGATAGCTCTCTCCAATTTTCTCAATTACCAACCTCCATTTCAGCTAGGAATGCTTTTGAATCTCGGAACTGCAGCAGAATCGTAGACAAAATCCTTCATTAAGAAAGGACTATTCAAGCGGACCTATTTGATCTTTCAAAATCTGTACTCGAATATAAAGTTGTCGAGAGATTCTCGATATCAAGGATCATGTTCCAGTTCCACAAACACGTGCTCGAAACGGCTCATGAGATAGTTCTTTCTTATTCCAAGAAAAAAGAAACAGCTTTTGAACCACTGTGAATGTAAAAAGTTGTCAAAAACAGTATGAAATACGACAACAAAAAAACAAGACAATTTAAATACAGGATTTATTCAGAATTAACAATGTAACACACAGGATTTATTTTTTGTTGATTTGAAAAAATCGAGCATGTGATTATTAATCGTTATTTCAAAAATAGAAAGACGGTTTAGAGTTACAAATGATAGAAACGCAGAGCATGGTTCACGGTCAACATTCACAGAATGAAATGTTGGTGCCAGAAGGGTTCCTTTTGGGAAATAAACTTGGCGTTTTTGTAGATAGATTGCTATCTGCAGCTGGGCCCCAAATATGATGTACTCTAATCTAGACTAAATGAAAGAAGGTAGATGGACAGTGGAGAGGTGAACGTACATACATAAAAGTGCAGTCTAGAGATCACACAGAGTGACGGAATGGTTCTGCGCCCAAAAACAACTGACGCAGGACTGTTGACAGCACTTCAATCAGACGTGGAAAAGGCCTTCTGGATAGGGATTCTTTTCGCCGATCCTATGGGCTTGGTGATTTTCGGAGCCTCAATGGCCAGACGTCCATCATTAGTGATACTGGATTTGAGAAGCTCTAGGTTGACATTCGATGGGAGCTCCCACATTCTGGTGAAGCATCTGAAATTTTCGAAGAATTTTGAGTTGTGGAAAATCTCGACTAGAAGTCGTAGATAATAAACAATGCGAAGGAAAAAAAAATTACCTCATAGAATATCCGTCCTTATCCTTGGTTTCTTGTTTTCCTTCTACGGTCAAAACTCTTCCATCAAGATCGACTTTCAGCTCATCAGGTTTGTAATTGCCCACATTGAGAGAGATTTTTAGTCTCTCTTCGTCGTCAACAATCTAAAACAGTATCTATCAGTTCGAAGTGAGCTTGAACCAATGCTCATAGAACAAAAAAGGAGGTGGGAGGGGAGATCCATCCGAAGGATATTTGCAATTCAGTTTAAAAGGTATATGTGTCATTTCACCAAGGCAGGCTGCTGAAAATCGCGAAATACCATTCGAAACTTAATTCACTTATGCCTAACCCTCCTTAGCAAGTGACTCAAAAGTTCACATTATTTTTGCAAAATCGTACTCTTCTCTAGCTTTGTAAATCTGCTCCGTTCAATACAATTTTTTAGATAAACCACTTCATGCGTATTGTATCATCACTTTGATGACTTTGTACACTTAACGAGACCGAATAGTCGGTTTGCTAGAATTCTAGTATGTTGCACAGATTTCGGAGTGTATTTTGTACGAAAGAATGGTTCTTCTTGAAGGTGTCTAAGCAAACTCATGGCCTACAAAGCATGAAAACAAAAAAAAATTTTTTTGCTACATTGTTTCAAATGTACAAGAGATAAAGCATTTCACCATTCCACGTAAGTTATACACACTATGCGTGTGCAGTGTGCTAATGTTGGATCTGAAGACCTCTCGCGAATTGCCAGATTGCGTCGCGACGGAAATCGCGTAAAGTATGCCCAGTCCTTTAGTTAGGCTATTCTTACAAGGGAACGATACTTGGTGTCCGCGGCCGTTTGAGATGAAACATATACCATCACACTCGTCTTGAAACGCGATCCAAATCTAACTTCCGTTTCTGCTAATCATTTCTCTAAAAGAAGTTATGAAGGATCTTCGCGTCAATGGTCGCCCAAGAGAAGTACGGTCGAGGGTGGCTAACTTTCAAAAAGAAGCTTGAATGAGCCAATGTGAAATTGAGAAACAGAAGAGGACTCGAAACTAAATATGAACTTGCGAGGCTATCGCACTAGCCACTACACCACATCTTAGCGGCGATTTTGGCATTCCGACCACTTCTCCCTTAACGCGAAAATCCTTCATAATTTTTCTCAGGGAAGCGTTTACCAAAAACGGAAGTCAGATTCGGAATCAGCGCTCTAGTGTAATGGTATTTCAACTCAAAGGGCCACGGACACCAAGTATCATTTCCTTGTTAGCTATAAGAGTAAGTGAACGGCCCTTAATTTCGAGGCAGCATTTTGTGCTAGAATCTTGCTCAAATTCGAAAATGGGGTACTTCTTCTTCTCAGCCAAAAAGTGTTTTTTTTACGAAGCGGTCAAAGTATGATGAAGCGGAAAGTTGCTTTTGGCGAGAAAATTCTAAAACTTGCAGATACAGCGAAAAGTTGATTTTTAGAACTCGATAGGACTGTCGCTGACCTAAGTTGTTATTAATTTTTCAACCAAATAGATTTCATTTTAAAAAAGTTGCATGGTCATCTTGGCCTTCATTGCCAGGTCCTTGCAGTAAAACCAGTATTTCGCTCACTAAAAATTTCCACGTCATCAGTCGATGCTAATCCTTATTGCTAATTATTTGCGTCAAAGGTTGCATACATTTGTTTCATCAGGATATAAACATAAAAAAAACGTAGGGAACATCCACCGATCTTGGAAAAAGAAGATTGTTGAAGAAGTGTATCGAAAAAGAAGGTAAAATAATTCATGTGCACAAAGAGAACAACTGGTCTAGCAAATTTCACAAATTTTACTTACCTCATCCACATGTTTTCTGGGACTCTTTTTCGACACTTGACGTTCTGATCTACGACTTCTTTTCGCAGGCGGTGAACCTCTGTCCTCATGATGGTGCACTATAGCAGGCAGCGGGTCGTAATCATCAAACAATTCATCGTAAAGTCTCGGGAATATAGCAGTAGACGGTAGTAGGAAAAGCGGCATTGCAGTTCTGGAGCAGGAGACTCGTAACTAAGCAGTAGTACGTGAAACTCGACTATTCAGACACTTAGACGCACACACACACGCCGCGTCCGAGTTGGAAAACAACTCGGTCAATAAAATTGTTGACGGCGTTCGTCGCGTGCACTCGTCGTCGTCGTCTGTGCCATAGTCGATCGAATCGAACGGCCGAGACCGTTGGGGGCTGCTGTGCATGGAAATGTGGCGCAATTTCGAGAATAATCCATGGAAAAGGGCAATCGAAAATATTTGACATTGGGAGCACGCGAATATCTGTTGATGCCTGGCCTCTATGTTATTGTATGGTCTCTAGGCTGCTTTTTAGGCTCTATGTTGTCTATCCATAAGGACAATCGCGCTTTGAATAGATGACAAGCTAGCGCGCTCCAGTTCCCCTCCAAATATCGATTTTCTCAAAAATTTCCTTTGTTTATACTCTGTTTGGTACCACCAATAGTCTTTGATTATTTGCAGACCCGTGAAAACTAGTTTTTTCCAGGTGCAGACTTGTCAAACTTGTCAAACATCGTATTTTCACCTGTTAGTACAGGTACACACGTCGAGTTACCCTATAAATTGGTACAACTACTCGTTTAAACTTCTTCAGTCATTCGCTGTCTCCATGGTGATGTTTTTCTTCCCAGAACTCCCAAATCTCATCTTGAAATCTTAGATTATTAAACAATGTCACTTACAAGTCCAGTCTACCTACCACTTGCCTGACTTTCTAAAATTCTATAGAATGTCCTCGCTATACGGATTTTGCCCTTTCATCTGTTGAGCGATTCTTTCAGAGAACTCGTGAATTTCTTTAACTAATTGCAACTTCCGAAAATTTAACAATCAAGCGGCCCTTCCGTACTACGGAATCTTCTTGAGAAAGGACTGTAACTGTAAATCGTCATTCAGTTTCAGTTAGAAGAAGTATTGGCATAAATCTCTAGCTACGGAAAGCTTTGAAGGGAAATAATCTGGGAGGGGGATTAACGGGGGGGGGGGGAGGGGACTAATAATAGCGCTGAAATCTTGCAGCTTACAGTTTCGGCTCCTCATTAGGAGGCACCCGAGAAACTTACGTGGAGGGAGGGGGGGAGGCTAAAAATATCTCCCGCATGCACGACATATCAGTCGAAGAAGAAGTTCCTCCATCGCCATGGCTTTGGGAGGAACTTCTCCGAGTTGCTTCTCAAAATCATTGCGCGCACTCGGATTGATTTTTTACAAAACTTGTTCAAACTTGAAAATTCATTTCGTTTATTTTCAAGAAAGACCATTCTTAGGGGAGAGGGAGGAGAGTTAGGGGCTGGAGCTCAAGTTTCGCATGAGAGAGTCAAAATAAACGGTCAAACCACTTCCACTGCTTCGAAATCTTCAGAATGAAAAACTAATCCGTTTCAAGGTCTGAACAAACCTCGAGATTCGGTCAAAAGCTAAGCATTCTCATCCAAATGCTGCTATGACGGTTTTCCAAACCTTCAGTATTAGGCAGAACCCTCGTCGTTTTCATGCTTGCATCAGAAAAGAAGCGAATGTTTCCGAAAGACCCCTTTTTCCTGAATATTTGCATTTGTCATCGGTACAAAATCATTCGTTGCTACAAATTCAACAGATACATATTGCCGCATCCACGCAATAAATTTTTACGAGTAACATTTTCGCTGTAACATTCGGTTTCCCGCTGTTTCTGATTGTATCTAGCTTGCACTTTCGCCATGCCTACTATTGGCGCGCAGAAACTGAAAGTAGAAGCGTCAGACATCGTTTGCACTCATGTTCTACTTGTTTGTTTGGTTGCTATGTCTGGAGCAGGTTTCTGCCTATGATGCAACTTTTAAACCTTGGCTCACGAGGGGGGGGGGGATTGTGAAGTAATCTTTTTTTACCGAAAATCTGTATGCCTTGACGATTGTATGTCAATGTGTAGGCAACTGCGGCACATTGCTTTACCAATTCATCAATGGCAGTTAGAGAAATACAGGGTGTCCCAAAAAAAATGTTTAGAACGTTTGATCGTTAATATCTTTCTTTTAAAGAAGTCTTTTTCCTTGCTTCAGGTACCATCCTGTAGAGCTGGCTTCAACTTAGATTTGCATTATAGAACGAATCACTCATTTCTCTTCATTATTGTAAGATTACGGTAGAAACTTCAAAAGGGGTTTTAAGCAACGAAAGGCCATATTTTGCCTCAGAAAGGAAACAAAACAGCCTGAAAGCTTTTACACTAAGTTAATTAGAGTTGCTGATCATAACTGTAAAGTTCCCAACTTATTATGATGCTTCATTGAAGACTTATGCCAGGTGAGAGGTAGCGGCCTTTTTTTTTTCAATGTTCCTAAAAAGTGCGATTACACCGTTTAGAAAGCTTCGTAATCTTGTGAATAGTTGAGTATTGAACTCAGCGTCTATAAAAACCCTATTACACAAGTTTTCACAATTTTTTGAAAAATTTTGAAACGGCAGCTTTTTCCACATTGACACCATATGTTTCAAGTTTCTACCGTAACCCTACAGTAATGAAGAGAGATGGGTGATTCGTTCTATAATGGAAATCTAAGTTGAAGCCAGCTCTACAAAACGGTACCTGAAGCAAGGCAAAAGACTTCCTGGGAAGAGAGATATTAACGATCAAACGTTCTAAACATTTTTTTGGGACACCCTGTATAATCTCGGGGGGGGGGGGGGCGGGGGGTCGATAGAAATTTCCTCAGGTGAAGAGGCGGGTGTGGCGTTAGTTTGGTTTCTTCTCAACTTTTGAATGGGTTTTATATATCCTAAATACTTTTTACAAAACTGTTTTGAGAAAATTTTGAGAATCATTTTAGTCGCTCAAAAATGAAAACGAAATACTTGCACAATGAATAATCTGTGTTGGTAAATTTTCAAGATTTCCGCCATCCATTCTTGGGGGGAGAAGAACCCCTCCCCGGTCGCTCACCCTCGGCCCGCCACAAATATTCTTCGTTTCTTAAGGTTCCTTTGGTCTGCTTTTCTAAATACTTAAAATAGCACTTCAACGATGAGAACTACTGCTATCCCGAGCAGATTTGACATTTTCATACAAATGTGATTTGAGCCATGCTCCAGTCCCTCTTTGTGAACTGCTCTTAGAATGTATCTTCCGTTCCTTACGTAAAGGTCATAATGTGCTTTTGTTAGCTCATTTCTGACTTTCTTTTTGAAATATAAAATATACAAGATGCCAGTTATAGCATGTGTGCAAGAAAACCCCATTTATGCGTCTTACTGCGAAATTCAATGAAATTTGATGTGTTTAGCATCGTAACAAAGGGCTGTTGCACAAGCTGAATTGTTCAAAAATTTTCTGTGAATTTTCGGGATTTTGCGTGGAGTTATCAGGTACTTTTAGCAACGTACTACGAAACTACAAATTTATCTGGTATTCTTCTGTATCTCATTGGTACGGCTGAGTTGAGAATTTGTGGAATCACTAACCAGGGTGGCAGTCAATACTTCTGTTCTCAGATCCGGAGTTCTTTTACCTTAAATGAGCATCCACCTCCCAATCAGGAGCTCGTTAACGTAAAACCGTGCCGAATTTTTGCTAAATAACTCCCCAGGAAAGGGCTATTGCGATTTTTATTTACAGTGGCTGGCTTTTTCCTTCAAGGGTTGAAAGTCAAATGCGACTTCCCAGTTGTCGTTGGAACATAATGTGTTGCATAAGACTTTTGTTACCTTAGCAACGTTTTTTCTTCGCAGTCAGTAAGGATTCACTTGTGCAGCGAATTCACATTAACAAAAATTGATGAAGTCCTGACAAATTACGGTATGGATCAAGATCGATGGTTTACGAAGATATATGATCTCGCCGCAGTTGACGCAACTATTTGGTCCTTTTTTTTTCGCAGCGCCTATTTGTCGTGAGTTCAAATCACTTTTGACCTCATTACAGTAATCTTAGCAGTTCGCTGTGTACCTTGGAGTGTATCTGGTCGTCATCGATCGGCCAAAGCTCTAGAATCTTCGGGCTAGCAGGTTAAGGCAAAGTGTCTTCGGCGTCTTTGCAAGTTTTTATAGTGCAAGTACAAAAAGAACTTGACGCGTTCAGAGTCATTTGCAAACTTTCGGAGATCCTTATCTTGTAATTCGCTATGCGTTATTTTTTGAGAGTTGCATCATATGGTGGCTACACAGCATATTTCGCAACTTATATGGGGCGGTACCAAAAAAGAAGAAAAATAAGCAATAACGGGTTCTTTCGGAATACTATCAGCGCAAGTTGTATCCTTCTTTTCACTACTTTTTCTACAATCATAGGAAAACGAGAGAAGAGGTAGCATTCATCCCCTAAAGAGAAAGAAATTTGGGTGGATTCTTGCAGCCAATACTAATGTAGCCACGTGCACGACTAGTGATTTATAAAAAGTGTGAAATCTTTCTTATCGTAAAAATTTTCAAACGGCATCATTCCATTCCCAAACAGTCACTCAATGATAAAAGCTTATGAATACTTGGTTCAAACGGGTTTTAGGTTTATCGAATGACTTACTTCCGAAATAACCACATTAAGAATGAATTTTTGAAAAATTGTTTCCTTCTCACCTAAATAAACTGCCTCAACTCACCGTATCGTTATCTTCATGCATCATCATTTATGAGAGATATATCCGCAAAAAAGCTGTGCTTTGTTACTGTATGAAACTTTTCCAGAACATGGATCTTTGGCAAGTGCCACGTGTGATGAATCGTATGATGAACGAATACATGCGCGATTTTGATCGCATGATGTACCCATACTGGAGAGAGGCTGATCATTCTGTACTTCATGTGGCCAATGAGACCCAGCAGGTTATATCTGTACTGTTCAAAGTTCTAGGGTCTTACTTTACAATCCGGGTATCTTACAGCTAGTCGATGATGACAAGAAGTTTGCGGTATCGCTAGATGTATCCCAGTTCCGTCCCGAGGAGCTGAATGTGCATCTCGATGGCAGAGAGCTTACTGTGGAAGGAAAACAGGAGCACAAGGGCGATAACAGTTTCATCCACAGGTTAAACAACCATCTCTTTTTTTTGCTGAAGAGAGTGTTAGCGTAAAATTATGCACAGATCATTTGTTCGCAAGTGGACCCTACCGGAAAATGTGAATCTGGAGGCGATTCGTACTGAACTTAGCGACAAAGGCCATCTTTCCGTGGAAGCACCAAAGACGGGTGCAGAAATCTCGAGCAGAAGAAATATTCCAATCATGGCTGCTCCATCCAATAAGTAGTTCTGTTTTTTTTTCACAATTTCAAATGGAAATGGGAAATAATGCACGTGTAATCATTCGTTAATACATTTATTTTGGTACTTGTTAATTGATCGAATAAACTTTTCGACTAAAGATGAAGTCAGACGCAATCACTCTACCGAATTATCTTGACTGATACAAGCAACGTTGGCTTATCATTGCCCCAAGAATGCCCATTTTGGGTACCAGTGTGACATTAAAGCCTTTGAAACTCGGTTTAGGCAATATCCAGTCCTTTATTTATCACATCTTCTCATCGTGATCTACTACTTTGCTATCGGCCAATGTCTCAATAGCGCGCCAATCAAGCATGTTCATTCCTTTCTTCAGTATTGGACTCCTTTCTAGAAAGACTATTCACGAAAGATGTACCTAGCCAGAACGCTGAGACAGTGTCTAGGCAAATTGCACGTGAAAATCGCAAGTGAGGTTGACCTTGAGATTTCTACTAACTTTCTACTTTCTACTACTTGTAAGAAAGTGCCCAATGCAGCACAAATGGTATACTGGGAGCTTAGATATATCAGATCATGAAAAGATTTGTAGCTTTTTGTTGTGCCAACGAAAATGATAATTATTGATAGGGTCTTTTCGTTTACAATGGGATAGGGCCAAAATCGAATTCACACTTGGTATAAAGAGATTATTTGCCATGCTTGTCACAAATAGCGTATCGTTCTTTGAAGGCAGTGTCCAGGCTGAATCTAACCCCCTCCGATTAGTGTCGATCCTGAATGTAGGCCCCAGAAAAGGGGCATCTGCGTTGGTCCGGTCTTTAACGTTGTCTCTGAATGGAGATAAGGGGCCTGAAAGTCGCTGGCTGGGCGGAGTCTGATATCAGACTCCGCCCACTAGGGACTGCCTCCCGACACGTATTGACATGGTATTGAGCAGAAGCTGCACACTGCAATGCAACTGCACCCATGCAGTTGCAGCTCCTCCCCGCTGGCCTGCCGACGGGGACGAGCCATTCGAAACTCGTCCGCTCCCTCAAGACAGGGTCCCCAGGAATCGGGTTTTTTGTGAACTTTGGTGAGTTTGAAGTTCGGAACTGTAATCAGAGCCACGAGAAGGCCCCAGAATGACGAAAACATGGGGGACAAATTCTGGGTGGACGCCTTTAAGATAAAGCTTTATAGTGTGGTCACGGCAGACATGTGAAACAGGGTTTTTTCCTTACAAGGGAATGGTCAGAAGTCGAAGTGGCCAATCCAAACAAGCTGCTTACCACCCGATGCAGCATAAAACGCTGATTTTCCTTCTTTCATATCTGCAGAACGCCTTTATAGGGGCAAATTTATAAGCATCTTTACTGCGAAAAGATCTTGCGCAAAAATTGCAGAATTAGGCATATTGTTGCCCTTTTAGCTCACCTCTATTTACGGGCCATAAGAAGCGATCTAGTTTCATGTCTTGGCTCAGCATTGAGTCGAAAACGACTTTGTACATCCAAGTTTGCCTTTAACACGCACAATTTCTTAGCAAAATAGTGGCATTCAACGGCTTATAACTTCATCCACAAAAGTGTTTTCTAGATAAGGAAGACAGAAGAGTCAGCGTTCAATGTTGCTTCTAATGATACGCAGATTGCTTGAATCCGCCACTTCGATTTCTGACCATTCCGTTGTTAGTTTCACTCTAGAGCACATTTCACGACATGCCACTCATAATCAGCGTGTCACACAGCTCGTGCATTCAACGTTGCAGCGTTTTGACTTTTTCACTTTGACGTATGCCTGTTGTATAACCTCAGATAGACCAGCACAGCGAGAGCGTTTCCTGTCAGTACGTCAAAAACCCTCTGCGCAAACTCGTGGGAGTATGAAATTGCGCGTTTTTGGGCTGTAAACCATTAGGGCTTAGAAGTTATCTAAAACAACATGTAGCGTCAAGCGTGGGGTGTGGCATGCCACACCTGGAGGGTCGTACTGAGGAATCAGGGAGGGAGGGGGGTCGTTATTAGGGCGTCCGGTGTTCGCATAACATGATGTTCGTTAACAATGTCAAATAGGCCCCTCATGCAAATACTAGCACATTGATGTTTGACCCATTATCGTATACGTACAGTAAGCATAATTAAAGATGTATAAAGCATAAGAGCATCGTTTTGTAATTAGGAAGTAAAATAACCCTTGTGGTCCAAGTTTCAGCGAATTCTGAGGTTAAACAAGACCACCTAAATGAGATGGTCGTTTTCAAACATGTTACTTTGTTTTAAAGGTAAGTTAACTACTTTTTTGCGCTTAGTACAAAGAACTACCAATTCTTTACTCATATTAGGAATCCTCCTTTAAATGACCTCCAAATTAAGGAATTATAATTCCTCTTATAAGAGCAAGCTAAAATCTCTTTTGTTCTATTTTTCGTTTCCAATATCTCAGGCTAGAGAAGACCAATCAGGCTGAAATCACTTCAGTGTAGATTGTGAGGCTAAGGTTGTCGAATATGTACATTCTTGTTGCCTTCTCTTGCGATTTACTTAGCAGCGCAGACTTAGCATGTTACCGTATCCCAATATTTTGGCATATTTTACCAGTATTTTACATTTGCATAGGTAAGGAAAAACGATTATACCTTGCTTATGAAGAAACGTTTTCATATGAATCTATGTAAAGAAAAAGGTTGAGCAATAGCAATGATATAAAAAACGCAGAGATTTGAATGATTTAAAGGTAAGTTAATGGGCTGTGGCACAACCCCCCAAAAGCTGTGGCCGCCACAGCTTTTTGGGGGTTGTGCACACCCATTTGACAAAGCCTTCAAGTATTGCTAGGTATATAGTTTAAAGGGTCTTATTGAGACAGCAATAAGAGGGGGGAGGATGTCGTAATCAGCGATTGTGGCCACATCTCTTGCTTGACCTTGAACATATGTTGAGTAACTCATAAATGTGCATCGAGAGTACCTCTTACTTTCGGAGATGATAACAACAATATCATAAGAAAACGATGAGGTATGAGATCTCAAGCGACAGAATCGATAGGGTGAAACAAATTGCTTAGAAAAGCTCAAGAGTGTGGTGAGAGGAACGAATTTGCTCCGATTTAATTCTCAAATTTGGTCCGATTCGATAAAATCTAAGTTGCAGTAAAGCACCGTTGGTGCCGTTGTGGAGGAGCAGTTTCTAAAATGTCATCGATTTTAGAGTTAAAAAGAACACTGACCGAGATGTTGCTGTCAAAATCTATCCGCTAAATACACGTTTCTGCAAAAGTCAACGGCAAGGGCATTTTGGAGAACGAGTTGAACTGTATACTAGGTCGTTCCATAAGTTCGTGGCGTTTTCTCGTCCTCATTCCTCTGCAATGCGGTTGTTTTGCGGCAAGATGCGCATGTCGTTGAAGAGCCAATCATGCTCTTTACGAACTTATTGGTTTAGATGGAAAGGTGACCCACGCCGATTTCTCATCGCTTCCAAATGTGAAATTTTCAAAAGACAAAAAAGCATTTTCGACACAGCCTTTTCGCACTTGTAACAGAGCTTTTTTGCGTAGATTTCTTCTGCTGATTATGAAAAATGGCGCTTTCTTGTCGTACGAGACAAAAAAGGATTAGATTGCTCCAAAGAACGAAGAGTCTACGGGTGTCCTCTGAACATGACTTTTTGCAGCGCTGGCAGGAGGTTCTGCACTGAAAATTGCCAGACAAGAACAAAAAGGTCATTCTTACCGTACACAACCCAATGCATCGCCTAAACGAATCCCTACCGCAAAAATGGGTCAAAAATCGTGTCCAGTGAGTTCTCTGAATGACAAGATATGGCTTTGCACGACAAACGTCATCAAATTTGTCCTGCAAAATTTAATTGGTAGATATATTAGCATCCGATGTACTCCTTAGCATCGCCCCGCCAAATAATCCTTTAGCGCGCTCTCTTGCAAACCGTATGAGCTGTGCTCTTAGACACTCATTAGATAAGTTTTTTGGGAACAAATCTTTCAGAATTTCGGCCATTAGTCTGACTCCTACCGCCGTAAAAGTAGAGAAAGTCCTGCGTACCAGACTATTCCCGTGGTTTGGAAGATTTAACGATCTCTATCAACCAGCAGGGTTCCATGGAACGGTCATCCATGCGAATAATCTTGTGGACTCAATTTTTGATTGGAATCTGGCGCTCAACAATAATAATTTCGTTGGTGCGTTTTGCGTTAACCCTTCTAAGACATTTGATGGAGTTCATCACGGAAAACTGCAACCTTGCACAAGTGATTTCCCGCAAGGGGAGGTTCTTTCTCCATCACTCTTTCTATTATACTATTTCGATTATATGTTACTGATTGTCCATTTATCTTGAGGACATCCATACATCTGACACATCAGATGTATGCTAGTGGTACAAAGATCTATGGAAGTTTTGAAAATAATCAAATACAGGCCCTAATAGCTCCTCTCTGAAAAATGGATAAAAAAGAATAAAATGGATAGGGCTGCCCACCTTGGCATATCTGTGAACCTACAAGGGTTTTATTAGGTTGTCCGAATATGTCGCATTCTTTCTTACCGCGACAGAGTGATCACGAAAGAGAATGAATGAGGTACCATTTGATAGCGCAATGCAAGCTCTACAAGAAAAAGTAAAAACCCTCTGCGGAAGCTTTGTTTCACCAGAAGTTTGAATCAAAAATATGAACAATTTCACATACCCAAAAATCTTATCTCCAACCATAAATGTCTTAGGCATCTCCAGTTTGCACAAACACGTACCTTTTACAACAGACCTTCACATGTACATTCGTAAAATTTTCCCATGGCTAGAACAAGAGAAATTAGAGTAAGTCAAAAGCTATGTCGCGTTCTTCGGCTTCTTTGCAAAAAATTTGATTTTTTTCGGAGATGAAAAAAAAAGAAAAAAGTTTTTTTTATAAACTTTGTAGAGGGCTGAAAATTCGTGATTATACTTTAAAAGGTTTATGCTACGGAATCAGCTATTTGGGAGTAGCTCAGGATTGCTTTGGCAAAATCATCCCAAATTTCGTTTCCTCGATTTCTAAACATGGAAAAGCCACAAAAGTGTGCATACAAGTGTCATCCAGGCCCGTAGTAATCTACCCTACCAGGTGGCATCAAAGATGCCGGCAAGTTCGCGAACCTCGCGGCATGTTCGTGTTTCGGGCGCAAGCTAAATCTTGCTTTAGATTCTCGCTTTTTGGTTAGTTTTCCTCTTTTTTTTTGTATTTCTCGACTTTGACGTCTTATTCGCCTTGATCTTTCGTAGGTTCGATAATTTCAAATGCCCGTACTTCGCAGCCATATGCACATGAAATTTTAATAACGCATGCAGCCGCAAAACACTTATCGTCGAGTCATTCGTAACTTAAAAGGCTTAGTGCACACTATACTTGGGTAATTCGATAATTTTTCATCGAATGAATGAATATCGAATAAATTCGAAAAGGAAAAAATTCGAATAAACGAATATCGAATAAATTCGGAAAATCAAAATTATCGAATGAATGAATTTCGAATAAATTCGGAAAATCAAAAATATCGAATGAATGAATTTCGAATAAATTCGGAAAATCAAAAATATCGAATGAATGAATATCGAATATATTCGAACATTGGAAGTCGAATTTCGAATAAATATTCGAATGATTTATCGAATAACTAAAGCAATCACACCTCAAACTTGCCGACATATCTGGCTAAGGCCGATCCAATCATAATCAGCCCCCTAGTATCCCCTATACCAACTCCTAGCTCAAAATTTTCCAAAAATTGCTGAAATCAATAAAATAGATTTCGGTTTTAATCAGCACCCTCCCTGGCTTTGTTCGACAGCAGACCTTATTTGTCAGACTTCCACTAGATTTCAAAGACGTTTAGCAGAGTAAAGATAAAATTGGCTGGAGCTAAAATCTAAAAATGAGAAATATTGCAACTTGGTGTAAGCACCTAATGAGCTGTTCGGATTCATAGCGCTGGTGTGCGATCTTTTGAAGCAATAAGGTGGCCACATCTGTACTCAAATTCTACAAATGCTATAGGCCGTCCGGCCGCGCTGTGCTCGGAGAGCAACGCGGTTGCGTCCACTGAAGGTGGTTCATGACTGAAAGAGATGCAGAGAAAACAGGCGGCGAAAGTGCACGAAGGAAGAGGAGTGACACGTAGTGCACACCTTGCGCACTCTTCGCGCCCAGCGCGGACGGCCTATACGATACATTGCCTGTTCATCGGAGACTTTCGTCTTGTGTGGTATGAGCTAGTCGTGGACGAAGGCATGTGATTTCCTCCGCGAAGCGAGCACGAATGCCCCTATAACCCCGAGCATACTGCAGGCATTTCAGTGGCTGGTATGACAATACTCAAATTGTCCAAAACCTACTCTGAAAGTACAGAATGCAGGGCATTTATCTTTTTAGTATGTTGTGCAAGCTAAACATTTGTGGTAAGCTGCCATTACATCTGAAGACATCTCGTAACTGGTAAATCGCGTACGGCGATTTAAACCATCTAATCCTGCACTACAACTGCGATGTCCTTTACTCAATATACACCAATTCGCAAAAAACTCCAAGGTAACGAATAGGCAGTTTTGCAATAATTTATGCGAGCAAGAATGCTCACTACTGTGGGCTTTGCGTACCGCAAGCATGAGCAATGCAAAAAAAGAAGAACAGCCATTTCAATTCGGTATGAACTTAGAACATGAGCTTGAATTTGATATCTTCTTTGCTGATTTGGTGCCAATAGCAGTGCGAACAATCTCATTGATCGAAAAAACATCAATTAAAATCCACATATGATTTTTTTACTGTCGCAAGCAGTCGGAAGAATGCGACTCTCCATACAGTAAAGGTATACCGGTTGCAAAAGATGCATAACCGAGTTTTGCGAAAAAAAACGCGGACGAAGTGAGCTTGATACTCAGCAGTTGGCTCTGCAACAAAGTCGAATAATCTGAATACGGAGTACATTCGAATACGAATTCGAATAAACATTCGAATAAAACATTCGAATAAAATCTATTCGAAACGTTTTTTGATTATTCGAGTTTTCGAATATTCGAAACCTCGTTTTTTGATTATTCGAGTTTTCGAATAATATTCGAAACCTCGTTTTTTGATTATTCGAGTTTTATTCGAAAATGGAAGAACTCCGAATATCGAATTTCGAATACGAATATATTCGAATGTTTTATTCGAATGATCGAATTTCTATTCGATTCGGACCCAAGTATAAGTGCACACCATGTGCACTACCCGACGAACTTCAAAATTGAAGCCTACTCATTTTCAGCGATTTCTCCTTATTTCGCTGTCTTTTTTGTTTTTAATGGATATATCTATCAGGTTGTCCCATAAATTCCGTCCGTTTTGATTTTCGATCGCAATAAATCATGAATTTCTTGTTCCTAGACAGGTTTCAAGGCACCGCTCGATAGAGCAAATCAAACTCTACAAGTTGGCTATCTCGCTTTTGCATCAGCTCCGATCCATTTCGAGTTTCAAGGCAAAAATTAAAAAGATTTAACTACCCGAAAAATCGAGAAAAAATCATAACTTCGTTCAAAAAAATCCTGCAAGAAAACAGTATCCATATAACACATTTATATACGCCATTGCCGTATTTTTTCCTTGGCTAAAAATCAAGAAAACGAAAATTTTCATGCTTTTGCCAAAGTGATGCTGTGATGTCCCTACATAAATAGTTGTATACTATTAGCCTGTAAAAGTACAACCATAAATTCTCAGCTCTCTACAAGCTTTGGTTCTCGAGAAATATCGAATACAGCTTGCCCTAGTTAGGTGCCTTACGCTAAAATCCATATTTCTCGGAAACTAGTGCCTGTAGAGAGCTGAAAATTTACATTTGTGCTTCTACAGGCTAGTAGTGTACAACTATATATATATGTAGGAACAGCACAGCATCGCTTTGACAAGAACATGAAAATCTTCGTTTTCTTAATTTCTGACCATGGAAAAAATACGGCAACAGCGTATATAAATGTCTCAAATGGGTAGTGTTTATGCAAGCGAGTTAGAATTTTTGTAGGATTTTTATAAACGGAGTTATGATTTTTTCTCGATTTTTCGGGCAGTTGAATCTTTTTAGTTTTCGCCTTGAAACTCGAGATGGATCAGAGCTGATGCAAAAGCGAGATAGTCTTCTTGTAGAGCTTGATTTGCTCTATCGAACGGTATCATGGAACCTATCTAGGACCAAGAAGTTCATGATTTATTGCGACTGAAATTCAAAACGGACGGAACTTATGGGACAACCTGATAGTTAATAGAACACATTTCTACAGTTTGCCAAGTCTGAAAAGGTTTCAGTGAAAAGTCACTAGTAAGGGTGCCCCGCAGAGTGTGCACACATATTAAGTTACAAATGACTCGAGCATACATCAAGCGCGTTCGAGCCTGCATGCGTCAACTTTGAGCGCCGCAGCACTAACCATTCAACCACGCGGTCAGTTTTTGACTGTGTGCGGCAGCAATAACAAAAACGCACAGAAAAGTCGCGCCTGTGAGAGCGCAGGATCAATACATTGCGTGATAGACATTGACCTGAAAGAGCAGCTGATTGATAAGAGCAAGACGCAGGCGAAAACGTTGCAAACAAGATTTAAAGGCATTGCAAGAAGAAGATGGCGCTCTTTTTGGTTATATGATATAACCATTTATTTTTTCGACAGATATATCAAGAATTTGAACAAGGAAAAACCCATATAATGATAAGAATCATGGTTTTTTGACAGAAAATGATTTTTCTGGTCCTTTTGCTGGACGTAATGTGCGTGTTTTGCCGCGCGACGCAATTTCACAGACGCCGTCGGCAAAGGTGCCAGCATCTGGACGTGGTGGGAGCACGTCCACATGCCGGCAGGCGCAGTCCACAAACTACACACTATTTCCTGCACTTTCTGACCTGCCGGCAGACTTCAAGCTAGACGGCATCTCAAATTTCGACAAAAATAGATCTTGAACCTGCCGGCAGGTTCACAATTCGGGCCAAATAAATGGCAAACGAGGACATTTCTTGGGTTTCCTTTCAATTCCCATACTATTTCGACACCAAAACTGGACCGTAATACAAAAAAATAGATGATCAGCCCGGCTTGGGGGTCCCCAGAGGCAGTTTGAGATTTCTGGGACCTCAAGTCCAAATCAGGGCGACCTCAGGGCATGAGATGCCGGCAGGTAGGCTGGATTACTACGGGCCCTAGAGAGAGTGTAAGTGTACCAATTGGAGGTACCTAGAATTTTTCTGGACGGAAATACTTTTTTTGAAATTTTTTTGGCCTTTAGTGCCTTTTGAAATCTGGCTACAAATACACATATAAAACCTCGTGTATCTAATTGTGAGCTTCATTTTGTAGCGCTTCCCTTGGTTTATCGGCTGATATCCCATTTAGTTTGTTTCGAGCTCATCTCACCAGGTGTTGCATGAAACACGATGCGACATTATTTTTCGGACAACCTAATTATAATGTATTTTAGAGTGACTTTCTAGTTTATCAAATACATGGAATCAGATTGAAAAACTGCTTCATTGCCAAGACTTGGATGTTCTCGTACATCCCGACTTGCATCTGCCAATCATATCGAACATGCCGTAGACAAAGCACTTTCAGTGTTATTCGCAACTGCAAAGTACATACCGGAAATCCCCTTGATTCTCAAACAATTTTATAGTGCTTACGTCTGCCTCATTTAGATTACTGGTCTAAATTTTTTCGTTTTCAAGTCGCATAGAAACGAAGACGACCGCAGGACCTCAAGCTTTGTCCTTTTCTCAAAAAGGATATACGAAAGTTGGAGAAGGTTCAATGAACTTTTACTCGCATACTACATTGTATGAAGCACCAACGGAAGTTCAACATCGTTGAAATGCCCAAGCAAAACTCGGCTCAAGTCCTTGGTGATGAAGGGTTTAGTAGGAACGTGTATGTGTGGTTATTGACGTTTGCTTTCGACTTTTTCGCAAAGAGCTTAGACTTTGAAGTCCTCGGTGGGAGTAAATATCAGATTTTCAGAGCGACGAGTAGAAGTAATGGGTTTAAGAATTATTATTCACGTACTCTAAGAAAGGGTTTTCGTTTTTTGTTTGATAGTATCATAGGATTCCACGATAGCTTCGCATATTACTATGTAACGCGCTGTAAGTACACACTGGTTTTTAAAAGTAGAATCAATGCATTACTCGATTTACTTCATATGAAATACTCTGAAACCAGTTGATTTGCCCTTTTATAGTTCTTTGAAATTCAGTTCAAGTGTTTCATGTTTATTGATATAAAGAAAGCCGGCTTTCCAGAACCAAACCACCTTGATTGCTTTGTGGAAGTCCATGTAGCCTTACTCAAAGGATGGTTATACAAATGGATTTATGTGCTGCGTTCTTTTTTTATGGGAGCAGTGTAAGACAAAGCTTAAAGAGGTCCTCCAGCTTGGGCACTTATGGATTAACCATTCGCTTTTTTCCTTAAGAGTGATACAAAGGTTATTCACACCATGGCTGTAGCATGACCACTTATAGCTCTACGGCTATTAAGCGCAGGCTACAGATTTTCTCCTCGCAGTATAGTTTGATCTTTCGAAAAACTAGCGCTTTACGTCATTTGCATTAAATCAAGACAAACTTGTTGAACTGACTTATTCATTGGGCTCGTCATTGTATGCGTGATTAGATAAACAAATAAATAAATAAAGGCACCTCTTTGGAAATTCTGTTCTCCACATCGAACTGGACGTCACAAATAGCGTTTTTCTAGCGCCGCACTCTCAGCTTTCTTTGAGCTGCATTCTGACATGCTGTGCTCTACCGCAATCCGTCCGTTGCAATCAGAATTGACTGATTGAAAGATTGTCCACCAGGAGTTAGCTGAGGGCTTCTATACGCCAATCTAAAGGTTGATTATGTATCAAAAAACCGCTGGAAATTTATGTACTAGTATGGAAAGGAAAGCATGTCGTTTTTTGCTTCCTGGTCATGCCATCGCAACAGTTCAAATCCCAGATATGTGTGTGGGACTCTGTTCGAGTTGCTGCTTTCGCACCAAGTCCACGTGGAGTTGAAATCTGAGACGTCTTAAATGACCGAAAAACTAAAAAAAAATTCGTAACCCCGTTCAAAAAATTTCTACAAATCCTCAATTTGCTCACTAACATAATACATCCCCCATCAGACATTCATACGCGCAGTTGCAGGAATTTTTCCTTAGCTCGACGTAAAGAAACTGAAAACTTTGATGCTTTTGACGAAGTGATGCTAGGCTATTCCCACCTAGGCACTTTTATACTACTCTTGGGAAGTACATTCGTGGATTTTCAGCCTTCTACAAGAGCTATTTCTCGAGAAATATTGTTAACTAGTTTTCCGCTCTTCAAATCAAATTCGGTATTTCTCGAAAACTAACTCTTATAGAAGGGTGGAAATTTACGGCTGTACTTTTCAAGCTAAGTGATTTAGAACTACCGGGAACAGCCTTTTCATGCTTCTGCCATTATTTTGGCAGAACCATGAGAATTTTCAGTTTTTATGTTTAAGGAAAAATTACAGTGACTGCGCATATGAATGTCTAATGGGGATGTATTTTTATTTTTTTTATTTTGATTTACACTCAGGGTGCACCAAAAAAAAAAGAAGAAGAAGAAAGGAATAAGAAACACAACCAAGCAAACCAGAACTGAAGTACGAACTAAGAAACAGATCAAAGTTAAACATCTGTAGAGTCCCCCACCTACAAAATTATGACCATCCTCCCTTTTAGGAGTGTCAGCGAGCCCCCGGTGCCAAGCTAGCTGACATGGCCCCAACAGAAAAATTTAGGTTTCATTTTGGAGGTGGGCAGGATTCTGTATGTCGGTGAGTAAGTTGAAGTTGGGGATCTGTAGAAATTTTATAGACGAAGATACGATTTTTCAATTTTTTGGTCACTTGGAACTTTTCAAAATCCGTAAACCTCACATGCGTGGACCAAACCTTGTGCAGACGCAGTAGTGCCATTTTGTAGAGCTTGCTTTGCTCTATCGAATAGTATCCCAAACACATTGCTGGGATTTGAAGTGTTATGATATCATGACCAGGAAATAAAAAGCGACGTCTTTTTCTTTCCAACCCAATATGATTGTTGAATGAAGACGCACTCTGCTCTTGTGATTGCATATCTTGCCCAGAATATACTAGGTTGTTTCAAAAGTTCTCTCCGATTTGCAAATTTATGATTCAAAATGTTATAACTATTTTAAAATAGCATTTTTTAACAAATTAAATTTTGCTGGATTATGCGAGATAATGGCTATCACATGAACAGTATGCCGTACAAAAAATTCAAGTGACGCTTTTGCTGCTCGCAGGGCGTCTTTGATAGCTTCGGAAAATCGATGATGACCGCTATCAAGGATTTCGCCTAGAAAATGCATGGATAAAACAAAAACGCATTTTTGACGAAAATTTCATGGAAAATTGAAACTGCAACACGAATCCAACGAAATAAATCTAAAAATTCTTGCCTTGAGCAGCTTGTCAAAGAAAAAAGTCAGTGGACTCTACAAAAAAGAGAAAAAGGTTTTTTTGTCTTTCTCGCCAAAATCAGCTGTTCATCAATCCCCTTTTCAGGTCGCGGTATTGTGCAGTTTTGCGCCAATTTTGTCTGCATTTTTAGCCTAACTGATGTGTATCGTAAGTTACTCAGAAGCAACTTACGGGAGTCTTGTCTGCGTCTCCTCCTTTACACACTGTTTGCATTCGTCTAACATCAGTTCACGTTCAGTTCAACTGAACGTGAACTGATGTGCACGAGTTTACTGCAGCAGGTGGACAGATGGTCAACTATCAGTTCACTCGTTATGCTTATAGCATGGGAAGGCGGACGGTCATCAGTTCACCTGACGTGAGGTGAACTGATGGGATAAGTTCAGTTCACCTGAACTTATCGAGCTTTACTACGGGCCTATATATCGGCTAAAAAAATTCGAGTTGTCTTTACTGCCTAAAAGTTTCTACGAGCAAATTAAAAAAGCCATTATTTGACCTCTCCGCGCGTGCAAGTATGCCTACTCTTCGCTATTTGATTTTTTCTTGCTGTCGAAAATGAAAAAATCTAATTGGCTTGTGGTCCCTCCTTGCTCTTGCTTTATACTATTAGGTTATTCGGAAAGTTTTTTCGCTTTTTGCGTCTTTGATGTTGGTACAATATTTTAAGAGGGTGCCAGAGGGCTGATAGGGGTTGCTATAAATGGATCTGTAGAGGAAGTCTTTTATTCTCTGAGGATCCCACCAAAGTTGCACAAAATGCTTTGTAGGGAAGTTTACGCGACTTTAAATTCGACATACGAAAACGAGATTTTCGAATAATTGTATCCTTTAAGCTTAAACTTGAGTGTAAGGCAGTCAAAGAAGCCATCATTGTGCGCAATGCATTTGCCAAGACCACGTCTTTCTTGAGGTAGGTTCAACTCTACTTCAAAAAGTTCAGATCTAGAGAAGTGAAAGCTAATATTTTGCAGTGTCCTGGAAGGAGTTCCTGCAATATAAACGAGCATCTCAGAGGGTCCTCTCAAACAGATTGCAAATATAGCTGCGTGAAATTATCAGCAGGCCTTCAAGCGTCAATAACCCCATTAGAAACCACCTTTGCTAAAGCTGAAATACCGAAAAATTTCAGTGACATATACTCCGCAAATTGTCGCGCTCGCAGATTGAGGGCGCGTCGACTCAGCTTTCGTTGCTCATAATTTGATGAAGCAATCCTTTTTGGCCTGGGTTTGACAGCAAAAAATTGGCCAAGTACGGCTACATGAAGCGTCATTGTGGTAAATCATTTAGAATAAGCATCAAAAGCATGGCCAGAACAATCAGTCATTCCTAAAGGTTGATGTATTCAAAATAATGTAATCCTGCTGGTCTTGTACGCTATAAAATTGCTAAGATGCGGTTGTACTGTAAGAGCAAAGTAGTGTGATATCGCCCTGAAGACCGTTTGTCAAAATTTCAAAACTGAGCAGACTTGCACATATAAGCTATGAGAGATGCCATCCACGCCCATGACTCCGCCAAACCACATGTAAGAAAAGTGGCTCTCACAAAAGGGGGACTGCGCACCGAGGTTCCTGTTTATTTTTCAAACTCTTTAGACCTTCCTTTACCAATCGTCAAATTTTCTAATTCCTCGGTGCCTATCAAAAAATGTTAGGTTGTCCGGAAATTAATGTCCGTTTTAAATTTCAACCGCAATAAGTCGTCATACACTCTTCATTCTTGAATAAGTACTATTACTAATAAGTACTTTCGAAGTACTATTCGATAGAGCAAAGCAAGCTCTACAAGATGGCAATCCTGCTTTAGCAACAGCTTTGATCCACCTCAAATTTCGAGCCAAAAACTAAAATGATTCAACCGCCCGAAAAATCGAGAAAAATCATAACTCAATTCATAAGTCTTACAAAAATTCTGACTTGCTCACGTAAACACTATCCACATAAGACATCTATGTGCGCCGTTGCCGTATTTTTTCCTTTGTTAGAAATCAAGAAAACGAAAATATTCATGCTTTTGTAAAGTGATGCTGTGCCGTCCCCGCATAGGTAGATGTATACTACAAATCTGTAGAAATACAAATGTGGACTTTCAGCCCTTTACAAGCTTTATTCCCGAAAAGTTTGAATTTTAGCTTGGACCACCTGACTAATGAGAGCTATATTTGATATTTCTCGGGAACCAAAGCTTGTAGAGGGCTGAAAATTGGCGTTTGTACTTCTACAGACCAATAGTATACATCTACTTATGTGGGAACGGCACAGCATTACTTTGGCAAAAGCATGAAAATTTCCGTTTTCTTGAATTCTAACAAAGGAAAAATTACGGCAACGGCGTACATAGATGTCTTATGTGGATAGTGTTTACGTGAGCAAGTTAGAATTTTTGTACCACTCTTATGAACTGAGTTGTGAATTTTCTCGATTTTTCGGGCAGTTGAATCATTTTAGTTTTTGGCTCGAAACTCGAGGTGGATTAGAGCTGTTGCTAAAGCAAGATAGCCATCTTGTAGAGCTTGCTTTGCTCTATCGAATGGTACTTTGAAACTTATTC
The DNA here is from genome assembly GCA_958299035.1 of Cylicocyclus nassatus. NCBI lineage: Eukaryota > Metazoa > Nematoda > Chromadorea > Rhabditida > Strongylidae > Cylicocyclus > Cylicocyclus nassatus. The sequence goes on from CATQJL010000223.1 coordinate 10,028,674, forward strand.
AAAAATGAAAAGTTTATGACTTATTGCGGTTGAAATTCAAAAGGACATTAATTTCCGGACAACCTAATAGTTGGACCTAATAAAGATTAGCTAGTCAAAAACGCCCTTTTTAGGCTTTATTGATTTGTCAGGATTAAGGGTTCGCGATCCCCTTTCCTGATGTGTAGCGGTACAGGTTGGTATTATATATTTATTATCTACATATATTACAATAGAGGGGAAGGGGGAAGACTGGCTAAGCAGCCTTAAGGGGCGCGGTCGTAGACGGTCACTGGCTCCTATCTGACCTTCTCGGCCAGCTCACGGGAGAGCAGCAGGCGGAGCTTAGCTGCGTCCCGACATCTCCATTCCTTCTGAAAGCTCGTCCTCGAGCTTGTTTGGCTGTTGTCGAACGTCTTCCGAGTTACGTGTGTAGGGAGTACACGTGTTACGGCGAGACCATAGAGAACTTCGATTTCGGTACATTATCTTCATACTGATTGAGTGGAGGAGTTGGTTTAGGCGGATTGGATAACCAAACAGCGACCTTCACCTCATCCTAGGGGTGCAGAGTGAGCTTGTCCTCAAGCGGAGAGATATACGGAATGAACGATGTGACGTAGGGGATGCTTGAGAGAGGCAGTAACATGTAGTTGTAGGAAGTGAACAGGCGTATTATAGCCGGAAATTGACGAATGGGAAAGTTAGCGTGGAGATTTATAGGAGTATAATGTGACCGGTATTTGAATGTTGGTACGAGGAAGTTATGGGTTGGAAGGGCACTTGTTGTACATGTTAATAGAAAAATTAGCATGGTGAGCAGAAATTACATAGTTAACAAAGTATTGGACAATATTGGATGACATTAGTGATTCTGAAGTTATATTTTACATAAAATAGTTAAGCGACATGTGGAGTTTTTGGGATGTGTGATAATAAGACAGTTAGGTAATTTGAACCGAGTGACATATGGTTATACAGCATATAAATAATGCGATCGATTAGAAAACGGAGAAGAAGAATTGGATGCAGAATTGTGCACAACAAACTGTGTTTAATTCAACATAGTGGCAAATTTTGAGGGTTAGAGAAATGGGAAATTTTTTTTTGCTGCCTAGCACAAAATGTTTTTTCATTCTTTGAACTGCCGGTTCAAAGAATTTTATGCTTATAGATAATCGCAGCGGTGCGGCAAAATAGGTGTAAACAAACTCACGTTGTGAAATATGCAGACAGCAGAAAAAAAATAAAACTCTGATAGTCGGATTTTTTCCAAACTGAGTTGCATTCAAAAATTGTCTTGCAGTCTTGCGACCAAATTCAAGACTAAATTCGTGAACAAAACAAACATGATGTCGTTTATGTTCTGATGTTTCCTTTTTTTAAATTGTTTTTTTTTGAAATGGTGCGTTTTTGGAAGCATTAGCCCATTTTCGACATAGACAACATGAAAACGCAAACCAAATCATACGAAATTAATTAGCAGTACATGGCATAGTAAACTATGCGAATAGAACGTTTCCACCGCAGAAACTACGATACGTAGCTTTTGAATTATAAGTATACGAACTTCAGCGGAAATGATCCTAACATCATGTGGTAATTCACGACTAATTTGCAATCTATGAATATCTATGTTTCTTCAACGTCCAGATCCAGTATAGAAAATTCTATGGTATGATTGTTCCTGAATTTTGCTGAAATCTGTAAAGGAATCATCACCATCGTTTTCTAGGCAAAAAAAACGAGGACTGGGTGACGTGAAACGTTCTAAACAGTTTCTTTTTCATCTCCAGGAATGAATTTCAGTGTGACAAAAAACTATGCCTTCCGTTGCTTATGGTCAACTTCGGCTGATCACCTTTCAAAAAAAAATGCGGTCATTGCTTCCGATCAGAATATCAATCTGGATATCTCAACATGTTCAGAAGCGCTGAGGATTTTTTTGGCAAACAGCAAGTTATCTCTTCTGTGAAGCGTTTCGGTTAAAAGAGAATTGTTCTCTGAAAACAATCTCCATTCAGCTACAAGTAATATTCTCTGAAAATATTTTTAATTGTAGTTCTGATTGCTACGTTTAACAACGTAATGCAGACTTGGTTTGTGCAATTGCACAAAACTGGAGGAACTGCTATATTCCAATGTTCTTACCAATATTATGTCCATTATTTCGAATCGAAGTCATCAGCGCGGTTTTCAGCAAATTATTATCGATACGTTTACATTCATTTTGTGAGCTTCTCTATTTGGTGTATATTCCATATATTTTATTAACAGGACATTCTCAGAAGAGCTGAGGTAATGAGCCGATGTGAATCACATAGAGAAAGCTTATTGTTCTTTTGGATTACTAAACTGAAAAGTCAGTCCAAAACAGAGCATTTTGTGGGAGAATTATTTTTTCTTCAGATTTGCGCATAATCGGAAAAAAAATACGTCGTGGAAACAATTCCGAATCTCTCAAAAATGCTCATCCGCGAACATAAACTAAAGACGCTTTCTATTGAATTGACATATAGAAATTGAAGCTTGGCCGAGCTTTTCGTTTCTGTCATTAAATTCAAGGGTAGCGAAAGATTGGTATGGATTGATGGTTTGCTTGAAGTGTAAAGGTGATCTAGAACTCAGCTTTCAAAGTGAAAATACTCAAAAATTACTTTTTCTGACAATGACATCTCACTAATTTTTTTTGGAGGAATCATCAACCTTGAAATTGATACTTCTAATTTCAAGGCAATCAAAAGTGTGATTTTGTGATAAGTTTGGTTTCGAAATCTTTTCAAAAATCGGTAGGCTCATATAGAAATCGATTATGTTATGAAATCTTTGGATCCCTTTTTTTTAATTCGCACTTCTGAGATATAATAGAATGGAAAAGCAAAAAGAATTGTATTCTTGCTAGAGAATATTATGACTTCCGCTTGTTTTAGTAAGCTAACGTTGCACTCATCGCTTCATCCTCGAGAAAAAAAATTTTTTTTATTAATTGTTGAAAAAAAAACGTAAAAAGTTTAAGAATCGGTTATTTACTCCAAAATAGTCTTTTATTTTGATGTGTGAACGCTGTAAAAATGTTCTTTAGAGTGAATACTTTAGCAAAAAGAATGGTGTTGAAGAATTCTCCAAGAGTAGCGTATAATCTGAAAAAAAAATGTGGTTTCTACGAAGAAAATCTGATCTCAAATCAAGATTCCCACTGTCAGGAACTGTTTATGAAATTCAGTGTCTAGAGGCGAGAATTCCTTTTGATCAAATTAATTCATGTAATTTGAAAATTTGTAAAAATTGTAATGAAGGGACTTTCTTTTGTCTAAGTCAATATGATATTATAGGTAGATTAAATAGAGATTTGAGTAAATGCTTGATTTTTCATTTTGAAGTTATTGGATGTGGAATCATAGTGGAGACAAAATAGCTCACAAAATAGCTTCAAATGATTTGATGATCGACTTGTTTACAATATCTTCAGAAAAACCTCTTTTTTCAGTTTATTGTTAAATATGCTGAGAACTTTCTTCTTCAAAAGAAAATCCAGATCCGCTCAAACACCAGAATAAATGTCTGACTGGAGTTTAACAAAGAATCCTGTGTAAAAATACAATTTTCTGAGTTCAAAGTGCTGTTTTTTATAGCGAAAAATTTGGTGTGATAAAATGAATTCCTTGTCGTCTGGTATGGCATGATCTAATTTGCAAAAAAAAATTTTTTGGATAAACTCGTGTGATAATGAATCTAGAATACTAGCAATAAGAAGTGTGGATGTAATTGTCCACTTTTTTTTTCATAGAAGCCATAAAGAATTTTAATTTTGCAAGAAAACCTCATTTCGGTTGAAGTTCCAAAATTGTCAGCGGAAATATTCTCTAAGAAAATTTCTGCTTCATGTTTTACTACTGTGTGAACATATTGAATGTTAGACGTGTGATCTAGATAAAAACTCACACATTTTTCATCAATAATTGCTTGAGCCTTGTGGTATAATCAAAAGTAAGCACATGTTTCCACAATTCGTGTGAAATACTACATAGAAGGAAATTCATTGTAGTAAGAAAAAATTTGCTTTTTTTTGACTGAGATTGAAACGTTAGTTCAAATTGACAACAGATCTATCTTCATTAAAGAAAAAAAACTTCTTGCAATACGTGTTGAAGGATGTCCGGTATTGAAAGAAGGTTTGAAACATCCAAGTACAAGTATTAGGAGCAAAAAAAGTGAGGGCTATAACATATACAAACACTGTAGATTACTTCTGAAATTTAGAGTCTGAAGATTTTTCTTAGTTTACATGCTGAAAGATGAATTTTCAAAACAATATATTTTTTTGGTAATTCCGAAGTTTATTTTTGAGCTGAAAAACTATATTAGAATTTCTTATTTAGATTGTAGGAAAAATTGTTACAGCAGATGGATGTGATCACAAGGTATTTCCGTTTCGGAGTTCTAGTTAGAAGTTTTTTTTGAAGATTATTAACACGACTGAAATATTATCTTTCAGTACCAAAATCAAAGCCGACAAAGGATCGGTAAATTTGTCTATTTTTACAATAAGAATTTGTAATATCACTACTTATGAGTATAGTTAACTGGTACATTGATGAATGTTAGAAGGATGCTGACTGCAGAATTTTTTTTCAATAAATCAGATCATGTCGATTTTTTTTTCAGAGAATCTTACTTCAAAGTTTGAGCCTAATTCAAAATAAGTTCAATCGTCAAAAAAATCAATGATATGACAGAGTATCCAACGCGATTGGGATTGCACTTATAAAACCAGCTCCGTTGCTTTTTGCATTCGCATATGTTAAAACGCAGTTATGTACGTACAATATTGCGCACTTTTATGACTTTAGATTCGAAGGACAAATACTACCGGATTTTTTTTCGCCTTAAGCAGCAGCAATGATCGTCATCTGACTTTAAGACATGTCGACTGTTTCTCAGAGTTGAGGCTATCAATCTACATGGGTAACTTGAGAAAAACGAAGAACATCTGCTCTTGAGCTTAGATGACACGAGATCTGATCTATGCATGATCGATTTGTTAGCGTGATCAGTTATCAACATTGTGAAACTATTGGCAACCGTAGAAAATCTAACTCAAAAGTTGCGTAGTTCCTCTCATGCCTTTTTAAACGGCGGCTGCGATGTGCGATCAAATATACACTACTAGTCTCCGGATTGACTTGTAGGAGGCACGCGCCGAGACCGATGGTTGATGCATCGGTGTGGATGATATAGGGTTTTCCTAGAATAGGACGCACTAAAACAAGCGCATCCACTAGGGCATGTTTTAATGCTTGGAATGCTATTTCTTACTCCTTACTCCAAAGAAAAACTGCATGTTTTATGCGAAGTTTGTTCAATGGATGGGAAATTGCAGCAAAACGCGGTAAATCTTCAAAAGTACGATCCTGCACTAATAATGATTGAGTACTATTGTTATCTGTGAGGCGCGGAACATTACTGAAGCTGTCGATTTTTTTTGGCGTTCAGGCGTGTACCATTCTTGCTAAACGGTACCTATTATTATCCCTAAATGTTTGAAAAAGTATGAACTTTGCATGTTCTGTTATTCGACAGCGGAAAGTAAATGTTACGATAATATAAGTTGCGTAAGACGTACGGCAGCGGATTATCGGGCACGACTGTTATTGTTGCCCGTATAAGTTGCATAAGAACAGACGCTAAGGGGTCATATCGTGCAACTATTGTTACTGGTCGTGTATCATAATCGTAAGAGGATAGGTTACGCAATTATTAATCCTGTTCCAAGGCTTATCGCGACGCAAAGCAGACGCGAGCTTGCGCTATCGGGCTGAAAGGTCATTCGCTCAAATAACAATATTTGTCGCGGTTCACATGCTTACAACTTACGAGGGCCGCCGCGTTGCTTTTTAGCCAAGAGGGGGTCACCGCGCGCGGACAGTAGCACTGGGTTTTGCTAAATTGCCTGAGAGTTCGAAGCATTACGATTGGTCGACACTTTCCAGCAGAAGTTATCTGCAGTGGGCCAGCAGATTTATCTTTCTGGGTCTAATACTGCAGTTTTTTATTTTAAGCTAGCGATTGCGAACAAGTCCATTGTCTAATTATAGGAAAAAAAAGAAAAATAAGAAAGTTAACAAAAATTCACGGAATCACGGATCACGGATCACGGATTCACGGATCACGGATCACGGATCACGGATCACGGCTGCTAAATGCGCTTTTAAATTCACGGATTCACGGATTCATGGAATCACGGATCACGGAAAATGCGAGCGCTTTACGAAAGAAAGATTTGACAAAATGGGACTGTTCGCAGGACTGTAGAATTAAATTTATTTTATTTTATTTAATAATTTTTTTCTTTCTGAAAAGGTTAAATATTTGACTCACACAAAGATTAGATATTTCACTCACACAGCTAATATATTCGTGCAACATAAAAAAACACTCACACGCAATTGTTCGTTGGTGACGTCCATAGCGATCGATTGAATTGTAGAGAGGGGGGGGAGTAAGAATTTTTTTCCCATATCAAAAGTTGAGGAGAGAAAAAAATTATTGTAGAATTCTAAAAAAAAAGAAATCTTCCCTGGGACCTCCATGTCAGGATTAAGGGTTCGCGACCCCCTTTCCTGATGGGTAGCGGTACAGGTTGGTATTATATATTTATTATCTACATATATTACAATAGAGGGGAAGGGGGAGACTGGCTAAGCAGCCTTACGGGGCGCGGTCGTAGACGGTCACTGGCTCCTATCTGACCTTCTCGGCCAGCTCACGGGAGAGCAGCAGGCGGAGCTTAGCTGCGCCCCGACAGATTCCTCTGAAATTATTATTCAAGAAAAAATACAAGAGGACGATGAGTATTACCAGAAATTTACCGAACACAATGCAATTTATTTGATGGAAAAAGGTTGAATCTGGAAAAAATTGTGCTCGTATAAATTTGGAGGTGCGAAAACGAAAAAACTTTCCGAATGACCTAATATCATATGCAATATTGAATACATCACTTTTCGCTATGCGTATATTGCTGTCGCTTCTTGAATAAGTGGCTTGTCTTCAATTCTTGAGAAAAATTCTAAAAGTAAAACATTTTTTATATGGGAGAAAAAGTGTGCATAAGTTAGTCCATTACACCCTTAATCATTATTCAAATATAACTTTGCTAAGTACTGCCAGAATTCTCGCTATAAAAACTTATTTTTTGAGCATGATTGCATTTTGGTAACTCAACCTTAAGGCTTGGAAGATTCCTCAGTGGAAATCTATTTTTGGAGATTGGTAAGCATTGAAAAGAGCGAAAAAAATCATTAAAAAGAGCGAGAGAAATGCTTCTATATATTACTCATAATACTGCGACAACGGCAAAATCCTAAGGAAATAGCTGCTAAAAGAAAATAACTGAAAATCGGACAGAACTTTTTGAACAGCCTAGTATTTGAATGCATGGTGATGACCGTTGATGAGCATGTAATGTGGACTCGGCATATGTTGTATTGGATAATGCTGCAGATAGATGATTCTAACAAGCGAAATTTGTAAGAAAGCTTTTTATATCTCTTTTATACTCGTGCGTGCAAGGTCCCTCAAACCAGTGGCGTACCCAGGATTTCGGCTCGGGGGGGGGCGCGACAAAAAAATTTTTTCGATGAAGGTGCGTGGCGTCAGCCACGCACTCCGAAAAATTTTTTGGTATGCTTCCTGAAATTTTCGGGGGCTCAGGACCCCAAAATTTCAGAAAAAGGGGGCGTGGCGTCAGCCACGCCCCCGAAAAAAATTTTTTTTATAAGGCTAAATTGAATTTTTAAAAATTTTTAAAAATTATTTTAATTACTTACAAGTATAAACAAGTCTTTTGCACATTTTTATAACTCATGTAAGTAACTTTCAAAAATTTCGCGACCCATTCTCGGGGGGGGCGCGCGCCCCCCCCGCCCCCCCCCCCTCGGTACGCCACTGCCTCAAACCTACATCGGAGTTAAAGCATAGCTTCAATTTGTTTCAATAGCACTAGCTTATTGAAGAGCTTTGCCCTTTCCTCGTCTTGCCAGCATTGGGTGAGCAAAATTGTCCGCGCTAAATCGGTCTCGTTTTCGCTCATCCGATGTCAGCAAATCGTTATTGAGAAAAGGACAAAGCTTTGCATCGAACACAATTACATGAAATAAAAATTCATTCATCAGACTCTGTGCAAACATTGACAAAAATCTATCTGTTGTTTTGCTTTACAATTGACGGAGCCCTAATTTTTATGAAAGCATTCTTTTTGAAAGGAAAAAATATAGCGACGTCAAAACCGTAGTTTTTGTCTGATCTAGCTAGAGAAACCTCAATCAACAATTCAGAAGAGGGTTTTGGAAACAGGAAAGGAGCGAACTTTGTATACAAAGCATTCTATCTCCCCTTTCCACCTGAGATACAATGATTTTAAGACTAACGATCCTTAGGGGTCTCTAGTAAGTAGTTTGGGGCAGATACGTGCACAGTCGTATGCTTGCAGTTGAAGATAGCTAGCAAATAATTTTCCATTTTCTCAAACACTTTTGGCGTGATTCAGATAGTAGTAGAAACAAGATACCATGCACTGAAAGAAATAGCATTTAACAATGAGTAGTTATCTGCAAATAATCTTTGCTGGCTCTTACAAATACCTTACTTAAATCTCAGCTCCTGGACATTATATTCACCTCAGATATCACCCCTATGTTATCTAAAATTATCTGCCAACCTGATATCATATCATCATACTTTTGGCAAAAATGGGAGAATTGATAGGTAGAAGTGGATAGAGGGCTACATGTCGTCGAAATGGGCGCCGCGGCGGTCATCTGCAACAAATGCGCCTTTCAAATGTATGGAGGTCATTTTTGTAAGAAGTCCGGGCGGGACCCTTCTACATTCTTCGACATTAGTGTTCTACCCATGAAGTATCAACGTATCATACAACTATTTCTCGTTTACCATTCGGCTCTCCCAGATCCGTGAGACATTGCAAATGAGGAGAGGCAGACGGAGTATTATGATGAAATATACCTATGGCATTGAATTTCTGCCAATAGTGGCATGCGCTTTGGAGTACTATCAAACTTCATAACGAGTCACCGAAGCATGTTTTCGTAATAGTATCACATGTATAGGTTGCTGCATGACGAAGGCGCAATATCTTTAGGGGCGAACGCGGTTTTGTTAGCCGCGAAGCGCATTAGAGGAGGATTTACAATAGTGAGGGTACGCGCGGGCCTCGTTCGCGCCCGTTTAGCTAATACCGCTTCTGCGCCTTCGTCCTGCAGTAGCCTTTATTTCGAAATTCAATCCTGAATGTTGTTGCAATGAATTTGAGATCGGGTCGCCGAGTGTGTTACGTCCGAACTGTATTTTTCGAGCGTGTTAACCCAAAATGGGTTGGTCAAATATACCGTGCTACTATTTTTGAAATGATGCCAACTTGAAACCATCACTCGTTTATCTTTGACCACCCTTGCTTTTGCTCGTGCTGCTGAGTCCCGCTGGCGCCTTGTTTACAGATAAATATCGGTCTTTAAGCGCACGTAAGGCTTTTTGTTTAGACAGAAAACTGATTTTTGCACCTTTGGGCAGTTTTTATGATTGACGTCCCTCAGGTGACAGGTAGGGCAGTTTGAGAATATGTCGTGAGTAATGCTCAACTTCATGTTTTTTTCTTGGGAGTCGTAAGGCAGCTTTTTCTCGTGAATATGGTCTGTAGGTGTAGGCGGCACGTAAGGCACGTTCTTTCAAATAGACATCGCTCTGTATGTTTGATCGACAGGAAAAAATGTTTGTACGTTTGGGACAGTTCTTATAACTGACGGTCCTTAGGTGGCACGTAAGAATTTGAGGATACGTTGAGTAAATGCTTGACTTCGTTGTTTTTTCTCCGTCAGAGCAGTAAGATAATTCTTTCTTATAAGTATGGTCTTTCAGAGGCAGTGTTCCGGCAAAATTCCGCTTCTTGGTTTTTTACCTTTTCGGAGCCTTTTCGTCAGACTAAAATCATATTTTCTCTTCTCAGCGCATTAAAATGACTAAATTGAGCTCTTTTCGAAGCTCTCCAAATCCGGTTCGCATAAAATTACGTGAGTGGGCGGGGTCCAGAAAGTGGGCGGAGTCCGGAAAACTTTGGAGTGGCCCTGCAGATGCGCTTTTTCGCCCCACACCTCACCGATAGATTATCTGCAGGGTTTATTTTTGCAACGTAAAATCTCAGTTCCTGTGGCTTTCAGGGACGCTGCCTTCAAGCGGCACGAGCATGTGTTCGTTGCCGAAAATTTTATTGCTCAAAAAATAACAATTGATTACATTTGCCTAGACCTCGCCAATACCATGACAAAAGTCAGTAATTGGTTTTAGGGGTGGGATTTTTTTCGTAGTAAGATTACATATTTTTTGATTTGACGACCTAACTTGGAGGAGTTGTTGACAAATTTTGAGACTACTGCTTTGTTGCTGTCAAAATTGATATTGAGAAGCTATGCTGTTTGTAGTTACATCACTATTGATGTCCTATTTCCAAAACTGTGTGTATTCTGTTAATTTTAACGATCCTTTGTGAAATTTGTTTAGAGAAACTAATTCAAGTTTTTTTCGAGAGGGTAGTAGAGTGAAGTCTTATTATCCGAATGAGTCTTCGTGGGAAGGTGGGAGGATTTTGCAGCAAAAGCGTAGTAAATCAAAAAAAAAACTTCCTCATAATCTCGCATGGTTATGGCAGGACTTTCGAATAATGCTGAATGACTAGTGAAGTTTATCGCCCTCAAGCAGTCTTCCTTTTTTGAAATGCGTTTTCACAAAATTGTTCGCAAAAAAGAGTGGGAAATTTATGTAGATATTTTTAGTCACAACTAAACTTATTATTGTATCTGCCCCGGCCCACTTTAGTACTATAGAAAACGCGTTGGTTGACTTAGAGTGCAACTCTCAATTATCAAACAAGCGTGGGTGTGAACGAGGCATTGTGTATAAAACGCGCTCACTGCCGTTGACAGCTCTACAAGGATGTATCAGCTGTTGATCTTTGCGGTAAGATCACACACAATATTTTATAACAACATCATCACTTCCTTTAGTTCCAATCAATCTTGGCTCTGACAAGTAATGAGACGGGAATACCCTGCAACCCCAGTAGATATGAGGAGGAGATAAAGAGAGATCAAAAGGACAAGGCTTCGAAACTCAGCGAGAGCTTCGCTGGCTATAAGGATACAATTGGATCATTATTTATCGGCAGGCCTGTTAGTGTAAAATGCTCACGTTATCACATAGATTATTCTGATATGGTACAGGGAAGCAGTGATTACGGATTCGTTAATGTGAGCGAACCTTATCAGGATTTGATTGAAGGCGCAATGACAGATATCACCCTATACCGGGTAAGTGCCAAAGTGTGTTTTGGTTAATAGTGATCCGTATATGTGTCAGATAGTCATGTGAACCAGAGAAATTTTCAAGAAAGTTACATAATTTTTGAAACAGAGAAAACTTCCCAAAAAATCAGCAAATTTGCAGAAATACGACTCTGCGATAGAATGGACTGCATTCAATGTCGCCTCCAATTATACGAGAGAATATATCTACGAATATCTAAAATATTGGAAAAAAGTGGAAGAAGAGTATAAGAATCTACTTACAAGTGAGGATGAAAAAGCAAAAAACAAGGCTGCCGAAGAACGGCGGCATGAGAATATAGAAAAGAATGTGACAAAACTCCTGGAAGGCAGATACCCTTCATTCATGTTTACAGTTGTAACGTGAGTAGGTCGTTGTTCTCATATCTTGGACCGTAAAACATCACATTTAGGATTCATGATACAGTTGGAGATGCCTTCCTAACATTGGCTCGAAACCTTACTAAAGAACAGGTGCAAGTCAGTCAGGTTTGCCTTTCATAAAAAAATATAATATCCCAAGTGGTAGGCAAAGAAGGTTATCTCCAAACTTTTTTGTCCATTTTGCAAATCGAACAACTGAAAATTGAAAAGGTTTGTACGAAGAGGGAGGGCACCTACAACATGAGGCAAGATGACAAGCATTCGTTTTCTCAAATAAATGATGATGTTTAATAAACACAGTTTCATATCTACTTTGTTAATTTTTTTTGTTTGGGGATAAAATCAGAGAGTGACAATTGCTTGTACTTTTACGAAACCTACTGGCTCATACCTGCCAGAAGTTCCAAATGGTATTCAATTCTGGTGTTCTACCTGTACAACAGTGATGAAAAACTCCCAGGATTTCCGTTTGGGGAAAGCAGGACGACAATAGTTTTTTTTTCGAACGAGGGCGTGGCTTAGCCGCGGATTTCGAATTTTTTTTCGGAATTTTTCCAGGAGTTTATTCCTGCCCATGTCACCAAAACTGCAGAAAAGATGCTGGCTACAGCCTTGAATAAGTTATTTTACAAGGCTAATTTGAATTCTCAAAAAATTTCAAAAATTATTTTGATCATCCAAGAATATAAACGAGTCATTTGCGCATTGTTATTCCTATGTAAAAAAACAATTTCGCGACCCATTCTCGGTCCGCCACTGATGTCCAGGAAGTTCCTTTGCCAGAAGCGTCTTTTCTTTAGCGTCCTTTGCATCTACTCTATATTAACTTTTGTCACATGTTCCTTTACGAGAATCTCCTCTTTTATCATTATTTTCTCAGACAGGTATCCGACCCATTTCAGTCTGGACCCCCTCTTTTTTCAAAATGCGGATACAAAGTTTGCATTTCCCGACAACACTTCGAATCCGCTCATCAACGCTATCTATACACGGTCGCTATCTATATACGGTCGGCATTAATGACTTCTTAATTCCAGCAAAACGTCTTTAGCCTAAAAACGATCCAACTGAGTTTAGGTTTCTCACTCCTTTTCTATGAGCTGATTTTGACCATACATCACACGGCACTTCAAATTAATTGCTACTGATCCAACAACTTGGTTCTATGGTCGCTTTCTAGCCAAGCACCCTAAGTCACAGTGGCGGTTCACGTGATACATTTGTATGGATCTAGTCCTGAAACTGATTTCAATTCTACGGTCGCTGTTTGCACCTTTCATAGTTTAATTGTACAAACGGCATTTATCCATCGGAATAAATAGAAGCATTTTTTTCTTGCAAATATCTTGGAAACATGGCCCCGCTATAGATGCTTCTGGTGAATAAGATAAGAGATATAAGCTAATATGTAAGAAGAACAGTCTTCCAGGAACTACGCGACTCGGCTGGGTACGGATGCAGTTTGGCGCGATTTATCACCAAAGAAAACGATTTCAATAGATTGGCAGTATTACTTGGATGCGTGCCCCGCAATGTCACATGCACTTTGGTGAATATAACGGATAACAACGGCACGAAAACGGGTGAATTGGAATCTTGGTGGTACGAAAATACAGTGTCCCCAAAAATTGAGCGATCTTAGATTGCTTTTTTTTTGTTTCTTTCTCCAGGCCGATATTCTAATAAATGTTTTGTATTCTTGCTCTATGCAGTAATGCTTTTTGCTATTTCATCAGCGTCATCTGTCTAGTAGCTGTCAAGGAAACACAATCTGATTTTCTCAGGTCTGTGCTGGACTTTGTTTTGGGGTGGAAAATAGGGAATATCGTGCGATATCTTTTTACATGTACATATTAGCTCAGACAAATGACCGGAACTTCCGCAGAGCGCTTGCGGAAGTTCCGCCGGGTCACCTGCGGAAGTAAGCGTGCTGCGGAAGTTCCTAAATGAGGTCCTGCTGAAGTTTCGAAGAATGCTAATCACTACAGCAAAAGAGAACACCGAAGCGAGATTTGAACCTCACTCTATTGACTGTGAGACCCACCTACTATCCTCCACGCTACGACTGACATGTTCGTTAACGCACTCTAGTTGTTGGCGAGGCAAAATCACGAGACAACACACTCAAAGTCCTGCGGAAGTCCTGGCAGGCCAAAGTGTTGCGGAACTTCTGACATTTTTCGGAATTTCCACAGGATTTTGAAGAAGGCCCTGCGGAAGTTCCGATTTTCAACCAGTTTGGCATGAAATTCCCGCGGAATTTCCGATTTTCAACGTTTCCATTTTGCAATAGTGAACAAAATCTTGCGGAACTTCCGCAAATTTGGCTTGCCCTGCGGAAGTTCCGATGATTTGTCTGAGAGGTGGGACCAAAGGTCGTTCGCCAGACACTCAAAAAATCATAACTTCTTTTCGACTCGATGGATTTTTTTTATTTTTATTTTTATTTATTTATTTGATAAAGTCGACAACGAATCATATCTTTTGAGGCAAAGAAAGTACATCCACGGTCGACTGAGGAATCTTGCTGCCTCTCAGAAATTGTGTCCCCATTTTTTTTTGAAGGCCAGCGAGCCTAGCGGAGGCTAGCTGGCTATACCCCATCAAAAAGTATTTCCAAAGGGACAGCAAGACATGCAGACAGAACAAGAAAAAAAACGGACAGAAAATCAATGAAACTTTCATGAGGTGGATAGTTCATCCGAGAAAGGGAAATGAGGTAGAAAAGAAATGATGTATGGCTTATGCAGTGGTTTTTTTTCTTTTTCAAATGTTTTCCTAAGGAATAGAATAGAAGGAATAGCATATAGTGCGATTTCCTCTTCTGGATAGAGGAACCAAAACCGGCTAGAGTGCTGCTGTTGAGAGGACAAAGGGGAACGACTTCTTCCACTTCTGCAATTAAAAACCAGAATGACCCTTGCGATTTCAAATATTTTTGAACTTCTCTGTTGAAAATGAAGGTGTTTCTCGCAGTAACAGCTTCCACAGGGAGATCATTCCAAGTTTTGACTACGAAGGAGTTGAAGAACTGCTTAGTTCTAACTTTTCCCACTACAACCCTGAAGTTGTGTCCTCTAGTGAGATTGTTAAAAGTTGACAGTCTGAAAAAATCTTGCATTCTCAGCTCAACTCTTCCAGTCATAATTTTGAAGACTAGATCTTGGTCGTACATCACTCTTCTAAACCGAAGGGAGGTCGCGGCGAGTATGGAGAGCCTAGTTTTGTATGACAGTCGAAACATTCTAGCCCGGGCAAAGATCCTAGATGTAAATGATCGTTGAACTCGTTCCAAGGCATCAATTTGGGCTTTCTTGTAAGGGGACCATAGAGGAGTACAATATTACAACAGAGGCTGCACATAGGTGACGAAGAGGCGGAAGAGCGTTTTGACATTCGTGGTTTTAAATGCGCGTAGTATGTAATTGTAGTTGCATTATTATTATTATTTATCTGACGGAGGAATCATTTTCTTTACAGCATTACCTCTGCCATGAATTGGAATGGGGAAGTTTGAGAGTGAAGCAAGTGAAGGAAATTACTGAAGATTGGCATTTTTCAAGCAGGTTCAAAAAAATTCTGGAAGCATTTTTGTTCGATAGAGAAAATTATGTTTTTTACTACAGTGTCTTGCTCATGTATTAAAACGAGAAAACCGAGAGTTAGAAGCAAATAAAGAAACTTCAGTTTTGCAATATTTGAGCATGCTCAAAAAAGCTTAAGGACGTCACAGAAAAGACGGAAAGTCATGGACATGGGTTTTGTGACCTTCTCTTTCTTGCTGAGTAAATATCGTTCTAATCGAGAGCCATTTTTGATTTCCGTAATAATTCTGATTTTCATGTCTGCTTTGTCCACAAAAATCGAAATTGCTTCCGACTGACACGATTTTCGCACAGCTAGAAGGAGGCGGTCGGTTCAAACGTTCATAACTTTCCCGTCTTTTCTGTGACGTTTTTAGGCTTTCCTGCGCATGCCCATAAGTTGCATAACTGAACAAAATCTCTTTATTTGCTTTTAACTCTCGATGTTTTTCATTTCAATTCATGGAAAAGGAACTATAATAAAGAACATAATTCCCTCTATGTAGTAAAAATATTTCCAGAATTTTCGTGACCCTGCTCAATAAGTGAAAGTCTGGACTATATTCTTTTACTTGCTTTTAATTATACTTTCTCATTACAATCCATGGCATGGATAGTCCTGTAAGAGAGTGGCCTCTTCTTCCAGATAAATATAAACTCAAAGAAATCCATCGAGTCGAAAAGAAGTTACGATTTTTTGAAAAACTGGCGAACGAACTTTGGTACCACCTAATACAAAGCTAGAGACAAGTGTATCGCTTCAGATATAAGCTAGATTTTCCTTTCCCAACGTTTGAATTTGCAATGTTGAATGGCTTGTTTTCAGCGCAAACGCAATCTCATCAATGAATATGGACTACTCATTTAAATATCTCTTGACGGAAAAATTAAGTAGTCTTTTGTGACTCAACATCAGCTTTCAGATCTATTTTGCGCCTCACTATGGCGACTGGGCGTGCACACACAGGGGGTCTCAAAATATGTATGTAAATACGGTTTGACTGTTATCTCTCTTGCATAAAATCTCTTTGTCAAATGATTATAGAGGACTACTGCAGGACGAAGGAGCAGAAGCAGTATCATTTGCGCGGGCGCGAACGGCGCGTGCGTATTTTCACCATTGTAATCGCTGCGCGAATACCGACATGTTTATGGGGATAAGACGGCGACACTACGATGATGCCAATCCCCTCATACTCGCGCTATAATCGTTAATCTTTGGTGTGCTTAAAGGCAGCGTCCAGGCAAATCTGTACTATGGGGTTCTCACTTGAATGTTACTTTGGGGCCCTCACTAAGCCACTGCCCAACCGGCAGCTCAGGCAGTGCACTGACGGCTGAGACTTTCGCCTCGAAACCGGACCCCGGGATCGTATTTCGCATAAAATCGTGGCGCAACCCATCAATTTCGCGCGAGGACCCATGGGTTGCGCCATGAATCCATGCGAAATACGATCGCGGAGTCCAGTTTCGAAACGAATATCTCAGCCGTTAGAGCACTACCTCAGCTGCCGGTTGTGCAGTGGCTTAGTTACGGCCAAAAAACTAGAATCCACGTGAGAGCCCCATATGCCCAGATTTGCCTGGACGCTGCCTTTAAAGGCAGCCTCTCCTCAAAATGATTGGTACCGGGACTTTACAGTGTTGCACGGTAGGCCCTCCAACTAATCTATTGATGACGTTTGGAGCGAAGAAGCGTTTTTGGGAAGCCCAAAATCCGCTCCGAACGTCTTACGGACGCCGCGCATTTCCAGACTCTACCCACTTCTTACACGTAATTTGGAGAGAACGCAGACACGGAGAGTTTTGGAAAAGGCTCATTTTCGCCGTTTTCGAGCGCTGAAAAGCTCAGATATGGCTTAAGCATGGCGAGAAGGCTTCGCGAAGGCGAGAGACCGGAGAGCGAAATTTTGCCGGGACACTGCCTATAATGCTATTTACCTATCCATTTCACTAAGCAGTTATTGTAGGTATGGAATGTGGCCTTATTATGCAGCTTCTGCAAAGGAGCTTCCCAATATTTACCTCATTATAATAGCCGAATTCCATTTCCATGGGGCATGCAAAGAAAATTTTTCTTATTTTTTGGTTTTTTCCTGAATTTTCAGCTTGCGTGGGGAAAATGTTGAAGTTCGATTGGCAGCCATTACAGCCAAACAAACTGCACGTTTTTTGCATCACAAGGATTTGCATGATGTCTGCATGCCTCTATCGTCTAATTCACTAACCAAACTTTCAAAAATATCGTCGATTCTTTGACCGCACGGACTGCTCAAACGCCTACCACGCGTGGAGCGGCTTAGTTGTCGCGAGAGCACGACTTGCGCCATGGCGAATTTGTACCGGGGCAGGCGTTTTACCTCGCGGCGCGTGCTCCACAATGTCTAGTCCGTGCGTCAAGGTATCAACTATAGGTTTATTCCTGCGGTTTACTTGGCACTGATCCAGCTGCAGTTTACTGAATTATGTCTGCCGAGCGACAATTTCAGTTTTCTCGGAGTTTCTTCCCATATTACGACCATAGACTGGCGATGTTTCTGCACCGTTCCTAGGCTAGATCGTTCTTTCCTATTATGCTTGCTGATTATTCATCTTGCTTCGTACTTGCTTGTGCAACGTCACGCATGGCAAAAACTGTAGAAGCTTCTAGAGTGCATGTGTGTAAATTTACCATTCCACGTAAAGAGGCTATCACGATGATCTCGCACTTCTTTTGTCATCAGACATAATGAGCCTTTTTTCATTATCAAAATTATCCCTATATATCTGCTTATTGCTTTCTATCAGTTACCTTCCCTCTCTCCTGATCATATCATTCTATTAGGTTGTAACATAAGTCTTGAGACACTCTAACTTCTTACGACGATAAGTCATACAGTTCACATTTTTTATAGGGGTAAAATACCATTTGTTAGAGCAAAAGCAAGCTCCACAAGAGGGTGTGCGAAATGCTCCAGCTTCGTCCCGATGTAAGTTTTTATCCAAAATCTGAGTCGTTTGAGGGCTCAAAAAGTCGCGAAAAATCGTATCTTCGTTTAAAGAAATTCTACGAATCTTCACTTTGCTCACAAAAATTGCACACCACATCAGACACTCGTACGAACAGTTCGTGTTTTTTCCTCACCTACAAATCGAGAAAACAAAAATTTTCATGGTTTATAAAAACGGAACTACGCTGTTCCCCCTCATGTAATTGTATAGTGCAAGCCCTTAGAAGTATAACCGTAAATTTTCAGCTTTCCACAGGCCCTAGCTTTCGAAAATTAACGAATTTAGCTCTCTTCTCTCGGGTGTTTCAATCAACATTTATCGAAAACTAGGACTTCTGGAAAGCTGAAAATTTGCGGTTGTACCTCTGAGGGTACAGTATAAAATCATATAAGTGGAAGCAGCTTAGCTCCGTTTTTGTGAAAACTTGAAAATTTTCGTTTTCTTCACTTCTAAAAAAGGAAATAATACAGAGACGTTACATATTAGCGTCTCATATAATATGCAATTTTTGTGAGCAAGCTGAAGATTCGTAGGATTTTTTTGAACAAGAATATAAATTTTTCGCGATTTTCTGAGACTTCAGTACGACTCAGATTTTGGATGCAAACTTAAAGTGGGTCGCAGTTGGGGCGAATCTATCGAATAGGGTCGACCCCTATTGAACATTTGAACTGTATGACTTATCGACGTAAGAACTTAGAGTCTCTCAAGAATTATTTTACAACCTAATACTTTGATGGGCTATATTTTGCAATTAAAAAAGTGTGGTCGCAGTGCTTTGTCGTCAGGCATAACTTCAGCTTCTTTTTTCATTATCAAAGCCTATCCCTTATCTGCCTATTGCTTCCTATCAATTATCTTCTTGCTTGCTATCAGTTACCTTCCCTCTCTTTTGATCATGTCATTCTAATTTAATGGGCTATATTTTGAAATTTTCTCTCCCCTTCTCCCCCCCCCCATTTCACTCTTTTAACAGATGAAGTTTTCAAAAAAGTGTGGCTATTCCAAATAAAACATTCTTCAACGACCCCATGCAGCTTTTCCAAACTTTTTTGGAATTCCAGCTTGAATCTATGTTGTTTGAAACTGAATGCTAGAACAGGCTAACGTCTCTAAAAATCTGCTTACGCTATAGTGGCTTCCGATGACAGATATTCTTGGTAATTTCTCAGGTGAGTATTCTTCATTGCACACATGCCCACAAGATTTCAAGATAACAAGATTTCTTGCAAAATTTTGCAAGCGATGTAAAGGCACTTTCTAACCCGACTCGTATTTTTTGTGCCAAATTTCCAGATTTTTTAGCGCAGGAAATGTACAGAACACTTGTTTTCGGTTTTCTGAAGCCCACGATTATCGTTCAAGAAATGTTTGTAGTCCTCCTCAATTACTTTCTGTTCTAACAATAAGCTGAGTGGTGTGAATCCAATCAGTCACTGTCCAAGCGTAGAATAAACTTTTTTGAACTTGTCTCATATCTGATCGTAATAAAATCCCACACAGTGGAAGTCTAGGAAGTACGATTTCGTGGGTTGAAAACGATTAACCAAAGACTAACCACACCATCAAAACAAGCTAGAGAAGGTCAATTTGTTTGCTTTCCTACCACGTACTTTTGCACAATTGATGTCAGATTTAAAACCAGGCAGAAATTGAAAGCATTGTTAAATGTAACGGTGCAAGTTGAAAGCCCTAAATTGATTCTCTGCAACGGACTATCAATGGATTCATGTGAGCACCACAAAAAAATTATAATCAAGGGAGATTAAACTTCCTGTGTCAAATAAAAAAGTGCAGTTCAATGTTGTGTTAGCATCACATTGTGCAACTATCCATAAGTACACATAAGTAATACAATGTAACTTTGGTCCTTTTAAGTGTGGCGCATTCATTCCTTCATTCATTCTGGAACTTTTCTGTATCATGAAGTTTGGTTTAGGTTTAGTTCAATGTGGCGCATTAATTCTTCCATTCATTCTGGAACTTTTCTGTATCATGAAGTTTCAATGTAACCTACAAATGCAGCCATTCTTGGCGAATTCGCTTTTGGGTTTGAGTTACGAGGCAAAAATCTTCAGATTGCTTCAGATTTTCCTGGAGTTTAGGGGTGGGTACCACTACACAAGAGCCTTTCCGCATGAGAGGGCATTTTGTTCTGCCCCATAGTGCCAAATTTGGAAATATCAGGAGTAGTAGTAATTTAATCGAAACCAACGAATGATGTGATGGTTCAATCATGATTACATCGTGGTAAGCATAATCATCTTCTTACGGCCATTCAGTTCAATCGGTCATACAAAATCATGAGACAAACAACACTTTCGGAAAACCATACTTGTTTCATGCTTGTTTCATTCTCACCAAATCACGAAGTTTTCAGCTCATTAACATCACTGTTTTGCTATCAAACAGAGTAATGGAAATAACACTTTATTTGATGAGACGCAGACGTAAGGCCATCACATCATTGTTACAAATGAAGAAATACTCCTGACCATTTTTTCGTTTAAAACAATGACGTGTTGGTTTTACAAGTTAAGAGTAGTGAGGGAGATCATTCTTCAACTTACTTGAGTAAGCTTGCTTGTTTACAGCTTAGATAAGGTCATGGGAAAATGTAAGGCTGAAGACCGAACTGCAAGCTCGGTGAAGTGCAATGAAGGGATCAAGCGTTAAAATGATTGAAAGTTCGGTCCTTCAATGAAGTTGCTTTGCTACATCTGGAATCGAGTGAAAAATGCCTAACTTACTTGTTTCTGATTGGTTACCTTGTGATATTACCGAGAAAATGATGCGAAGCTACAGTTCACATCGTGTGGTGAAAGCTTAGTAACGATGATGGTTTCAGACCAAATCATTACCACGCCAGGATTTTAGTTAGTTATTGACGGATCCCCTCCAAATTTGACGCACTGGCTTTGCAGATCCTCGAAGACGACAAATCTTAGACTGTTTCTAATTCCATTTCTTTTTTACCAGATATAATATGTTGCAGTATTCTACTTTCTTCTTATACTTTTCTGCTACTTTCTTCTACTTATATTTTTTCTACTATCCTTTTGCAGTATTGCCAATAATTACGTTGCTTAGTTTGATTCAGACTTGCGTGACTTCACCTTTGCTGAAAACCTTGAAACCTCAATTTTCAACAGTTCATCAAAAATTCTTATATACTCCTACTATTTTTTCTACTTTCTTCTTATACTTTTCTGCTACTTTCTTCTACTTATATTTTTTCTACTATCAAAAAACAAACAGCTTGCGCAGTCTTCTAGTTTTTTTATATAGTGCCAAAGAAAGATAGACTAAATTCAAGAAGAGGAAAGTTATGAGGAAGTTTCTTTGAGCCAACCGTCGATGAATACTGACTACAATGATTCTTTTTGCGAAAAAGGCATCGTTGCATAAATTTACTTCTCGTCTCTCAAAATCATTTCGTCGTATTGCCAAGGTCTAACTTTTGATTTTCAAGCCTGTGTCGTTGCGGAGAAGCATCGAACGCTTACTCCTGCCGAATAGTTATAAATTAAGTCGTTCCGGAAGCGATTCCGCATTTTTGACCACCCGTTAAATGCGTCGATAAAAATTTACAGATGATCGCACGACTCGATGCGTTTCTATCTCTCATTTTCAAGTTATTTTGACAGATTGCAATCTCAAACGCTATCCAGAAACATGCTGCCAATTAGTCTGGTTGCCACTACCTCGCCTAAATCAAACTATTTCCACAGGATATGTTCCTTGCTGCAAATAATCATGTACGCTTTGACTTCACTGGCTTGGCGGCTGGAAGGCGGGGCTTTGTGACCTAATTACTAGGTTATGATCAGAAAGTACGACTTCGACTTTTGGGAAAAGGGGACGTGGCGGCTGCCATGTCCCAAAAAGATTTTTCTATAAAGCTAAATTTAACTTTTCGAAAAATTTTGAAATTCACTTCAATTATTTACGAGTATAAACAAGTCACTCGCACAATTTGATAACGCGTGTAAGTATCTTTTGAGAAATTCTGATTATTTTTGGAGGGAGGGAGGAGGAACGTTGGATGGTATGAAGGGAAGCATAACCATCTAAAAAGAGAAAGCCACGTCGAGTTATCAAAACTTTCAAGAAATTTTTCTTCTGCGGCTTGTGGCGGTTCCCTAAAAAGTAGACTCAATGCAACGAAGTGGTGTGTTACATTACACTGGAATTTGTGTTTGCATTTTATGTTTGAATATCAGGGCGGATCAACAACAACCAATGGTACTTTTGTAACCTCCCCAAGATTTGACGGTGGTGGAGGGGTTTGTTCAGAGCAGAAAACTTTCAGAGGGATGCACAGCTGTTATTGAGGAAAACTATTGTCATTAATGTGCTGGTTGGCGAAAATATGGAAAATATGGATAAAAACAGGAGTGAGTTTGTCCTAGTCTTTCTGATCACTGAAAGCATTGGAAAAGCTTGAAATCATAAGCAGGAATGGATAAATGTTAGAAGTAATACTCTTAAAATTTAATTGACTATTAGTCAAGCTTGGTTTCAATGAAAGACTATGGTAGAATAATAGCTCTTATACACTCCATATTGTTCATACATCCTTCAAGAAAATCCTAGCATGCAGTGAATTATTCTCCTTGAAATTGTGTTTGGTTATTGAAAGTATTTCAATATGTCTGAGTATTAGGTGATTTTGTTAGGCTTCCTTTTTTTGAATTAACGACTGGAGCGAGATGCACAAGTACAGGTATTCACAATATAAAAAAATCTGTATCTTGTTATGTGTTTGCTTGATTAGCAATTGGAACTCGTACTTTTCATGTTCAGCCGTGGGAATGCCAGAGAGGCCCTCGCACAAAAGTTGTGAGTCTTTAAAAAGTACCAGATAAAGTACATTGGCTTACTATCTGTCTGAGGTTACCACTTGCTGAGTTTGGTGGCTTTTGCTGGAAAACGGACTGAAATATTTACGAATCTGTTCTTAATTGCATTTTGTGAGCTTTGACCTTCAAAAGTGCTTTGAGTCGATTTCAAGGCAGCAAGATTGAGCAACTCATTCACCTAGCTAATATATCTTCTTCTAAAATATAAATGCTATTGAATATTATAAAACTCTAATTATGTTCTATTTGGTGTCCATTCAACAATAAAAATCGCGCCTCTTGACATACACCCTTGATACAGAGGGTACATGTCACATACGCTGACAACCTCCATTGATTACTTCGATAGATGGAAATTTCATTTCATTATACGCTCGAGGCGTTCCGAATCAAAAACATCAAAGTGTTAGTCATATGAAACACAACAGTAACAAAAAAAAACACCATGTCGTCCCAAGCCCAGTCCAGGCGACTATGTAATGGGGGAGGGTCCTGAGCTCCGATGATGGTTGGGAAGTTTGCAAATTGAGCAAGCGTAATTAGAGTTAGCAAGCTGTAACAAACTAGGCATAAGTTGTCTGCTAGGCTGGGCTCGAAACCACATGTATGCTCAAGTCAGTAGAATAACAAATCTAGCAAAGCAGAGAAAAAATGGGATAAGGTAGAATTTGTTAAACAAATGCGCTGATTGAGAGTCAGAAGTCCACACGGCTGGCAAGAAAAGGCAAGAACTAGCATCAAGAACTATCATGAAGCGACTGGTAAGCGAGTGTAGACATGTTAGTAACCTTAGTCTTGAACTGCTCTTTAAACATCAAATAATCTCTTCACCATGAGATTGGTTAAAGGGATATTTAGGTGTATGTTTGTTCTTAAGAAGGGAAGGATACTTGATCGCAGTGACGATTGGGTAAGCGGTGTATACGCGTATACCGTCCCCAGACGGTGATCTCTAAACCGCATTCCATATCTGCTATGACGTCATTCTGGAGGAGTTATAAAGGGCTTTTGTTTCAGTGGATAGTGGCTTGGACTGCGAAGTTGGACGTCTTGGGTTCGAGTCCTCTGGGATGCCACCCGTTTTGCATTCTTAAAAATTTTAGCAGGCAAGTTGCAAAACCTGTCGACATCAAAAAAGTGATTTTCACAGTATAAAGCAATATATTTACATTTATTGGCATTGAACCACCGTCTAACCTAGAAACGCTCGCTTTTAGCCTTTTTCATTAAATACTTTACTTAATTTTACATTGAAAAATTCCGAGTTTCTGCTCAACATAGAGAGGAGCAGCTATCCTGTCAAAAAGGGCGTCTTTATCGATTTTTTGATGCACAATACGTTAATCA
Organism: Cylicocyclus nassatus; assembly: GCA_958299035.1. NCBI lineage: Eukaryota > Metazoa > Nematoda > Chromadorea > Rhabditida > Strongylidae > Cylicocyclus > Cylicocyclus nassatus. The sequence goes on from CATQJL010000223.1 coordinate 10,053,214, forward strand.
ACTGCAATGTTCTCTCCACAACTGGTCTGCAAGGCTAAAAACGAGTGTTTTTAGGTTAGACGGTGGTTCAGTGCCAATGATAAATGTATTGCTTCATATTGTGAAAATAAACTTTTTTTTATGTCGACAGGTTTTGCAACTTGCCTGCTAAAATTTACAAAAATGCAAAACGGGTGGCATCCCAGAGGAATCGAACGCACGGCGTCCAGCTCCGCAGTCCAAGCCACTATCCACTGCACCAAAAATCCTTTGTAACTTCTCCAGAATGACGTCGTAGCAGATATGGGAGCGGTTTAGTATCGTCTGGGGACGGTATACGCGATATACACCGCTTACCCAATCGTTACTGCGATAAAATATCCGTCCCTTTAAGAAGGCCCTTGAATAAACTAAAGCGCTTGACAAACCACACATTTCCTGTGTAGGTAGAATTAGGTTATGAATTTATTTCCGGGAAAAATTCATTTGGTTTACTTTAATTCAGTTTTACATTTATACGCTTTCGCTTTCGACTTTTTATTTCACTTCATTACATGTCATGTATACGCTCTAGGCTTCCAAACCAAAAACATCAAAGTGTTATTCATACATGAAACGCAACAGTAACAACACCGTCTTAACCGAGTCCGGTCCAGACGAATCACATAGAAAGAAATAGTGTAGCAATAGTGCAGAAACCAGCATGCGTAACATGTTCAAGATTGCAAATTCATTCCTACAGAGAATACCCGAATGCATACCGAACCAAAGAAATCCGATACACTGCATCTTTATCTATGAAAACACATTGGTATGCTTCCCGATGATTACTGTCACCCTGATTCTGACTGAAACCTAACTTTAAGGCCCTTATGGCACTAAGCGTTTCGAACAACCAGTTCACTGATAAGAAGAACAAATCAGCAAGAAGATCGAATTAGTCGTCGCATAACACGGATTAAGTGGCATATGGTGAGATTTTAATTTTGAAAAACCCTATTTTCCGTGTACAAGGCGCTCTTTTTTGAATTTTCAAGCAAACTGCTCGCTGCTTCACTGTGTTTCGGAAAACGATCCTTATGCCGCATAATTCTCTCAGCCCATACGTAGCACGGTATCGGGCCCTTACTCAGATAATCGCTGGGGGCGGCGATTTATGTGCAGGCGGGCACCGGAAAAATAGTTGTTCGCTGATCTCTTGCGGTCCGCTTGCAGATATTTGGGAGAATTTTAGCGAAACTTTAGACTACTTAGAGAACAATCGCGGTTTCCTTATAGATTAGCTGCGGCGCAGTGGCCGCATTGTCGCACACTTTCCGCGAGAATATGCAAAATTTTCAAGGGCCGCACGGTCCTTTGTGGAGGACCGCGCAGCCCCCACGTAATTTCAGCTGGGAGAAGGTACTTCAAACTTGAGTAATTAAACCAACGGTGACACCTCTGCCTACACAGAGTCCTACTCAGATAGTCGCCGGGGGCCGGCGGTCCGCAAACTCGCGCTTTCCTGCAAGCGGTCAGCAGAATTTTGGAGCGTAGCCAAACCTTCAGCGAGCGGTACTTCCTTTACTGTCTAATGTTCTGCCAGCGGGTAGCAACACAGAATTTTCTGCAGGCGCTCGTCATATACTCTCTTTCAGCGAGCGCTGGTCAAATTTTCAGCTGGCGCTCGGACGGTTTGCAAGCAGTTTCGGGCGTACGCCGAACAAAGGTGAGACTCTACATAGCAGAGGTGCCATTGATGGTTTAACTACTCAAGTTTGAGGTACTTTCTCTCAGCGGAGTACCTGGGGGCTGCGCGGTCCTCTACAAAGAAACGTGCGGCCCTCGAAAATTTTGCATATTCTCGCGAAAGTCCGCACACAATTAATCTATAAGGAAACCGCGATTGTTCTCCAAACATTCGTCCAAAATTTCGCTAAAATTCTTCCAGATATCCGCAAGCGGACCGCAGAAAATCAGCGAACTATTTTTCCGGTGCCCGCTCGCCCATAAATCGCATTGCCGCCTGCCCCCGGCGATTATATGAGTACCTGTGCTCGACGTAAGCCCGAAACTGTGTAAAAAGATTCCGAGCGCCTGCTGAAAGTTCGGCCAGCGTTTGCTGAAAGAGATTTTTGACGAGCGCCTGCAGAAAATTCTGTGTTGCTGCCCGCTGGCAGGACATTAGACAGTAAAGGAAGTACCGCTCGCTGAAGGTTTGGCCACGCCCCAAAATTCTGCTGACCGCTTGCAGAAAAGCGCGAGTTTGGGGACCGCCTGCCCTCGGCGATTATATGAGTAGGTGCGATTCCTTGGCGCATCTGGCTGGTCCATTTTAGATGAAAATCCCCGCGCCTTGTACGCGTGAAATCAGAGTAATCTGTAATTATTGATGAAAATCCTCGTAAGCAACTTTGCATCGAGTTGCAAAAATGCTACTTTTTTAAGAAAAGATTTTATCATTAAGAAGAACATGCCAAGCTGCGTGCCGTCTTTGCTTGATACCTATTCAAAGAGGTTGCGGAGGAGAAGCGTGCAATGAAAAAAGCGGTGTAAATATTACTTTTGCAGCTTTGCTGTTAGTAGTAGATATCGGACTTGAAGTGCATTCAATGATCTGTGATCAGTTCAGTGATATGAATATAATTTGAACACTTTTGTGGTGTGTCAACACGGAGTACAACCATGTACCAGAATAGTCACTATATTTTTGTAGAAATTGGTTATCACTCCTGTCAAATCATAAAAAGTAATGCTACTCACAGGTGCGATAAGGTAAGAATGACTCCTTCAGGGTGAAGGGAGTCACAGTGGTCGCAGCCCCTCCAGGGTGAAGGGTGTTTCACTTGATCGAGAAATTGTAAAATGCCGACGGGGGGGGGGGAGAAGAGGGGAGCCATGGTGTTTTCTCATCATTTTTCCTAGTCAAAGTTCATAATTCATTCCTTACCATCACTGGTTATCTTTTTTCTGAAACGTGAACCAAGCTGGTGGATTAGCATACAATTATATTTCTGACCAGCACCTTGTATTTTTTAACATTTTTTCCTTTTTTACATCACCCTGCCTGTTTTTGGAACTACCATAGAAGATGTGCATGCGAGAACATTCGTTTCGGAAAGAGTTAGACAATTTTCAAACATCTGCGAATATTTTTAAAAGAAGAAATTTGTAATTTCTGTAGATGAACAGCAACGTCAGCAAAGGAAACGGTTTGAAACCATCTTGTCTTCCGCTTTTAGAGAATATATAGTTTGCCTGGAGTCTGTTGAAGAATGGTGCCTGGTGAAGATTGTGGGTAGTGATTTCTGAATATTCGCGAGTTTTTAGGAAAAAATCCGTGACATCTGAGATGAACATTTTGTACGCCGCGATGGTCACCATTGGAACCGTCTTGTCCTGCGCTTTCAGAAGATGTATACTTGTCCAGAGTCCATTAAAAAAAGTGCCTGGGTAAAGGGTGTCCCGGTGATTTCTGGAGATTCTCGAGTTTTTAACATAAAAAAATTCATAACTTTTATAGATGAACATCTTGTACGCCGCGATGGTCACCATTGGAACCGTCTCATCCTCCGTCAGAGAATATATACTACTAGCTGGCTTACCCGGCTCCGCCGTATGCTCCGAACAGAAAATTCCATTTCTTAACCGATCCGGATCAAACTTGGCACACTTACACTTCGGGCCCCGGCGGGTGTCACAGTCCACTTTTCGTTATCGATCGATGTCGATTTTATCAATTTTTTGCAAAATTTGAGCTACGGGGCTGGGATTTGGCATAGGGGGGTAATCGAGCATGCTGATTACGAATACAATATTAGTTTTCGAAACCGTGCATTACTTTTATCGATTTTATCGATTTTTTGCAAAATTTGAGCTAGGGGGCTGGAATTTGGCAGGGGGGTGTAATCGAGCATGCTGATCACCCCCGTGGGGGTGATCAGCATGCTCGATTACACCCCCCCCCCTCCCCCGCTCAAATTTTGCAAAAAATCGATAAAATCGATAAAAGTAATGCACGGTTTCGAAAACTAATATTGTATTCGTAATCAGCATGCTCGATTACCCCCCTATGCCAAATCCCAGCCCCGTAGCTAAAATTTTGCAAAAAATTGATAAAATCGACATCGATCGATAACGAAAAGTAGCCTATGACACCCGCCGGGGCCCGAAGTGTATGTGTGCCAAGTTTGGTCCGGATCGGTTCAGAAATGGAATTTTCTATTCGGAACATACGTACAGACAGACATACAGTCAGACAGACAGACATACAAACAGACATTCAGCTTTATATATAAGATGCCTGGGGTCCGTTATAAAAAATGTCGGGTGAAGGATGGATGAGACTTTTATAATGGGGCAGCTCAAGTACAGGCTTTTTTACCATTGTAAAAAGACGTCTACTTGAGCTGTCCCATTATAAAAGTCTCATCCACCCTTTACTCGACACTTTTTACAACGGACCCCAGGCATAGTATATATTCTCTGAAAGCGGAGGATGAGACGGTTCCAATGGTGACCATCGCGGCGTACAAGATGTTCATCTACAAAAGTTATTTTTTATGTTAAAAACTCGAAAATCTCTAGAAATCACTAGGACACCCTTCACCCAGGCACTTTTTTTAACGGACTCTAGGCAACGTATATATTTTCTGAAGACGGAGGACGAGATGTTTTTAAAGGTGACCATAACCCGCGTACAAGGTGTTCATCTACAAAAGTTATGAATTTTTTATGTTAAAAATGTCCAGAAATCACTACTCACACCTCTCACCAAGCACTTTTTTCAACAGACTCCCATTCCTGTGCATAAACATTTCACGTACAAATATCTCCTCTGCTTAATCTTACCTCACTGTTGATTTTTTTTCCGGCTTTTGATGAATGGGGTCACCTTGGTCCCGGCTCGGGGGTGAAGAGGGGGTGAGAAAATTCTCACACTATTGCACCTATGTTGGTACTCTCAGCGATTCTTGGCGTAAGCCATCAAATGCACAACATCTGCGAAATTATGTATATTTCAGTTTACATTACCGCTTAATCTCACAAAAGAACTACTCTATACGTGCCAGTGGATTTCTGAGAACAAGACTTACAAGGATATAATGTAACAACGACTGCCAAAAGAAGTAAGTTGCAAACATTTAGCTCCTCAACGCATTAGCATTTATTGGTGATTTCTAATGTTGAAAGTAACGTAAGTAGTTTCTAACGTCGCATATTGGTAAAAGTGGGTAGTCAATTCTTCCATCGCTCCCGTCATAGTTTGAGTAATCTGGATGTCAGGCAGTCGTGTTGCCGGAAAACAATGTAGCCACCCTCTCGCTTACAACTCTTCTGTCTTTTGTTCTCTAAAGAGTCCCATGCTTAGCTACGCCCGCAGCGGGTGGGCCTAACTGGCTCAACAAAAAGCGCACTTAGTGCGCAACTTCAAAGGTTAAACTCATCTGTTTAGACGTTGTCCTTTCTCTCATGTAACACGGGAAAATTGTCTTCTGACCGCATCGTCTTGAATTGCTCATCTCTCATCGTGAGAAGGAAATAAGCTCTACTGCTATAGCTTACATAAGAAAAATTAAATTTATTTTTCTTCAAAACTGACAAGTTAGTAGAAGGATTGGGAACTGTGCGGCAATCCTATGAGGTGAGCCGATAACGAGCAAATATATACAAAGTTTGGCGCGGATTGGTCCCCCATGGAAGTCTAGAATGAACACGCTGATCAACTTTACCAACACTCAGTTCTATATATGTACAAAAGTGGATTTTGGAGAGGGTATGCGGAACTATACAACGAAAGTGTCGAAAGAGATGCAATAAGTCAGCCAAGGCCTTGACTTTGAAGAGGGCGCATCAGAAGAATGTGGACATTAATATCACTGTAAATTATAAGTTTTTTTAACCTGTCTAACCTTACGCAAGTTCGAATCCCATAGAATCTCGAAATTTCTTTTCGCAGATCCCGCAAATATATTCAAATGAGACGTGCCTGTCTACTCTAGCATGTGCTGCAGTTCACACTTGGTGGAAGAGAACTCCGTCGCCTAGAAGGGTATGTCAAAACACGGAAGGGGGACCCCACGAGTAGCCACTGCGGGCGAATCGCCCTTTTTGAGAGATCCCTCAACAGAATAGGTGGAGACGCGCACTACCTGATTATCGGTGAGTAGTTAGTATGCCAGCATGAGTTTAGTAGATTTATTGTTAGTAGTGGCGGCCTAACGTTTCGACAATTTCGTCTTCTTCAGAGGCCTAAAGTGGTGAGAGATTTAGAGCTTATGCTCTACCCTACCGCAAACCTCCTCCACCCTGGCCAGCCTCGATCCCCCCCCCCCCCCCCCGAATGTTACAAAGAAAAATACGCAAGTACCCAAAAGACGAACTGACCTCCTCCGCCGCTGCCGCTCAGGTGGATGTTGAATGCGGCCGTCCTCGAGTGCCACTAGTATGGAATACAGTGTATACCATATTGATATTAATCAGTGGCATTCTTCAACTCACATAATGCCATATAAGGCATAAAGTCATTTGTGGTTGACGCGCACTCACTTTTGTTCATGCATGGATTTCTTGCAAAAATCCAGAATGCCTCGAGAGCTTTTCCTAGCAGTATCAGACTCGTATGCCAGTATAGTGCATGTAATTTCGAAGTCTTTACCACGATGGAATTCAACCTATGTTTACCAAGCGGTGTGGTAAGACTTCCGTCTCTTGCTGGCAAGATGTTCTTTTATTCTTACCCAAAGCGGTCTCCCAATCTCTCCGGGGGCGTGATAAGTGGCGCTGCACTCGAACATTCAATCTCACATATAACACCCGTTTTACCGCAGTCACCAACTTTAACGGATGGACAAACTACGCAGTCTTGAACTCTGCAGTAGTTGTCGTATAGTCTCTTACGAACCAGCCGCTTTCTGATGTTATCACTAGGAATATCAACTAAAATGACATCCTCTTTCAAAGTTCGCACGATCAATGCATCGCCGCACTGCAGCATTGGTCTCGTCAGAAACGAAAGGAAGGCAAAGCGGTACTTTCTGTTGGTGCTGATTGCCATGAGTGAAACTGGTCTTCTGCGTCCTTTTTGGACGTAACCATTCATTCAAGCAATCTCCAACGCCCTACTTTGTAATTCCTTCCGTTCTTCTTCTCCTGTGCATACGTTCCTTGCCGTCTTATGCATGTTACGAATGACAGCTCTTTTAACAGCGATCGAATGTGCGGAACGGGCATTGATCAAGATATTCTTGGAACTCTCTTTACGATACCATTTCACACTCGCAGCGCCGTTGAACAGTCTGATTTGTACGTTTAGAGAGGGGAGCCAACAATTTTTCGGCTGCTGCAGCGTAAGCTTTATGTGCTGTGACTGTTGATTGAGTAGTCGAAAACACTCATCCATTTCGGATTGTTTTGATGTTATGACGCAACAGTCATCGATGTAACGACAATACATAAGAGGCATACGTGACAGCACTGGTTCTTATATTCTGCTCATAAAGCAGATCGCCAGTACTGGAGCTAGTCTCTGTCCCATTGCAAGACCTCTTAGTTGAGTATAGTATATTCCTGAACACCGAAAGATGTTACAAGAAAGGCATTCTTGGATCAGGAGCATAACCGATCTTGTATTAGGTTGTAAAGAAAGTTATCGGACACTTTTGGAAATTTCATTTTCAAACGCATTTCTTCGGCGCGCGGTCGGACTTTGACACCAAGTTTTTTATACTGTTCAGTAGAGGGAAGCTTTAAGTTTTCAATACGACTTCTGATTTTTATCGATGCCAAGACGTTTTGATGTGCACATCAAGAAGAAAAATCTTCCCAATCATAAAAATTTTACAATTTATCTTCCTACGGCCATTTTTTTGCGCACTTCACTTCGTTTGAATCATGGATGATCTGATTGAGGGGCCTGTTAACATCTGACCCGCAGCTGCAATCGAGTTTTGCGATCTGCTCTTAGAAATTACAGGCTGTCAAATTTGTCTCTGACTACAACTCTTCTCGCAGCTGGCGTCGCTTCTGCCGGGTTAGTCACGCTTGGATGATGTCCAAAAGATGTCTAAGGGATTAGCCCAACAATGTTCGTAGTAAACAAAGATTTGGTCTACCCTATGCAGAACGACAAGACTTTAATAAATTTACTTAAAAAATGGTGCATTTTTAGGGGCAAAAAATGGTCGATTTTTCAAACTTTCTGGAGAAAAATTTTTTGCAGGTGGTCCTGCGAAAACATGAATGATCCCCATAACAGCCCCAGTGGACCTCTATATAACTACAGCATCTGGGCTCTCCAGCTCTCTTCCTGCCTAAATTAATCCTGCACAAATAGGCCACTTTTCGCGACGACCTTTTTCTCTTTTGCGCATGCTGGCGGACCGCAGTGAGGTGCTGAGAAGCCAGCAAGACAAGTATATGTTGTGGACAAAATTGTCTTTGCAATGAAGTTTGTAGCTTCAAAAAAGAATCAATCTTCTTGAAGTTACAGCGACTTGAAAAAATTTTCCGCAAGTGCCCGGAAACTTCTTTACAACCTAATACTCAACCCGAAGGTCTGGATGTTGTTACCAAAGCTGTCCAACATTTCCGAAACTGCATGCAGAGCATCATCATTTTGAACATTCGTGTACAGAGACACGACATCAAAAGATTCTGCTATACATTGCGTTTGCAAAGTAGCGTTGCGAAGGCGTTCCAAGAAATGATTCGTATTGGTTAAATGAGACGGAACTTTGTCCAGAAGCTGATTAATAATCTTATTCAAGAACCAGTTCGGTCGGTTGGTCCTCCTACACAACTTATGACCGGCTTTATTTTCAACTGTTCTGCCGTCAAAATGACATCAGTAACGGTCAGTTTATGGGTTTTAACAGACTATAAGACTGGGCATTCTGGTGTTTCCAATTTCAGTCTACTGAGAAAGCTCTCGGGAAGGCCAGCTGCTCTTCCTACTTCCACCCAAACATGGTTTAGTCGCCTGTATTGTGCTTGAAAGTCTTTCTCAGTTACACGGCCATAGATGGTCGTATCGCTAAGGTGGAGTTCTGTGATTTTTCGGTCCAAGATTCGTGGAAGAACCACAAATTCTCCTTCCTTGTCGCTTACCGAGATACGTAAAGCTTTACTAGAGACTAAGTCACGTATTTCCCTGTAGCCAAGTCGTTGCGAATGAGTCAAGTTGATCGGTTGTGGGTGCTTAGCTTGATGAGTATAAGCATCCAGCACACCAACAGATAGAATCTTAAACTTGACATCAGTTTCAGCCGATAGCTGAGGTTCTTTATAAAACAAATAGTTGATATTCCTATAACATCAGAAAGCGGCTGGTTCGTATGAGACTATACGACAACTACTGCAGAGTTCAAGACTGCGTAGTTTGTCCATCCGTTAAAATTGGTGACTGCGGTAAAACGGGTGTTATATATGAGATTGAATGCGTCGAGTGCAGCGCCACTTATCACGCCCCCCGGAGAGATTGGGAGACCGCTTTGGGTAAGAATAAAAGAACACCTTGCCAGCAAGAGAGGGGGAAGTCTTACCACACCGCTTGGTGAACATAGGTTGAATTCCATCGTGGTAAAGACTTCGAAATTACATGCACTACACTGGCATACGAGTCTGATCCTGCTAGGAAAAGCTCTCGAGGCATTCTGGATTTTTGCAGGAAATCCATGCATGAACAAAAGTGAGTGCGCGTCAACCACAAATGACTTTATGCCTTTTATGGCATTATGTGAGTTAAAGAATGCCACTGATTTATATTAGTATGGTGGTATACACTGTATTCCATACTGGTGGCACTCGAGGACGGCCGCATTCAACATCCACCTAAGCAGCGGCGGCAGCGGCGGAGGAGGCCAGTTCGTCTTTTACGTGCTTGCGTATTTTTCTTTGTAACATTCGGGGGTGGGATCGAGGCTGGCCAGGGGTGGAAGAGGTTTGTGGTGGGGTAGAGCATAAGATCTAAATCTCCTACCACTTTAGGCCTCTGAAGAAGACGAAATCGTCGAAACGTTAGGCCGCCACTACTAACAATAAATCTACTAACCTCGTGCTAGCATACTAACTACTCATCACATTACGACTAACTATGCCGAGGTTAAGAAAGGAGGAAACATGGAAGTTACTATCTTTATAAATTTGCGTTGAACAGTGATTCGTCTTTCGAAAGTAGATAACACAGCAATTTGAACTGCCTCAGGAAGCGCTACTAGTATAATAAAGTAAATCCTATTCGCATTTTCCTAATTAAAAAAGACTTGTGTTCTTGCAAAATTGTTCAAATGGCATTCAATCAACTAAAGCGCTGTGCCAACTGGTTTTAAAGCAAATGCACAATGAGTCCATCAAACCTCCCAGCTTTTTTCAGAGATACAACCGTAGGCTGGAAACTGCAGCATGTATAGCAGCCCGTGCCTACTTTGATGCACTGCAGCCTACAAAAATGCGATTCTAGCTCAAAAAGCTCGAGCATGGCACTACTCCCTATTCTTGGAGGAGGCGCTAGCGTTGCATAATTTTGTGTTTACCCCGACTTGATAAGTACGTGATTAAACGCAAGGATTCTGACAATGAGACGAATATTGCAACAAGATTAGGGTATTTGATCAAGGTTTTTACTGGATAGGTGCAGTGAAGTACCTGGAGGGTCTCATTTCCTCTGCTTTATCTGGAGTGTGATCAAGCTGAATCTAAAATTATCGAAGATGTAGTAGAGGACATATACATTTGTCTTTATTCAAACTTCTGCACTTCAAATGTTTTGTGCATTCTTGATATTGATCTAATAAGCAGGAACGTTAATGCTTTTGATCTCAACTGCGCGTGTATCAGTCACATAATTTGGTAGAGTTGTAAGATGGCAATTACAAGTAGATTCTACTTACATACTGAGGTTAAAAGTATGTACACATTGGGTGAGAGGAAACAAGAAAGATGAAGACATTGAATGAAAGCTGAGCTGACTTTCAATATTTGGGCACACGATATAGGAATGTGGTTTTTTCCAAGCAAACGTGTACTGTACTTGATTGCACGGCATCGACCGAGCTGAACGTCCCGAGCGTGTCTTTTGCGGGCTAACATTGGCATTCGCGCGCATGAGTCATCATAGCGCCCGTACTCGGCAGCCGCGTTGCAGGCACGCTCGCTGCATTCAGCCTACGGCCACCCGGGCGATTTCGTGCAGTTGACTTTACCAATTTAACAAAATTCAGTGGAGATTGTACAGTAACTTCAACACCTCATTCGCCTCCGTGATTAGGACCCACATGTTCAAAAATTATTTGAGAGAGCAAAATGCATTTTTCCATGCGAACACGATATCATATCCGATCGCGTACATGCTGGTGTGTGCAAAAGTTCAAACAACCGCAAATGGGTGCTCATGGAACTTCATTTTCAGTTGCGCGATCGTGCAACTGGTTTCGCATGCAACGTGACAGCACGTTTACCACCTGATGGACTTCTTCTAATGTGCCTACTTGCCAAAGATCACTGACGTTCTGCACATGGCACCAATCATCGGCGTAAGTGGATGCACTTTTATTTTTCGCAATTTTTAAAACATGGTCCCACTATAAGTGCTTCTGGCGGATAAGAAAAGAGATTCAGGGTACTATAAAAGAATTACGGACTTTCAGGTAATTTACAAGTCGGGTGGGCATGGATGCAGTTTTGCACAATTTTGGACCGATTTCAGTTTTGCCAATAGATGGGCAGAACTGCTCAAATGCGCGGCCGCAGTCTCGCGTGCACTTTGCTGAAAGTGGATTACAATATCACGCTACACAACGACGCGAAAGAAAAAAAACCTCGATATTTGGAATATTGGCAGTACAAAAGTGCAGTATCCCCAAAAACTTAACGACCTTATATTGTTTTTTTGTTCCTTTCTCCAGGCCGATTTTCTAAAAAATGTTTTGTATTCTTGCTCTATGCAGTGAAGCTTTGTGCTATTTCGTCAGCGTCACCTGTCTACTGCGTGTCAAGAAAACACAATCCGATTTTCTCAAGTCTGTGCTGGACTTTATTCTTAGTGCGGAAAGCATAGGGGATATCGTGCGATATCAATATATATATATCAAAATATAATATCAATATATGGACCAAAAGTTCGTTCGCTAAATACTCAAAAAATTATGACTTCTCTTCAACTCGATGGATTTCTTTGAACATATATTTATCTAAAAAAGGAGCCAAAACGAGGTTTTTTGGTGAAGCTTTATTAGTGGAGTGGCCTTACGTTTCGACACCAATTGCAATACAATTTGTACTACTGAGCTCATAACTCGGGTGGAAAAAACGGGGTGCGGCATATTATCCGCGGCGCAACCGTCGGAAAGTCATAACTCCGCTCAAAATCATTTTTACAGGTTTTTCTGCTCATTTCTGGGAATCTACTGGCACAAGGAATCAGAAAAACTCAAAATTTTCCAAAATCGCATGTCCTCAAAAGAATCAGCACTATCGCGACGGAATTGCCAAAGACAAAACCGTCGCATGGTCGTAACTTGATAAAATAGGATTTTCGGATTTCTGTCTGTATTTTTGAAATGACGGCATCATAATGGTTGGAAAGACATAATAATTTTTGAAAATATACTTTTTTGGGAGATTTTAACAGATATGCGATAGAAAATCGCGACGATACCGTCGCAATCGCATAACAACTTGGAAAAATAATTTTTTTGACTTTTTGTTCTAATTTAAGTTCTTTGACGTTACGATGTTCCCCAGCAAATACGATTTTTGAGAAAAAATCTTATTTCATGGGTTTCGTGAAGCTGCGACGGAATAATCGCGACGAAACCGTCGCAATCGCATAACAACTTGGAAAAATAATTTTTTTGACTTTTTGTTCTAATTTAAGTTCTTTGACGTTACGATGTTCCCCAGCAAATAAGATTTTTGAGAAAAAATCTTATTTCATGGGTTTCGTGAAGCTGCGACGGAATAATCGTGACAAAACCGTCGCAGTGCGTTTGCTGTCCTGAAAGTGATCCTTTTTTGATTCTAACTTCAATATCAGAATCCAGTACATACGCTGACTCCATCAACTTGCGTTTACGACAAAATGGCTCCATGGAGAGATTGGAGTGCGATACGACGGTGATATATGCATTTGAGCGTCGTGCACTCATAACCTCAAGCAAATGCACGAACATCTTAATTGTTCACTGAATTCGATTGTATGTGGAAATAAGATACGCAAAAGTGAGTTTTTTTTTGTACATTGAGTTGTTTCACCGAATCATCAGTGATACAAATTTCATTTATTCATAGGCACGACCCTATGTTTCAACAACACGAACTGTAAAACATCAACAAACAACCACAACAACAAAATATAAATATCAAAGATCACCTGAACCTAATGGAAGATCTGAGTTAATGGCACAACAACTCGTAAATTGTAAGATCATATGAAAAGCAAGTGGATCAGAATTAGCTATCATTGGACTGCAGATACTTCCTGAGAACAGCCTTAAACTGGGATAACTTTGCAGGAAACAAATGCCGTCTCAAAAGCCTATCAATGCCCTGAACGATACGGCACGTGAAGAATTTCTTGCGTAGCTTTAACCTGGCTCTAGGGATAATGAGCTTTCTACTACCTCCCCTTGTATTGGATGCTCTGATTGGAAAGAACTTTTTGAATTCTAAGCCACATGTACCATATGCAATCTTATGAGCCATCACAAGATCAAATTTGCGCCTTCTGTAGGCGAATGAGGAGAGTCCCAAATTCGTATTCCAGATGTTTCCGTTTGGAATGAGATCATAGTGAAAACCTGTTTTGCGTATGGAAAGTTTCCGAGTGAAATTGTTCTGAACTTTTTCGATATATTTTATTGTTTTGCACAAATATGGATTGTAAATCATGGTGCCATATTCCAACATGGGTCTTATGAACGATTTATACGCTTGCAAGAAGACAGCTGCATCTTTATTTTCAAATGCTCTAAACAAATTATAGACCGTTCTTGTGGCTTTGTCTGCAATCATTTCACAGTGTTCATCAAAAGTGAGGTTACTCTTAACTATGAACCCTAGATCCCTTATTGAGTTGACTTCTTGGAGATAAGAGTCCCCCACAAGATACTTAAACTTTGGATTGCAGTTCCTCGGTCCAACATGGATCACCTTAGTTTTTTCCCCGGAAATGGGGGACCACTCATTTGACCAGTTATAAACTTGATCAAGGGCTTTTTGCAACACATTATAACCAGACACATCCCCAACAGCATACAGCTTGAAGTCATCTGCGAATGCACTACAAGAAACCCCCAGGTTAAGTGGAATAGTTGGTAGCTCAAACGTATAAATGTTGAACAGCACAGGAGAGAGGACTCCCCCCTGTAGGACTCCACTGTGCATCTTACGAGGTTTTGAAAATGCAGTATTGACGCGAACCGAAAAAGACCTGTCCGCAAGGAAGGCTTTGATCCAGGTAATGCGAGGATGTATACCGACCATGTTTAACTTTTGCAATAATTTAACATGAGGTACTTTATCAAAAGCTTTGGTAAAATCGAGATAAATTATGTCAGTGTTAAGTCCCTTATCAAAATTTTGTGTCCAATCATTTAGAGATTGGAGCATAGCTGTAGTGGTAGATTTACCACTTTGAAATCCATGTTGAAACGGTGAGATTATCTTGTATTTATTCAAATGTTTGACTATATGTTTCTTCAATATCTTCTCAAAAAGTCTGGCAAATATAGAAGTTATGCTGACAGGTCGAAAGTTTTTTGCAGAATTATATGGTTTCTTTTTAGGTATTGGTGTAACATATGAAGTGCGCCATCTAGCTGGCACATCTGCTCTCATAAAACTCAAGCTGCACAAAAATTGAAGGGGTCCGGTATAATGTGTGCTACTGATTTTATGAAATGTAGTGGTAACAAATCCGGTGTGAGTGAAATTGAATGAGGCCAAGAGATCAGCAACCTATAGATGTCATCGGTAGAAAATCCAGGTTCTTCATCCATTACAGGAAAACACTGAGAATGTGAACTGCTATTCGTGGAGGCACTTTCTTAGAAATTGGTTTCGAAAACAACAGCAAAATGTTCTGCTTTGTCAAAATCATCAGATATAATAGTCCCGTTCTCATCTACAATTACTCCGATCTTACTCTTTTGTTTAAGTCTAGAACTGATCAGTTTGAAAAAATGGGCCTTCTTTCGCGACTGCACTATTTTCCTTTTAACAGAAGCGTTGTATTTCCTAAGCCTTTTGGTGAAAATAGTGTTCATTCTAATATACTCGCTCCATTTCTCATTGCTCCCACCATGCATTACTTTATTCCATGCACGCTCTCTTCTCTCATATAATTTACGAAGATATTAGGGTGAGCACTAAAAAATGGGACACCTTGAGAATAATTGCAGATTTCTCAAGGAAGAAATGTGATTGAACTTTCCAATTTTGATGGATATTAGAATAATTTATTCTCTTTCAGATAGCACCTATATAAGGTCATTGGCACACCTAGTAACTTTTATATTTGCTGAAGTGCAAAGTTAGTCACTTCGACAAATCATGAACTTCGAGCAGTTTCTGCGAGTTAAACATGTGAGACCACCCAAAGTACCACTGCTGGAGTGGGTGGTAGGACAGTCACCAAACCCACGACGGCTTAGTAGCATCAACTTTCAAAGTCAGGAGATATGACCATTAGCAGCTTTGAGAACGAAGATACGCGTTATTCAATTCTTTTTTCTAGGTACCGCCTGATAGAACTTTTTACGCCCTATCCATCCATATGCAACTTACCTCACATTTTATCTATCTTCGAAAAATATCGGGCAAAACATGATTTTTTGGTTTTTTATCAAAAATACCTATTTTTCAGGTTTTTTCGCTTTTTGTTCTGAAATTGAAAAGAAATTCCATGCATTCAACATATCGTTTGAAAGATCATGAAAAGCTCTTTCGAATGGTTTGTCATTTGCTTTACGACTTTACGGAATAGCAGCGCAAGATTGAAAAATGTTCAAAAAACCCTGTCTGAGTTCTTCGCGGCGCCACGCGTAGGGTAGTGGAAGAGGAGCGTTAACGCGTTGTCAGAATAATAGGTGAAGGTCGCCCATGTAAGCGATATTTAAGTTGCAGCCTACTTGCTGTTGCTCGAAACAAAAAATTCCAAAATGTAATCAAAATTAAGCTGTCCCATTTTTTAGTGTTCACCCTAATAGCTGGGAAGGTACATGGTTTTTGGTGGGACTGAAACCATAAGAACGTATCTATCAATGGCATGGTGCAGAATGAATAAAAATAATTCATACATATCGTTAATGTTATTGGCTGAATTAAAAGATCCATACCAATCTATACCAACTAAGTATTTAATCAAACTGTCCCAGTCTGCATGTTTATAGTCTCTCCGTATAATATGCTCCGTACGACCGGCGTAATGTTCGAGCAAGAACCTAACTGTTGCATGATCACTCGACCCCAATGGCGCCTCAACTCGAACCCTTTTGATCAAGTCTTCATCATTAGTCCTAGGTCTTAAAAGCCTGACACATCGTAGGATTCTGCATGATGTAATACTTGCTTTCAGGATTTTTAGAGGCGAGACTAAGCTAATCCTTCTAAGTATTGGGTATTCAGGCCTACTCATGGAAGGACTACCGGGTTTTCTGTTTATTTACATCTAACTGGTGGGCGTAAACAGTTAAACTCTTTATCAGAAAACAGTTTTTTCGCACCACTTCAAAATACCTTCAATGTTTACCTAAAGAAATTTTGTCGTTTCCAGACAGTCTCACTTTCAAACGAAGGCTTAAGAAACTAAATTTGTCTGATTTTATTCAAGAAGTTGATTTTGACTGATTTTCTTCCAGACGAATTTCTTGTCATCGCTCGTATAGTGTTACCGTTTGCCTGCCGAACCTTCCCTACACCCACTGCTACGTGTGTCGCGGGCCTACTCCAGTACCATGTAACCGACCAACTCTGTCAGTCTGTCAGTCATCGCGGAAGGTCTTCCAGTGATAGCTTTCTCAAGTACCAAACTTGTGATCAGTGGACCTTCACCTCACTCACTGTTCCGATTTTTACTTTATCCACACGTGGTTCGGGTCCGGTTCACTCATTCTCGTTTTATTTGGGAATAGCTTGCCTGACCTGACGTCTTTGTTGCATCACAGTCTTTTGTCTCGGAGTTCTGCTCTCTCCCCCGAACTCAGTCGGGCAAATTTTTCTTATTACATCCATTCCCCGCATTACAATTGCTTAAGTTGAATACTCTAAAAGCACTTTTGCTGCAAGCAGGGGGCATGGGGCAGACTCCACCGAGCATCTGCACCGATATTCATACACGGTCTACAGGCTTAACCTCCTTCCACTCACGGAACTGGACTTGAGCTTTTGGGGATGTTTTGTTATTTTTTACTGTTCATGCTCTACGTTTTTTGCTCTTTGTTCTAATTATGGCACACTTTGTGCGTATTGAATAGATAAATAAAAATAAAGAATTAATCAAAACTATCCAGGATATTCTGTCCCAATGTATGGGAGTGTACTTTCTGTGATAATCCGTATAACTGACACATGTTGAGGAAATTTCTTGAAGCTGTGCCACCCTTGGTTACGGGTTGGGCTGCCCACTCAATACAGGGAAAGTTAAAGTCACCTGTAAGGACCAGGGCTTTACTGCAACTCGAAAGATCTGTGATGGCTTTTAACATTATTTTACAAATCATGTAATGACGTACAAAGTGCGAAAATCAAAGCTTTGTAATTAGCAGAGTTTACAAGCTCTGCTTGAGAAGTTTACACCATATATTCTGGAAATGGTGTTGTAAATTTGCATGAATTGTTGCGATTATTTGTTGAGATATCAGCTGTTGAAGTACAGCTCTCAAGCAAAACTGCAGAAAAATTGAAGACCAAGGGTTTTTCAAAAAGCTACAAATAATAACTTTTCAACCCTGTATGAATGAAGTTCTGACCAGTAGCAGTACTCAGGGCCCGGCAGGAGGTGGCATTTCAGAATTTTGAAAACGATATCCCCTTTGAAGCCAAAATTTCTTACGACTTCCCCTTTGACCCTATTTTTGACCGCCGTAAGTCCCTGACAAACAGATATACACAAATAACAAGATGGGCGGCCTCAGCGCTTATTATAGTAGTACTACCTGGCCTTCTTGGTCCAGCCCGGGTCATCAAGGTTTCAGCTCAATGGGTTCATCCGCAAAGGAATCTATAAAAAAACATAGGGTCAAGATTTGAACAAACTTTGAAGTTTATATATCTAAGATACTACTCATTTATTAGTCAGCTGCGAAACTTACGATTTACATTAACCGATTGCGATTGGAGCGCGCTTTCCGAGGGATCATAACGCTGTGAACCCTATTTGGGGCTGTATCGAAGCGGTGCCTTGGTGGTTTTGGAAGCGGATTTGAACATATAGTAATACTCTCGACCTAGTCCACATTTATGTAAAAAAACCCGGGAAATTATGTGAAGGGAAGCAGGGAGCCACTCCAGGTGGCTTCCAGGTGGCGCGGGAGCCACCTAATTTCGAAAAACACTTACCATTTTTTAAATTCACATAAGTTTCTCATAATTCTTCATACTTTTTTTGTGCTCATGGTCCTCCAACTACACAGCAAATTTGGTGCCATATCGTTACTTGTGCATTGAAAACGAGCCTATTTTGTTATTTTCCTCTTACAAGAATTGCGATTTGAATTCCCGCCTGCGGGCAGGCTAGCCATCGGAGCACAGAATCTTCACATTGCTGGAATCTAAGTTCATAGGACAGTAGCATCAACAAGGAATGATGAATAAAGAATGATGTGTGCATTGTTTATCGGTAAACAAAGGGAAAGTCGTATTTTGGGGTCCGGGGCTCCGCCCCGGACTCCAAAATACGACTTCCCCTTTGCTTTTTCAGGCCAAAAACGATGTACAGCTTGTGAAAACGCCACCCCCGCCGGGCCCTGGCAGTACTGTTCATGAAGATCGATATAGTTTCACCAGCGGAGCTATCCAAAGCCACTGCATCCGAAAAATGTGGTTGGTAAATGCAGTTCCCAGCATCAAAATCTCGTGTTTTTTGAAAACTGCCCGAATTTGACAATTTTTGCATATTCTGATTCGCGCATTGATTAGCTTTTCAAATATATGGCATTCTTCGTTGAAACTTGAAGGAAAAAACTGCTACTTCAGTTATCTCATTATTACGATATGACTTGGGTGCAGATGCACTCAAATTATGTTAAAATCATATCGTGGCTTCTAATTATCTAGACTCTTCATACAATAACGAAATTATCAAACAACTTCAATTTCAAATCTTCTTGGCGGGCGGTCTCTATTCCTGGGCAATTAACCTAGGTCACGCCGCGTCATCACACCTACCGCACTGCCGCGGCTCAGGCATTTTCGCACCTCAAGAGTGACCGCCACGAAACGAATAAGGCCACGAATAACAATATGCAAGAGAAAGAACAAGAAAGAGAATATACACCAAACAGAAAACATTTACTAGTTTTCATACATTTTTGTATACTTCTATATAACTCTAGGAAATAATTTCGTTCTGCATCAGGATAATCATTCGTCATCATCAAAATAGTAGGTGTCATTGAGATCTTGCAAATTGCTAGTCCTTTTGGTGGATGTAGTTGCTGCTTGAGAAGTTCTTCGATCTCGTTTTGTTTTTCTCAATCGCCTCACACGGCTATTGAGTGCCTCTTTAACTTTTCTCCATGCTCCATCTCGCAAATGTGCAGGAATTCCTATTTACCATATCAAACTAATATCCATTTTTAGGTTGATGCTACAATCAAGTATGAAGTATTGAGAAGATTTTTGAAACGCTATGAGGGAACCGAAATTCCTGAATTAACGTGCATCCCAAGATCCTTATCAAGTCTGCAAAATATTTCTTTTTTCCAACCAAAAGCTAGACTGCAAAATTTCCACATCATTACGAAGAGATTAATACGGAGATATCAATATGTTATTCTATTAATAGCTCCATGACGGCAAAGGATGTGAGAATCAGACTCGCAACCAGAGGAATACAGCATCTCACACATCAATAAATGTAATGTGTATGGAGTATTTCTTCTTCTCGTTCTTATATATATCGTTTTCGTGGTCACTCTTGAGGTGCGAAAATGCCTGGGCCGCGGCGTGACCTAGGTTAATTACCCAGGAATAGAGACCGCACCGCTAAAATTGAAATTGTTTGATAATTTCGTTATTGTATGAAAAGTCTAGATAATTAGAAGCCACGATATGATCTTATATATAAAGCTGAATGTCTGTTTGTCTGTCTGTCTGTCTGTCTGTCTGTCTGTATGCTCAGACAATCGCCGGGGGCAGGCGGGCCGCAAACTCGCGCTTTTCTGCAGGCGGTCAGCAGAATTTTGGGGCGTGGCCAAAGCTTCAGCGGGCGGCACTTCCTTTACGGTCGCATATTCTGCCAGCAGGCAGCAATACAGCATTTTTTTGCAAGCGCTCGGCAAATAATTTTTTTTCAGCGAGCGCTGGCCAAACTTTCAGCAAGCGCTCGGATTCTTAGGCATTTTCGGGCGTAAGTCGAGCGCAGGTAAGACTCTGTGTGGCAGAGGTGTCACCGTTGGTTTAATTACTCAAGTTTGAGGGTACTTTCTCTCAGCGGAAAGTACCTGGGGGTTGCGCGGTCCTCCAAAAAGGACCGTGCGGCCCCCGAAATTTTTGCATATTCTTGCGGAAAGTCCGGATTAGCTATGGAGCCACTGCGCCGCAGCTAATCCATAAAGAAACCGCGATTGTTTTTCAAGCATTCGTCCTCAATTTCGCTAACTTTCTTCCAAATTTCTGCAAGCGGGCCGCAAAAAATCAACGAACTATTTTTCCGGTGCGCGCTTGCTCAAAATTCGCATGAACGCCTGCCCCCGGCAGTTATCTGAGTGTCTGTCTGTGTGTACGTATATTCCGAATAGAAAAGTCCATTTCTGAACCGATTCGGACCAAACTTGGCACACATACACTTCGGGCCCGCTACTTTGTCATCGACCGATATCGATTTTATCGATTTTTATCGATTTTTTTGCAGAGTTCACCTACGGGGCTGGGAGTTGGCACAGGAGGATAATCGAGCATGGGGATTCCGAATACAGTAATAGTTTTCAGGATTATCGATTATTTTTATCGGTTTTATCGTTTTTTTTTGCAAAATTTGAAATACGGGGCTGGGAGTTTGCACAGGGGGGGTAATCAAGCATGGGGATTCCGAATACAATATTAGTTTTCAGGATTATCGATTACTTTTATCGATTTTATCGATTTTTTGCAAAGTTTGAACTACGGGGCTGGGAGCTTGCACAAGGGGTAATCAAGCATGGGGATTCCGAATACAATATTAGTTTTCAGGATTATCGATTACTTTTATCGATTTTATCGATTTTTTGCAAAGTCTGAACTACGGGGCTGGGAGTTTGCACAAGGGGTAATCAAGCATGGGGATTCCGAATACAATATTAGTTTTCAGGATTATCGATTACTTTTATCGATTTTATCGATTTTTTGCAAAGTTTGAACTACGGGGCTGGGAGTTTGCACAAGGGGTAATCAAGCATTGGGATTCCGAATACAATATTAGTTTTTGAAATCGTCCATTATTTTTATCGATTTTATCGATTTTTTTTGAAAGTTTGAGCTACGCGGCTGGGAGTTTGCACAGGGGGTAATCAAGCATGCTGATTACGAGTTCGATATTAGTTTGGCGCTATTCGGCTAACTGGGCCCCAAAATTTTTTTGTCGTAGAGCTTGCTCAGATTCGTGCATAAGGGTTATCTTACATGCTGATTACAGATCTCACACTTTCGTCGCAGAAAGTCTCCCCATGTGGTTACGATAGGTGTACGGCAGTGGCGTACCCAGGATTTCCGCTCGGGGGGGGGGGGGACGCGACAAAATTTTTTTTCGAATGAAGGTGCGTGGCGTAAGCCACGCACTCCGAAAAAATTTTAGGGGTGCTCTTCAAAATTTTTGCGGGTCTCCAACCCCTAAAATCTGGAAAAAAGGGGGCGTGGCATCAGCCACGCCCCCGAAAAAATTTTTTTTACAAGGCTAATTTGAATTTTTAAAAAAGTACTCTGCGTTGATACCACTGCTTAAGTATAAACAAGTTATTTGCACATTTTTATAACCTTTACAAGTAACTTTCAAAAATTTCGCGACCCATTCTCGGGGGGGGGGGGGGGCGCGCGCCCCCCCCCCCCCCCCCGCCCCCCCCCTCGGTACGCCACTGGTGTACGGTAGGAAGACAAAATCATGAATTCGGTTGGAGTTCGGGTCAGAGAACTTATTCGACATGCTGATTACGAATTTCATACTCTCTCTCTGCATATTGGGACCTCTTCATAGAGTTAGGGTGGTTATATACGGTGTGGGGTCGAAAACATAGATCTGCTTCAAACTTCGTCTAGGGTGGTAATTTAGCGCGCTGAACATAAATAATGTTGATTTCGCAGAATGGTGCATTTTCTTGGGTTACGGTGACTGTAGATGGGTCGAAGTTCCAAATTTGCTCAAAACCTTACCTGTAACGGTTCACAAGTATACTGCTTATGAATATGAAACTTGCTCGCTGTCATAACGCATTAGTGAAGTTATGGTGATTTGCAGGATTTGAATGGACAGGGCCAATTTAGATCCCATATATTCATGAAATGGGGGAACGGTCGTTTTGCATGGCAGTCTCCAGCGCCATCCTGATAACCAGTACCATCGTGTAACGCACGCGGCAAATCTCCCTCCCCCCTATTTCTGCTTAGGCAAAAGCCGCCGAAGGATGTATCGCGCGCGGCAGTGGTCCTATAAGGAAAGCGTTACGGTCGTGGGAAACTTTTATACCACACGAATTGCCTTTATCGCGGGGATTGAGCACGATATTCTATGTACAGCACTTTAGGTAATTCTCTGCCAAGGTTTCAGGCAGGTTTATGATTTTTATCCGCTGCCACGCGTTGACTATGATATAGTCATTAGCGGCTCAAATAACCCCAATATACCGAGTTTGAGCAAGATCCATTACAAAAACATTTTGGGGCCCGGATAGCCGAATAACGCCACCAGTTTTTAGAATTATCCTTACTTTTATCGATTATATTGTTTTTTGTGCAAAGTTTGAGCTACGGGGCTGGGGGTTGGTGAGGAAGGTAGGTGAGCATACTGATTACTCACGCAGCGGGAATAGGGAATGTAGAAGTGCGCACAGGTAAAGGTGTACAGGGATAGAAATGGAACCTTTATCGTTTTTGACAGGGCCAGGCGGAGCCGGGTAAGCCAGCTAGTTTTAACAAAATTTGAGTGCATCTGCACCCAAGTCATATCGAAATAATGAGATAACTAAACTAGCAGTATTTTTCCTTCACGTTTCAACAAAGAATGTCATATATTTGAAGAGCTACTCAATGCGCGAATCAGAATATGCAAAAATTGTCAAATTCGGGCAGTTTTCAAAAAACACGAGATTTTGATGCTGGAAACTGCATTTACCAACCACATTTTTCGGATGCAGTGGCTTTGGATAGCTCCGCTGGTGGAACTATATCCATCTTCATGAACAGTACTGCTACTGGTCAGAACTTCATTCATACAGGGTTGAAAAGTTATTATTTGTAGCTTTTTGAAAAACCCTTGGTCTTCAATTTTTCTGCAGTTTTGCTTGAGAGCTGTACTTCAACAGCTGATATCTCATCAAATAATCGCAACAATTCATGCAAATTTACAACACCATTTCCAGAATATATGGTGTAAACTTCTCGAGCAGAGCTCGTAAACTCTGCTAATTACGAAGCTTTGATTTTCGCACTTTGTACGTCATTACATAATTTGCATGACTGATGATTCGGTGAAACAACTCAATGTACAAAAAACTCACTTTTGCGTATCTCATTTCCACATACAATCGAATTCAGTGAACAATTAAGATGTTCGTGCATTTGCTTGAGGTTATGAGTGCACGACGCTCAAATGCGTATATCACCGTCGCATCGCACTCCAATCTCTCCACGGAGCCATTTTGTCGTAAACGCAAGTTGATGGAGTCAGCGTATGTACTGGATTCTGACATTGAAGTTAGAATCAAAAAAAGATCACTTTCAGGACAGCAAACGCACTGCGACGGTTTTGTCACGATTATTCCGTCGCAGCTTCACGAAACCCATGAAATAAGATTTTTTCTCAAAAATCTTATTTGCTGGGGAACATCGTAACGTCAAAGAACTTAAATTAGAACAAAAAGTCAAAAAAATTATTTTTCCAAGTTGTTATGCGATTGCGACGGTATCGTCGCGATTTTCTATCGCATATCTGCTAAAATCTCCCAAAAAAGTATATTTTCAAAAATTATTATGTCTTTCCAACCATTATGATGCTGTCATTTCAAAAATACAGACAGAAATCCGAAAATCCTATTTTATCAAGTTACGACCATGCGACGGTTTTGTCTTTGGCAATTCCGTCGCGATAGTGCTGATTCTTTTGAGGACATGCGATTTTGGAAAATTTTAAGTTTTTCTGATTCCTTGTGCCAGTAGCTTTCCAAAAATGAGCAGAAAAACCTGTAAAAATGATTTTGAACGGAGTTATGATTTCCGACGGTTGCGCCGCGGACAATATGCCGCACCCCGTTTTTTTCCACCCGAGTCATGAGCTCAGTTGTACTTACACAGAGAAGGCGGTCGCACAAAACTATCAGTGCGACAGCGGTGGAGCCACGGCCTCTGAAGACGACGATTGGTGTCGAAACGTAAGGCCAGCCACTCCATTAATAAAGCTTCACCAAAAAACCTCGTGTTGGCATATGTATTAACTGACACTTCATCAAATCAATGCCGAGGTTCAAACAGAAGAGGACATGTAGTTTACTAACGAGCTAATTTGAATTTTTGAAAGATTCTGAAATTTATTATAATTATTTACAAAAAATAAACAAGTCTTTTGCACATTTTTATAGCCCATATAGGCAAGTTTCAAAAATTTCGCGATCCATCCTCGGGGGGGGGGGCGCGTGCCCCCCCCCTGCCCTCCCCCCCCCCCCCCCTCCCTCGGACCGCCATTGTTACTACAGTATCTTGCTCATGAATCAAGACGAGAAAATCCGAGAATTAGAAGCAAAAACAATTACTTCAGTTTTGCAATTTTTGAACATGCTCAGAAAAGCCTAGAGCGTCACAGAAAGGACGGAAAGTTATGAACATGGGCTTTGTGACCTTCCATTTTTTTGCTGAGTGAAATCCGTACCAAACAAAAGCGATTTTGATTTCCCTAGTAATTCCGGATTTTCGCGTCTGCTTTCACGAAAATCAAAATGGCTTCCGATTGGTACGTACGATTTCCATACGGCTAGGAGAAGAAGGTCACAAACCCCATGTTCATGACTTTCCGTGTTTTCTGTAACGTTCTAGGCTTTTCTGAGCATGCTCAAAAATTGCAAAACTGGAATAATTTTTTTAATTGCTTCTAATTCTCAAATTTTCTCGTCTTGATTTGTGGACGAGATATTGTAGTAACAAGCATAAGCTTCTCTATCGCACAAAAATACTTCGAGAATTTTTTGTGACCCTGCTTGAAGATGCCAAGTTTGAGTAATTCTCTTTACTTGCTTCTAATTCTCAAACTTCCCCATTCCAATTCATGGCAAAGGTAATGCTATAAAGAGAATGACTCCTCTCTCAGACTTAGATAAATTCAAAGAAGTCCATCGAGTCGAAAAAATGTTGTGATTTTTTGAAAAACTGGCGAACGAACTTGGGAAGCATACCAATAATTTTTTCTGGGTAAGATTCAAAAAAAAACGAAATTCCTGGGTACGCCACTGGTAAATACGGCTTTGATTGTTATCCCTCTTGCTATAAAATCTTTGTCAAAATTATAGAGGACTACTGCGACGAAGACGCAGAAGCAGCATCAGTTGAGTAGGCGCGAACTTGTCATTCCATTAACCTTATTATAATAGGTGACTTCGACTTCCATAAGGCATACAAGGAACAGCATTTCCTAGTTTTTGGTTTTTTACTAAATTTTCAGCTTGCGTTGAGGTGTTGAAGTTTGATTGGCAGTCATTACAACCAAAAAATTACACATTGTCTGCATAGTAAGGATGTGCATGTGCATGATTGTCTGCATGCGTACACCCTCTAACTCACCGACCAAAATTTCGAAGGTATCGTCGATCCATTGACCGCGCGGACCTGCTCAGACCCTGCGGACTACGCGCGGTGCGGCTGAATTGTCGCTAGAGCACGACTTGTACCATGGCGATTTTTTACTGGAGCAAGCGTTGCTTCGCAGTGATGTTCAGTTCGTGCGGTCAACGAATCAACTATATGTCTGTTCTTGCGGCTTACTTGGCACTGACGCTACAGTTTACCAGAATTATGTCCGCCGAGGTCAATTTAGTTTCTTCATAATTCCTTCCCATACTACGACCATAGACTGGCGGTTTCTGCACCGTTCCTACTCTAGGCCGTTCATTCCTATTATGCTTGCTGATTATTCATCTTGTTTCGTATTTGTTTGTGCAACATCACACCGGCAAAAACTGTAGAAGGCTAGACCTTCGAGAGGGCATGCGCAAAGATTACCATTCTACGAAGAAGGCTACCGCGATGCTTTTGTCGTCAGACATAATTTGAGCCTCTTCTTCATCAAAGCTTATCCCTACATATCTGCTTATTACTTCCTATCAATTACCTCCACTCTCTCTTGTGATCGTATCAATTTACTCAATGGGTTATATTTTGAAATTTTGTTTTTAAATTTAAAATTTTTATTTTTTCAAAAATAAATTAGTAATAAATTAGAAAATTTTTTTTCTTCTTTCCCCTATTTCACTCTGTTAATGGATGTAGTTTCAAAAAGTGCGGTTTAAAAATTTCGAATAAAACTTTCTTCAATGAGCCCGTGTCAACTTTTCTAGGAATTCCAGCTTAAATCTATATTGTCTAAAACTGAATGCTAGAGGCTAGCATCTCTGAAAATCTGCTTACGCTGTAGTGGCTTCCAGTGACAATGTATTCCTAATAAATTCTCAGGTGGCTATTCTTTATTGCACACATGCTCTAGCAAGATTTTCAGTAAAATTTTGCAAACGATGTAAAGGCACTTTGACTCAAAGACTTGTACTTTGTGTACTATATGTTCAGAATTTTTAGCAGCAGAGAGTTCATGGAACACTTTTTTTGGTTTCGTGAAACACAAATGGTTCAGGAAATGTTTGTAGTGTTCCTCAATTACTTTCTGTTTCCAACAATAAGTTGAGTGGTGTGAGTCCAGTCAGTCAGTGTCTAAGCGTAGGATGAACTTTTTTTGAACTTATCTCACATATGATCTTAATAAATCTCACACAGTGAGCTACGAAGTACGATTTCGTGGGTTGAAAACGACTAACTAAAGACTATCTACACCATCAAAACAAGCCTGGAAAATGTCAATTTGTTTGCTTTCCTACCACGTACTTTTGCACAATTGATGTCAAATTGAAAACAAGGCAGAGATTGAAAGCATTGTTAAATGTATCAGTGCAGGTTGAAAGCGCTATTGATTCTCTGTAACGGACTATCAATGAATTTATGTAAGCACCACAAACAAAATTCGATAATCAAAGGAATTTGAACTTCTAGTGGCAAATAAAAAAAATGCAGTATAATGTTGTGTTAGCATCGCAACTATTCATGAATAAGTTCACATAAGTGATGCAACATAACTTTGGTTTATTTGAATGTGGCGCATTCAATCTTTCATTCATTCGAACTTTTTGGTATTATGAAGTTTTTATGTAAGCTACAAATGCAGCCATTTTTGGCGAATTTTCTTATAGGTTTATGTTACGAGAGAAATAGAAATATGGTCTCATCCACGCACTCCGAAAATTTTTTTGAGGTGCTCACCAAAATTTTTCGGGAAACGGAATTTAACCACCCAGAGAGGTATGCCGCCATGTATTTAGCAGGGGACAGGAGATGTCATGAACTGTCAGCAATGCTAATTTGTACCCAACTTGCACCGAAGACAAGCAGATTTTGCTCACGACACATACGACATCATCCTAAAGTGTACGAAACCAGGATTTCATTGGAATTTGAATTCAAGTTCAGTGTGAAATTAGTCAAACTAAGGGTAATTGTATTTAGGGGTAATCTGCCATGCTGGTTTCAAATGTGATGGTGGTTTTGCGTGAAAATAAAACCGAGCTTCGTGATGGGATTAAAATCAATGTTCAGTGGCGATACTTGGCAAATCAGAATAAAAAGTTGGATTTGGGGGTTTCTAAGGGTGCTCTTAACGAATATGATGACGGTTCGGTACAAATTCTCAAATCCTTTTTTCAAATTATGTTCTGGAAGCACCGAATGCAGAATTATCAGCAATCTTGTCTGAATTTTCGCGTTCTTTGTAAACAACTTTTCGCAAGTGTTGATAATATTGATCGTGTTTGGGATTGAAGAGTTTGGTGGAACAGCCGCAAGTATGCCAAAAGTGTCCAGAATAAATTAATAACACACAGATTTTAATGATAGATGGGAATCTTTTCCAATCCTTCAAACTTAGTTTCAGCTTCATTGAATTTTTTCTTACCTTATTTCACATGTTATTTCGCAGTTTATATCATTTTTTTCTAGTCTTTCTGAAAGTAGCATTCTTTTTCATTTGTTTTTTGTTTGCATCAAAGTTGTAGTGAAATTTATGGAAAAGCCAAAGTTTCGAAAGAAATAGTTTTCGAAGTTTCCTGCGAAAACATTAGCATATTTGAAAACAGCATCATGGAAAACCCTTAAATGATAATTTCAAGCTTTTTGCCAAATTTTGAAAACAAGATTAAAATTCAAAAGAAAAATTTCGAATTTTCACGCAAAACCACCATCATATTTGGAACCAGCATGGCAGATTACCCCTAAATACAAATTTTTACCCTAGTTGGACTAGTTCACTACAACTTTGAATTCAGATTCCAATGAAATCCCGTTTTCCTACACTGTAGGATGATGTCGTATCTGTCGTGAGCAAAATCTGCTTGTCTTTGGTGCAAAGGGTGCAAACTAGCGTTGCTGACAGTTCATGACCTCTCATGTCCCCTGCTAATTACATGGCGGCCTACCTTTCTGGGTAGATAAATTCCCGCACCCAAGTTTTTCCGGTCCTTCGACCACAAAATTTCAGAAAAGGGGGCGTGGGCCACGTCTACGAAAAATTTTTTACATGGCTAAATTGAATTTTTAAAATTGCTAATAGTTATTTCAATTATTTACAAGTATATACGAGTCAATTGCACATTTTCATAACTCAAGTAAGCTCAAGTAAATTTCGTAACCCATTCTCGGGGGAACGCCCCTCCCCCCTCCTCGGTACGCCACTGATATCTGCTTATTGGTTCTTATTAACTACCTTCTTGCTTCCCATCGATTACTCTCCTTCTCTCCTGATCATATCATTTTACTTTATGAGCAATTTTTGAAACTTTCTTCCCCCATTTCACTTTGTTCACAGATAAAGTTTTCAAAAAAGTGTGGTTTAAAAATCAAACGAAATGTAACGAGTCCATGCAGCTTTTTGTCTCCAAACTTTTCTAGGAATGTCAGCTCAAATCTACATTTCGGGAATCGAATGCTAGAACAGGCTAGCATTTCTGAAATGCTTACATTGGTGTAGCTTTCAATTACAATGTATTCTTAACTTCTCAAGTGGTTTGAGAATAAAGTTTCGCAAGCAATGTAAAGGCACTTTCTAACTCAAGGGCTTGTATTTTGTGTGCCAAATTTCCAGATTTTTCAGCAGCGGGAAGTTCACAGAACACTTGTTTTCGGTTTTTTTAAAACCCACCATTATCGTTCAGGAAATGATTGTAGCGCTCCTCAATTATTTTCTGCTTCTAACAATAAGTTGAGTGGTGTAAGTGCAGTTAGTCATTGTCCAGGCGTAGGATAAATTTTTTTTGTACTTATCTGATTTCTGATCGTGTTGAAATCTCGCACTGTGATCTAAGAAGTACAATTTCGTGATTTGAAAACATTCACCAACCAACTATCCACACCATCAAAATAAGCCTAGAGAATGTCAATTTGTTTGCTTTTCTACCACGTACTTTTGCATAATCGATGTCAAATTTAAAACTAGGCAGAGATTGAAAGCATGTCAAATGTATTATTGCAGTTAAAAGCGCTAAATCAATTCTCTCCAATGGACAAACAATGAATTTATGTATGTAAGCATCACAAACAAATTCTGATACTTAAAGAAGTTCAAAGGCAAATATAAAAAAATACAGCATGCTGTGCTAGCATCGCAACTATTCATACGTTCACATAAATAATGCAGTATAGCTTTGGTTTATTTGAATGTGCGCATTCATTCTTTCATTTATTCTGGAACTTTTTGGTATTGTGAAGTTTGGTGTAACCTAGGAATGCAGACATTTTTGGCGAATTTGCTTTCGGGTTTAGGTTACGAGGTAAAAATTCTTAGTTGCTTCAGATTTTGCTGGCACTTTATCTAAGGGTTACATGCGCCCCAGTTCACACTTAATTGAAGAGATCCGTCGCCTAGAAAGGTGTGTCAAAACATGAAAAGGGGAACCCGCTTGTCGGGAATTGCGGGCCGAACCGCCTTTTTTAAGAGATTCTCTCAGCAGAATATGTGGAGACACTCACTACCTAAATTTCGGTAAAAAAAACTGTCTTATGAATTTACGCTGCACAATGATTCGTTGTTCAAAAGTAAATTACACAACAATTTGAACTGCCTCGGAACGCGCTATTAGTATATTAAAGTAAATCCTATTCGCATTTCGATAACTAAAAAAAATTTATGTTTCTGCAAAATTGTTGGAATGGCAGCAATCCACCACGCGGCTATTGTGTCAGTTGGTTTTGAAGCAAATGCACAATGAGCTCATTGATCCTCCTCCGCTTTTTTTTTCAAAGGTACAGTCGCAAGTTGGAAAAGCAACATGTATAGCGGCTCGTGTACTTGCAGCCAGACGAAAATGCGACCAGCTCAAAAAGCTCTAGCATGGCACTACTTTCTACTCATTGAAGGGGCGCTAGATCTGCATAATTTTGTGTTTACCCCGACTCAGTAAGTACGTGATTAAATGCGAATGACAATGAGACGAATATTGCGAAAAGATTAGGGTATTTGATCAAGGACTTTACTAGATAGATGGTGCAGTGAATTACTGGGTGAGCCTCATTTCCTCTGCTTTATCTGGAGTGTGATCAAACTAAATCTAAAATTATCGAAGATATCGTAGAGGAGGTATATATTTGTTTTTAATCAAACTTTTGCAATTCAAATGTTTTTGTGAATTCCTGATTTTGATATAATAAGCAACCCGACAAGAACTTTAATGCTTTAATCTCAACTGCTCGTATATCCGTCACATAATTTGGTAGAGTTGTAAGATGGCGATTACAAGTAGAATTCACTCATATACCGAGGTTGCCCTAAAATTACGTACACATTGGGTGAGAGGAAACAAAAGAGATGAAGACATTGGCCCGTAGTAAAGCTCGATCAGTTCAAGTAAACTGAACTTAACCCATTAGTTGAGCTTAGATGAGGTAAACTGATGAGTGCCCACTTTCCCATGCTATAAGCACGGCGAGTGGACTGATAGTTGACCATCCGTCCGCTTGCTACTGTCAACTCTCGCACATCAGTTTACTTTCAGTTCACCTGAACGTGAACTGATGATAGAGTAGTGCAAATAGTGCGTAGAAAAAGAGAAGCAGAGAAAACTCCCGTGAGTTGCTTCTGATAGCTCACGATACACACCACTTTGCCTAACACTGCAGACAAAATCGGCGCAGAATTGCACAATATCGCGACCCGAAAAGGAGAGAATCGATGAACAGCTGATTTTGGCGTAGAAAGGAATGAAGCAGTTTTTTTTCTTTTTAGTAAGGTTTGCTACTTTTTTTTCGAAAAATTGCTCGAGATCAGAATTTATTGATTTAATTCATTAAGTTCATGTTGCATCCATTTCGTTTTTTCACTAAATTTTCGTCAAAAATGTGTTTTTGTTCTATCTGTGCATGTGCTATGCGAAATCCTTGATAGCGGTCATCATTGATTTTGCGATAACGGTCGCTATCAATGACGCCAGGCGATACAGCAAAAGGTACTCGGTATTGCACCATGGCTGTGCGCGTTGTATTCCAGTCTCTTACCTATTCGACCACATCGGCTCAAGTGGTTCCTTTTTCAAAAACACACATGATTGTCATGATTTATAAGCGATCCGCATCCAGATCAATAGCTCCCTGGATACTGGACTGAGGCGTCCTACGTTCACGTAGGCCCCACCAGTCGAGTTGCACTGATGGGGGGTTTACTACAGGCCATTGTATAAAAGCTGAACTGACTTTCAATATTTTGGGCACGCAATATAGGAATGTGGATTTTCCAAGCAAACGTATACTATAGTTGACTGCACGGCATCGACCGAGCTGAACGCCCCGAGCGTGTTTTTTGCGGGCTAACATTGGCATTCGCGCGCATGAGTCATCACAGCGCCTGTACTTGGCAGCCGCGTTGCAGGCACGCTCGCGTGCATTCAGCCTACGGCCACGCGGGAATTTCGTGCAGTCGATTTTACCAGTTTAACAAAATTCAGTGGAGATTGTACAGTAACTTCAACACTTCGTTCGCCTCCGTGTTTAAAACCCATATGCTCAAGAATTATTTGAGAGAGCAAAATGCTTTTTTCCATGCAAACACGAATCAAATCTAATCGCTTGTAGTGCTGGTGTGTGCAAAAGTTCAAACAACCGTAAATAGGTGCTCATGGAACTTAATTTTCAGTTGCGCGATCATGCCACTGGTTTCGCATACAGCGTGACAGCACGTCTACCACCTGATGGACTTCTTCTAATGTGCCTACTTGCCGAGCATCGTTGACGCTCTACACAGGCATCTATCATCGACGTAAGCGGATGACTGAAGTTGCATGACAAGGGCTTTTTTGTGAGATTATTGGAGATATGCAATATAGGGTCTTACCTTAAGCAAGAAAAAAGGCGTTCATTCAACAACTGGATATGATATTCGTGTTTAGCAGGTCAAAGAAGCTTAGTATAAAGGCTCGAGGATTTTTCTGGTTCTGACTCCTCAGTCACTGACGGTTGTCCCCAGCGGCCTTGCGCACAACGACTGGTTCGAATTTTGAGGGCTCCAAATCTCGACTTGCCCCTTACATTTTATTTCTTTTTAGTAAGCCAAATGAGTCAACCTCTAGCAACAATTCATAAACGATTCAGGGTTCTTGCGCATCTAGGCTGGTAACGGCTTCATTTTGGCTTATAACCCCAAAAATTCTCAAAATCCAGTAATTTTCGAAAGATGCCTGGAAATTTTCTGATTTGTTTTCAAAGCCAGACAGTTGCGGTAACTTTTAGTTCACATTACATTTATATAATGCCAAAATTTGAGTGCACCATATCCATAGGGAGTTGAGCTATAAAAATAGTTGCAAAACTTAGTTTCCAGCCTAATAAATGCTTCTGATGGATAAGATAAGAGATATAAGGTAATATAAAAGAATTACACACATTCAGGTAATTTACAAGTCTGATGGGTATGGATGCACTTTTGCACAATTTTTCACCGATTCCAATTTTGCCAACAGATGGGCAGATTGCTTGGATGCGCGGCAGCAGTCTCACGTGCACTTTGGTGAAAGTGGATTACAATATCACGCTACACAACGGCACGAAAGAAAAAGAACCTCGATATTAAGAATCTTGGCAGTACAAAAGTACAATATCTCTAAAAACTCAACGACCTTAGATTGTTTTTTTTTGTTTCTTTCTCCAGGCCGATTTTCTAATAAATATTTTGTATTCTTACTCTATGCAGTGAAGCTTTTTGCTAATTCGTCAGCTTTACCTGTCTACTACGCGTCAAGAAAACACATTCCGATTTTGTCATGTCTATGCTGGACTTTGTTTTAGTGCGGAAATGTATATATTAGGTGCGACCAAAAGTTCGTTCGCCAGATGCTCAAAAAATCATAACTTCTTTCAACTCGATGGATTCCTTTGAATTTATATTCATCTGACAGAGAATCTTTGTCTTTACAGCATTACCTTCGCCATGAATTGGAATGGGGAAGTTTGAGAGTGGAGGAAGTGAAGGAAATTACTCAAGATTGGCATTTTTCGAGCAGGGTCACAAAAAAATCTGAAAGTATATTCGTTCGATAGAGAAGATCGTACAAATCGGGAGCCATTTCAATTCCCGTAATAATTCCGGATTTCATTTTCTGCATTTTCCACGAAAATCAAAACTGCTTCCGATTGGCACGATTTTCACACAGCTAGAAGGAGGTGGTCACAAAACCCATGGTCATGACTTTCCCGTCTTCTGTGATGTTTTTAAGCTTTTCTAAGCATGCTTACTTACTTAGATACTTAGATGGCCCGGCTTCACGTGACGTGCGGGCCCCAGCTCAGAAGTTTCCATTTTTCCCTGTCCCTCGCTTCTGACATCCACGATCTTCTTGGTTGCCGTCGGTGGCTGCGTCCACGAGTTCCAGGTGCGAAAATCGTATCCGGCTGATTTCTCAGCTGGTCCATCTGTTCCGCGAACACGTCTGCCCATCTCGTCGGTGGTCTTCCTCGGGGAGGTTTGGCTTTGCGAGGAATTCACTCAAATGTTCTTAGGGTCCATCTGTCGTCTGTTCTTCTCATGATGTGATCGCAATGTATTCCTCTGGTCACAAAGATGGGACATTCCCATATCCGTACTGCGAAGTCCGACTAGATGTTGCTTGTGTCGGGTCATCTTCAGAAGACTGCGCTCGAGCGCCCTGTTGGTGGTCCGTAAAGCTTTCGACATGGCTGCAGTGTCGGCCCAAGTCTTAGCCGCGTAACAGAGCGCCGAGAGAACGATTGAGTCGAACAGGTGGGCACGATGGAGCTCCGGGTCCGTCAGTTGGTCGGTGGCTTCCTTCGGAGGCCCGAAGGAGGCCCAGGCTGCTCTTCTTCTCCTGTTAAGTTCTTCCCTCAGTCGTGCTCCATGTTCATCGAACATCCGAGATACACGTAGGAAGACGTCTCCATAATCGGGGTGCCTTCCAATTCCATTTCTGCTCTTCGCAAAGGGCGTTACTCATGAGCTGAGTCTTCTTCCGATTTATTCGCAGTCCGATCTTCTTCCCTACTTCGTTTAGTTCCTTCAGCATCGTCTCTGCTTCGGTGATACTGCTCGAGAAGAGAACGATGTCGTCCGCAAAACGAAGGTTGGACAGGAATCTCCCATCAACTCGTATGCCTCTCTCGTCCCAGTCCAGTGACTTCATCACCCACTGCAAGGCCGCGGTGAACAGCTTCGGCGAGATTGTGTCGCCTTGTCGGACCCCCTTCCCGACTGGTATGGTCAGGGGGCGATGGAATAGCTGCATCGTCGTTGTACAGTCCTTGTAGCAGTCGGCCAGTGTCCTCACGTAAGCTGGGTCCACTCCTTGATCGACTAGCGCAGACAGGATGGCGTTGGTTTCGACGCTGTCAAAGGCTTTCTCGTAGTCGACAAAGGTTAGGACGAGAGGCAGTCGGTACTCCCGGCAGACTTCTATGACCCTCGAAACGGTCTGGATGTGGTCCATGCAGCTGAATCCTTTGCGAAATCCAGCTTGTTCTTGGGGTTGGGCTTCATCCAGTGTCCTTGATATGCGAGCGAGGATAATCTTCGTGAAAAGCTTGTACAGCACACTCAGCAAGCATATTGGACGATAGTTCCGAAGATCCTCCCGTTCACCCTTCTTGAAGAGAAGGACGGTTCCTGACGTTCTCCACTGGTCGGGAATCTTCTCCTTCTGAAGGTAAGATGTCAAATGCGACGCTAGAATCTCGTGTAGACGGTGTCCTCCGGCTCGCAGAAGTTCGACGGAAAGATGATCTGGTCCTGGAGCCGTGGACGTCTTCATGGTCTGTATCGCGATACGCACTTCAGCAGGTAGAATTCGTGGTGGTACTTCTCCAATGGGAACAACGGGCATCTGCACGGGTGTTGATGAGCGGAAGAGGTTGGTGTAGAAGTTCTTCGCGATAGATTCCATCTTGTATCGGGAAGAAGTCGGAGTCCCGTCTTCGTTCAGTAGTGCAGCCAGCGGTACGTGATATTCGCAGAGGTCCCTTCGGCACTTCTTGAGACTTCGTCTTCTTTCTGCTGCTTCCAGTATCTTGGCTTGCCTGTACTTCCTGAGATCCTCTTGCAAAGCTGTTCTGCAACTGGTGTTGGCAATCAGTCGCTCGAGATGAGTTGCATTCGGATCCTGCCTCAATGATCTTCTTCTTTCGAGCAATTCTTTGGTGGTCTTCGAGATGCGGTCCAAGTTCTTCTCAGAAGTCACTGAGGCGCATTCTCCGCAGGCTCGCAATCCTTTCAGAAGCCGGTCGTAGTCGTATGTTGGGTCCTCCTCGATGGGCCAGTCACAACTTGATATGAGCTCTTCCAGCCTGTTACCGTCATAAACGACTTCCTTCCTTCTCGCGGCACTATGACAGACTTTCTTTTCCAGCCTTCGGCTGAGTCGTATCTTCGCTCGAAAGAGGCGGTGATCGGAGCCACTACAGAAGGATGGAACTACAGAGACATCGAGTAAGCTCCACCTTCGGTTGGTGAGAATGTGGTCGAACTCCGCGTGGGTCGTTCCGTTGGGCGATTCCCATATCCACCGGCGATGTTCCTTCTTCATGAAGATGGAATTTCCATGGAAAAGTCGTGCGGCGGAGAGAAGCCCAACAAGACGGTTGCCGTTTTCGTTCCGGAGCCCATATCCAAACTTCCCGATCCTATATTCCCTTTCCAGTGGCATCCCGATTTTCGCGTTGAAGTCGCCCACAACAAACTTGTAAAAGGACTTCTCGTTGCGGACGACCTCCTCCACATCTTCGTAGAAAGCATCTAGTTCTGATTCGTCAGCTGCTGATGTTGGAGAATAGCAGTTGATGATGCTAATGGTCTTCTGATGTGGAGGTCGTAGTCGTAGGATGCCTAGTCGAGGTGATAGGATCTCGTGCGAATCGACAAGATGGACGATAGATGGGTGGACGACAAAGCCGACGCCTCCCACGTTTCGTGATGGAACCTTTTCACCACGAATGATGAGGGTCCCATCACTCATCTGTCGCACGTCCTTCTTCCTGGACTTCGTTTCCTGCAGAGCAATGATGTGGTAGTTGATGTGCTCTGCAGCGTCGAGAAGAGCGTGGAGGTCGGTGTTTGTGGAGACTGTCCTGGCGTTGTAAGTGCAGAGCATGAGGCAGTCTCCATGGCGTGTCGTCCGGGCAGACGTGTCGTTTTTGTCCAATCCAAAAGGCGCCCTGAGTACCCTGACATCGTTCTTGCTACCACCCGGCGCCGTAGGCGGGATCCGATGTACAGGGTTTTTTCTAAATCTTCTTGCTGTCTGAGTAATAAAATTTGTTCCCCTACAAGAGGTGGCTTACTAGGCCTACTCTTGACTTCCACGGGGTGATCGCTGACCCCGGGCTTGGAGCGGGGAGGGACCGCCTAGCGACCAGAAGAAGCCAGACGGCGGAGAATCTGGCGCGGCCAGTTCTTAGCTAGGCATCCGGCCGAAACCGGAAACGTCGAACTCCTTCACAGCTTGGGAGGCCCTACCAGAGTATACACTCGGCTGTGCATCGCAGTTCGACACCCAGTGTCACCCCCACGCCACGATGAGGCGACCGACCATTGTGGGGGTCTAAGCATGCTTCTAAATTGCATATCCAAAGGAAATCTCTTCATCTGCTTCTAACTCTCGATGTTTTCCATTTCAATTCGTGGGGAATGAACTATTAGGTCGTGTAAACTTCTGTCACATTTTTTGTTTTAGTTTTTTTTTGACGACAATGACTATATTTGAGATAAAGTGTATTTGCTTTTTAGAGCTCTAAGTCTGCTCTGCAGACTCATATGCATCACTCCCCAACATAGCAAGAAATCGGAAAAGATTTTTATCATTAAAACAAAAAATCAAAGAAGCCGAAAAATCAATTTTCGACATCTTTTTTTTCCTCCAAATTTTTCTGGATTCTTATTGGGAAAACTTACTGAACAAGCTTGACAACAACCAAACAATCTATTAGACTTTTACACTTATTCTATCACTATTTGCGCATGTTCCTTTCCTTCCACCGGCTCTTTAATGACACTTTTTCTTCAAAAGTTGGCAAGACAAGATTTTTCACGGCGATGTTCGTAATCTCTCGTACTCAAGCTGCGTGGCTCCCGAAGTTCGAATTTTGAGTATTTAACCTACGAATTTGATAATTTTGAAGCCACAAGCCATCCCTTCTGTCTTTTCTAGATGGTCCGCCTTCCGTCTTCCCTCAGGATGCCTTCAGATGATGCCCAGCTCCAACGTTGAAAAGGCGTTAGAACGAAGACGAAAAGGCTTTAGAATGAAGACTTTCTAAAGTTTACAGAAATGATTTTTGGAAAATTTCAGCACTTCTGAAGCGCAATAGAAGCTAGAGCATTCTTTGCTTACGTGTAGCAAATTCTTCGAGCTTATTCGTAGGCATTCTGACTAATTAGGAAGGCGATGTAACGTAGTTGTCAAAAATAGACCTCTTCCCTGTTTGATTTTCCAAATTTGAAGCTATAAAACTTTTGCAAGTCATCTGATGTAGAAAACCGAAATGAAAGTTTTAGTAAAGAAGGCTTAGAGCTTTCAAAATGAATTTACAAATTTACAGAACATCGCGCAAAATACTGAAATCGAAAGAAAGATGGGACTTATTACACAGCCTAGAGAGCATAATTTTCTCTATCAAATAAAAATGTTTCCAAAATTTTTCGTGACCCTGATTGATAAATGAAAATTTGGACTAATTTCCTTCACTTGCTTTTAACTCTCGAACTTTTCCAGGGCAAAGGTACTGGTGTAAATACAATGGTTCTTCCAGATGAATATGAACTCAAAGAAATCATTGAATCGAAAAGAAGTTATTTTTTTGAAAAAATGGCGAATAAACTTTTGGTCCCACCTTATACAAAGCTACAGACAAGTGGCTTCAGATATAAACTAGATTTTCCTTTCCCAACGTTTGAATTAATGCAATGTTGAATGGCTTGTTGTTAAATGCAATCACATGACAACGAAAATGGACTACTCATATAAGTATCCCTGGCGTTATTTCCAGAATACACAACCCAAAAACTAAAAATCTTGGGTTTTGCTAACTTCCCATACAGGGGTTATTTAACATGCTGAACACAAAAATTGTACTCATTTTGCATGAAAGGACCATTTTTGTGGGGTTACGGTAGGTATAGGTTTGCTGTCATAATCTCAGATTTGCCTGAAATTTGGTCTAGAGGGGTTATTCGACTTGATGATCACGAATATCGTAAACGACTACGTGCATTTTAGGAACTTTTTGTAGTGTCACGGTAGGTATACGGTGGAGGGGGGGGGGGGGATCAAAGTAGATCTGCCTGAAAATTTGTGCATGGAGATTATCTGATGTACTGATCACGAATATCGCTCTCATTTTGCTTGACAAAGCCATTTCGTCGATTTTTTACATCCCAAAAATCGACGCAAAAGCAAAAACCGTGTCTATTCATAGACTGCGGAGTACCGCAATTTCACATTAAGACATTGTTGCAGTGAGCAAGCACGATGTTCGTAATCTGCATGCTTTAAACCCCCTTTAGGGCAAATAACCTATCGTAACCCAATAAAGTGGCGTTATCTTGCGAATTTGATATGATATACATGTTCAGCGTGCTGTATAACCCCTCTAACCCAAATTCCAGCCAAATCTACGATCTTGACTTCCTACCGTACAACTACCGTAACCATACAGGGACAAAAGGAAAAAATGTGATAATCGTGATCAGTGTGTTAAATAACCTCTCTCTGCAGCGTTTCAGCAAGATCTGGGTTTTTGACCCCATACCGCATGCCTACCGCGTACCCCTCAAAAAAGGTCATGCGAAATTATCGTTTTCGTGATCAGAACATCGAATAACCCCTGTACGCAAAGTTTTAGCGAAATCCAAGATGTTTCATTATTGAGTTGTGTATTCTACCGTAGCAATAGTATCGTATCCCTTAATGAAAAAATTGAGCAGTCTTTTGTGACGCAACATAAGTTCTCGGATCTATTTTTCTCCTCACTAAGACGACTGGGCGTTAGCATACACAGGGTGTCTCAAAATAAGTACATATATACGGTTTTGATTGTTGTCTTTGTAACAAATGGACGGGTCCTATATATAGTCAGTACTATAACCGTCGAATACCACTAGACAAAGACACCAAAATATCAACTGCCACGCGGGCCTTTAGTGTGACGGAGTTGTGCTCGAGGAGATACCTCAAACTTGGGTAATTAAACCTTTATTAACAACTATAAAATTTAAATAACGATAATGCACACAAAATAAAATACCAGCTTAACATGAGATTCTGATTATGGCAAACGTTAGGGATAAAATACTTGATATGTTTTTGTCTACCTGAACCATAAGCAAGTAAAGGCACTAAGAATGTAAGTAAATATAAGACAACCAAATAAGATGAAGCAATGACAATCAAAAGACGCTTGAGTCAAGAACGAAAGGAGGAGGTCGCCAGCTGCGGCCCCCCTTACTTTTTACTTGATTCTCGGCGCAGCTGCAGCGTACAAAGAAAGAGCTTGCCGCGCACTCAGCTTTCAAAGGCAATCAAAAATGAATCATCAAACAGAAAATACAGAGAAAATATAGAAATTATTGGTCGAGTTTCTCGACAGTCTCTCTCGTTATAAAATCTTTGTTAAATGATTATATAGGAGTATTATGCAGGACGAAGGTGCAGAAGCAGCATCAGTCGAGCGGGCGCGAACTCGGCACGCGCATATTTTCATCGTAGTGAACGCTGCGCGAATACGGAGATGTTCATGGGGATAAGGCGACAAGCCTATGATGCCAATCCCCTTATACTCGCGTTATTGATCGTTTAACCTTTGATAAGATTGATGCGATTTACCCATCCATTACGATAAACTTCTTGCAGTTTATTGGAATAAATTGACTTCCATATGTAGCTTCCACAAAAGAGCTTACATTTAGCTAATTATAATAGCCGACTTCGGCTTCCATGAGGCATGCGAAGAACTATATTTTTTAGTTTTTTGGTTTTTTACTAAATTTTCAGCTTGCGTTGAGGTGTTGAAGTATGATTGGCAGTCATTACAACCAAAAAATTACACATTGTCTGCATAGTAAGGATGTGCATGATTGTCTGCATTCGTATACCCTCTAATTCACCAATCAAAATTTCAAAGGTATCGTCGATTCGTTGACCGCACGGACTGCTCAAACCCTGCGGACCACGCGTGGCGCGGCTGAATTGTCGCTAGAGCACAACTTGTACCATGGCGAATTACTGGGGCAAGCGTTTTACCTCGCGGCGCGTGCTCCGCTGTGATGTTTAGTCCGTGCGAATCAACTGTATGTCTTTTCTGCGGCTTACTTGACACTGATTTAACTGCAGTTTACCCAAATCATGTCCGCCTAGCGTCAACTTCGGTTTTTTGATGATTCTCCCACTGGCGATGTTTCCTCACCTTCCCAATCTAGATCGTTCTTTTCAATATGCTTGCTGATTATTCATCTTGCTTCGTACTTTTTTGTGCAACGTTACACATGGCAAAGACTCTAAAAGCTTTGAGAGGGCAACGTAAAAAATACCATCCTACGTAAAGAAGCTATCACGATGATCTCGCACCGGTTTTGTCGTCAGACATAATTTCAGCTTTTTTTATCATCAAAAATTATCCCCATATATCTGCTCATTGCTTTCTAGCAATTCTTCCCTCTCTACTGTGATCGTATCACTTTACTTCAATGGGCTATATTTTGATATTTTCTTCCCCCCCCCCCCCCCATTTCACTCTGTCAATAGATGAAGTTTTCAGGAAGTGTGGTTCAAAAATTTTAAATAAAACTTTCTTCAACGAGCCCATGCAACTTTTTGCCTCCGAACTTTTCTAGGAATTCCAGCTCAAATCTATATTATCGGGATTCGAATGCTAGAACAGGCTAGCATCTCTGAAAATCTGCTTAGGTGGCCTCCGATGACAGAATGTATTCTTATAAATTCTCAGGTGGGTATTCTTCATTGCACACATCTAGCAAGTTCAGTAAAGTTTCGCAAGCGATGTAAACGCACTCTCTAACTTGAAGACTTGTTATGTGTGCCAAATTTTTCGATTTTTTTAGCGGCAGGAAATGTACAGAATATTGTTTTTGGTTTCCTGAAGCCCACAATCGTTCAGGAAATGTTTGTAGCGTTCCTCAATTATCTGCTTTTAACAATAAGCTGAGTGAACTGAACTGAACTTGAACTTAACTCATATCTGATCGTAATAAAATGCCACACAGTGGAAGTCTGGGAAGTACGATTTTGTGGGTTGAAAAAATGTTAATTTGTTTGCTTTCCTACCGCGTACTTTTGCACAAGTGATGTCAAATTTAATCTAGGCAGAGATTGAAAGCATTGTCAAATGTATCAGTGCAGGTTGAAAGCGCTAAATCAATTCTTTGCAATGGACTACCATTGAAATTACGTAAGCACCACAAACAAATTTCGATAATCAAGGGAATTTAAACTTGTAGTGGCAAATAAAAAAATGCAGTATAATGTTGTGTTAGCATCGCAACTATTCATAAGTAAGTTCACAGTGTAAGTAATGCAACATAACTTTGGTCTTTCTGAATGTGGCGCATTCATTCTTTCATTCATTCTGGAACTTTTTGGTATTATGAAATTGGTTTATTTGGTTTATTTGAATATGGTGCATACATTCTTTCATTCATTCTAAAACTTTTTGGTATTACGAATTCTGATGTAACCTACAAATGCAGCCATTTTTGGAGAATTCGCTTTAGGTTTACGTTACAAGGGAAAATTTTTTAGATTGCTTCAGATTTTGCTGGAACTTGATTTAGGGGTTACGCTATACAAAAATGGCAACCATTTCGCATGGGAGGGCATTTTGTTCGGATTGCCCCACTGTGCCGAGTTTAGGAATAGCAATGTCTTGCAATTAATTATTGACAGATGCCCCTCTAAAGGCATTATTCGGCTTGTTCAGACTCTTGAGAAAGACAAATCTTATTTTTGTTTATCCATTTCTTTTTTTACTAGGTTTAATATGTTTCCTCTAGCAACATCAACGATCACGTCTTAATTAGTTTGATTTAGACTGTGCCTGGCTTCACCTTTACTGGAAACCGTAAAACCTCAATTTTCAGCAGTCCATCAACAATTATTTGATTTTTTCTACTATTTTATCAAAACCAAACAGCTTGCGCAGTCTTCTAGTTTTCTATACAACACCAAAGAAAGAGAGCCTATGTTCAAGAAGGGGCAAGAAAAGTTATAAGGGGGTTGCGAAACTCATGTGCGAAAAAAGTTGATGAATTCTGACTACAATGGTCTTTTAACGGAAAAGGTATCGTTGTATAAATTTATTTCTTTTCTTTCAAAATCATTTTATCAGCCAAGGACTAATTTTTTGATTTCCAAGCCTGATGTCTTTGTGGAGAAACATCAAACGCTTACTCGCGCCGAATAGCTGTAAATTAAGTCGGAAAGCGATTTCGCATTTTCAACCACTCGCCAAATGCGTTAATAAAAATTCACAGATCAAGCACGACTCGATGCTTTTTTCATCTCTTTTAGAACGGTCAAGTTGACAAATTGTAATCTTATGCGCTATCCAGAAAAGTGCTGCAGTTTTAGGCTGGTTGCCACTACCTCGCCTAAATCAAGCTATTTTTAGAGGTATATGTTCCAATCTTGCGACAGATGATTATGTACCCTTTGATTCAACTTGCTTGGCAGCTGGAATTTGGGGCTTTGTGACTCAATTAAGGCTAGGCAATAATCAGAAAGCACAAGCGGCCTCAACTAGATTACAAACTTCGCCTTCCAGCCGCCAAGCCCGTTGAATCAAAGGTTAGCACACAAACAGAGCAAAACCAAAATACACGTAGCTTTCAGACTACCAGTTAACCATTTTCAATTTTTCAATAGAGTTTTATGAACTTGTGCATGTTTACATCCAATATCTCAGACCATTTGAAAGCAAGGTAAACTTGACAGTACTGTACAATTGGATTGCAACAATATTAAAGCGTTGAACCCCTCAAATTACAAAGTTCAAAAACTGAAGTGCTGTCACTCTCTATTCACTCTTTGTTAGCAACTCTGAAAAAGAGATTTAGCAAAGTCCCGGGAGCTGATAGAAAAAAACTGCAACAAAAAGCTCCTTTCTGCTTCATTTGTATGAGTGCGCCAGTGGCGTACCCATGATTTCCGTTTAGGGGGAGAGGGGGGGACAAAAATGAAGAACTCTGAAAAATTTTTTAGGTGTTTCTCAAAATTTTTGCGGGCCCATAACCCCGATTTTTTGAGAAAAGGGGACATGTGGCTGCCACGCCCCCAAAAAGATTTTTTTATAAGGCTAAACTTGAATTTATTCTAAAAAATTATTATCTTTCAAGAAATTAAAATCGATTTCAATTACCTACAAGTATGAACAAGTCATTCGCACAATTTGATAACTCGTGTAAGTAACTTTTTAAAAATTTCGGATCATTCTCGGAGGGAGGGGGGGGGACGTTGGTTGAATGGTTGGTTTGAAAGGAAGCATAACCATCTAAAGAGAGAAGAAAAGCCACGTCGAGTTATCAAAACCTTCAAAAAAATTTTCTTCTGCGTTTTGTAGCGGTTCCTTAAAAAGCAAAGTGAGTGCAACGAATTGGTGTGATACATTACACTGAATT
The DNA here is from genome assembly GCA_958299035.1 of Cylicocyclus nassatus. Lineage (NCBI taxonomy): Eukaryota > Metazoa > Nematoda > Chromadorea > Rhabditida > Strongylidae > Cylicocyclus > Cylicocyclus nassatus. Next base: position 10,097,990 of record CATQJL010000223.1, read on the forward strand.
TCCTGTTTGGATTTTATGCTTGAATATCAGGGCGGATCAAAAACAGTTGGTACTTTAGTAACATCCCCAACTTTTGGTAGTGGTGGAGGGGTTTGTTTAGCGCACAAAATTTCAGGGGGATGCAAAGCCGAAATTTTTAGAAAAACTATTGTTATCCTTAGTGTGCTGGTAGGCGAAAATATGGATAAACAGGAATGAATTCATTTTATTCTGATCTGATCACTGAAAGCATCGGAAAAGTTTGAAATAATGAGGAAGATTTGAAGAGCATTAGAAGTAATCTTCTCAAAATCTAACTGATTATTAGTCAAGCTTGGAGGATTTGACGGAAGGAAACTATAGCAGGATAGTAGCTCCTAATCAGCTCTACATTCCATATTGTTCATACGTCTTAAAAAAAATTCTAGCACGTAGTGAATTGTTGTCCTTGAAGTTGTGATGGGCCAATGGAAGTTCTTCAGTATGATTGGGAACTAGGTGATTTTGTTATAAATGTTCCCTTTTTCTTAATTAACGACTTAAGCGAGAAGCACAAGTACAGGTATCAACAATATGAAACATCTGCACCTTCTTATCAGTGGCGTACCCAGGACTTCGGCTCGGGGGGGGGGGGGGGACAAAATTTTTTTGATGAAGGTGCGTGGAAAATTTTCTGGGATGTTTTCCAAAATTTTTCCGGGACCCTGACCCCAAAATTTTAGAAGAAGGGGGCGTGGATGCAGCCACGCCCTGAAAATTTTTTTTGAACTTTCAAAAATTTCTAAAAATTTTTTCTATTTACAAGTAAAAACAAGTCGCTTGCACGTTTTCATAACACACTTAAGAAACTTTCAAGAATTTCGCGACCCCCCCCCCCCCCGCCCCCTCCCTCGGTACGCCAATGCTTGTTATGTATTTGCTTAAATGCAATTGAAGCTCGTCCTTTTCATGCTCAGGCGTGGGAAAATGCCAGAGAGACGCTCGCACAAAAGGTGTGAGTCTTCAAAAAGTACTAGACAAAGTGCATTGGCTTACTATCTGTCTGAAGTTACCACCTGCTGAGTTTGGTTGCTTTTGCTGGAGAACGGACCGAAATATTTACAAATCTGTTCTCAAATGCCTTTTTGTGGATTTATGACCTTCAAAATTACTTTGAATTGATTTCAAAGCAGTAAGATTAAGCAACTCATTCGTCTTATGTATCTAATATATCTTCTGCTAAATACAAATGCTGTCAGAATATTTCATAACTTTAATTATGTGCTATTTGGCGTCGAACTTTCATTTGAAATCATGCCTTTTGACATAAACATAATCACTCCTTATGGTACAGAGGATATATGATGTCATCTAACAACCTTCAATGTTTACTTCGATAGATGGATATTCTAGTAGCGCTACTTTTTATGAACTGCTCTTTGAACATCGAATGATCTCTTCAGCATGAGATCAGTTTGTAGGAAAAGCGACGGCAAACAGAACCGCCGCCGAAGATTTACGACTCGACTCGGAGGAGGAGCCACCGCGAGGATTTCTCGATGCCAAGCAATTAGCCAGTAGATAGTTTAATCTTATCGCTTGTAGCCGCCTATCTATATCCGCTTGTGTGTACCATGCTTCTATTGCTACTACAATAAACCTTACATATGCCTCCTAGTGTCTGGTTTAAATGGCTAATTGTCTCGGGCCTAGGTGAGGGGTCTAGCGTATCAGTACAGTAATCCTTAAGACTGGGAAAACTACGGAACGCAGCATAATTTTATAACAAGTTGAAGAAATAGTTAGATGTATGTTTGTTCCTTAAGAAAACCCTCTAATAAGCTATTAGCAGACCCTATATTTCCTGTGTAGGTAAAAATGGATTACGAACAGATTCCCGGAAAAAATTCGTGCTCCAGTTTATTTCAGTCTTACATTAACGTGATTTCATTTCGTTTTTCTATTTCACTTCATTTCATGCCATGTACACGCTCTAAGCGTTCCAAACCAAAAACATTAAAATGTTATTCATACATGAAACCCAACAGTAACAACAACGCTATATCCAAGCCGGGTAGACTAGATCGCCGAAAGGGACGGTCCTGCGCGGACATTTGCAACGAACCTCGCGCCTTCATCATCACTGCCTCATGCTGTGTCTGTGGGGAGAGCCTAACGGCGACCAAATGTCCTCCACCCATTCAAGCCCAGTCCGAATGAACATGGAAAGAAGAGTGTAGCAGTAGTTGTAGAAACCAGCTTGCGTAACATGTTCAAGTTTGCAAAGTCGTTTTCAGATAGAAGGTCCGAATGCGTATAGAACGAAAAAAACCGTATACTGCATCTTTGCCCATCAAAACGCACTATAGTGATGGGCTTCCGTTTACAGCTATTGCCACCCTGTCACTTAGATACTTAGATGGCTCGTCTTCACAAAAGCTGCCATTTGTCCCTGTCCCTCACTTCAGACATCTATGATCTTCTTGGTTGCCGTCGGTGGCTGGGTCCACGAGTTCCAGGTGCAAAAATCGTATCCAGCTGATTTCTCAGCTGGTCCATCCGTTCCACAAACACGTCTGCCCACTTGTTGGAAGTCTTCCTCGGGGACATTTTGCTTCGCGAGGAATCCACTCCGATGTTCGTAGTGTCCATTTGTCGTCTGTTCTTTTCATGATGTGACCAACCCACCGGTGTTTCGCTTTCGCAACGTATCCCGCTGGGTCACGAAGAGGGAACATTCTTCTTTCTCCGTACTGCGAAATCGGACTAGATCTTGCTTGTGTCGGGTCATCTTCGGAAGACTACGTTCGAAAGCTCGAGTGTAGTCTGCCACCCTTAATCTGACTGAAATGTAATTCTAAGGCCCTTATGGTACTAAGCGTTTTGGACAACTAGTTCATTGATAAGACCAAACCAGCAGGAGATCGAGTTGGTCGGTGCATAGCTAGAATTAGACGTATGGTAAGATTTTATCTCTTGAAATACCCTAATTTTACGCGTACATGACGCATCTTTTTTGATTTTTCAAGCAAATGTTTCGTAAGGCGATCCTCATGTTGCATATTGCTCTTAGCCCACACGCTGCACCCTATAGGGTCCTTTGGTCGCAAATCCTTTGGTGTATCTCGGCTAGTCGGCGGTAGAGAAGCGTGCGACGAAAAAACAATGCAAATCTACTTTTGCAACTTTGCTGCTAGTAGCAGATATCGGTTTGAGGTGCATTCAATGATCATGTGATCAATTCAGTGTATGAATATCATTTGAACACTTTTGTGATGTGTAAAAACACTGAAGTGGAGTACAATCATGTAACAAAATAGTCACGATCGAAAGACTTCTGGAGTGGCCCTGCACATGCGCATTTCGCTTTACTCTTCACCGATAGATTATCGGGAGGGTCTACTATTGCAACACTGTAGAAACTCAATACCCCTGGCTTTCAGGGACGCTGCATTCAAGCGAAACGTAGAGCACGTGTTCGTTGCCGAAAATTTCATTGCAAATAGCGTAGGAGTTAGTAGTATGGTTTTTTGGGGGGGGGGGGGGGGGTTGTTTAGTAAGATCCATATTTTTCACTTTGACGAAAGCCTAGATTTTTTGACAAGTCACAGACAAATGGTTTTGTTGCTGTCAAAATTGATTTTGAGAGGTAAGCTATTTTGTTTGTAGCACAAATCATTCACATTAAACAGTATTGTTATGGATGTCCTCTTATTTCCAAAATGATGTGTATTCTATTAATTTTCTGACAATCTTTTATGAAATTTGTTGAGAAAAACTGGATGAAGCAAATTTTTTCGAGAGGGTAGTACGGTGGTGTTTTATCATCGCATGAGTCTTCGTGAGCGGATGGGGAGATTTTGCAGAAAAGCGTGGTGAATCAAAGTAAAAACTTCCTCATAATCTCGCATGTATGGCAGAGCTTTCGAATAATGGTAAATGACTTGTGAAGTTTATCGTTTTCAAGCAGTCCTTTTCTTAAATGCTTTTTTTACAAAATTTCGCAGAAAGGATTGAGAAATTTATGTAAAGGTATTTTTAGTCACAATTAAACTCAATATTGTATCTGCCCCGGTCCACTTTAGTACCATAGAAAATGCGTTGCTTGACTTAGAGTGCAACTCTCAATTATCAAACAGGCGTTGGTGTGAATGAGGCATTGTATATAAAACACGCTCACTGCTGTTTACATCTTTACAAGGATGTACCTGCTGTTGATCTTTGCGGTGAAATCACAATATTTTATTAAAACATCATTACTTCCTTTAGTTCCAACTAATTTTGGCTCTGACAAATTGAGACGAGAAAACTCTGCAACGACAGCGGAAGACGATAGACACTAATATGGATGAAAACCGGAAGACCGCGACTCCGAAAATCAACGAGAGCAACCCGTGCTATTCCGAAAAAGTTGGATTTTACCAATCAGCAGGCCTGTTTGTGTAAAATGCTCACGTTATCATATATTATATACCCTGATATGGTAAAGGGAATTATTTTAAATTTGTTATTGCGAATCATAATTGTCAGAAGGTCATTGAAAGCGAACTGGCAAATGTCAGCAAATTCCGGGTAAGTGTGTGTGCCAAAGTGTGTTCTGGCTAGTCAATACTATAATTTTTGGCTTAGCCACTTTTGGTATTTTCGCTCAAAGGCAGCGTCCCGGCAAAAATACGGTGCCAGGTTTTTCTAGCGCTGTTAAAGTGGACCCCCTACCTAAGCGATGAATGAAGTTTGGAGCGAAAGAAGGGGTCTACCAAGCTTGAAATTAGCTCCAAAAGTGGCCCAAATCTTACGGTAGGTCTGGACGCCGCCCACACAACAATAACTTGCAAGGCCAGAGTGCGTATAGCGCACACAGTCATGAGCGCAAGGTCCCGCAACGATTTGCGTCTCTAGATGCATGCAGGGACTCTGCGTCCCTGCATGCATCTCGCACTCGCCCGAGCCTACCGTAAGATTCGAACCACTTAAGGGGCGATTTGTAGACTTTGTAGGCCCTCTTTCGCGCCGTAAACTTCTGTCGTCGCTCAATTAGGAGGTCTACTATTACATTACTACCAGAGCCAGGTACTCCAGTCTGGTGGGACGCTGCCTTCAAAAAGGATAGAAGGAGGAATGAAACTTGAACCAAATTTGGCAGACGTAATGTGTGGGATGAGGCGTGTGTTAATAAGCCATTTTTTTCAAGACACGCGGGCTGCCTCTGTCAATTTATTGATTTTTTGCAGTATTTGCTTAGAAAGTCTTTTTAGAAGAAATCATAGAATTTGAAGCATATTTGGCAGACATAATGTATGGGATGAGGCGTGTGTTAAGAAGTCGTTTTGTTTGGAACACAACCATTGCTCTTATTGATTTGTCGATTTTTTGTGAGTTTTACTTAGAAAATTTTTTATGTTGCCCAAGAAGGATAGAAGGAATTATGGAATCCGAATCGAATTTGGAAGATATAATGTATGGGATGGGGCGTGTGTTAATAATTCACTTTATTCGGGACACATCGATTGCTTCTATCGATTTATTAATTTCTTTGCAGTTTGTGTGATATCCCTTGCTTATTTTATAATACCGCTCTCAAAACGTGCGAAATTTCCGCGAATGTCGCGGAATTCCGGGAATTCCCCGACATTCATGGAAATTCTGCACGTTCTGAGAGCGGTATTGTAGAATGTTAAATTGAAATGTGACGAAGCCGAAATCATGTCCTCAGCTTTTTAAGCAGGTTATAAGTCGGTGTAACGTACAAAATGTCAAATTTCCACATTTCCACAATCTAGAGTAAAACGAAAGATTTACGAGGCAGCGAAGCTGCAGTACCAGTCGAACCTGCCACGTAGCGGTAGAGAGCGACTGGTCCTGATAATAAAGATGCTATAATCGTCCATTGATTATGTGCATTTCAAGCAAATTCTACAGAGGAAACTTCCCAAAAAATCAGCAGTTTTGCAGAGATATGATATGCAGTTAGAAACTACTGCATATAATGCCACCTACGATTATGCGAAGGACTTTATCTGGAATGGGAAAAGTGTGAGAAGAAAGTAAATGAAGAATATTTGAATGCAATCCGAAGTGATGAAGATCAAGATAGAGGAAAATTGATTGAGGAGACTGCTGCAAAACGGCAAGTTGAACATTAAAGCGAGCATGTTTAAAAAAAAGCCTGAGAAACAAATTCGCTTTCTTTATAGTGACGAATGTTACGTGAGTAGATTGTTGTTCTCATATCTTGGACCGTAGATCACATTTAGGCTTGGTATTACGGTTGGAAATGCTTTCCGAAAATTGGCTAGAGAACTTACTCCAATGGAAACGGTTAGTCAGGTTTTTCTTTTATAAAAATTATTTTAAATGGCAGGCAAAGATGGTTGTCACTACACTTTTGTCTCCTTGCAAGGTCGTAAGAAGGGCGCCGGCACCTACAGCATGAGGCATGATGATAAGCAACTGTTTTCTTGAATAACTGTTACTTGAGAAACACAATTCCAACAGTATTTACCTCGTTAGATGTCTTTTGTCTGGAGAAAATCAGTGTCTGACAGTTGCTTCGTCCTTTTACATGTAAACATCTTATATATAAAGCTGAATGTCTGCTTGTCTGTATGTCTGTCTGTATGTCTGTCTGTCTGTCTGTACGTATGTTCCGAATAGAAAATTCCATTTCTGAACCTGTCCGGACCAAACTTGGCACACATACACTTCGGGCCCCGGCGCGTGTCATAGACTACTTTTCGTCATCGATCGATATCGATTTTATCGATTTTTATCCATTTTTTTGCAGAGTTCACCTACGGGGCTGGGAATTTGCACAGGGGGGTAATCGAGCATGGGGATTCCGAATACAATATTAGTTTTCAAAATTCTCGATTACTTTTATCGATTTCATCGATTTTTATGTAAATTTTGACATGCGGGGCTGGGAGTTTGCACATGGGGGTACTCGAGCATGCTGATTACGAATACAATATTAGTTTTTAAAATTGTCCATTACTTTTATCGATTTTATCGATTTTTGCAAAGTTTGAGCTACAGGGCTGGGAGTTGGCACAGGGGGTAATCGAGCATGCTGATTTCGAAAACAACACAGGGAACGGGAAAAGAAGTGTAGAAGTGGGCACAGGGAAAGGCTGTACAGGAGTACTCTGCGTTGATACCACTGCTTCAGTGTTTTCACAAGGCCGGGCGGAGCCGGGTAAGCAAGCTAGTTCTATATAAATATACAAGAGACAAGAAAAACTTTCTTCTAGCAGTGTCGGAGGAGAATTGTTGGAGGATCCGAGACAAAAGTAATCATCCTCTAGTCTTGCACATGCTAATAGTGTGGGTGAAGTTGCATGTCATGAATGAATTCTAAACTCTCTCTAAAGCAGATTTATTGATAGGTTGCCTCTGAATGCTCACCCTTATGTGCAGAGAAATGTACACTGAAACCACAAACTAAAATCTACTATCCCAGTAGTTTTAGTTTACGATTTATGACAGAGAAATTTTGTTTGTCGCGAATGTTATTAGCAAATCAGCAAAGAGTGCTGCTATATACAGTACCAACACTGCCGCCTTGAAATCCTACGATATAAACGCTATGTCGCGCCGGAAGTGCCGCATCGCGATAGCTCGCTTCAACTTCAACCAATTGAACTTTAGTTTGAATATCTGGAGTCAGTACGTTCTGAAGTATCTAAAAATGTTTTTAAAAATTCCGAAGTGTCATTATTAAAGATCTTTTTTTCGGACCTTCGGCGATATAAACGCGTCGTCGCGTTTGTATCGCCGCATCGCCATAACTTTCTTCAGATTGAATCTATCAAGTTCCAGTTTGGATATTTGGAATTGGCGTCCCCTAAGCTACCCAAATAAACTTTTAAAAACTTTGAAAACTTGCTTTTAAGCTTTTTTGGCTCCATGCCAGCGGCGAACTAAACGCAAAGTCGCGCTGGATTTGCCGCATTACTGTAACTCGGCTCAAAATCCTCCAACTAAAATTTTGATTGATTAATCGAAACCAGCGTCCTTTTATCTACTCAAGGGTTTGCGCAAACTTTGCAGAATCTTCCGTCTTAGTGCTCTTTTACGTTATCGGACATATAGACGGCGAAGTAAACGCCATTTCGGCGTCGGAAAAGCCGAAATAGTGTAGCTTTCTTCATGATTCCCCTATCAAATTTGATTTTAATTTTCGAAACAAGCGAGTTTCAAGCTATCTGAAGGTATGCTGAAAGTTTGAAAAATCCCAAACTTTTTTTTCTAGATTTTTTCGGTCCCTCATAGTGCCCTAATTAGCCAGGCTGGCTCTGGCCTTAGCCAATGTGACCTCACCGTATTGATTTTTCATCAAAATCTTACCAACTCGATGATAAATATACAAAGTGGAATGGATACAGAGACTTCAGGACCTTAATAAAATTTATTACGATTTTGAAACCCGATCCTGTTCAAATTTCGCGTGTCTACCTATTCGGAGAATCGTCTAGGTTGCTGAAACTTCAAGATATTGTAAATGCCAGCAATATAACTCAATCATTTTACTTTTATCCGAATGCTGACTACTTTTCTTAGTAGATCAAAACTTGATCTCGTTCACTTTAAGTTGGAAAATGGAAAATTTGCAAAAACTTTGTCATATTTCTTCAAGTATTAGGCAACATCTGAAAAGTAAACTGGTGTAATTTTGTCAAAAAATTGTATAGCCACCTAACTGTTTTATTGGCCATCTATCGATTTGTAATTATGGGATACGAAAACGGCTATGATATGTGACTACGGATTTACTGAAGTTTGTCCGATGAATGATAAATTGAGAATTCCAACTTTTACCGCTAAGAGTTTGGAGCACTCGAAAACTGCGAATTTCAATAATTTTCGACAGCAGTGCTGAAAATCAGAGTAACTTAGAAAATCTAAGTAGGCACTGTAATTTTTCGATAATCGATCAGAAAAGTGGGAGCTTTGAAATGGACTGAAGTGCGGATTCGGAAGAACATTGCTAACTAGAATGTTGAAATGCATAACTTTTGCTGTGAAAATAAAATCCCAGTTTGGTTATCCGATCTCTAACTTCTAAGAAAAGTGTTGAAAATTTGCTGTTTTTTGAATTATGCTATAGAGAAGTCACAAAAATCAAAAAACAAGAATTTATGGCTTTGCTAGATAAAATGCTCATTCTCTGAAATCAAACGGTAGACCGAGTTGAGTTTGGCAGATCCTGATTATTCGGGTTTGTTACGAGAATAGGTATGTTCTTGAAAACTTCAAAGGGACATATGGAACGAAAATGCTGAAAATACCCAGAAAACTCGGAATGCAAAATTTCGAACCGCTAAACGCTCATTTGCTCCCTAAAATCAGCGCTAAGTGATAAGCTGTTTTTGGAAGCCCCATAAAAAAGACTCAATCTTTGTAGCAAAATCACAATGAAGCAAATCCGTTGAGGAAGCGCAAAGTTATGAATTTCATAAAAGAAACGACAGAAGTTCGGGGCAACCTAATATAAACAAAAATAAAAGATTAAAGTTCTTGTTTAGAGAATTTTTTTTGGGAAGCGTTGATATAGCTCGAAGGTTATTTTTCTCTGAGAGTATCCGAGTGAGTGCTTGAGGCAGCGAACAATCATGAGGCCAGCATCGTTCCTCGCCGTTGAGCAACCCTTGCAAGAAATTAGGTCATAATTTCAGCAACGCATGATGGATAAGAGAAAATAATCTTAGCTGAATAACATTTTGTCTCCGGACATGACTTGTCTTAAAAGAATCCACAAACTTTTCTAATTTATCATTGCAAAAGTCAAAATTTTTAAGTGCTCAGCTGGCTCTCGTTTCAGAAGATTAAAAGAATTGAGGCACTTCCGTCATAATATGATAAATTCAAAAACTCCGGATTTTAAGACCTTCATAATGAGATGGAGATTTAGTACTCTGCGTTTGATACCACTTTCAACACCTTTTATAGTTTTCTTTGATTCTTGTAGAGTAAATGTATGATTATGAATCGTACAGCATTTTCGTTCCATATGTCCCTCTGAACTTTTCAAGGACATACCACTATTCTCGCAACAAACCCGAATAATCAGGATCTGCCAAACTCAACTCGGTTCTACCGTTTGATTTTCAGAGAATGAGCATTTTATCTAGCAAAGCCATAAATTCTTGTTTTTTGATTTTTGTGACTTCTCTATAGCATAATTCAAAAAACAGCAAATTTTCAACACTTTTCTTAGAAGTTAGAGATCGGATAACCAAACTGGGATTTTATTTTCACAGCAAAAGTTATGCATTTCGACATTCTAGTTAGCAATGTTCTTCCGAATCCGCACTTCAGTCCATTTCAAAGCTCCCACTTTTCTGATCGATTATCGAAAAATTACAGTGCCTACTTAGATTTTCTAAGTTACTCTGATTTTCAGCACTGCTGGTCGAAAATCATTGAAATTCGCAGTTTTCGAGTGCTTCAAACTCTTAGCGGTAAAAGTTTGGAATTCTCAATTTATCATTCATCGGACAAACTTCAGTAAATCCGTAGTCACATATCATAGCAGTACTCTGCGTTGATACCACTGCTTCGATAGATGGCCAATAAAACAGTTAGGTGGCTATACAATTTTTGACAAAATTACACCAGTTTACTTTTCAGATGTTGCCTAATACTTGAAGAAATATGACAAAGTTTTTGCAAATTTTCCATTTTCCAACTTAAAGTGAACGAGATCAAGTTTTGATCTACTAAGAAAAGTAGTCAGCATTCGGATAAAAGTAAAATGATTGAGTTATATTTGCTGGCATTTACAATATCTTGAAGTTTCCAGCAACCTAGACGATTCTCCGAATAGGTAGACACGCGAAATTTGAACAGGATCGGGTTTCAAAATCGTAATAAATTCTATTAAGGTCCTGAAGTCTCTGTATCCATTCCACTTTGTATATTTATCATCGAGTTGGTGAGATTTTGATGAAAAATCAATACGGTGAGGTCACATTGGCTAAGGCCAGAGCCAGCCTGGCTAATTAGGGCACTATGAGGGACCGAAAAAATCTAGAAAAAAAAGTTTGGGATTTTTCAAACTTTCAGCATACCTTCAGATAGCTTGAAACTCGCTTGTTTCGAAAATTAAAATCAAAATTTGATAGGGGAATCATGAAGAAAGCTACACTATTTCGGCTTTTCCGACGCGAAATGGCGTTTACTTCGCCGTCTATATTGTCCGATAACGTAAAAGAGCACTAAGACGGAAGATTCTGCAAAGTTTGCGCAAACCCTTGAGTAGATAAAAGGACGCTGGTTTCGATTAATCAATCAAAATTTTAGTTGGAGGATTTTGAGCCGAGTTACAGTAATGCGGCAAATCCAGCGCGACTTTGCGTTTAGTTCGCCGCTGGCATGGAGCCAAAAAAGCTTGAAAGCAAGTTTTCAAAGTTTTTAAAAGTTTATTTGGGTAGCTTAGGGGACGCCAATTCCAAATATCCAAACTGGAACTTGATAGATTCAATCTGAAGAAAGTTATGGCGATGCGGCGATACAAACGCGACGACGCGTTTATATCGCCGAAGGTCCGAAAAAAAGATCTTTAATAATGACACTTCGGAATTTTTAAAAACATTTTTAGATACTTCAGAACGTACTGACTCCAGATATTCAAACTAAAGTTCAATTGGTTGAAGTTGAAGCGAGCTATCGCGATGCGGCACTTCCGGCGCGACATAGCGTTTATATCGTAGGATTTCAAGGCGGCAGTGTTGGTACTGTAGTGCAAGTTACATCGCAGAATTGATTGTATTCAAGACAAAGTTCTAGAGTCAGAAATTTAACCCGTTCTCAACTAACAGATTCGCATAATTAAGATTATATGTGTGACTACAAAACTTTGTACTGCAAATTAGGTATAAAAATACTCTGAACCGCCACAAAGATAAGGTCAGTAATTTTACGCGCCTTACAATAATAAGGATAAATAGTTCTTTACAATAACAATTTTTTGCATTGCGCCACTGCTTGATACAGTTTCCGTAGGCTGTATCCAGGTTTTCTTGCGCCAGCTCACGGAACCATGCTAGCACAGCTCTCGCGGCTCAACGATACCTAATGAAGTTCCTAGCGGTTTTCAGTGTTGATGTTCTACCTGTAGGATCTCAACATTTTCGTTTGGGGGAAGCGGGATGACAAAATTTTTTTTGAACGAAGGTGTGGCGTCAGCCGCGGACTTCAAAATTCTTTGGAATGCCTCCAAAATTTTTTCGGTCTCATGTGCCCAGAACTGTAGAAAGAAAGGAGCCACCGCCTCAAATGAGTTTTCTTACAAACAGGCTAATTTGAATTTCCAAACAATTTAGAAAATTTTTTGATTTTTCAAGAACATAAACAAGTCGTTTGCGCATTTTTATAACTTATGTAAAAAAAAACAATTTTTTGACCCATTCTCAGTCCGCCACTGCAGTCCTGGAAGTTATTTCGCTTGAAGGTCCTTTCTTTAGCGTCCTTTGCATCTATTATATTTCAGCTTTTGTCACATGTTTGTTTGGGAAAATCCCCTCTTTTATCATTATTTTCTCAGACAGGTATCCGATGCTCAGTTGGGACCCCCTCTTTTTTCAGAATGCTGATACAAAGTTCGCTTTTATCGAAAACACTTCAAATCAGCGCTAAACACTATCTATAGACGGTCTAAATTTTGAAATGAGTTCTTAATACAAGCAAAACGTCAGTAGTCCAAAAAACTGACCTAACTGGAGTTTAGGTTTGTCACTCCTTTCCTATGAGTTAATTTCGACCGTATCAGAAGGCCATTCCAAATGTACAAGTTGTTGCTAATCCAAAAAGTTGATCCACTCTATCGTCGTTTTTTATGCTTCTGGTGAATAAGGTAAGAGATACAATGTAATATAAGAGAATTACCTACTTCCAGGTGTTTAACAAGACGGATGGTTACGGATGCAGTTTTGCGCGATTTCGCACCAATTATTATGCCCATAGGCTAGCAATACTACTTGGATGCGTGTTCCGCAGTCTATCATGCAGTTTGGTGGGAGTGCAATACGATAGCAGAAAACCCGAGGGAACGAAACAAGAAGAACCTAAATATTTAGAACTTTGGGAGTACAATAGTACAGTATCTCCCCCAGAAAATGAATTATCTTAGGTTGTTTTTTTTGTTTCTTTCTCCAGGCCGACTTTTTAATAAATGTTTTGTATTTGTGCTCTAAGCAGTGAAGCTTTTTGCTATTTCGTCAGCGATACCTGTCTATTACGTGTCAAGAAAACACAGTCTGATTTTCTAACGTCTATGCTGGACTTGGTTTTTGGGGGCGGAAAGCATAGGGAGAGATGTGCGATGTTTTTCTACATGTATATACCAGGTGGGACCAAAAGTTTGTTCGACTGGTACTCAAAAAATCATAACTTCTTTTCGACTCGATGGATTTCTTCAAATTTATATTTATCTGAAAGAGGATTCTCTTTACAGCATCGCTTTTGCCATGAATTGGAATGGGGAGTTTTGAGAGTTGGGAGCAAGTGAAGGAAATTAATCAACATTGGCATTTTTCAAGCAGGGAGGGTCATAAAAAATTCTGAGTGTATTTTTGTTCGATAGAGAAAATTATGCTTTTTACTACAGTATCTTCCCCTTAAATTGAGACGAGATGCGAGAGTTAGAAGCAAATAAAAGGATTACTTCAGTTTCGCAATTTTTGAGCATGCTCAGAAGAGCCAAAAAACGTCACAGAAAAAACAGAAAATTGTGAACATGGGTTTTGTGACCTTCTCTCCTGCTGAGTGAAAATCGTACTAATCGAGAACCATTTTGTTTTCCGTAATAATCCTGGATTTTCGCGTCTGCGTTTTCCACGAAAATCGAAGTTGCTTCCGATTGAAACGATTTTCGCACAGCTAGAAGGAGGAGGTCGGTTCAAACGTTCATGACTTTCCCGTCTTTTCTGTGACGTTTTTAGGCTTTCCTGAGCACGCCCACAAGTTGCATAACTGAAGAAAATCTCTTTATTTGCTTCTAACTCTCGATGTTTTTCATTTCATTTCATGGAAATAAACTGTAATAAAGGACATAATTTCCTCTATGAAATAAAAATATTTCCAAAATTTTTGTGACCCTGCTTGATAAGTGAAAGTCTGGACTAATCTCTTTTACTTGCTTCTGACTCTCAAACTTCCTCATACATGCCAAGGATATATTGTAAAGAGAATGGTTTCCTCTTCCAGATGAACATAAATTCAAAGAAATCCATCAAGTCGAAGAGAAGTTATGATTTTTTGAAAACCTGATAAACGAACTTTTGGTACCACCTAATACAAAGCTACGGACAAGTGTATCTGCTTCAGATATAAACTAGATTTTCCTTTCCTATGGTCTGAATTAATGCAATGTTGAATGGCTTGTTTTTAGCGCAAACGCAATCACATAACAACGAATATGGACTACCATATAAGTATCCCTTAATATTACATAATAAGAGAAACTGAGTAGTCTTTTTGAAGCCACATCAGTTCTCGGATCTACTTTGAACAGCTGGCGAGGGGTCGTCATTAAGCAACAAGGTACAGGTCATACACAAGGTATTTCTAAATATGTATCTGCCCTTTGATTGTTATCTCTCTCGCTATAAAATCTCAAATGATATTATAGAGGACTACTGCAGGACGAAGGCGCAGAAGCAGTATAATTGAGCGGGCGCGAACTCGGCGTGCGCGTATTTTCACCGTTGTAAACGCTGCGCAAATACCGAAATGTTTATGGGAATAAGACGGCAACCCTACGATAATGACAATCCCCTCATGCTCGCGTTGTAATCGTTAACCTTTGGTGTGCTTAAAGGCAGCGTCCAGGCAAATTTGGACTATGGGGTTCTCACTTGAATGTTACTTTGGGGCCCTCACTAAGCTACTGCCCAACCGGCAGCTCAGGCAGTGGCTTAGTGAGGGCTGAGACATTCGCCTCGAAATTGAGTTCCGGGGATTGTATTTCGCATGAAATCATGGCGTCACCCATCAATTTCGCGCAAGGACCCATGGGTTGCGCCATGAATCCATGCGAAATACGATCGCGGAATCCAGTTTCGAGGCGAATATCTTAGCCATTAGAGCACTACCTCAGCTGCCGGTTGTGCAGTGGCTTAGTTAAGGCCAAAAAATTACAATCCACGTGAGAGCCCCATATGTCCGAATTTGCCTGCTTCTTGCAGCTTGATGGAATAAACTGGCCTCATTATGCAGCTTCCGCAGAGAAGCCCTTCACCATCTACATCATAATAGACGACTTCGACTTCCATGAGGCATGCAAAGAACTATATTTTTTAGTTTTTTAGTTTTGTACTAGATTTTCATCTTGCGATGGGGAAATGTTGAAGTTTGATTGGTAGCCATTACAGTCAAACAAACTGCAGATTGTCTGCATTACAAGGATATGCGTTGCTGTCTGCATGCGTACACCCTCTAGCTCACCAACCAGAATTTCAAAGTATTGTCGACTCGTTGACCGCACTGCTCAAACCCTTCGGACCAGCGCGGCGCGGCTGCATTGTCGCTAGAGCACGATTTGTACCACGGCGAATTTGTACTAGAGCAAGTGTTTTACCTTGCAGCGCGTGCTTCGCAGCGATGTCCATCCGTGTCCAGTTCGGTCAACGATTTAACTATATCTATTCCTGCGGCTTACTTGGCACTAACTCACAAGGGAACGATACTTACAATTAGTGTGCGTGGCCTTTTGAGATGAAATGTATACCATCACACTCGCTTTGGAACGTTGATTCTGAATCCGACCTCCGTTTTTGCTAACCGTTTCTCTTAAAAAAATTATGAAGGATTTTCTACTCCAAGCTCGGCCCAAGGGAACTAATTAGGCACATCAGTACCGTCAGCGCGCTATGGTGTAGTGGTCAATGCGATAGCCACAGTTGATGCAGGTGAGTAAATAGTAATTATTTTGATGCGTAATTATTAATCATTGTTCCCAATTTTCCACCTTTTTGTGAGGAGTTAGGGTATGCATTTACCTTGAGGATGTCCAACTTTACAAATAAAAAACTTAATTGAGCCAATGCATAGCTGAAAAACACAAAAGGAGTCGAAACCTGCATCAACTTGTGAGGCTATCACACTGACCACTACCACAGCTTACCGGCGGTATTGGTGTGCCTATCGTACCTCGGACGGCTGAATCTCGCGCAAAAATCCCTCATAACTTCTTTCAGAGAAATGAATAGCAGAAATGGGAGTCAGATTCGGAATCAGAATTCCAAGACGAGTGTGACGGTACACATTCAATCTCAAAAGGCCATGGACACTGAGTATCGTTTCCATAGCTGCAGTTTACCTGAATTATTCCGCCGCGGCAATTTCGGTTTTTTGGTAGCCCCTTCCTACATTGCCCAAAGACCATAGACCGGCGATACTCTGCAACGTCCCTAGGCGCTATATCTTTCCTATTATGCGTGCTGATTATTCATCTTGCTTCGTACTTGTTTGTGCAACGTCACACTTGCCAAAAACTGTAGAAGCTTCTAAAGGGCGTGCGCAAATTTGCCATTCTGCCTAAAGAGGCTATCACGATGATCTCGCACTGCTGTCGTCAGACATAATTTCAGACTCTTTTTTTCATTACCAAAGTATATCCCTTTAAATCTGCTTATTGCTTCCTATCAATAACCTTTCTTCTCTCCTGATCATATCATTCTATTAGGTTGTGACATAAGTCTTGAGACACTCTAAGGGCCGCATGCACTAACCTTCCCGCGGGGAGGGGATCGCAGCTTAAAAGAAAGCTTTATATTTCGAAACTCCAGATACCTGGATTTCACATTGTGTACCTCTCCGTAAGTATTCCTACTACCCTTTACTATGAACATGTTGAAGAGGAGCGAGAAGCTGTACGAACCGCATTTTCCAGCTTTTGTATGATCCCTGATGATCCCCGGCGCTTTTCTTTAAAATCAATTTTCTTTCTCCGAAGTTAACGAAAACCTTCCAAAGTTGTACTGAACATCTAACACAACAGTGCTAAGCACGTTGCTGATGAGAACAAATGAGTTTTTGAAAAGTCGAATTTTTCGGTAAACCTCAAATTTCGACCTGTGGATCATCGAAAATTTCATTACTTCAAAAACCATTTGTTCTCATCAGCAACATGCTTAGCATTGTTGTGTTAGATGTTCAGTACAACTTTGGAAGGTTTTCGTTAACTTCGGAGAAAGAAAAATGACTTTGAAGAAAAGTGCCGGGGATCATCAGGGATCATGCAAAAGCTGGAAAATGTGGTTTGTACAGCTTCTCGTTCCTCTTCAACATGTTCATAGTGAAGGGTAGTAGGAATACTTACGGATAAGTACACAACGTGAAATCCAGGTATCTAAAGTTTCGAAATATAAAGCTTTCTTTTGAGCTGCGATCCCCTCCCCGCGGGGAGGTTAGTGCATGCGGCCCTAAGGCCCGTATGCACGTACATCCCCGCGGGGAGGGGAGGGGATCTGAGAGGGGAAGCGTCATATCTCGCTAGTCTATGTATCTTTCTTCTTCTTTTTCTGTCTTGATTTTGAAGGTTCTCATACACTGATATTTGCGCATGACGGATGCCAGGTTACTGCCATACAAGATTAGATATTCACTATTTCGTCTGATCCTGTGGATCCCCAGGGGATCGGAAGAACTAATGAATATTTAATCTTGTATAGCAGTAACCTGGCATCCATTATGCGCAGATATAAGGGTATGAGAAACTTCAAAAGCACGATAGAGAAGAAGGAAGAAAGAGATCTAGAGCAGCGAAATATGGCGCTTCCCCTCTCAGATCTCCTCCCCTCCCCGCGGGGATGTACATACGTGCATACGGGCCTAACTTCTTACGACGATAAGTCATAAGTTCATACAGTTCATATATTCAACAGGGGTCCAGGGAACCATTCGGTAGAGCAAAGCAAGCTCTACAAGATGGCTTGCGAAAGATTGCTTCAAGTTCGACCCAATGTAAGTTTTCGTCCAAAATCTGAGTCGTACTGAAGGCTCAAAAAATCGCAAAAAATTCATATCTTCTTTAAAGAAATCTTCGAATCTTCAACTTGCTCACAAAAATCGCACACTACATCAGACACTCATACGTACCGTTCGTGTATTGGTTCCTCATCTATAAATCGAGAACAAAATTCTTATACTGTTGAGAAGCGGAGCGCTGTTTCCACTTATGCAATTGTATAGGTACAAGCCCTTAAAATATAACCGTAAATTTTCAGCTTTCCACAGGCCCCAGTTAACGAAAATTACGAATTTAGTTCTCTTCACTCTCTTCATTTGGGTATTTCTTGTTAAAATCAATATTTCTCGAAACTAGGGCTTCTGGAAAGCTGAAAATTTACGTTTATACTCTGAGAGATTGCAGTATACATACATGAGTGGAAGCAGCTTAGCTTCGATTTGTAAAAACTTGAAAATTTTCGTTTTCTCGACTTCTAAATAAGGAAAAAATACAGAAACGTTACATACGAGTGTCTGATGTAGTATGCAATTTTTGTAAGCAAGTTGGAGATTCGTAGGATTTTTTGAACGAAGATACGAATTTTTCCCTATTTTTGAGCTTTCAGTATGACTCAGATCCTGAATTCAAACTCAAATTGTGCGAAGTTGGGGCAAACTTTTGCAGAGCATCTTGTAGGGCTTGCTTTGCTGTATCGAATGGTGCTCTGGCCCCTATCGAACATGTGAACTGTATGACTTATCGCCGTAAGAAGTTAGAGTCTCTCAAGACTTATGTTACAACCTAAAGCTTTAATGGGCTATATTTTATTTCCTCCCCTCCCCCCCCCCCCCTCCCCCATTCTACTCTGTTGATAGATGGCGTTTTCAAAAAGTGTGGTTCAAAAGTTTTAATCAAATAATTTTTTCAACGACCCCATATTTTTGCCTCCGAACTTTTTTAGAAAATTCCTGCCTATACTGTCGGAAAAAATCGAATGCTAGAACAGGCTAGCATCTCTGAAAACCCTACGCTGTGATGGCTTCCGATGACGGAATATATTCTTAATAACTTCTCATTCGGGTATTCTTCATTGCACATATGCTCTAGCAGTTGTAAAGGCACTCTCCAACTTAAAGACTTGTATTTTGTGTGCCAAATTTTCAGATTTTTTAGCAACAGGAAATTCACGGAACACTTGTTTTTGATTTTCTGAAACCCACAATTATTTTATTTTCAATTATTTTTTCCTGCGTCTCCATGGGTCCCGTTTACTCATTTGTAAACCAAAGTTTCCAAAACTCACTAAACAAAAACAGGGTCGGTCATGATCCCTGGCAGCAGCCCTGCCAAATCATTATCTCCCACACTTCCTAGGGTAAAGACCTGCCGACTAGGAACTTATTTAAGTGGTCTCGAAAAACTACGTCTTGCAATGCTGATAATTATTATAAACAATCACATTTTCATAAAAGTAAGGTTAACAAAATGTAAACACTAGACAATTTTGGTAACAATGACATCACAACTGCATGTTGTTCTAAATGTGTCATTTGTAAACAAATGGATCACAATCCATATATCATAAGTAATTCAACAAAATTAAAAATATACACATTCTGCACAATTAACAGCAATTGCAAAAATAACAATGTCATCTATTGCATCACATGTAATGAATGCAATAAACAATATGTAGGTTCAACAACTAGAAATTTGAAAAACAGAATAAGAGAACACCTTTATCGTTTAAAAAAGAATGATATAAATAACTTTCTATATAATCACTTCAAAACATGCACAAATAGAAGTAAACCAGTTCAAATACTAGACAGTTTAGAAAACAATAAAGACAAGAATGTTTTGATAAATAAAGAACTATTCTGGATTAAATTACTCAACACAGCATATCCATTTGGATTAAATGACAATATTAGAGGATATGGAAATATATCCAACTAGCTGGCTTACCCGGCTCCGCCCGGCCCTGTCAAAACACTATGTCAAAGAACACTATCCCTGTAAGAACCTTCCCCTGTGCCCACGCCTACATGCCAAATCACTATCCCCGCTGTTTTAGTAATCAGCATGCTCGATTACCCCCCTGTGCCAACTCCCAGCCCCGTAGCTCAAACTCTGCAAAAAATCGATAAAATCGGTAAAAGTAGTGGACGATCTTAAAAACTAATATTGTATTCGGAATTCCCATGCTCCATTACCCCCCTACGCAAACTCCCAGCCCCGTAGCTCAAATTTTGCAAAAAAAATAGATAAAATCGATAAATGTAGCGGATAATTCCAAAAACTATTATAATATCGTATCCGTAATCAGCATGCTCGATTACCCCCCTGTGCCAACTCCCAGCCCAGCAGCTCAAACTTTGCAAAAAAATCGATAAAATCGATAGAAGTAGCGGATAATTCCAAAAACTATTATAATATCGTATTCGTAATCAGCATGCTCGATTACCCCCCTGTGCCAACTCCCAGCCCCGTAGCTCAAACTTTGCAAAAAATCGATAAAATCGGTAAAAGTAGTGGACGATCTTAAAAACTAATATTGTATTCGGAATTCCCATGCTCGATTACCCCCCTATGCAAACTCCCAGCCCCGTAGCTCAAACTTTGCAAAAAATCGATAAAATCGGTAAAAGTAGTGGACGATCTTAAAAACTAATATTGTATTCGGAATCCCCATGCTCACTTACCCCCTGTGCCAACTCCCAGCCCCGTAGGTGAACGATAAAAATCGATAAAATCGATATCGATCGATGACGAAAAGTAGCCTATGACACCCGCCGGGGCCCGTGGTGTATGTGTGCCAAGTTTGGTCCAGATCGGTTCAGAAATGGAATTTTCTATTCATACGTACAGACAGACAGACATACAGACATACAAACAGACATTCAGCTTTATATATAAGATATTGATAATCCTCTTTTACAAAAAGAAACACATCCTTACTATAATAAAAAAATAACTGAAGACAGAATACGTAGCCAATACAGGCATAAAAATAAAAATAAAGAAATACTAGATTCATTCTTGAATACTATTAATAGTAAGAGCACACTACAAGATTTATTTCAATATATCTATTCATTGAAAAAAAGTTTCATAAAACAAGTAATTGCAGCATGTTTTGATCCCACATTTCTAATAAAAATTGAACAAAATAAAAAAATAACTACTCTTAGTATACTTTGCAAATTCATGTTCAGTTGCAACGAAAAAGAAAAACAAAATATTAATTATAACAATATCAATGTTGAATGGGGACGGAACTTAGGAACCCGAGTCTACTCGTTTGGGGAGTGCCTGCAGGTTACAGTCATGCTCGCTGTCTCTGATTACCCACTAGGACATAGCAACAATCTAAGCCCCGCCCCCATGAGAGCCTGTTTGGAACCTAGCCAAGGAATGCTGAAAATCTCAATTAAATTTCAGGGCTGGCTCTAAGCCAAAAACCTTCAAAGTGATCGTACGAAGGTAAAATTAGGCTCAAACGAAAGAGAAAAACCGTGTCATCATCATAAAGTACCTACTGAATTTAAACTGATTGAACACAACATTTTCTTGGTTCAAAACTTTATTTAAGTGTTAAACTACTGAGAAATTCAGAAAACCGTCAAGTTTTTCAAAAAAATTGATTTGAGTGCTAAATCCTAGCAAAAGACTAGAATATCATTCGAAATGACATTTCAAAAACTTCACTAATGATATTGCTGAGTCAATCAACGACAGACGATTCTGATGTGCGAAGAACATCCTGCTAAGATGCTGGAAGCAATGACCTCAATCTACGCAAGGAAAGGTTGCAATAACAATTTGAGGCGAAATTTTCCTTACAAATAGTAGCATAAAGGGTGAAAACCATTTATCAGCAATTCAGCACTCAAAAAAACTATTATTTCTGAGAAGTTCTTGATTTGTCATTTCTTGATATTCTAGTCTTTTGCCCAGACTTCCGCACACAAACAAACTTTTTTTTGAGAATTTTATAAACTGTCGTTTCGCAATTGATTTTCTAGTCTTTCGCCTAAATTTCAGCATTTAAATAAACATCAATCTTGGGAAGTTTTTGAGCTGTCATTTCTCGAATGATATTCTAGCCTTTTGCTAGGATTTAGCACTCAAATAAATTTTTTTTGAAAAACTTGACGGTTTTTTTTAATAATTTCTCAGTAATCTAACACTTAAATGAAGTTTTGAACCAAGAAAATGTTGTGTTCAATCAGTTTAAATCAGCAGATACTTTATGATGATGACACGGTTCTTCTCTTTCGTTTGAGCCTAATTTCACCTTCGTACGATCACTTTGAAGGTTTTCGGCTTAGAGCCAGCCCTGAAATTCAGTTGAGATTTTCAGCATTCCTTGGCTAAGTTCCAAACAGGCTCTCATGGGGGCGGGGCTTAGATTGTTGCTGTGTCCTAGTGAGTAATCAGAGACAGCGAGCATGACCATAACCTGCAGGCACTCCCCAAATCGAGCTAATTAGGCTCGGGTTCCTAAGTTCCCTCACCCATGTTGAATATATCCATAATATACTAGACGAAATCAACCTGAATAAAATTATTAATAACTTATTATAATAAGCGGCTTAATCTGAAGTTGTGTGGAGTTTGTCCGTTACGAAATTACAGTGAGGAATGATTTACGATACTAAACATCATGTGAGGTTAAGATAGCGAGTATGGTTCATTTTCAACTACAGCTCACGTTGCAATAAACCGAACAATAATTTGAGAGACAAGCTCTCAGAAAGTGATTTTACCACGGTTCACGATGCCAGTGCGAACCTCTGCGAAGCAGAGGTGAAGCACTGGTTAATAATAATTACATAAAAAACATTCTCAAAAATAGCAAAATATTAGGTCGTTCCGAAAGTTCTTTCCGTTTTTCTAACCTATCATAAAAACACGTGGAATGAAGGTAGGGAAACGCCTTAGGCACTATTCGACGCAGCGTTCCTTCCTCTTTCTAGCAGTCATATTCTCATGTCGCTTACTCTTGTGGTCACTGAGATAATCGCCGAAATTTTGAACACATGGTTTTTACTATGTCCAAATTTGGCAATTTTTCACAATCTTCGTTTTTAACTTCCGGAGAAGCTTTGATAGCAGTCAAATAGAGTAAACAAAGTGGAATGCAATACATTTTTTTGGCAAATCCAGCTGGCTTTTCAGTATTTTTTGAGATAATTTTTCCAAAAGTCTTCACTTTTGCAAAGTCCCAAAATACATAAACGCCCCGAACACTGGCAAGTATACGGATTTCGAAGCTTTTTAAAGTCAGTTACGATTATCCACAATTTTTACAAAGCAATTGAGCGTTTACCGCTTGTAAATATAAGGTTTCGCATTTTACGTGTACAGGCTGGGGCGGGTTCAAAATCAAGAATTATGGGAACTTTATCGCCAAAGACCCCGCAAATTGGAAAGAAAATACATTCACTAGAAAGAGACTGCATCGAATGACACCTTAGTTGTGCGCCGTCTTACGACAGTTGAAAAGAGGAAGAAAAGCTGCGAGATAGTGCCCAAAGCGTTCCTTTATCTTCATCCCACGTGTTTTTATGATAGGTTAGAAAAACGGAAAGAACTTTCGGAACGACCTAATAAATTACAATCCATGCAGACTTGTATATAAATACAAAAATCCAATTTCTATGCAAATTTTTAATTACAATTCCATTCTTGCTAAACTTGATACAAATGAAATAAATCAAATTTTTACTCAAAAATGTAAGTGTAAAGAATTACAGATGGCACAATATATTGATAACAATCATGGACGTATCATTACTGGAAACCTAGAAATAATTAAAGACAAACATTTAAAATCCATAATGAAAAAAGGTACTAAATACAGGATACCTAACAGCGCCAGTAAAAAAGAAATAATAGATTGGATCCAGTTAACGGTTCAACTCATTATGAATACTTACATCAAAAAATACAAACTCAAACTTGAAGAACTTAAAAACATAGAAACTTTTCTTCTAAAAAAATTAAAACTTAGATACAAATCGCTTCTTTATAAAACCAGACTAAAGAGCAAACAAGTCCCAAACGAACAAAATTACAATTTTGAATGTAAATACATAAAAAACCTCAAAAATCAATTTGTAATTTGTCCACTTGATAAAGCAAGTAATAACTTCGGTATTATTTGTAAAAAATTCTACATACAAACTTTGTAAAAAATTCTACATACAAACAATAATGAAAGAAGTTTCAAATGAAAATGAAACATATAATTTATATGAAGAAGAAAATGCTAATGACATAATAAAAAGACACATTGACTTTTGCAAAAATAACAAGTTACCATTACAAAATATTAACAACATACCATTACTATACTGTGTACCAAAACTCCATAAAAACCCTATCAAATTCAGATTCATCACTGGAGCTACACACAGTAGCATTAAACCTTTTGCTTTAGAATTACAATATGTATTTCAACACATAAAAATACATTTTAAAAACTATGTACAAGCGATTAAATATAAAAAACAAAATTCATATAATTATTGGTCAACAGACAACACTAACATCAGTGATAAACTATCCAGTATCAACATGAGTAACTTGCAATTATACTCAGCTGATTTTACAAATATGTTTACTAGCCTACCACATGACATAATAAAAACCAACCTCAAAGAACTTCTCAAATTATGCTTTAAAAATGCAAACAAAAAATATCTGACTTATAATGGATTCGACAAAATATACTACACCGATAATATAAACACAAAATCTAGCTACAGAAACTACACCATTTCAGATTTATTGTATTATATTGATTATATTCTTGATAACAGTTTTTGCAGATTTAGCACATACATTTTTAAACAAAAAATAGGTGTGCCACAGGGCTGTAATTTTAGTCCATTATTAGCAGACCTGACACTATCTTGGTATGAATACAAGTGTATAATTAATAAAGTAAATAACAATAAACAACTTTTTGCATTTCGTTATATAGATGATCTATTAATCATACACAATAGCACTGAACATACAATTCATAATATAATCAAAAACATATATGATAACAAACTAAGTTTGGAAACTACTCATATAGATAATTTACAATGTAATTATTTAGACTTACATATTACAATCATTAATGACAAAATCATAACCAAAAGTATAACAAAATTGATAGTTTCCCTTTTCAAGTAAAAAGATTCATACACATTAGTTCTGGTGTATCCAAACACATCAAAAACGCAATTATTTACACAGAAACTTCAAGAATTGCCCGTCTTGCACTTATCTTGACGATTTTATCAAAAAAATGATACAGTTACGAAATTTACTTATTTCCAACGAATACAATGAAAATATGATTCACTCAAATATTTTCAAATGCTTACATAAAAATAACTTTATACTATACAGGGTGTCCGTAAAGTATGTATACACTGTTTGATCGTAAATATCTCTCTTCCCAAGAAGTCTTTTGCCTTGCTTCAAGTACCGTTTTGTAGAGCTGGCTTCAACTTAGATTTATAGAATAAATTAGCCATCTTTCCTCATTACTGTAGGATTACGGTAGAAACTTCGAAGAGGGTTTTGAGCCATGAAAGGCCATATTTTGCCTCACAAAGGGAACAAAACAGCCTGAAAGCTTTTACACTAGGCTAATTAGAGTTGTTGATTCTAACCGTAAAGTTTCCATCTTATTATGATGCTTTATTGAAGAGTTATGCCGGGTAAGAGGTAGCAGCCATTTTTTCAATGTTCCTAAAAAAGTGCGGTTACACCGTTTAGAAAGCTTCGCAATCATGTGAATAGTTGAGTATTGAACTCAGCGTCCATAAAAACCCTATTACACAAGTTTTCACATTTTTTTGAAAAATTTTGAGACGGCAGCTTTTTCCACGTTGACACCATACGTTTCAAGTTTCTACCGTAATCCTACAGTAATGAAGGATCGGTGATTCGCTCCATACTGTAAATCTAAGTTGAAGCCAGCTCTACAAAACTGTACCTGAAGCAAGACAAAAGACTTGTTGGGAAGAAAGATATAAACGATCAAACAGTGTTTACATACTTTAAGGACACCCTGTATAAATACAAATTTCACAATTATGATAAAATTAAAAAATTATCACACATTCTACATCATAATCTACACAAATTATAGTTAATTGATATATGTCGTACACCAGTCTATAACCACAAAATCATTCGATCCTAATCAATATTACATATTTTTAATTAATATAGTTATTTAAATATACATTTACTACAAACAACCAATTCAGTAAAGTAGTGCATCAAAATGACTGATGTCATAATATATAAATTCAACTACAAAAACACTAGCATGTTTCATTTTATTCTTTCATCTACCAATATGGTCACTACTATACTATACAGTATATAATCAACACAAATGTTATATCATATATTACTAATGTAATATAATACATATATATAATAGAAGACGGAGTATAAAAACTGTAAGTTGTCAAACTTCAACTATTACAACAATTTTATCTTAAAACTGTTTCAAAATATACACAGGACTCATGAACCCTCCTTCCTTACTGAGGAGTTCCGGGGAGAGTTCTGAGCTCCTTTACTCCGTCTAAGAGAAGAAACGAAACGGAGTATTCCAAAAAACCTTTTTCTTTTATTTCAGGAAATGTTTGCAGCCCTCCTCAATTACTTTTTGGTTCTAACAGTAAGCTGAGTAGGGTGATTCCAATTAGTCACTGTTCAAGCGTAGGATACTTGAACTTATCTCACATCTGATCGCAATAAAATCTTGCACAGTGGATGTCTAGGAAGTACGATATCGTGGGTTGAAAACGATTAACCAAGAACTATCCAAGCTATCAAAACAAGCCTAGAAAATGTCAATTTGTTTGCTTTTCTACCGCATACTTTTGCACAATTGATGCCAAATTTGAAACCAGGCAGAGATTGAAAGCATTGTTAAATGTATCAGTGCAGGTTGAAAGCGCTAAATTGATTCTCTTCAACGGACTATCA
Source organism: Cylicocyclus nassatus (assembly GCA_958299035.1). Taxonomy (NCBI): domain Eukaryota; kingdom Metazoa; phylum Nematoda; class Chromadorea; order Rhabditida; family Strongylidae; genus Cylicocyclus; species Cylicocyclus nassatus. The sequence continues at coordinate 10,124,913 of CATQJL010000223.1, forward strand.
TTGAAACCATGTAAGCACCTCAAATAAGTTTCGATAGTGAAAGAAATTGGCAAATGAAAAAAATACAGTATAATGTTGTGTTAGCATCGCAACTATTCATAAGTAAAGCAGTATAACTTTAGTCTTTGTGAATGTGGCGCATTCATTTTTCATTCATTTTGTATTTGAATGTGACGTATTCCTTTCTTTCATTCTGGGACTTTTCGGTATTATGAAGTTTTTATGTAATCTACAAATGCAGCCATTTTTGGCGAATTCGCTTTTAGGGTTAAGTTACGAGGCAAAAATCTTAAGATTGCTTCGGAATTTGCTGGAACTTGATTTATGGGTCAAACTATACAAAAATGACAGCCATTTCGCATGAGAAAGCATCTTGTTCTGTCCAACTGTGTGTTTAGGAATATCAAAGTTTTGCAATCGATTATTGACGGATGCCCCTTTGAATTTGAAGCATACGGCTTGTTCAGATTCTCGAGGAAGACAAATCCTAATCTTTATTCAAATTCCATTTTTTATAGGTATAATATGTTTCCTCTAGCAACATTGTCAACAACTACGTTTTGACTAGCTTGATTCAGACTGTGCCTGGCTTTACCTTTGCTGAAAACCGTGAAACCTCATTTTCAACAGTTCATCAAAAAAATTTTTCAATTTTTCCTTATGTTATCAAAAATCAAACAGCTCAGACAATCGCGGGGGGAGGCGGGCACCGGAAAAATGGATGGCTGATTTCTCGTATTCCGCTCGCGGATTTTTTGGAAAGCAATTAGGACTTTTCGGAAGACCGCTTCGGTAATAAAAATTCACAGACGATCACGCGGGACTCTATGCATTTTTCATCTTTTTTCAACGGTTATGTTTTGACAAATTGCAATCTTGAACGCTATCCAGAAAAGTGCTGCAGTTTTAGGCTGGTTGCTGCTACCTCGCCTGACTCAAACTATCTTCACAGGTATAGGTTCCAAACTTGCGACAGATGATCATGTACCCTTTAATTCAACTAGCTTGGCGGCTGGAAGGCGGGGCTTTGTGACTTAATTGAGGCTAGGTAATAATGAGAGAGCACTCGCGGGAGAGACGCAGACTGTGTCGCGGGCGCGAGCGGGCTCAATTAGGTTACAAAGCGGTACTTTTCTATTACCCGAATCCATTTTTTCAGAAGGCTCTCAAAAAATACGTTCCTTAGTCTAACAACTCTTTTTCACAGAGTCCACAAGGACTGCCTCCCTGCCACGTGTCAGGAAATTGACATGTTTTGGTCCATTCTGACATGTTTTATTTCTGTCTCTTTTACGGTGAGGTAAAAGAGCAATTGTGATCATCTAACAGCTGTTTAACGTTTTCTATGCAAGCAAAACAATCTAGAACTTATATTAGAACATTGTGGTTCTCAGCAATGATTCAGCATCGTCCTTCTCTTCAAACTTTTCGCCATGCGAATTTAGCCAGACGAGACCATAAGTGATGGCTTGAAGTTCCTCGCTGCAGCTTGTTTTGACTTACAAGGGATGTCACTTAACTCAGTATCGCGTTTCAAGATGAGACACATATATTCGGAATTAGCTTCAAACGCTGATTCCAAATGGCCGTTCCTATCGTGCGGCACGATATTCTGAAAGGAGTTATGAGCTTTTTTCTGTGTCAAATTGCCATACTTTTTCATATGGTAGGCCTGCATGTAGATGGAAATCTGCTTGAAAACGGTGCTGGGGTACTAAAATTATATCAGATTGAATCTTCTGTAATTGACAAGAGACTTTATACAGTCGATTAGCACTTAGGTGATGATACCGTAATGCCAGTAGGTCAAAAAGTATGCAAATTTTGCATGTAAAAAATCAATAACTCCCCCTTAGAGTGATGTGCCACAACATATTTGGAATCAGCGTTCGAAGCCGATTCCAAATATATGTGTCTCATCTTGAAACTCGATAATAAGTTGAGTGACACCCCTTGTTAGATATGAGACCCTAGCCCACTTTCTCCATTCTGGGCAAGTCTACCTGTCCCTTAATAACATAATGACGTTATTATGATAACATTTTCATTTTTTATACTGTTCAATCGAAAATAGGACCACTCTTGCTAAAAACAGATTGAATCAAAGTTGCTAGCTAGGGCAACTCAAGGTCTCGGTTAAGCCTGTTAAACATGTAAACGACATGTCAAAATTTTTGACACGTGGGAGTAAGGTTGACACTACACCGTTTAGATAAGAGCTTCTCTCCGAAAAATGGATAAAAAAGGTTAAAATGGATAGGGCTGCCCACTTTGGCATACCTGTGAACCTACAAAGGTTTTATTAGGTTACCCGAATAATGTCGCATCCCTCTTACACGACAGAGTGATCACGAAAGAGAATCAATGAGGTACCATTTGATAGCGCAACGCAAGCTCTACAAGAAAAAGTATAATAAAAACCCTCTGCGGAAGCTTTGTTTCACCGGAAGTTTGAACCAAAAATATGAAAAATTCCACATACCCGAAAAATCTTATCTCCAACCATAAATGTCTTAGGCATTTCCAGTTTGCACAAACACGTACCTTTTACAACAGACCTTCACATGTACATTCGTAAAATTTTACCATGGCTAGAACAAGAGAAATTAGAGTAAGTCAAAAGCGTCTGTCGCGTTCTTCGGTTTTTTTGCGAAAATTCGGAAATGAAAAAAAAAGAAAAAAGTTTTTTTCGGAAACTTTGTAGAGGACTGAAAATTTGTGATTATACTTCAAAAGGCTTATGCTATGGAATCAGCTATCTACGAGAAGCTTAGGATTGCTTTGGCAAAATTACCCCAAATTTCGTTTCCTCGATTTCTAAACATGGAAAAGCCACAAAAGTGTGCACATCTAGAGAGAGTGTAAGCGTACCAATTGGAGGTACTTAGAATTTTTCTGCGCGGAAATACTTTTTTTGAAATTTTTTTGGCCTTCAGTGCCTTTTGAAATCTGGCTACAAATTTTACACGTATAAAACCTGGTGCAAGTATCTAACTGCAAGCTTCATTTTGTAGCGCTTGCCTTGGTTTATCGGCTGGTATCCCATTTAGTTCGTTTCGAGCTCATCCCACCACGTGTTGCATGATAAAACACGATGCGACATTATTTTTCGGACAACCTAATTATAATGCATTTTAGAGTGACTTTCTAGTCAAATACATGGAATCAGATTGAAAAACTGCTTCATTGCCAAGACTTGGATGTTCTGTATTAGGTTGTCCAGAAATTAATGTCCGTTTTGAATTTCAACCTCAATAAGTCATACACTTCTCATTTCTGAATAGGCTGCAAGGTACCATTCGATAGAGCAAAGCAAGCTCTATATAACGGCTATCCTGCTTTCGCAACAGCTTTTAATAACCCTGAGGTTCAAGCCGAAAACTAAAATGATGCAGCTGCACGAAAAATTGAGAAAAATCGTAACTCAGTTCATAAAAATCCTAGAAAAGTTCTAGCTTGCTCACGTAAATACTATCCACATAAAGCATCTATATACCCTTTGCCGTATTTTCCCTCCGTTAGAAACCAAGAAAACGGAAATTTTCGTGCATTTGCCAAAATGATGCTGTGCTGTTCCCACATAGGTAGTTATATACCACAAGCCTGTAGAAGTACAGACTCAAATTTTCAGCTCTCTACAAGCTTTAGTTCTCGAGAAATACCGAATACAGCTTTCCTCAGTTAGGTGGCCCAAGCTAAAATTCAAATTTCTTGAGAACTAAAGCTTATAAAGAGCTGAGAATTTACGTTTGTACTTCTACAGGTTTGTAGTATACAACTATCTATATGGGGACGGCACAGCACGACTTTGCTAAATGCACGAAAATTTCCGTTTTCTTGATTTCTAACAGAGGAAAAAATACGGCAAAGGCGTATATAGATGTTTTATGTGGATAGTGTTTACGTGAGCAAGTAAGAATTTTTGTAGGATTTTTGTGAACTGAGTTACGATTTTTTTCGATTTTTCGGGCTGCTGAGACTTTTTAGTTTTTGGCTCGAAACTTGAGGTGGATGAAAGCTGTTGCAAAAGCAAGATGGCCTTTTTGTAGAGCTTGCTTTACTCTATCAAATGGTACTCTGCATCCTATTTATAAATGAGAGGTGTATTACTTATTGCGGTTGAAATTTAAAGCGGGCATTAATTTCCGGACAACCTAATCAAACATGAGAAAAACTTTTAACCTTATCGATACCATAAGCGCCTGCGCCAACAAAAAAAAAAGAAAAAAAAAACAGAACAAATAATAACCCTCACTACCTTTTCCAGGCAATGGAATCAGAAGACGTGCAAAGTTTAAAGCAACAACTTCTTGCGCTAAGAAATGCTATCCCAAAACTCCCAGCGCCAGCAGATTTACGCGATAACATTTTCAAGTACTGTCACGACGTAAATCATACGATGAAAAAAGTAGACGAACTGCAAAGCAGCATCGATGTAATACGCAATTCCAAGATGAATTTGGAAAAGAAAGAAAACAAACTACACTACTACGAACTAATGTGCGAGAAACTGCGCATCGATTTCCTACTGCTTCGCACTTAACTACGCACATTATACGCCGTACCGCAATTTTTGTTCGCGACGAACATAACAACGCCTGCGATTTGGGAGACATTGATGGAATGGCCCGATGAAAATGAAGACGGAAAGGAACTGGTTGTAAACCAAAAAGAAGTTGAAGTAATGATTGAAGACCAGCTAAATGCCTCGAAAACTTCAAAACAAAGCTACACCATCTCATTGAAGAGATTTGGCAGCAGAACGATCAACAAGAAGCGCAGAAAGAAAAAGAAGAAGAAACAATTTTTTAAGCTGTAAAAAACATTGAAAAAATTTTGAAGGATTTGCAAGAAAAGTTCAAAAACAATCAGGAAGAATCAGGAAGTCTTCGAGAGCGCAGAGAATCAACAACCAGTGAGTCATCAAACGAAGACAACGAGATCGCCCGAGCTGATAGCGAAGCCGAAAAGGAGCCGGAGCAACACGAGGGGAGAGGCCTGCGGACCAAGAACCAGTGAGACAAGACGAAAAACACGAACAACAAAGAGTTGCGGAAGAATGAGCAATACGAGAAAATGAAGAGTTTATGGAGCCACTTGGTGGAATGGACGTGGAAGAGGTCCCAATGGACATCGAAGAGCGCATCGGAAGACTGCAACTGGAGTACGATCGTAATGCTCAAGCCATTCAGGATCTGAATCTGCTGATAGAAGAGTTGTAGAAGAGTTGGAAAACGAACAGACCTGTCGGCTATGCTCATTCTACAGAGACGAAGTCAAGAGCATTGAGCGCAATATGCGCTGCGCTTTTTGTGAAACCATTAGCTCACACTACTCGGATTCTTGTTGGGAAGTAGCAACGGCGCGCGAGAGACGACAACTGCTTGCCGACAAGAAAAAATGCGAATTGTGCCTGGAAAATCTGCTGTGGAGGAAGGCTGTGTCGGAAATATAGGCAACCATGTTTCCACTGTCACCGCACAGGGCATCATTCAGCTCTATGCAGCCTCCCTGAAGAAAGCCCGATCATCATGCAAAGACTGCAAAGAGCAAAGGATGCGAAAGAGAATCACAGGCGCCGCGCTGAAGAGCTCGAACACGAAATCAACGAACTCAGAAGAGTACTTCCCTAAGCGGCCGGGAATATCGCTGCAACGCTGCGATCCTTCAAGGTTGTTACATTTTCTGTGGTTACTGTAACGCCGCGGCAACGCGGAGAACGTTATCGCATGACTTTGATTTTTGCAGCTCTAACTTCTCAAAATATACTACGGTTATCGTGCAACACATCAATGCGCTGGATATAAGAAGCCGCGGGCCGAACGTGCATGGGCAGAATACTTTTCTCTATTCTTTTCAGTCACGTTGATGTCTTCTTGTGTTCATTTTTTAAATTGCAACTCGTTTTGATCATTTTTGAGGCAAAAAAAAATTCACCTGCGCACGCATTTCTTCTATTCTTGCGCCAAAAAGAAAATATTCATCAATAATTGCTCTTATTTACATTCCTGCAAGAAAAAAGTTTATTTCTTATTTTTGCGCATAAATTGTTTTTTATGTATCAGACTGCGGTTTAATTACTTAAGTTTGAGGAATAAACTCTGCGCCCGATCGTGTTGTTGGTTGCATGTGGTTGGTCATTACCGCGTGGCAGCGAACATACACCACGTGTTGCATGATAAAACACGATGCGACATTATTTTTCGGACAACTTAATTATAATGCATTTTAGAGTGGCTTTCTAGTTTATCAAATACATGGAATCAGATTGAAAAACTGCTTCATTGCCAAGACTTGGATGTTCTCGTATTAGGTTGTCCAGAAATTAATGTCCGTTTTGAATTTCAACCTCAATAAGTCATACACTTCTCATTTCTGAATAGGCTGCAAGGTACCATTCGATAGAGCAAAGCAAGCTCTATATAACGGCTATCCTGCTTTCGCAACAGCTTTTAATAACCCTGAGGTTCAAGCCGAAAACTAAAATGATGCAGCTGCACGAAAAATTGAGAAAAATCGTAACTCAGTTCATAAAAATCCTAGAAAAGTTCTAGCTTGCTCATGTAAACACTACCACATAAGACATCTATATACGCCGTTGCCGTCTTTTTTCACCTTTTGGAATTCAAGAAAACAGAAATTTTCGTACATTTTCTAAAGTGATGCTGTGCAGTCCCCACATGCGTAGTTGTGCACTACAAACCTGTAGAAGTACAAATGTAAAATTTCAGCTTTTAGCAAGCTTTGGTTCTCGGAAAATATCGAACATGACTTTTCCTGGTCAGGTGGTCTACGCCAAAATCAAAATTTCTCGAGAATGTTTGTAGAAAGCTGAAAATTTACGTTTGTACTTCTACAGGTTTGTAGTGCACAACTACGCATATGGGGACTGCACAGCATCACCTCGGAAATGCATAAAAATTTCCGTTTTCTTGATTTCCAAAATATTGAAAAAGACGGCAAAGGCGTATATAGATGTCTTATGTGGATAGCGTTTACGTGAGCAAGTTAGAATTTCTGTAGGATTTTTATGAAGTGAGTCACAATTTTTCTCAATTTTTCGTGCAGCTGAATCATTTTAGTTTTTGGCTCGAACCTCAGGGTTATTAAGAGCTGTTGCAAAAGCAAGATAGCCATTATGTAGAGCTTGCTTTGCTCTATCGAATGGTACCTTGCAGACTATTTAGAAATGAGAAGTGTATGACTTATTGAGGTTGAAATTCAAAACGGACATTAATTTCCGGAAAACCTAATACATCCCGTCTTGCATCTGCCAATCATATCGAACATGCCGTAGACAAAGCACTTTTAGTGTTATTCGCAACTGCAAAGTACATACCGGAAATCCCCTTGATTCCCAAACAGTTTTATAGTGCTTACATCTGCCTCATTCAGAATACTGGTCTATTTTTTTCGTTCTCAAGTCGCATAGAAACGAAGACGACCGCAGGACCCCAAGCTTTGTCCTTTTCTCAAAAAGGACATGCGAAAGTTGGAGAAGGTTCAACGAACTTTTCATACTAAACTTGTATGAAGCGCCAAGGGAAGTTCAACATCGTTGAAATGCCCAGTAGCAAAACTCGGCTTAAGTCCTTGGTGATGAATGGTTTAGTATGAACGTGTATATCTGGTTACTGACGTTTGCTTTCGACTTTTTCGCAAAGAGCTTGGACTTTGAAGTCCTCGGTGGGAGTAAATATCAGGGCCGGTAGTAAACCTGTCGAAACGCGCAGCTCAAACTCAGAGTTAACTCTGAGTTAACACGCACCTTTCAGGGACCATTAACACCTGCATAAGCAAACCAAATTGGGGAAAGGGTTATATGGTAGGATACCCCGCAAGACGTACTTTATGCCAAGTATGGAAACGTAGCGTAATTCGTTCCACGCGAGACGCTACGCGACGAAACGCGCAGCTCAGCTGCGCGTTAACTCTGAGTTTTCTGTGCGTTTCAGCCGCCCGCGAAACTCGGAGTTAACTCTGAGTTTGGTTAGAGAAAGAGAAATAGTGCGTAAACGCAGAGATCCAGAAAAAAGTCCTCCGGGGTAGTTTTTACTCCGAGTTTCATGAAGCATGATGGGGTATCATGGTTCACCGTTGAACACAAAAATTTGAAATTTTGTAAAATTTTGGTCCCGGGGTTATCCGACGCGCTGATCACGAATCCGAAGCTCATTTTTCGCCATTCGCCCACATAAGGGGGTTACGGTAGGGATACGGTAGTTGGGCGAAAGTCACGAAATTTGCTGAAACATGGTACGCTGGGGTTATTTCGCATGCTGATCACGAATATAACATTCGTTTTTCGCTACGAGGCCACGGAGCGGGACTACGGTAGGTATACGGTAGTTGGGCGAAAACTACTAAATCGAGTGCAAATTGGTATTGTGGAGTTTCTTGGCACGCTGATCACGAAACCGATGCTCATTTTTCGCTATAGGGCCACGGAGCGGGATTACGGTAGCTATACGGTAGTTAAGCGAAAACCACAAAAATGTCTGAAACTTGGTACAGAACGATTATCGTGGCACGTGATCGCGAATATGTTATTCACTTATGATTGCGGGTCCATTTAGCTGGATTACGGTAGCTATACGGTAGCTGGGCGAAGATCACAAAATTCGCTAGAACTTGGTGTGGTGGGGTTACTTGCCATGCTGATTATGGATATGCTAATCATTTTGCATGAAAATGCAATTCAGGGAATTGATTAGATAGCTGAATTCTGATACTTATATACCTATGTTTTGTCAAGAAAGCAGTCAGCTCTAGTCATCCTATTTAGGAATGCAACTGGGGATAAAAAAAATGGGGGGGGAGTATGTATAGGTATTTTAGTGAATCCAATGCTTAGAGCGAAGAGGCACCATGCCGCTTGACGTGTCTGAACACGTAGGATGTAAGCAACGAGTACTCATGGCAGCAGAATTGCAACCTTGATAAGGTGCTCTGTAGCCTAGTGGTCTAGTGATAGGCACTTCGCGCCGGGCAACGGAAGTTCGAGTCGCGGCTAAATCGCAGTGTTTTGCGATGAAGCGTGTGGTAGCTCCTCAACAACCATAGCGGCTCCGCAAGTAGCAGCACGAAACTCCGAGTTTGAGAAACGAAACTCGGAGTTAACTCTGAGTTTCAAAACGAAACTCGGAGTTACCTCTGAGTTAACGCGCAGCTTTAAACTCGGAGTTTCGGCCAGATTACTACCGGCCCAGATTTTTAGAGCGACGAATAGAAGTAATGGGTTTAGAATTTATTATTCACGTACTCTAAGAAAGCGCTTTCGTTTTTTGTTTGATAGTGTCATAGGATTCCACGATGGCTTCGTATATTACCGTGTACCGCGCTTTAAGTACACACTGGTTTTCAAAAGTAAAATCAATGCATTACTCGATTTACTTCATATGAAATACTCTGAAACCAGTTGATTTTCCTTTTATAGCTCTTTGAAATTCAGTTCAAGTGTTTCATGTTTATTGATATAAAGAAAGCTGGCTTTCCAGAACCAAACCACTTTGATTGCTTTGTGGAAGTCCATGTAGCCTTATTCAAAGGGTGGTTATACAAATGGATTTAAGTGCTGCGTTCTTTTTTTATGGGAGCAGTGTAAGACAAAGCTCAAAGAGGTCCTCCAGCCTGGGCACACATGGATTAGCCATTCGCTTTTTGTCGCTTGAGAGTGATAATTTATAGGTAATTCACACCATGGCTGCAGCATGACCATTCATCCTTCCTCGTTCTTGCTTAATACGGCTATGAGCGCAGGCTACAAATCTTCTTTTTTCTGAAGAACAGTTTGTTCTTTCGAGAAACTTCCGCTTGTCACATCATCTGTATTATATCGAGACAAACCCTTGAATTTCTGTTTTCGACATCGAACTGAACGCCACGAATAGCGTTGTTCTAGCGCCCTCTCAGCTTTCTTTTGAGCTGCTACTGACATGCCGTGCTCTATTGCAATCAGTCCGCTGCAGTCCAGAATTAGGTTGTTCGCCAGGTGTCTAGGTGAGGACTACTACACGCCAATCTATGATTATGTCTCAAAAGAACCACTGGAAATTGATGTAGGATGGAAAGAAAGAATGTAGCTTTTTTCTCGGTCATGCCATCGCAACAGTTCAAATCCCAGATACCATTTGATTCAATTGGCTTAGCTTCGAGAAGGCGGGGGCTTCGTGACCTAATTAAGGCTAGGTTATGATCAGAGAGCACTCGAGTGAGAGAGACGCAGGTGCGTCGCGGCACGAGCGGCCTTGATTAGGTCACAAAGACCCGCTTTCTCGAAGCCAAGCCTGTTGAATCCTAGGGTACATGTGTGGGACTCTGTTCGATAGAGTAAAGCAAGCTCTACAAAATGGCACTACTGTGGCCGTATTTATCATTGATACCTTGAGGTAAATTCTACCTCCAGGTAGTTTTATCACTCATTATCAGCAAGTACCCGTATTCACAAAGTACCTTGAGGTAAATTCTCAATGTAATTTTGCTGATATTGAGTGATAAAACTACCTGGAGGTAGAATTTACCTCAAGGTATCAATGATGAATACATCCACTGCTTTCGCACCAAGTTATGTTTACGTGGAGTTCAAAACTGAAAGCTAAAAAGATTTGAATGACCAAAAAATCAAAAAATCCTCAACTTGCTCACGGATATGCATGCCCCATCAGGCATGCATATGCGCAGGCGCAGTGATTTTTCCTTATCTAAACGTTAAGAAACTGAAAATTTTCATGCTTTTGCCGAAGTGATGGCTATTTCCGCGTAGGTACTTCTATGCTTTTTAGCTTGGAAGTACAATAGTAGATTTTCAGCCTACAAGAGTTAGTTCTCGAGAGATATTGAATCTAACTTTTTTTCCTGCTCTTCAAATTCAATTCGATATTTCTCGAAAACACTCTTATAGAAGGCTGAAAATCTACGGCTGTACTTCCCAAGCTAAGTGGTATAGGACTGAACAGCCAGCCTCATTTTGGCAGAAGTATCGAAATTTTCGGTTGCTTTATGTCTAGCTAAGGAAAAATTACAGCAAGTGCTCATATGAATGTATGGGATATGTACCATTTGATTCAACTGGCTTGGCCTCGGGAAGGCGAGGCTCCGTGACCTAATTAAGGCCAGGTAATGATTAGAGAGCGCTCGCGCGAGAGAGACGCAGATGCGGGCGCGAACGGCCTTAATTGAGTCACAAAGCCCCGCCTTGCCAAAGCCAAGCCAATTGAATCAAAAGTTATGTCCGTGAGCAAGTTGGTGATCCGTGGTAGTTTTTTGGACGGAGATACGAATTTTCAAAGTTTTGGTCACTTGGAACTTTTGGAAATCCGTTTTCAAACTTCACGTGGGCCAAACCTGGTGCAAACGCAGTAGCGCCATTTTGTAGCTTGCTTTGCTTTATCGATGGTGTCTCAAACAGGGATTTGAACTGTTGTGATGCCACGACCAGGAAATAAAAAGCGACATTATTCTTTTCTTTCCAACCTAATATGATTGTTGAATGAAAACACACTCGGCTCTTGTGATTGCATATCTTCGCCCAGAATATACTAGTTTCAAAAGTTCTCTCCGATTTGCAAATTTCTGATTCAAATGTTATAACTATTTTCAAATAGCATTTTTTAACAAATCAAAATTTGCTGGATTATGCAAAATTATGGCTATCACATGAATGGTATGCCATACGAAAAAGTCAAGTGAAGGGGAAAGGAAATTAAGAGAATTTTGCAAGATTTCCTTCAAGACCGTCTAATTTGACATACTACTGCTCTTACATAAGGATAGGCAGACATATTTGGCTGCAATAAAGAAATAGCCCATACTTCAGAGATTATATATCGGCTAAAGAAAATTCGAGTTGTTTTTACTGCCCAAAAGTTTCCACGAGCAAATTAAAAAAGCCATTATTGGACTCCTCCGCGCGTGCAAGTATGCCTACTCCTCGATATTCGATTTTTTCTTGCTGTCGGAAATTGAAAAATCTAATAGGCTTGTGATTCCCCCTTGCTCTTGCTTTACTCTATCATATGCAATCCTGAATACATCACTTTTCGCTATGCGTATATTGCTGTCGCTTCTTGAATAAGTGGCTTGTCTTCAATTCTTGAAAGAAAAATTCGAAAAGTAAGACATTTTTTATATGGGAGAAAAAGTGTGCATAAGTTAGTCCATTACACCCTTAATCATTATTCAAATATAACTTTGCTAAGTACTGCCAAAATTCTCGCTATAAAAACTTTTTGAACATGATTGCATTTTGGTAACTCAACCTTAAAGCTCGAAAGATTCCTCAGTGGAAATCTATTTTTCGAGATTGGTAAGCATTGAAAAGAGCGAGAAAAATCATTAAAAAGAGCGAGAGAAATGCTTCTATAAATTACTCATAATACTGCAACAACGGCAAAATCCTAAGAAAATTGCTGCTAAAAGAAAATAACTGAAAATCGGACAGAACTTTTGAAACAGCCTAGTATTTGAATGCATGCGGTGATGACCGTTGATGAGCATGTAATGTGGACTCAGCATATGTTGTATTGGATAATGCTGCAGATAGACGAAACCAACAAGCGAAATTTGTAAGAAAGGTTTTTACATTTCATTTTATACTCGTGCGTGCAAGGTCCTTCAAACCTACATCGGAGTTAAAGCATAGCTTCAATTTGTTTCAATAGCACTAGCTTATTGAAGAGCTTTGCCCTTTCCTCGTTTACGCTTGCCAGTATTGGGTGAGCAAATTGTCCGCGCTAAATCGGTCTTGTTTTCGCTCATCCGATATCAGCAAATCGTTATTGAGAAAGAGACAGCTTTGCATCGAACACAATTACATGAAATAAAAACCCATTCATCAGACTCTGTGCAAACATTGACAAAAATTCTATCTGTTGTTTTGCTCTACAATTTACGGAGCCCTAATTTTTATGAAAACATTCTTTTTGAAAGGAAAAAATATAGCGAAAACGTCAAAACCATAGTTTTTGAATCATCTAGCTAGAGAAACTCAATTAACAATTTAGAAGAGGTTTTGAAAACAGGAAAGTAGCGAACGTTGCATACAAAGCCTTTTTATCTCCCCTTTCCACCTGAGATACAATGATTTTGAGACTAGCGGCTCCCAAGGGTCGCAATTACTAGTTTGGGGCAGATACCTGCACAGTCTTACGCTTGCAATTGAAGACTAGCAAATAATTTTCCATCTTCAAAGAATTTTGGCGTGATTCTCATAGTAGTAGAAACAAGATACCATGTACTGAAAGAAATAGCATTTAACAATGACTACTTATCTGCAGATCATCTCTGTTGCTTCTTGCAAATACCCAAACTTGAATCTCAGCTCCTGGACGTTATATTCTAAACTCAGATATCACTTCTATATCACCTCCAAAATTATCTGCCAATATCATCTCCGCGTACTTTTTGCAGAATTAGGAGAAGTATAGATAAGTGGAAGTGGGTAGAGGAACTAATGTCGCGGAAACAGGGCGGCCCTGCGATAATTTGCAATAAATGCGCACCTTAATCTGGCACGTAGGGCTTTTTGCTCAGGCAGTAAAACAGAACAAAAATAAACACAACATTAAAACAAAAAACAAAACACAAAAAACACAAAAAACTGAACACTCACAACAACACGCTTAACACAAAAACAACATTTTTCCAGAAGTCACCAATACAACAGCTCAGTTTAGAGCTATGTCGGTCAAACATATTAGACGAAGTGCTTTAGCCCAGTAACTATCTGGAGTTACCATTTCCTAAGTTTGACGGCTTTTTGATGGAAAAAAGATCGAAATATTCACGAATTCGATTACCCTAAAATCCCATAGATAAGAGCGGTTTAATTTACCGGTGAAAAATGAATTGGAAGAAATTGAAATTGAATGCAGTCACCCCTCTAACTTGATGGATGGATAAATAAAAACCAGAGAAGAAGTTTAGAAGAAGCTCCGCGCCTCAACTCTAAATCCCGCCCACTTAATAAACAATTCATATAGAAAAATAGCGATTTTAACGGAATTTCGGAATTTCTATATAAATTGTTTATTAAGTGGGCGGGGTTTAGAATTGAGGGGCGGAGCTTCCTCTAAACTTCTTCTCCGATTTTTATTTATCCATCCATCAAGTTAGAGGGGTGACTGTATTCAATTTCAATTTCTTCCAATTCATTTTCTCCTGTAAATTAAACCGCTCTTATCTATGGGATTTTAGGGTATTTGATCTTTGCAGGTTTCCAACGTTTGAGATTTGAATCTATTTAAAGACATAAGGTTGAAAAGCTTTGACAACAATCGCATATCTTCTCTGGAATTCACAAGTTTTTAAGAGCGTTATTAAGCACTAAAAATACGCTGATTGGTGTCCATCTGGCTATAAAAATCGCGCTTTTCTACACACATACGCCCCTCTACGCATCCCCTTGAATAGCAAGTAGGACGTTTCGAGGATATGTTGTGAGTAAATCTTTGACTTCGTTGTTTTCTTCTGTGGGAGCCTTGAAATGGTTTTTTGTTACAAAGTTCTTTGAGCAGCTCGTAGAACATGTGTTCGTTGCCGAAAATCTCGTCGCTCAAAAAATATCAACTGATTACATTTGCCTAGACCTCGCCAAATATTGCGACAAAATAGCGTGAGAGAATTCAGTATCCGTGTTTTTGGGGCGAGATCTCTTTTCCAAGATTTCATATTTTTCAATGGTGATCTAAATAGGAGGACTTGTTGACAACTTTTGAGACAACTTCTTTGTTGCTGTCGAAATTGATATTGAGAGAAAAGCTATGTTGTTACTAGTTACATCATTGTTATTGATGTTCCCCTATTTCCAAAACGCATTATGTTGATTTTAACGATCTTTTGAAATTTGTTTAGAGAAACTAATTGAAGCAAGTTTTTTTTTTCGAGAGGGTAGTAGAATGAAGTCTTATTATCCGAATGAGTCTTCGTGAGAAGGTGGGAGGATTTTGCAGCAAAAGCGTAGTAAAAAAAAAACTTCCTCATAATCTCGCATGGTTATGGCAGGACTTTCGAATAATGCTGAATGACTAGTGAAGTTTATCGCCCTCAAGCAGTTCTTCCTTTTTTAAAATGCGTTTTCACAAAATTGTTCGCAAAAAAGAGTGGGAAATTTATGTAGATATTCTTAATCACAACTAGACTTAATATTGTTCTGGCCCGGCCCGCTTTAGTACCATAGAAAATGCGTTGCTTCACAAAATGTCGTAATTAGTGTTGGTCTCAAACTTAGAGTGCAACTTTCAATTATCAAACAGGGCGTAGATGTGAATGAGGCATTGTGTATAAAACGCGCTCACTGCTGTTGACAGCTCTACAAGGATGTATCAGCTGTTGATCATTGCGGTAAGATCACACACAATATTTTATCATAACATCATTACTTCCTTTAGTTCCAAACAAGTTTGGCCATGACAGCTAATGAGACGACAATACCCATACCCTGCAACAGCACAAAACACTCTTTTCGCGACTCTTCTTATGACACTAACATAGATGAAGATCGAAATAGGCCGATTCCGGAACTCGACAAGAGCAACACGTGCTATCGCAGAAACATTGGAGGAATAGATATCGGCAGGACTGTAAGTGTAGAATGCTCAAGTTATCACACAGATTTATTCGGCTATGGTATAGATAAGCCCTTTTCACGGAATCGTCGAAGCAGATTATAATTGTCAGGATGCCATTGAAGGCATAATGGCAAATATCACCAAAAAACGGGTAAGTGACAAAGTGTGTTTTGGCTAATCATGATTAGTATAGGTGTAAAATTATGTGCATTTCAAGCAAATTTTTAAGAAAGTTACATAATGTTTAAAACAGACAAAACTTTTCAAAAAATCAGCAAATTTTCAGAGATACGATATTAGCTTAGAATATACTGCACATATTATCGCCTCCGAATATGCGAACGCTTATCTCAAGGAATGGGATGCTTATAACATGACACTTAACGAAGCGTTTCTGAGAGCAACTAATGAGATTGATGGAGAGGATGCTGCAAAAAAAATGCAAGAGATTGCCGAAAAAAAGAAGCCTGAAAATATGGCTGAGCATGTGAAAAACAAATTGGAACCCAGATACCCTTTATTCGTGGTGGTAGTTGTTTCGTGAGTATATTGTTGTTGCCATATCCTGGACAATAAATCACATTTAGGGTTACTGATTCAGTTGGAGATGCTTTCCTAAAAATTGCTGCAGAAATTCGTGCGCAAAGAACGGAGGTTAGTCAGGTTTTTCTTTCATAAAATGGCAAGCAAAGAAGATTATCGCCACAATTTTGTCCGTTTTGCAACTGAACAACTGAAAAATGAAAAGGGATTGAACGAAGAGGGCCGGCACCTACAACATGAGGCATGACCAAGGCTCGCCACAAGTGGCTTGCAGGCAAGCTGGATATCGTTTTTGGGACAAAAAGCAAAGGGGGTTTCGTTTTTGTGACCGAAGAGAAAACAAAATTGGCGACTTCGCGACGTTTTTTTAGTCGACTTTTCGTTTTTTGAGGATTTTGGTGAACTTTTCAGGTTTTTAAAGGAAATTTGGTTGAGGATCAAAGGGGACTTCGTAAAAATTCCCAAAAGTCAAGGGGGACCTCGTTTTTTCCATTTTCATCTAGCCACCTCGTGCCGAGCCCTGGGCATGTCAAGCATTTATTTTCTCAAATAACTGTTATGAAAAACGCAGTTCCATATTCACATCGGTAGATTTTTTGTGTTTGGGGATAAAGTCGGTGTCTGAATGCTTCGCACCTTTACATTAGAGGAGAAATGTTGGAGGATCGGAAACAAAAGTAATCATCTTCTAGCCTTGCACATGCTAACAGGGCGTGGGTGAGGGCGCGCTATGAATGAGAAATTCCTGACTTTTTGTAAAAAAAAACTTTATTGATATTGTCTTCGAATGCTCACCCTTGTATGCAGTAAAACATACACTGGAAATAGAAACTAAAATCTACTATCTCGATGGTTTTAGTTTACGATTTATAACAGAAGATTTTTGCTCGTCGCGAATGCTATTAGCAAAGCTTTCGCAAAGAGTGCTACGATGTAGTGGAGGTGTGTTTTGTAATCACAGAACTGACAGTCACAAAGAATTCAACCCCCACTCAACCAACAGATTTGCATAATTAAGGTCGTATGTGTGACTGCAAAACTCTGTATTGCAAACTAGGGATAAAAGTACTTTGAACCACCACAAGAATAAGGCCGGTGATTTTATGCGCCCACAATAACGATGAAATATTCTTTACAATAACAATTTTTTGCATTGCGCCGCTGCTTGATACAGTTTCCGTAGGCTGCATCCAGGGTTTCTTGTGCCAGCATTGGAACGGAGCCATGCTAGCACAGCTCTTAGCACCGGCCCAACGAAACCTACTGGCTCAAGGGTACTTGATGAAGTCCCTGTTGGGTTCAATGCTGGTGTTCTACCTGTACAGTAGTAGTAGAATCCCAGGATTTCCGTTTGGTGGAAGCGAGATCACAAAAAAATTTTTCGAGTAAAGGTGTGGCTTAGCCGCGGCCTTTTTTTAAATTTTTTGGAATGCCTCCAAATTTTTTTCCAGCCCATCTCAGGGCCTGGCACCAGCTGGCACGGGGCAAGCTGGATATCGTTTTTGGAGCAAAAAGCAAAGGGGGTTTCGTTTTTGTGGGCGAAGAGATACGCAAAATTAGCGACTGCGACCTTTATTTTTTAGTCGACGTTTCGTTTTTGGGGGGTTTTTTAGGATTTCAGAGGGGATATCGTTGAGAATCGAAGGGGACTTCGTAAAAATTCCCAAAACTCAAGGGGGACTTCGTAAAAATTAGCAAATTTCAAGGAGGACTTCGTTTTGAAAATTCCCTGGTGCCAGCCCGTGCCGAGCCCTGGCCCATCTCCCCATAACTGTGGAAAAAAAGAGGCTGGCTACCGCCTTGGATAAGTTTTTTGTAAGGCTAATTTGAATTTTCGAAAAAAACTGAAAATGATTTTGAGTATTCAAGAAAACAAGTCACTTGCGCTTTATAACTGCATTTTAACTGCGTTTTATAACTTATGTAAAAAAAAATTTGCGACCCATTCTCGGTTCGGCACTGTTGTTAGGAAGTTTTTTTGCCTGAAGGTTTTTTCTATTTAGCTCTTTGTATCTATCCTACTCAACTTTTGTCACACGTTTGAGAGAATCTCCTCTACCATTGTCATGTTCTCACACGTAACCGGTGCTTTTCGGTTGGACCCTTTTTTTCTCAAAATGCTGATACAAAGTTTGCATTTCCCAATAAGCGAATCAGCTCACTTTCCATAGACGGTTTGAATTCTGAAATGACTTGCTGGTCTAACAGTTAATCGGCTCTATCATCGCTTTTGCTCAGCGAAGTACCCTAAATTACCATGGCGGTTCACACATGATACGTGTATAGAGACACTCGGTTCGCAACTTTCATCGTTTAATTGTACAAACGGCATTTATCATCCATAACCGGATGCACATTTATTTTTTGCAAACATCTTGAAAACAAAGTCCCAATACAAATGCTTCTGGCGAATAAGATAAGAGATACAAGGTAATATAAAAGAATCACAGACTTCCAGGCATTATTTTACGCGTCGGATGGGTACGGATGCAGTTTTGCACGATTTCTCACTAGTAGTGCCAATAAACAGGGACTAATACTTGGATGCGTACCCCGCAATCTCACATGTACTTTGGTGGAAGTGCGTCGCGATGGCTCACCACACGTCAAAAAAGAAGGAACACCTCGATATTTAGAATCTTGGCGGTACAATAGTACAGTATCTCCAACAACTACAACAACTAACCAATCTTAGATTGCTTTTTTTGTTTCTTTCTCCAGGCCGATATTCTAATAAATGTTTTGTATTCTTGCTCTATGCAGTAAAGCTTTTTTCTATTTCATCAGCGTCATCTGTCTAGTAGCTGTCAAGAAAACACAATCTGATTTTCTCAGGTCTGTGCTGGACTTTGTTTTTGGGGTGGAAAATAGGGAATATCGTGCGATATTTTTCTACATGTACATATTAGGTGGGACCAAAAGTCGTTCGCCAGGCACTCAAAAAATCATAACTTCTTCTCAACTCGATGGATTTTTTTGAATTTATATTTATCTGTAAGAGGATTCACTGGCTTTACGGCATTACCTTTGCCATAAATTGGAATGGGAAAGTTTGAGAATTAGAAGCAAGTAAAGGAAAATTACTCAAGCTTGGCATTTTTCAAGGTCACAAAAAAAATCTGAAAGTTTTTTTGTACGATAGAGAAGATTATGCTTTTTACTACAGCATCTTGCCCAAGAGTTAAGACGAAAAATTCGGAAGATAGAAGCAAATGAAAATAGTTCAGTTTTGCAATTTTTGAGCATGCTCAAAAATGCCTAAAAACGTCACAGAAAAGAGTGAAAGTCATAAAGCTGGGTTTTGTGACCTTTTCTTTCTTGCTGAATGAAAATCGTACCAATCAAGAGTCATTTTGATTTCTGTAATAATTCCGGATTTTTGTGTCTGCGTCTTCCACGAAAATCAAAATTGCTTCCGATTGGCACGATTTTCATACACCTAGAAGGAGAAGGTCACAAACTCTATGTTCATGACTTTCTTGTCTTTTCTGTGACTTTTAGGCTTTTCTGAGCATGCTCATAAATTGCAAACGATCAAATCTCTTTAGTTGCTTCTAACTCTCAATGTTTTTCATTTCAATTTGTGCGAAAGGGACTACAATAAAGAAGATTTTCTCTATCAAGTAAAAATACTTTTAGAATTTCCTGCTTGTTAAATGAAAATTCAATTTCCTTCACTTGCTTCTAACTTTTAAGCTTTCTTATTCCAATTCATCTCAAGCCACTGTTGTAGAGAGAATGGTTTCCTCTTCCAGATGAACATAAATTCAAAGAAATCCATCAAGTCGAAGAGAAGTTATGATTTTTTGAAAACCTGATAAACGAACTTTTGGTACCACCTAATACGAAGCTACAGACAAGTGTATCTGCTTCAGATATGGACTAGTTTTTCCTTTCCTAAAGTCTGAATTAATGCAATGTTCAACGGCTTGTTTTTAGCGCAAACGCAATCACATAACAACGAATATTGACTACCATATAAGTATCCCTTAATATTACATAGTAAGAAAAACTGAGTAGTCTTCTTGAAACCACATCAGTTCTTGGATCTACTTTGAATAGCTGGCGAGGGGTCGTCATTAAGCAACAAGGTACAGGTCATACACAAGGTATCTTTAAATATGTATATGCCCTTTTGTTATCTCTCTCGCTATTAAACCTTTGTCAAATAATATTATAGAGGACTACTGCAGGACGAAGGCGCAGAAGCAGTATAGTTAAGCGGGCGGGCGCGAAATTGGCGCGCGCGTTCTCACCGTTGTGAACGCCGCGAATACCGAAATGTTTATGGGGATAAGACGGCAACCCTACGATGATGCCAATCCCCTCATACTCGCGTTGTAATCGTTAATCTTTGGTGTGCTTAAAGGCAGTGGATCGGCAAAATCCAACAACTAGGCTCCTTATCGCCCCACTATGAAAACAGTGCAATCCCGGTTGCACAGCATGCTTTCCCTGCCGAGAAAATCGCTCTCGAATTTACACGCGCAGGCCAATCTTACACGCATCTGGACGAGTTGGCAATTTCCTTCTCACCACTAAAGACCGCCGCAACGCCATAACCATTGGGTCCTGCCACGGTTTAGCGTCATCGGCCTTGCTCCACTCGTCCAATATCAAAGGGAAGGGCATTGAAAAACGTTCATTTTCGCCGTTTTCAAGCTTTCAAAAGTGGATTTTCGGGATCAGCGTATTGAAAAACCCCAGGTAAGCGCAAATTTGACTAGGTTGAGATTTGCCGAGTCATTGACTTTAAAGGCAGCGTCCAGGCAAATCTGGACAATGGGGTTCTCACTTGAATGTTACTTTGGGGCCCTTACTAAGCCACTGCCCAACCGGCAGCTCAGGCAGTGCACTGACGGCTGAGACATTCGTCTCGAAACTGAGTTGCGGGATCGTATTTCGCATGAAATCATGGCGCAACCCATCAATTTCGAGCGAGGACCCATGGGTTTGCGCCATGAACCCATGCGAAATACGATCGCGGAGTCCAGTTTCGAGGCGAATGCCTCAGCCGTTAAAGCACTACCTCAGCCGCCGGTTGTGCAGTGGCTTAGTTAGGGCCAAAAAACTACAATTCACGTGAGAGCCCCATATGTCCAAATTTGCCTGCTTCTTGCAGCTTGATGGAATAAACTGGCCTCATTATGCAGCTTCCGCAGAGGAGCCTTTCACCATTTACATCATGATAGACGACTTCGATTTCCATGAGGCATGCAAAGAACTATATTTTTTAGTTTTTTAGTTTTGTACTAAATTTTCATCTTGCGAAAATGTTGAAGTTTGATTGGTAGCCATTACAGCCAAACAAACTGCAGATTATCTGCATTACAAGGATATGCGTGGTTGTCTGCATGCGTACACCCTCTAACTCACCAACCAGAATTTCAAAGTATCGTCGACTCGTTGACCGCACGGACTACTCAAACCCTGCGGACCACGCGCGGCGCGGCTGCATTGTCGCTAGAGCACGACGGGTGGGGGAACGAAAGCCGCCAGGTCCAGCCGCCTCCGCGGACTGCTGGTCCTGGAACGACATGCAACAACGCTGCGAAAGGACCAGCTGGCCGCGAAAGGCGGTTGGACCTGGCGGCTTTCGTTCCCCCACCCGAGCACGACTTGTACCATGGCGATTTTTTACTGCAGCAAGCGTTTTACCTTGCAGCGCGTGCTTCGCAGCGATGTCCATCCGTGCCCAGTTCGGTCAACGAATCAACTATATCTATTCCTGCGGCTTACTTGGCACTAACTCACAAGGGAACGATACTTTGTCTCCGTGGCCTTTTGAGATGAATTGTATACCATCACACTCGTTTCAAAACGCTGATTCCGAATCCGACCTCGGTTTCTGCTAACCCTTTCTGTTGAAGAAGTTATGAAGGATCTCTGCGCCAAGTTTGGCCGCCCAAGGGAACTAATTAGGCACATCAGTACCGTCAGCGCGCTATGGTGTAGTGATCAATGCGATAGCCACAGTTGATGCAGGTGAGTAAATAGTAACCATTTTGATTCGTAATTAGTAATCATTGTTTCCAATTTTCCACCTTTTTGTGAAGAGTTAGGGTATGCATTTACCTCGAGGATGTCCAACTTTACAAATAAAAAACGTAATTAAGCCAATGCAAAACTGAAAAAACACAAAAGGAGTCGAAACCTGCATCAACTTTTGAGGTTATCACACTGACCACTACCACAGCTTACCGGCGGTGTTGGTGTGCTTATCGTATGTTCCTCGGACGGCTGAATCTGGCGCGAAAATCCCGCATAACTTCTTTCAGAGAAATGATTAACAGAAGTGAGAGTCAGATTCGGAATCGGAATCATTCCAAGACGAGTTTAACGGTACACATTTCATCTCAAACGGCCATGGACGCTAAGCTTAGCTGCAGTTTACCTGAATTAAGTCCGCCGAGGTCAATTTCGGTTTTTGGTAGTTCCTTGCCATGTTAATTTATAGACCATAGACTGGCGATGTTTCTGCACCGTTCCAGGCTAGACCGTTCTTTCCTATTATGCTTGCTGTTTATTCATCTTGCTTCGTACTTGTTTGTGCAACGTCACACATGCCAAAAACTGTAGAAGCTTCGAGAAAGCATGTGTAAGAATTACCATTCTACGTAAAAAGGCTACCGCGATGCTTTTGTCGTCAGGTTTGAGCCTCTTCTATCATTATCAAAGCTTATCCCTACATATCTACTTATTGCTTCCTATCAATTGCCTCCACTCTCTCCTGTGATTGTATCAATTTACTTAATGGCTTAAATTTTGAAATTTTGTTTTTAAATTTGAAATTTTTATTTTTTTTAAAAATAAATTATTGATAAATTTGAAAAATTTCATTTTTTCTTCTTCCCCCTATTTCACTCTGTTGATGGATGAAGTTTTCAAAAAAGTGCGATTTAAAAATCTTATATATAAAGCCGAATGTCTGTTTGTCTGTATGTATGTCTGTATGTATGTCTGCGTGTACGTACGATCCGAATAGAAAATTCCATTTCTGAATCGATCCGGACCAAACTTGGCACACATACACTTCGGGCCCCGGCGGGTGTCATAGGCTACTTTTCGTCATCGATCGATATCGATTTTATCGATTTTTTGCAAAATTCGAGCTACGGGGCTGGGAGTTGGCACAGGGGGGTAATCGAGCATGCTGATTACAAGTATGTTATTGACAGGGCCGGGCGGAGCCGGGTTTGCTGACTAGTTTCGAATAAAACTTTCTTCAGTGAGCCCATGTCAATTTTTCTAGGTCCAGCTTAAATCTATATTGTCTGAAACTGAATGCTAGAACAGGCTAGCATCTCTGACGTCTGAAAATCTGCCTACGCTGTAGTGGCTTCCAGTGACAATGTATTCTCAATAAATCCTCAGGTGGCTATTCTTTATTGGACACATGCTCTAGCAAGATTTTCAGTAAAATTTTGTAAGCGATGTAAAGGCACTTTGACTTAAAGACTTGTACTTTGTGTACTATATGTTCAGAATTTTTAGCAGCAGAGAGTTCATGGAACACTTGTTTTTGGTTTCCTGAAGCACAAAAGGTTCAGGAAATGTTTGTAGCGATCCTCAATTACTTTCTGTTTCCAACAATAAGTTGAGTGGTGTGAGTCCAAATAGTCAGGTCTAAGCGTAGGACAAACTTTTTTTGAACTTATCTCACATCTGATCGTAATAAAATTCCATACAGTGATCTAGGAAGTACGATTTCGTGGGTTGAAAACGACTAACCAAAGACTATTCACACCATCAAAACAAGCCTAGAGAATGTCTTGTTTGCTGTCCTACCACGTACTTTTGCACAATTGATGTCAAAATTAAAACTAAGCAGATATTGAAAGCATTGTTAAATGTATCAGTGCAGGTTGAAAGCACTAAATTGATTCTCTGCAACGGACTATCAATGAATTTATGTAAGCACCACAAACAAAATTCGATAATGAAGGGAATTTAAACTTCTAGTGGCAAATAAAAGAATGCAGTATAATGTTTGTGTTAGCATCGCAACTATTCATAAATAAGTTCACATAGGTGATGCAACATAACTTTGGTTTGTTAGAATGTGGCGCATTCAATCTTTCATTCATTCTGGAACTTTTTGGTATTATGAACTTTCTACAAATGCAGCCATTTTTGGCGAATTCTCTTTTAGGTTTATGTTACGAGAGAAATAGAAATATGGTCTCAGCCACGCACTCCGAAAAATTTTTTGAGATGCTCACCAAAATTTTCGGGGAACGGGATTTAACTACCCAGAGAGGTATGCCGCCATGTATTTAGCAGGGGACATGAGATGTCATGAACTGTCAGCAATGCTAATTTGCACCCAACTTGCACCGAAGACAAGCAGATTTTGCTCACGACACATACGACATCATCCTACAGTGTACGAAACCGGAATTTCATTGAAATTTGACTTAATGTTCAGTGTGAAATTAGTCCAGTTAGGGTAAAAATTTGTATTTAGGGGTAATCTGCCATGCTGGTTCTAAATGTGATGGTGGTTTTGCGTGAAAATGAAACCGAGCTTCGTGATGGGATTGAAGTCAATGTTCAGTGGCGATATTTGGCAAATCAGAATAAAAACTTGGATTTGGGGGTTTCTAAGGGTGCTCTTAACGAATATGATGACGGTTCAGTACAAATTCACAAATCCTTTTTCCAAAGTCCTGGAAGCACCGAATGCAGAATTTTCAGCAATCTTGTCTGAATTTTTGTGTTCTTTGTAAACACCTTTTCGCAAGTGTTGATAATATTGATCGAGTTTGGGATTAAAGAAATGTGCCAAGTTTGCAACTACCAGGGTGTCCCTCTAAATTTACGCATTCGAGTTGTTCAGATTCTCAAGATCATAGATTGTTAAATTCCATTTCTTTTTTTACTGAGTATAATATGTTTCCTTTAGCAATATTGCCAACAATTTCGTTTCGATTAGTAGTTCAGAATAAGTCTGGCTTCACCTTTGCTGAATTAAAACCTCAATTTTCAGCAGTCCAACAAAAATTATTTGATTTTTTACTATTTTATCAAAACCAAACAGCTTGCGCAGTATTCTATTTTTCTATACAACATCAAAGAAAGAGGGCCTACGTTCAAGAAGGGATAAACAAGTTATGAGAGGGGTTTGCGAAAATCATGTGCAAACTTAAAAGTTGATGAATTCTGACTACACTGATCTTTTTGCGGGAAAGGCATCGTTGCATAAATTTATTTCTCTTCTTCTAAAATCATTTTGTCATATTTGCCAAGGAAATTTTTTGATTTCCAAGCCTGATGTCTTTGTGGAGAAACAACAAACGCTTACTCACGCCGAATAGCTGTAAGTTAAGTTGGAAAGCGATTTCGCATTTTCGACCACTCGCCAAATTCGTTAATAAAAATTCACAGATATCAAGCACGACTCGATGCGTTTTTCATCTCTTTTAGAACGGTCATGTTGACAAATTGTAATCTTATGCGATATCCAGAAAAGTGCTGCAGTTTTAGGCTGGTTTCCACTACCTCGCCTAAATCAAACTATTTATAGGTGTTGTTCCAAACTTGCTGCAAATGATTGTGTACGCTTTGACTGCACTGGCTTGGCAGCTAGAAGGCGGGGCTTTGTGACCTAATTAAGGCTAGGTAATGATCAGAGGGCACGAGCGGCAGACTGCGTAGCGGGCGCGAGCCTCAATCAGGGCGGTATCTAACAACACTCACTCGCTATGCGGGCCATTGTTAAGGAGAGCGCACAGGCGAGAGTGCCCTTCCCGCGATTTATGGAAGTCTGGGAACCGGCCCAAACGGGCAGCGCCGCCCGAATTGTCGAGATGGGGAACTGCTGCCCGACTGCAGTGCTCGACATGCAAAACTTGCCAGATCGGACCATATTCTTCAATAGACAGGAGCCCGGTCACTAGCTTGGCTTCATATATCGCAGGCGCCAGTGCCCGCGCATGTACGGGCTGTTACTTGTAGGGGAACCCATTCCTACACAGGGATTGATAAATACCGCCCCCAGGTTACAAAGCCCTCCTTCTAGAAGCCAAGCCAGTTGGATCAAAGGCTAGCACACAAACAGAGCAAAACCAAAGTACACATATCCTCCAGACTTCTAGCTAACCATTTTCAAACTTTAAAAAGAGTTTTATTGGTTCTTGCATGGTCACATCCAACATATCAGACCATTTGAAGAGTGAAACTTGACAGCACTGTACAATTGGATTGAATATCAAAGCGTTGAACCCCTCAAATTACAATATTCAAAAGCTGAAGTGCTGTCACTCTCTATACACTCTTTGTTAGCAACTCTGAAAAAAGATTTAGCAAAGCCCTGAAAGCCGATAGAAAAAAAAACTGCAACAAAAAGCTCCTTTCTGCTTCATTTGTATGACTGCGCCAGTGGCGTACCCATAACTTCCGTTTCAGGGGGGGGGGAGCAAAAATGATGAACTCCGAAAAAATTTTTTAGATGTCCCTTGAAATTTTAACGGGCCCATAACCCCGATATTTTAGGAAATGGGGACATGATAGCTGCCACGCCCCCAAAAAGATTTTTTATAGGGCTAAACTTGAGATTCAAAAAATTCTAAAAAATTATTATCTTTCAAGAAATTAAAATCGATTTCAATTATCTACAAGTATAAACAAGCCATTCGCACAATTTGATAACTCGTGTAAGTAACTTTTAAAAATTTCGGACCAATCTGAGGGAGGGGAGGGGGGACGTCGGATGGTTTGAAAGGAAGCATAACCATTTAAAGAGAGAAGAAAAGCCACGTCGAGTTATTAAAACCTTCAAGAAATTTTTCTTCTCCGGCTTGTGGCGGTTCCTTAAAAAGAATGATTTTCCTTAATAAGAAACTCAGTGCAACGAATTGCTGTGATACATTACACTGAATTTCCTGTTTGCATTTTATGCTTGAATATCAGGGCAGATCAAAAACAACCCACAGTTGGTACTTTGGTAACTTCCCCAACTTTTGATGGTGGTGGAGGGGTTTGTTTAGCGCAGAAAGTTTCAGAGGGATGCAAAGCCGAAATTTTGAGGAAAACTATCGTTATCCTTAGTGTGCTGGTAGGCGAAAATATGGATAAACAGGATTGAATTCATTTTATACTGATCTGATCACTGAAAGCATCGGAAAAGCTTAAAATAATGAGGAAGATTTGAAGAGCGGTAGAAGTAATCTTCTCAAAATCTAATTGACTATTAGTCAAGCTTGGATTTGACGGAAGGAAACTATAGCAGGATAGTAGCTCCTGATTAGCTCTACATTCCATATTGTTCATACATCTTTTAAAAAAATTCTAGCATGTAGTGAATTGTTTTCCTTGAAATTGTGATGGGCCATTGGAAGTTCTTCAGTATGATTGGGAACTAGGTGATTTTGTTATGAATGTTCCCTTTTTTGAATTAACGACTGGGGCGAGAAGCACAAGTACAGGTATCAACAATATGAAACATCTGTACCTTGTTATCAGTGGCGTATCCAGGATTTCGGGTCGGGGGGGGGGCGACAAGATTTTTCTGATGAAGGTGCGTGGCATCAGCCACGCACTCCAAAAAATTTTCTGGGATGTTTCCCAAAATTTTTCCGGGCCCATAATCCTGTCAGGATAAAGGTACATGACGCCTTTACCTGATGTGTAGCGGGTTTACATAAGTCTTTCTCTAATATTTATTATATAAGATATATACAAAAGAGGAAAGGGAAAGGGGGAGAAGGCACCGGCTTCTGCCGGCGGGCGGAGGTCACTGTCAGAGGTTCGTTATCTTAGGCCAACCTCCATCGCGAGCAGCTGTTGGGTCATAGTTGCATCCCGACATCTCCATTCCTTCAGAAAGCTCGTCCTCGAGCTTGTTCGGCTGTTGTTGATCGTCTTCCGATTTACGTGTGTAAGGAGTACACGTGTTACTGCGAGACCATAGAGAACTTCGATTTGGGTACTATTATCTTCAGGCTGATTGAGTGGAGCAGTTGGTTTAGGCGGACTGGATAACCAGACAGCGACCTTCACCTCATCCTAGGGTTACAGAGTGAGCTTGTCCTCAAGCGGATATATATATATATATATATATACGGAATGAACGGTGTGACCTAGGGGACTGCTTGGGAGAGACAGTAGCATGTAGTTGTAGGAAGTGAACAGGCGTATTATAGCCGGAAATTGACGAATAGGAAAGTTAGCGTGGAGATTTATAGGAGTACTAGCTGGCTTACCCGGCTCCGCCGTATCCGGACCAAACTTGGCACACATACACTTCGGGCCCCGGCGGGTGTCGCAGTCCACTTTTCGTTATCGATCGATGTCGATTTTACCGATTTTTATCGATTTTTTTGCAGAGTTCACCTACAGGGCTAGTTGGCACAGGGGGGGGAAGTGAGCATGGGGATTCCGAATACAATATTAGTTTCCAGAATTATCGATTACTTTTATTGATCTTATCGATTTTTTGTAAATTTTGACATGCGAGGCTGGGATTTTGCACAGGGGGTAATCGAGCATGCTGATTACGAACACAATATTAGTTTTCAGGATCGTCCATTACTTTTATCGATTTTATCGATTTTTTTGTAAAGTTTGACCTGCGGGGCTGGGAGTTTGCACAGGGGGTAATCGAGCATGCAGATTACGAATACAATATTAGTTTTCAAGATCATCCATTACTTTTATCGATTTTATCGATTTTTTGAAAATTCGAGCTAGGGGGCTGGAATTTGGCACAGGGGTGTAATAGCATGCTGATCACCCCCCTTGGGGATGATCAGCATGCTCGATTACCCCCCTGTGCCAACTCCCAGCCCCCTAGCTCAAACTTTGCAAAAAAATCGATAAAATCGATAAAAGTAATCGATAATCCCGAAAACCAATATTGTATTCGGAATCAGCATGCTCGATTACCCCCCTGTGCCAGCTCCCAGCCCCGTAGCTCAAACTTTGCAAAAAAATCGATAAAATCGATAAAAGTAATCGATAATCCTGAAAACCAATATTGTATTCGGAATCCCCATGCTCGATTACCCCCCTGTGCCAACTCCCAGCCCCGTAGGTGAACTCAGCAAAAAAATCGATAAAAATCGATAAAATCGATATCGATCGATGACGAAAAGTAGCCTATGACACCCGCCGGGGCCCGTAGTGTATGTGTGCCAAGTTTGGTCCGGATCGGTTCAGAAATGGAATTTTCTATTCGGAACATACGTACAGACAGACATACAGACAGACATACATACAGACATTCAGCTTTATATATAAGATAATGTGACCGGTATTTGAATGTTGATATGACGAAGTTATGGGTTGAAGGGCACTTATTGTAGAACGTGTTAATGAAAAAAATAGCGTTGTGAGCAGAAATTACATAGTTAACAAAGTATTGGGCGATATTGGATAACATTAGTAATTCTAAAGTTATGTTTTACATAAAATAGTCAAGCTACATGCGGAATTTTAGGACGTGTGATATAATAAGGCACTGTATAATTTAAACTAAGTGACATATGGTTATACATCATATAAATAATGCAATTATTCAGAGATTGGAGAGGAAGATTCAGATGCAGAATTGAGCACAACAAACTGTGTTTAATTCAACATAGTGGCAGATTTTGAGTGTTAGAGAAATGGGAAATTTTTTTTTCGCTGCCTAGCACAAAATATTTTTTCCATTCTTTGAACTGCCGGTTCAAAAAAATCTGTGCTTATAGATAATCGCAGCGGTGCGGCAAATAAGTGTAAACAAACTCACGTTGAGAAATATCCCGACAGCAAAAGAAAAAGTAAAACTCTGATAGTCGGATTTTTTCCAAACTGAGTTGCATAAAATCGTCTTGCCGTCTTGCTACCAAATTCAAGACTACATTCTTGAACAAAACAAACATGATGTCGTTCATGTTCTAATGTTTCCTTTTTTTAATTGTTTTTTTATTTTGAAATAGTGCGTTTTTGGAAGCATTAGCCCATTTTCGACATAGACGATATGAAAATGCAAACCAAATCATACAAAATGAATTAACAGTACATTATGGCACAGTAAATTGTACGAATAGAACGCTTCCACTTCAGAAATTACGATATGTAGCTTTTGAGTTATAAGTATAAGAACTTCAGCGGAAATGATCTTAACATCTTGTGTTGTAATTCACGACTAATTTGCAATCTATGAAAGCTATCTATATTTCTTCAACGTCCAGATCCAGTATAGAAAATTCTATGGTATGATTGTTCCTGAATTCTGCTGAAATCTGTAAAGGAATCATCACCATCGTTTTCTAGGGAAAAAAACGAGGACTGGGTGACGTGAAACGTTCTGAACAGTTTCTTTTTCATTCCCAGGAATGAATTTCAGTGTGACAAAAAACTATGCCTTCCGTCGCTTATGGTCAACTTCGGCTGATCACCTATCAAAAAAGTGCGGTCATTGCTTCCGATCAGAATATCAATCTGGATATCTCAACATGTTCAGAAGCACTAAGGATTTTTTTTTGCAAACAGCAAGTTATTTCTTCTGTGAAGCGTTTTAGTTGAAAGAGAATTGTTCTCTGAAAACAATCTCCATTCAGCTACAAGTAATATTTTCTGAAAATATTTTTAATTGTAGTTCTGATTGCTACGTTTAACAACGTAATGCAGACTTGGTTTGTGCAATTGCAC
The DNA here is from genome assembly GCA_958299035.1 of Cylicocyclus nassatus. Classification (NCBI taxonomy): domain Eukaryota; kingdom Metazoa; phylum Nematoda; class Chromadorea; order Rhabditida; family Strongylidae; genus Cylicocyclus; species Cylicocyclus nassatus. The sequence continues at coordinate 10,155,659 of CATQJL010000223.1, forward strand.
AAAAATGGAGGAACTGCTATATTCCAATGTTCTTACCAATAGTGTGTCCATTGATTCGAATCAAAGTCATGAGCGCGGTTTTCAATGAACTATTACAATCAATGCATGTTTTACAACCATTTTGCGAGCTTCTTCGCTATTTGAGTGTATGGTCACAGCTCTTATCCAGAAATGCTGAGGCAACGCGATGTGAATTACTTAGAAAAAAAACTTTTTGCTCTTTCGGGTTGTCAAACTCAAAAAGTCAATGCAAACAGGGCGATGAACGCATTTTGTAAAGAATTTTTTTTCATCAGATTTGTGCACAATCAATAGAAAAAATTACGTCATGGAAACAACTCGAAATCTTTCAAAAAAAAAACGTTCATCCAGAAACATAGTCTTCCTGACTAAACTGCCAACGCTACCTATTAAATTTTCTTAACATGCAGAAACTGAGCTTGTTACTGTCGTTGAATTCAGAGGTGAGAAAGCAGTAAATAGTAATTTTAGACTTTATGCTAGCCTTGCTCACACATCTCAAAAGTAGTCCGATCTGCAAAAAAAGTGTCATTTTATCACTTGGTATATGTAACGACGACGTTTGTGGTGTAAAAAAATACATTTGGATTGAGAAATCAAAGGGAAAAGCTCTTTTTTTCTGTTCGGTAGAATTGATAGTTTTGGATTTTTCAGTAGCTCATATTGTAAGGCACCTGAAAATGTTTGTGATAAGATTGATATCGAAATTTTTGCAAAATTCAGTAAGTTTATTTGAAAATTGATTGCGTCATGGAATTTTGGGTTCTGCTCTTTTTGCTTCTAAATTAGATTGAATTGAAATTTTTGTCTTTTTGATAAAGGTGATTATAACCTTGCTGGCTTTTTTTGGAGAGAAACCAGACCAGCGAAGGTTGTACATTTCATATCATCCTCTAAAAAAATTTTCTTTTTCATCACGATGTTCAAAAAAATATAAACTAAGTTCTTATTTTGAAAATGTCTTTTTTGAAAATTTCTTCTCAGTTTGAGAATGTTCTCAAAGTATTCTTTCTTTATGAATGCTTCTGCAAAAGAATTAGAGGTTGCTCTGATGGATGTCAAATTTCGGAAGTAATGGATGACTGAGAAGTTAGTAGCTCTTGTAAAAAAAATGATTTCAAGTTGGGAATCTCGCTGTCAAAATATGAATGTGAGTTTTTGTGATTTTACAGTCCAAAGTTCCTTTCGATCGAGATCAGTCATGTACTAATGAATGTTCGAAAAGAAAAACTGAAAATAAGAAAGTTTGCTTTCGAATCTGTTGTACCAATTTGATATTTTCGTAAGGTTCAATCTAGAACTAAGAAAATGCCTGGTTTTTCTTTTCGAAGTTACATGTGGAAGTGCAGGTAACCCCTGCAAAAATGTTTTTTATAACAACATTTTTGAGTTTCGATTGGTTTAGACATTACATAATCAATATCAAGCCGGAGTTTGAGGAAAGAATTTTGAAGAATTGATTTCATGTGGATTGGTGTATTTCCTAAGCGAAATATTTGATCTGTTCTGGTATAAGGACTAATCTGAATAGTAGTTTCTTCCTGAATGCATTTTTATGATGACGAGAAAAAACTTCTAGCAATTTTTTGAAAAAAATTATGGAAAGTTCCAAATTTGTTAGAAACTTTATCTCTTTCAATTTCAGAACCGTCAGCAGAAATGTTCTCTGAAAACAATTCTACTTCACGTTACGCCAAATACTATGTGAACATACTAAGCGTTGGGAATGATCTGAAAACTACTAAAAAGGAAAAAAATGCTTGTTTGTGTTACAACCGCATTTTACATATACCAGCAATTGCTTGAAATTTCTGATGTAGATCAAAAGAGAAAAGAAAGTGCAGTGTTTTCGCAAAATTGTTCAGCCTCATAGAAGCTACACTTTTTTAATATCAATTCTGTATTTCAGAAACCTTGTGAAGCAAAACCCTAAAAGTAGGTTGTGCAAAATTTTTAGTTTTTTTTTCAGACTTACATCAAAGTTAAAAAATTGTCAGTTCTAAGCAAATGTATATGCAAGCACAGTGTAGCTGATGCATAGAGTTGCAATACAGGGTGTCCCAAAAGTAAGTACACACTTTTTAATCGTCAATATCTCTCTTCCCAATGGGTCTTTTCTTGCCATTTGAGCACCATTCTGTAGAGGAGGCTTCAACTTAGATTTGTAGTATCGGTCGCATCACCGATCGCTCTTCGTTACTGTAGGATTACTGTAGGAACTTCGACAAGGATTTTAAACCATTGGAAGCCATATTCTGCCTCGAAACAAAACTGAACAAGCCAAAAACTCTTATACTATGGTAGTGGAAGTCGCTTTCCACATTACTTTAATGCTTTTTTCCCAAAGTTATCCCAACTAGACCGCATTAACCGAATTCCGAGTATTTGTCAAAAATGTGATTACACCGTCAAAAAAGCTGAAAACACTGGTAAAAAGTTGTGTAATAGAATCAGCATGCGGAAAACCCTAGTACACAATTTTTCAGATTTTTTTGAAAAAAATTTTGCCAGATGGCATATTCCACAATGGTTCCACATGTTGAAAGTTCTTACCGTAATCCTACAGTAACGAAGAGAGATCGCTTATTTGATAGATACTGTAAATTTAAGTTGAAACCTTCTCTACAGAATGGTGCTTAACGGCTAGCAAAGACCTATTGGGAAGAGAGATATTGACGATTGAGAAGTGTGTACTTATTCTTGAGACACCCTGTATTTCAAATGCATGGCGTTTACAAGAATGAAATTTTCGAGAGTGTTTTGAGGTTGAAATAGATAACAAAGCGATTTGTTTCCTTTTTTCGGTTTTTTGTTTTCTTTTTCCAAAGCATTTCAAGAAAGTTTCAATCCGAAACTGGCGTCAGGTCGTTTCTCATTAAAGAAATGTGTGTGCAGTTTGAGTTGAAGAGGAAATTGATTGGAGGCTCGAGATAGAGTAGACGTGGTAGGAGCAAAAAAATGTGATTAAGAGCATCAGCATGTACAAAAACTCAAAAAAACACTTCCAAACTTTTAATCATTCAAGGAAGTTTTTCACTTAGTCACTTGGTGAAAAAACGCTGTTCTAATTTTTTTCTTGTAAAATTCTGAGGCTTTTTGAGCTGAAAGTATGCCAATTTTATTTTTGAGGAAAAGGTGCTACCGCAAATGTGATAACATATTATTATCTCTATATCTGACATTTCCAACCTTGGAGCAATGTAAATTAAAGAATATAAGAATTCAACTCGATTGCGCTTTTTTCTACTACCATCTAAACCACAAGCAAAGGACCGATAATTTTGGATTTTTTTTTACAATAAAAATTTGATGATATATCACTACTTATTAGTATAGCTTAACGAGTATGAATGTCATTAGCAGAGGATGTTAGATAGATAACTCAGAGCATGTTGATTTTTTTTGAATCTGTACTCCAAAGTGTGAACTAATTTTGAAATTTCAAGTTCAAGCGTCTAAAATTGATGCATATGGCGGAGTATTCAACAGAATTGATTGCATTTATAAAGCAAGCTCCGGTGCTTTTGCATTTGTATATGTTAGAACGCAGTTATTTGGGTACAATATGGAAGCGCGGTATTGTGACTGTAGATTCCTAGGACAAAGACTACTGGATTTTTTCCATCTCAAGCAGCAGCAATGACTGTCATCTGACTTTCAATACAAGGTGACTTTTCCTCAGAGTTGAGGCTATTAATCTACATGAGTACTTGAAAAAGACGATGAGCATCTGCTCTTGAGCTTAGATGACACGAGATCTGATCTATGCATGATCGATTTGCTAGCGTAATCAGTTATCAACATTGTGCAACAATTGGCAACCGTAGAAAATCTAACTCAAAAGTTGCGTAGTTCCTCTCATGCCTTTTTAAACAGCGGCTGCGATGTGCGATCAAATATACACTACTAGTTTCCGGATTGACTTGTAGGAGGCACGCGCCGAGACCGATGGTTGATGCATCGGTGTGATGATACAAGGTTTTCCTAGAATAGGAAGCACTAAAACAAGCGCATCCACTAGGGCATGTTTTAATGCTTGGAATGCTATTTCTTACTCCTTACTCCAAAGAAAAACTGCATGTTTCATGCGAAGTTTGTTCAATGAATGGGAAATTGCGGCTAAATCTTCAAAAGTACGATCCTGCACTAAGAATGATTTGAGTACTATTGTTATCTGTGAGGCGCGGAACATTACTAAAGCTGTCGATCTTTTTTTGGAGTTCAGGCGTGTACCATTCTTGCTGAACAGTACATATTATTATCCCTAAATGTTTGAAAACATGAACTTTGCATGTTCTGTTATTCGACAGCGGAAAGTAAATATCACGATAATATAAGTTGCGTAAGACGTACGGCAGCGGCTTATCGAGCACGACTGTTATTGTTGGCCGTATAAGTTGCATAAGAACAGATGCTAAGGGGTCATATCGTGCAACTGTTGTTACTGGTCGTGTATCATAATCGTGACAGATTAGGTTACGCAATTATTAATTCTGTTCCAAGGCTTATCGCGACACAAAGCAGACGCGAGCTTGCGCTATCGGGCTGAAAGGTCATTCGCTCAAATAAAAATATTTGTCGCGGGTCACATGCTTACAACTTACGAGGGCCGCCGCGTTGCTTTTTAGCCAAAGGGGTCATCGCGCGCGGACAGTAGCACTGGGTTTTGCTAAATTGCCTGACAGTTCAAAGCATTACGATTAGTCAAGATTTCCCAGCAGAAGTTATCTGCAGTAGGCCAGCAGATTTATCTTTCTGGGTCTAATACTGCAGTTTTGAATTTTTAGCTAGCAATTGCGAACAAGTCCATTGTCTTATCATGAAAAAAGGAAGAAAAATAAGAATAAGTTAACAAGAAAATTCACGGAATCACGGTTTCACGGATTCACGGATCACGCATCACGGCAATTTTTTTGAAAAAAAACTCACGGATGTGCAATCACGGGTTCACGGAGTCACGGATCACGGCTGCTAAATGCGTATTTAAATTCACGGATTCACGGAATCACGGATCACGGAAAATGCGAGCGCTTTACGAAAGAAAGAATTGACAAAATGGGACTGTTCGCGGGACTGTATAAGTGATTTTTATTTAGTTTTTTTAATTTTTTTTTCTTTCTGAAAAGGTTAGATATTTGACTCACACAGAGGTTAAATATTTCACTCATACGGTTAATATATTTTGCGCAAAATAAAAAAACACTCACACACAATTGTTCGTTGGTGACGTCCATAGCGATCGATCGAATTGTAGAAAGGGGGGGGGGGGTAAGCTCTGGAACCCATATCAAAAGTTGAGAAGAGAAAAAAAAATTATTCTAGAATTCTAAAGAATAAGAAATCTTCCCTGGGACCTCCATGTCAGGATAAAGGTCCATGACGCCTTTACCTGATGTGTAGCGGGTTTACATAAGTCTTACTCTAATATTTATTATACAAGATATATAGAAAAGAGGAAAGACAACGAACCTCTGACAGTGACCTCCGCCCGCCGGCAGGAGCCGGCGGGCGGAGGTCACTGTCAGAGGTTCGTTGTCTTGGGCCAACCTCCATCGCGAGCAGCTGTTGGGTCATAGCTGCATCCCGACAACCCTAAAATTTCAGAGAAAGGGGGCTTGGGTGAAGCCGCGCCCCGAAAAAATTATTTAAATTTTCAAAAATTTCTAGAAATTATTTCAATTATTCACAAGTAAAAACAAGTCGCTTGCACGTTTTAATAACACATTTAAGAAACTTTTAAAAATTTCGCGACCCATTCTCGGGATGGGGGGGGGGGGCGCCCCCTCTCCCCTCGCCCCCTCCCTCGGTACGCTGCTTGTTATGTATTTGCTTAACTGCAATTGAAGCTCGTCCTTTTCATGCTCAGGCGTAAGAAAATGTCAGAGAGACGCTCGCAAAAGGTGTGAGTCTTCAAAAAGTATCAGATAAAGTGCATTGGCTTACTATCTGTCTGAACTTACCACTTGCTGAGTTTGGTGGCTTTTGCTGGAAAACGGACCGAAATATCTGCGAATCTGTTCTTAAATGCATGATCATGGGTTTATGATCTTTAAAATTGCTTTGAACTGATTTCAAAGCAGTAAGATCAAGCAACTCATTCGAAATATGTATCTAATATATCTTCTGCTGAATTCAAATGCCGTCAGAATATTACATACTTTAATTATGTGCTATTTAGCGTCCAACTTTCATTTGGAATCGCGCCTTCTGACATAGAACATAATCACTCCTTATGGTACAGAGGGTATATGATGTCATCTAACAACCTCCAATGTTTAGTTCGATAGATGGATATTTTAGTAACGCTGGTCTTTATGAACTGCTCTTTGAACATTAAATGATCTCTTTACCATGTAATCAATTGAAGGAAAACGAATCACATAGAAAGGAGTAGTGTAGCAATAGTTATAGAAACCAGCTTGCGTAACATGTTTAAGTTTGCAAAGTCGTTCCCAGATAAAAGGTCCGAATGCGTATAGAACGAAAAAAACCGTCTACTGCATCATTACCCGTCAAAACGCATTTGCATAGTGATGGGCTTCCGTTTGCAGCTATTGCCACCCTGTTACTTACGGGGGAAGGATACTTGGATGCCGTAGCCATTCATAATGATTTGTATACCAAAAAATGCGCTTTTTCCGTTCCACGAAGACGTCTGCCCATCTTGTTGGAGGTCATCCTCGGAGACTTTGCTTCGCGAGGAATCCACTCCAATGTTCGCAGTGTCCATCTGTCGTCTCTTCTTCTCATGATGTGACCAACCCATCGGTGTTTCGCTTTCGCAACGTATTCCGCTGGGTCACGAAGACGGGACATTCTTCTCATATCCGTACTGCGGAATCTGACTAGATGTTGCTTGTGTCGGGTCATCTTCAGAAGACTACGTTCGAGAGCTCGAGCGTATTCCACCCTGAATCTGACTGAAATCTAATTCTAAGGTCCTTATGGTATTAAACATTTTGGACAACTAGTTCATTGATGAGACCAGACCAGCGAGGAGATCGAGTTGGTCGGTGCATAGGTAGATTTAGACGTATGGTAGATTTTATCTCTTAGAATACCCTAATTTTACGCGTACATGACGCATTTTTCTTGATTTTTCAAGCAAGCCGATCAGCCGCTCAACTATATTTCGTAAAGCGATCCTCATGTTGCACATTACTCTTAGCCCATATGCTGCACGCTGTAGGGTCCTTTGGTCGCAAATACTTTGGCGTATTTCGGCTGGTCGGCGGTAGAGAAGCGCGCGCCAATAAAACGGTGCAAATCTACTTTTGCAACTTTGCTGCTAGTAGCAGATATCGGTCTGAAGTGCATTCAATGATCATGTGATCAATTCAGTGCGTGAATATCATCTGAACACGTTTGTGGTGTGTAAAAACACTGAACTGGAGTACAATCATGTAACAGAATAGTCACGATCCGAAAGACTTCTGGAGTGGCCCTGCAGATGCGCATTTCGCTCCACTCTTTACCGATAGATTATCGGGAGGGTCTACTATTGCAACACTTTAGAATCTCAATACCCATGGCTTTTAGGGGCGCTGCATTCAAGCGAAACGTAGAGTACTTGTTCGTTGCCGAAAATTTCATTGCTCAAAAAATAACTTGATCAGATTTGCTTAGACCTCGCCAAATATCGTAAATAGCGTAGGAGTCAGTAGTATGGTTTTTGGGGCGTTATTTTCCGCAGTAAGATCCATTTTCTATTTGACGAAAGCCCAAATTTTTTGACAAGTTACAGACAAATGGTTTTGCTGCTGTCAAAATTGATTTAAGAGATAAGCTATGTTGTTTGTAGCACAAATCATTCACATTAAACAGTATTGTTATGGATGTCCTCTTATTTCCAAAATGATGTGTATTCTATTAATTTTCTGACAATCTTCTATGAAATTTGTTGAGAAAAACTGGATGAAGCAAATTTTTTCGAGAGGGTAGTACGGTGGTGTTTTATCATCCGAATGAGTCTCCGTGAGCGGGTGGGGAGATTTTGCAGAAAAGCGTGGTGAATCAAAGTAAAAACTTCCTCATAATCTCGCATGGTTATCGCAGAGCTTTCGAATAATGGTAAATGACTCGTGAAGTTTATCGTAAAGCAGTCCTATTCTTAAATGCTTTTTTACGAAATTGTTCGCAGAAAAGAATTGAGAGGTTTATGGAGAGGTATTTTTAGTCGCAACTAAACTTAATATTGTATCTGCCCCAGTCCACTTTAGTACCATAGAAAATGCGTTGCTTGACTTAGAGTGCAACTCTCAATTATCAAACAGGCGTTGGTGTGAATGAGGCATTGTATAAAAAACACGCTTACTGCGGTTTACATCTATACAAGGATGTACCTGCTGTTGATCTTTGCAGTGAAATCACAATATTTTACTACAACATCATTACTTCTTTTAGTTCCAACCAATTTTGGCTCTGACAAATTGAAACGAGAAAACTCTGCAACGACAGCGGAAGACGATAGACACTAACATGGATAAAACTGGAAGGCCGCGACTCCGAAAATCAACGAGAGCAACCCGTGCTATCCCGAAAAAGTTGGATATTTACCAACCGGCAGGTCTGTTAGTGTAAAATGCTCACGTTATCATATATTATATATCCTGATATGGTAAAGCGAATTATTTCTCAAAATTGTTAGTGCGAATCATAATTGTCAGAAGGCCATTGAAAGCGAATTGGCAAATATCAGCAATTTCTTAGTAAGTGTATGTGCCAAAGTGTGTTCTGGCTAGTCAATACTTATATAATATTTGGCTTAGCCACTTTTGGTATTTTCGCTCAAAGGCAGCGTCCCGGCAAAAATACGGGTGCCAGGTTTTTGTGGCGCTGTTAAAGTAGACCCCCTACTTAAGCGATGACTGAAGTTTGGAGCGAAAGAAGGGGTCTACCAAGCTTGAATTTAGCTCCAAAAGTGGCCCAAATCTTACGGTAGGCCTGGACGCCCCCCACACAACAATATCGATTTGCAAGGCCAGAGTGCGTATAGCGCACACAGTCATGAGCGCAAGGTCCCGCAACGATTTGCGTCTCTACCCTGCATGCATCTCGCACTCGGCCGAGCCTACCGTAAGATTCGGGCCAATTAAGGGGCGATTTGTAGACTTTCCTCTTTCGCGCTGCAAACTTCTGTCGTCGCTTAATTAGGAAGTCTACTATTACATTACTACCAGAGCCAGGTACCCCAGTCTGGTGGGGCGCTGCCTTCAGAAAGGATAGAAGGAGTCATGGAACTTGAACCAAATTTGGCAGACGTAATGTGTGGGATGGGGCGTGTGTTAATAAGCCATTTTGCTCAAGACACGCGGACTGCCTCTGTCAATTTATTGCTTTTTTGCAGTATTTGCTTAAAAAGTCTTTTTAGAAGAAATCATAGAATTTGAAGCAGATTTGGCAGACATAATGTGTGGGATGAGGCGTGTGTTAATAAGTCGTTTTGTTTGAAACACAACCATTGCCCTTATCGATTTGTCGATTTTTTGTGAGTTTTACTTAGAAATTTTTTTATGTTGCCCAAGAAGGATAGAAGGAATTATGGAATCTGAATCAAATTTGGAAGATATAATGTATAGGATGGGGCGTGTGTTAATAATTCACTTTGGACACATCGATTGCTTCTATCGATTTATTAATTTCTTTGCAGTTTGTGTGATATACCTTGCTTATTTTACAATACCGCTCTCAAAACGTGAGAAGATTCCCGTGAATGTCGCGGAATTCCCGGAATTCCGCGGAGGTCCGCGAAATTTCGGAATTTCGCGGCATTCCGCGAATTTCGCGGAATTTTCGGAATATCGCCATAACTTTCTTCGGTATGCATAAATTCTGGATCTGGAACAAGGGTTATACCCAGCCCATTAAGGCGAATCTTTTGGTACCTTGCCTTACCTGCAATTCTCGGAGCACGATTGGTGCACGGTAAGAGATGAATTTTGCATTTTGGGAGAGGGGAGGTAAACACAATATTCGTGTCCTGTACTCGAACCCACCCTTTCTAGTAATAAATAGGTGCTTGAAACTACTAAACAAACAGAAGAGGGGGAAAAACAACATCGACGGCATCATCACGGCATGTTCGCATATTTTAGAACTGACGACACCCAATCATAGGTGCGATAGGGGGAGCCGCGCCGTCTCCAGGTGAAGGGGGTCTCTGCTACTCTCATCCTTGTAATGTGAAGGGGGTAAGTGAGCTCTGAAAGCAAAATGCCCCAACAAATTACATACCATTCGAAAGCTGAGGTCATGTAAAGTCGAGATAGACCGTCGACTTTTTTCTAGGTCTTCTGTGCCGCGAGATATGAGGAATTTTATGTACTCCATATACCAACTGAATTTATATTCTCATTTTCTGCTCTCCGAGTAAACGCTACAGGAAAGTCGACGGTCTAAGTTTGTCAATAAAGACGTGCTCTGTGGGTTGTTTCATACTGCCGCACTGACTGCAGCAGTCTGCACTGACCGCAGCAGACTGCAGCAGACTGCACTGACTGCAGCAGACTGCAGCAGACTGCAGCTGACCGCAGCTGACCGCACTGACCGCAACGACCGCAGCGGCTGAAGCCTGCAGGCGGAGAGGATAAATAGTTGTGCTTTAAACAAACAACAACAATATATACATAAAAGCAAAAGACAACAAGGTTTACAATGTTACAAAACAGGTATATGCAATGATAGGAAGAATTAGAACAACTACGAACATACCAAAGAAAACTATCGCCAAAATTTGATTAAGAAGTATTCTGATGGAACTTATGATCTTCTTATGCGCGAATCACGCTGTGTTGATAATCGCGGTTGTTTTTTCTTTTAAGAAAAGAAGCTGCGACCGATGCGGTCAGTGTGGTCATTGCGGTCAGCTGCAGTCAGCTGCAGTCTGCTGCAGTCTGCTGCAGTCAGTGCAGTCAGCTGCAGTCTGCTGCAGTCTGCTGCAGTCAGTGCGGCAGTCTGAAACAACCCTGTAACATAGATAAATAAACAGCAGTGAGTAGGTCTTTGTTTGGCAGAAATCTGCTGTTGATGGACACGATTTCAGATAAAATGCAATTATCTTTCGGTAGAGAGGGGGGGGCAAGAAAGAAGTCGACGGTCTACGCCAAATCCCCCTTTTCCTGAGCTTTCGAATAATGGTGTATAGATTGCCGCGCGAAAAAATTTGCCAGTTTTCAAAAATGGAGTGGAGATATTTACTATTAGCTTGCTCCACCCAGCTCCTCCAATATATGACCTTTATGGGTTACCGGAGCAAGCATTTTTTTGAAGCCGGAAAGCTCGATGCATCACAAGCTATATACTCGAAAGCTGAGATAACGGAGAATCGACATAGGCCGTCGGCTTTTTTCTATCTCTTCTTAGCAGTAAGATATGAGGGATTTATCTGACCGATATATCTACTGATTCGCTTTAGCTGACAAAAAAGCATTTAAATCCCTTCCATTTCATAAAAAAAAGTAGTCTTACTATCCTAGTCATTTGTTATTCACGGTCAAAACAGCTATCACACTGAGCTGTTTTTGCACTTTTTGGCAAGACCTTTTTGGTTTTTGCGAGCAACGATAACTTGGTAGACTTATCATAGATATAGACTTACTTATTAGTTGTTTTTTTTCTTGCTTCTCTTATAAGCAAAGGCGTCTTCTGTTTATCTATCTTAAAACTGTGACACGCTTAGAATACCTTAAGGCTTGAAAACAAATATGCTATAAAAATTCTGCCAAAAAACCGTGGAGGAAAGAGCAGCGAACAAGCATCAACCATTTAGGTTCTCGAAATAAAGTTCTTTATGTTTTTTGATTCTTATATTCGTTTTTTGGGGTGTTTATATTTCCAAGCTATTTTTTTCGAATTTAGTTAATTTTTTATGCTACAGAATCTATTGTAGACGCTATTGATAGTGCGGAAAAAGCAACTACTGTAATAATTCTCTAACAATTACTGTATTAATTGTAACAAGATTCTTCTTCTCATAGAATACTAGCTTGCTTACCCGGCTCCGCCCGACCCTGTGAAAACACTGTAATAAAGGTCCCATTCCTATCCTGTGCAACCTTTCCCTGTGCCCACTCTTCTACACTTCATTTCCCATTCCCTGTGTTGTTTTCGAAATCAGCATGCCCACTTACCCACCCTGTGCCAACTCCCAGCCCTGTAGCTCAAACTTTGCAAAAATCGATAAAATCAGTAAAAGTTGTCGATAATTTTGAAAACTAATATTGTATTCGGAATCGCCATGCCAACTTACTCCCCTGTGCCACCTCCCAGCCCCGTAGGTGAACTCTGCAAAAAATCGATAAAAATTGATAAAATCGATATCGATCGATCACGAAAAGTAGCCTATGACGCGCTCCCTGCAGACATACAGACATACAGACATACATTCATCTTTATATATAAGATGTGGTAGTTGTGTTTCACGAGTGAGAATCTCCAATAGCTTTTCGATCATGATTCACTCTCAGATTACCCTCTCAAATCAGCCTCAGGTGAAGGGGGTCATCCGGGTTCTGGCTCAAACGTGAGGGGGTAAGATCCATTGCTCGCCTTATCGCAACTCTGCACCCAATATACCACTGATTACTCTCCTCCCTCCCCCCTTAGAATTTCAGAAAAATCGCATAAGTCACTAGCTGCCGTACACCCCCCCCCTCTCAAAATGCAAAATCCATCTCCTACCGTGCATCAATCGTGCCCCGAGAATTACGGTAAGGCAAGGTACCAAAAGATTCGCCTTAATGAGCTGAGTGTAACACTTGTTTCAGATCCAGAATTTATGCATTCCGAAGGAAGTTATGGCGATATTCCGAAAATTGCGCGAAATTCCGGGAACGTCTCGAAATTCCGAAAATTTCGCGGACCTTCGCGGAATTCCGGGAATTCCGCGGCATTCACGGAAAGTTTGCACGTTCTGATAGCGGTATTGTAGAATGTTAAATTAAAATGTGACGAAGCCGTGAAATCAAAAAAGAAATCATGTCCTCAGCTTTTTAAGCAGGTTATAAGTCGGTGTAACGTACAAAATGTCAAATTTTCACATTTCCACAATCTAGAGTAAAACGAAAGATTTACGAGGCAGCGAAGCTGTCCAGTACCAGTCGAACCTGCCGCGTAGCGGCAGAGAGCGACTGGTCCTGATAATAAAGATGCTATAGTCGTCTATTGATTATGTGCATTTCGAGTAAATTCTACAGAAGGAACTTCCCAAAAAATCAGCAGTTTTGCAGAGATATGATATGCAGTTAGAAACTACTGCATATAATGCCACCTACGATTATGCGAACGACTTTATCTGAAATGGGAAAAGTATGACAAGAAAGTAAATGAAGAATATTTGAATGCAATCCGAAGTGATGAAGATCAAGTTAGAGAAAAACTGATTGAGGAGACTGTTGCAAAACGGCAAGTTGAGCATCAAAGCGAGCATGTTGAAAAAAAGCCTGAGAAAACTTTCTTCAAACGCTTTCTTTATAGTGACAAATGTTACGTGAGTAGATTGTTGTTCTCATATGTTGAACCGTAGATCACATTTAGGCTTGGTATTACAGTCGGAAATGCTTTCCGAAAATTGGCTAGAGAACTTGCTCCAGTGGAAGCGGACGTCAGTCAGGTTTTTCTTTTATAAAAATTATTTAAAATGGCAGGCAAAGATGGTTGTCGCTACACTTTTGACTCCTTGCAATCGAACAACTGAAATAATGAAAATGTGTCGTACGAAGAGCGCCGGCAATCATACCTTCAATAGTCAAGAGAGAGAGGCCAGGGCCCGGCACGAGGTGGGCAAATGACAAGCTGGAAATCGTTTTGGGGCCAAAAAACAAAGAGGATATCGTTTTTGCGGGATCCGGGGCGGAGCCCCGGAAGAAGATTCCAAGTGCAAGCAAAAGAAGGTCGAAATGCTTACCTTATACATCTAATTCATTGGGAAATAGTTTTCATAAACCTTAACACACAGCAGAGTTCGCGCGCGCTACGCCGCGTTGCCGCTAATTGCCGCGTGTGCGACGTCGCATGAGCGATGCCGTTGAATAGCATGATTAGATGATCAGCTCTCAATGCAGGAGTAACGATATAGCACAAACTACGTAAGCGAACGAAGAGAGACTAGTAGAAACAAAGTATGAAGTATTATTGAAATGCTCATGTGAATGGGAGGAGTAACGCATGTTTTCCAAAAAATTTCAAAACTGGTAAATGAAGATGTGAATTCAAATGGCTTCTTTGCAGCGCTTAGATGATCATACGGTATGAAACCTGGTAAATACATGAACACGGGCCTGCAGGGCTTAACTCACAAGTTTCATTGAAAAATTATGTGACTGAAGGTTGTGGCAAGCTTTTTTCTAAAAACTTCCCACTATCAAGAAGATGGAAAAATGGCTCGTTTGCAACGCAGAGATGACGAAATCGCGCGTCATTCGCTGTGTATACGCGCAGTAGAACTAGGGAACAAAGTATGTAAAATCACGAAAAACTTATGTGAATGAAGAGCGTGCTCAACTTTTTTCCAAATTAGGTGGGCAATTGCCCACCTAATGCCCACCTGAGGTGGGCAAAACTTTCAATTCACATAATTTTTTCGAAATTTTTACATAAATGTGTTGTGCACCTAAAGTTTACTATACGGTGAGATTTTGGTTCCGAAACTCCTCCTCTTGTCTTGGTTAGAGCCCAAAATCGCATCAGCAGCTTTCTAAGATGGAAAGCGCGCCCCAGTCAATCGATCAGCGCGGGAATGGCGTCTCTCAGTCCTATGACTGTGCTACTTTAATGTTTTTTCATTCCTTCATCATTTTTCTTACTTATTCTTCTTCCTGTTTTCTATCTTGATACAGGTGAGGAGTAATTAGAGGAATTTGAGCATTTTGGGCGCTTTTGAGCGCTTTTAGGCGAAGTGTGGCCGGTGCTCTCGTTGCACAAGCACAAAGCGTCATTTTTGGGCTCAAGGGAGTATTCGTAAAAACGATTGGGATCAGAGGAGAATTCGTTTTCGAAAACCCGTTTGCCCACCTCGTGCCGGGCCCTGAGAGAGGCTAGAAAGTGATAGTTGTTTGAGCTCCTGCCCCCTGTAAAAAGTGAAGGTTGTTTAGAAAAAAAGTTGGAAATTTAGAGATATGATTTGAACCAGGAAACTTGAAAAAATCGTATAAAGCAGAGTTTAGCACTTTACCAAATTCAAAACATTAACTTCCTACGCACAGTTTCCTCTTCACAATCGCCGGTCAAATTGAATGGTAACAAGAACAAAGTTCTTTTCCAATCACGTTGTTTGGCTTAAAAATTTTTAGAAAATTATTTCAATTATTTACAAGCATATACGAGTCACTTGCACATTTCTATAACTCATGTCTCGGTACGCCACTGACATCCGCTTATTGTTTCCTATCAATTATCTTCTTGCTTCCTATCAGTTACCTTCCCTTTCTCTTGATCATATCTTTACTTTAATGGGCTATATTTTGAAATTTTTCCTCTCATTTCGCTCAGTTAATAGATGAAGTTTTCAAAAAAGTGTGGTTTGAAATTTTTGGAATAGACCTTTCTTTGAGCCCATGCAGCTTTTTGCCTCCGAACTTTTCTAGGAATTCTAAGGGTGTCCCAAAAAAATGTTAACACGGTTTGATCGTTATAACTTCCTTGCCTTCATGTCTTTCGCTGAGCTTGAGGCACCATTCTGTAGAGCGAGGTTCAAATTAGATTTACAGCATGGATCGAATCACCGTTCGCTCTTCATTACTGTAAGATTACGGTAGGAATTTCGACAAGGATTTTAGGCCATTAAAGGCCATTTTCTGCCCCGAAACAGAGCCCAACAAGCCAACATCTCTTGTACTATGGTAATGGAAGCCGCTGATTTCGAATATGAAATTTCCACTTACTATGATGCTTCTTTTCAAAGTTATTTTAAGTAAACTGTAATAACTGACTTCCCAACGTGTCAAAAATGTGATTACACCGTCAAAAAATGAAAACACTCGTAAAAATTGTGCAGTGAAATTGGCATGCGCGAAAACTCTAGTACACGATTTTTCAGATTTCAGATTTTTTTGAAAAATTTTGGCAGATGGCATATTTCACAAGGTTCCACATGCTGGAACTTCCTAATGCAATTCTACAGTAACGAAGAGTAGACGGTGATTTGCAAGTTGAACCTCGCTTTACAGAATGGTGCCTCATCTCCAGCAAGAGACATGAAAGCAAGGGAGTTATCAACGACTAAATAGTGTTAACATTTTTTTGGCACACCCTGTATATCGTCGAAATTTCAATGCCAGAAAAGATTAGCATCTCTAAAAATCTGCTTACGTTGTGGTGGCTTTCAATGATAGACTGAATTCTTGATAAATTCTCAAGTGGGTATTCTTCATTGCACACATATTCCAGCAATTTCGAGTAAAGTTGCGCAAGAGATGTAAAGGCACTTTCTAACTTGAAAACTTGTACTTTGTGTGCAATATTTTCAGATTTTTTAGCAGCAGGAAATTCATAGAACACTTGTTTTTGGCTTTTTGACACCCACAATTATCGTCCAGGAAATGTTTGTAGCGTTTCTCAATTATTCTCTGCTTCTAACAATAAGCTAAGTGGTGAGAGTCCAATTAGTCACTGTCCTAGCGTAGGATAAACTTTCTTTGAACTTATCTCATAGATCGTAATGAAATCCCACACACTGATCTAGGAAGTACGATTTCGTGGGTTGAAAACCATCAAAACGAGCCTAGAGAATGTCAATTTGTTTGCTTTCCTACCACGTACTTTTGCACAATTGATGTCAAATTGAAAACCAGGCAGAGATTGAAAGCATTGTTAAATGTATCAATGCAGGTTTAAAGCGCTGAATTGATTCTCTGCAACGGATTATCAATAAGTTTATGTAAGCACCACAAACAAATTTCGATAATCAAGGGAGTTTAAACTTTTAGTGGCAAATAAAAAAATGTAGTATAATTTTGTGTTAGCAGCGCATCTATTCATCAGTTCACATAAGTAGTGCAATATAACTTTGGTTTATTTGAGTGTGGCGATTCATTCTTTGATTCATTCTGAAACCTTTTGGTATTATGAAGTTGGTTTATTTGGTTTATTTAAATGTGGTGCATCTTTCATTCATTCTGGAACAACTTTTTGGTTTCATGAAATTGGTCTATTTGAATTACTTTGTGGCGCATTCAATCTCTCATTCATTCTGGAACTTTTTGGCGTTATGAAGTTTTGATTGAACCCACAAATGCTGTCGCGAAACTCGACCGATGATTTCTATATCTCCCTATGTTTCTGCTTTGATGATTGATTTCTGATTGCCTTTGAAAACTGAGTGCGCGGCAAGCTCTTTCTTTGTACGGCTTCAGCTGCGCCAAGAATCAAGTAAAAAGAAGAGGGCCGCCGCAGCTGGCGCCCTCCTCCTCCTTCTTGACTTAAGCGTAAGTATCCTTGCTTTATCTCATTATGTGGTGTCTTATATTCATTTCCAATCTTAGTGCCTTTAGTTGCTTTCAGTTCAGGTAAACCAAAACATATCAAATAATTTATCCCTAACGTTTGCCATAATCAGAATCTCATATTAAGCTGGTATTATGTTTTGCGTGCAATATCGTTTATTTGAAAATTGTAGTTGTTAGTCAATTATGGTTTAATCACCCAAGTCTGAGGTATCCCCTCGTGCAGTCTGAGATACAGTCTGCCCCAATCCTGAACAGGCCAAAATCGGCATGGCGGGAGTCCGCGCCGCGAGGGTTTCGCGCCACATCTGCGGCTAGCTAGCCTGCTCTCTCCTCGATTTCTTCACTCTCTGCGCCAGCGCGCGTATGCAGCGTAATCCCCTAGCGCTGAGAGCACGCAAATTCAGCCGACGGTTCGGCCTGATCCCGATTGGGGCAGACTGTATCTCCTCGTGCACAACTCCGTCACTCTAAAGACCCGCGTGGCAGTTGATATTTTGGTGGCATTGCCAAGTGGTACGACATTATAGTACTGACTATATATCTCGTCCCTACTTGTTACAAATGCAATCATTCTAGGCAATTCGCCCTTATGTTTACGTTACGAAGGAAAGTCTTTAGATTGCTTCATATTTTGCTAAAACTTGGTTTAGGGTTTACCGCCATACAAATTGACAGCCATTCCGCACGAGAGGACATCTTATTCGGGTTGCCTCACTGTGCCGAGTTTAGGAATATCAAAGTTTTGCAATTAATTAATGACGGACATCCCTTCAAATTTGACCTATTCGGCTTGTTCACATTCTCGAGGACGATAAATCTTATCTGTGTTCAAATTCCATTTTTTTACTAGGTATAATATGTTTCCTCTAACAACATTGTCAACAATTACGTCTTGATTAGTTTGATTCAGACTGTGCCTGACTTCACCTTTACTGAAAACCGTGAAACGTCATTTTTAATAGTTCATCAAAAATTCTTCAATTTTTCCTATTATGTCATCAAAAACATTTTGCGCAGTCTTCTA
This sequence comes from Cylicocyclus nassatus, assembly GCA_958299035.1. Classification (NCBI taxonomy): domain Eukaryota; kingdom Metazoa; phylum Nematoda; class Chromadorea; order Rhabditida; family Strongylidae; genus Cylicocyclus; species Cylicocyclus nassatus. The sequence continues at coordinate 10,174,145 of CATQJL010000223.1, forward strand.
GTTTTATAGCGCCAAAGAAAGAAAGCACTACATTCGAGAAGAGAAAAGTTATTAGGGAGGCTGCAAAACTTATTTGCCAACCTAATAGTTATGAGTGCTGACTACAGTAATTCTTTTTGCGGAACAGTAAATTCAATTCTCTTCTTTCAATCATTTCGTCATATCTTCCAAGGACTAACTTTTAACTTTGAAGTCTGATATCTTTGTGGAAAAGCATCAAACGCTTACTCGCGCCGAATAACTATGAATTAAGTCGTTCCGAGAGCGATTTCGCATTTTTGATCACTCGCCAAACTCGTCGATAAAAATTCACAGATGATCAAGCACGACTCGATGCACGATTCATCTTGCTTCGTACTTGTTTGTGCAACGTTACACGTGGCAAAAACTATAGAAGTTTTGAGAGAGCGCGTAAAAAATACCATCCTACGTAGAAGGGCTATCACGATGATCTCTCTGCTTTTGTCGTCAGACATAAATTCAGCCTCTTTTTTATCATCAAAAGTTATCCCTATATATCTGCTTATTGCTTCCTAGCAATTACCTTCTCTCTCTACTGTGATCGTATCACTTTACTTCAATGGGCTATATTTTGGAATTTTCTCCGCCCCCCCCCCCGTTTCACTCTGTCAACAGATGAAGTTTTCAGAAAGTGTGGTTCAAAAATTTTAAATGAAATTTTCTTCAACGAGCCCATGCAGCTTTTTGCCTTCGAACTTTTCTAGGAATTCCAGCTCAAATCTATATTATCGGAATTTGAATGCTAGAACAGGCTAGCATCTCTGAAAATCTGCTTAGGTGGCTTCCGATGACAAAATGTATTCTTATAAATTCTCAGGTGGGTATTCTTCATTGCACACACTCTAGCAAGATTTTCATTAAAGCTTCGCAAGCGATTCAAACGCACTTTCTAACTTAAAGACTTGTATATTGTGTGCCAAATTTGTTAGCGGCAGGAAATGTATAGGATATTGTTTTTGATTTTTTGAAGCCCACTATCGTTCAGTACATGTTTGTAGCGTTCCTAAGTTACTTTCTGCTTCTAACAATAAGCTGAGTGGTGTGAGTCCGATTAGTCTTTGTCCAAGCGTAAGATAAACTTCTTTTAAACTTAACTCATATCTGATCGTAATAAAATTCCACACAGTGATCCAGGAAGTACGATTTTGTGGGTTGAAAACGACTAACCAAAGACTATCCACACCATCAAAATAAGCCTAGAGAATGTCAATTTGTTTGCTTTTCTACCATGTACTTTTGCACAACTGATGTCAAATTTAAAACCAGGCAGAGATTGAAAGCATTGTCAAATGTATCAGTGCAAGTTGAAAGCGCTAAATCAATTCTTTGCAATGGACTACCATTGAAATTATGTAAGCACCACAAATTTTAATAGTCAAAGACGTTTAAACTTTTTATGGCAAAAAACGCAGTATAATGATGTGTTAGAATTGCAACTATTCATAAGTAAGTTCACATTACTAGTGTAATATAACTTTGGTCTTTTTGAATGTGGTACATTCATTCTTTCATTCATTCTGGAACTTTTTATGAAGTATGAAGTATTATGAAGATGGTCTATTTGATTTACTTGAATGTGGCATTTAGTCTTTCACTCACTCTGGAACTTTTGGTCTTTTTATGAAGTTTTTATGTGACCTACAAATGCAGCCATTTTTGGCAAATCCACTTTTAGGTTTGAATTACGAGGGAAAAATCTTTGGACTGCTACATTTTTTTACTGGAACTTGATTTAGGCGTTACCGCTACACAAAAATGCCAACCATTCCGCATGAGAGGGCATTTTGTTCTGCTCCCTTGTGCCAATAAAGTTTGGACATATCAGGGTTTTGCAGTTAGTTATTGACGGATGCCCCTCTATATTTGACGCATGTGGCTTGTTCAGAAACTCAAGGACATTGAATCTAAATCTGTGTTCAAATTCTATTTCTTGTTATAATATTTTCCTTTAGCAATATTGCCAGCAAATACGTCTTGATTAGTTTGATTCAGACTGTGCCTGGCTTCACCTTTGTCGAAAACCGTGAAACCTCAATTTTTAACAGTTCATCTTATATATAAAGCTGAATGTCTGTTTGTCTGTCTGTCTGTCTGTCTGTCTGTCTGTGTGTACGTATGTTCCGAATAGAAAATTCCATTTCTAAACCGATGGGGACCAAACTTAGCACACATACACTTCGGGCCCCGGCGGGTGTCATAGGCTAATTTTCGTCATCGATCGATATCGATTTTATCAATTTTTTGCAAAATTTGAGCTAGGGGGCTGGAATTTGGCAGAGGGGTGTAAAGCATGCTGATCACCCCCGTGGGGGATCGGTTAAGAAATGGAATTCGGTTAAGAAATAAAATTTTCTATTCGGAACATACGGCGGAGCCGGGTAAGCCAGCTAGTCAAAAATAAAATTCTTTAATTTTTCCTATTATGTCATCAAAAACATAATGCGCAGTCTTCTAGTCTTATATAGCGCCAAAGAAAGAAAGCACTACACTCAAGAAGAGAAAAATTATTAGGGAGGTTGCGGAACTTATTTGCCAACTTAATAGTTGATGAGTGCTGACTACAATAATTCTTTTTGCGGAACAGTAAATTTGATTCTCTTCTTTCACATTTTGTCATATTTGCCAAGGACTAACTTTTAACTTTGAAGTCTGATATCTTTGTGGAAAAGCATCAAACGCTTACTCGCGCCGAATAACTATGAATTAAGTCGTTCCGAAAGCGAATTCTCATTTTTCGGTCACTCGCCAAATGCGTTAATAAAATTTCGCAGATGATCAAGCACGACTCGATGCACGATTCATCTTGCTTCGTACTTGTTTGTGCGTTTTTCGTCTTTTCTTTCATAACGGATAAGTTGACAAATTGCAGTCTTAAACGCTATCCAGAAAAGAGCTGCAATTCTAGACTGGTTGCCATTAACTCGCCAAAATCAAACTATTTTTACAGGTATATGTTCCAAACTTACAACAAATGATTATGTACCCTTTGATTCAACTGGCTTTGCGGCTAGAAGGCGGGGCTTGACCTAATTAAGGCTAGGTAATGATCAGAGAGCACGCGCGCGGGTGATAGACTGCTTCGCGGGCGTGAGCGAGCTCAATTATGTTACAAAGCAGTACTTTTCCGTTACTCGAATTCATAATTTGAGAAGGCTCTCATAAAATACTTTCTTCAGTCTAAGAACAATTTTTTTACAGAGTCCACGAGGACTGCCTCACAGGAAAATATTGACACGTTTTGGTCCATTTTGACATCTTTTATATCTGAATCAATCACGGTGAGGTACTACGTGTCAAGAAAACACGACGGTCTCAGGTTTATGCTGGATTTTGTTTATGAGGGGGAAAGCATAGGGGATATCGTGCGATATTTTTCTACAAGTACATATTAGGTTTGACCAGAAGTTCATTCGGCAGATAGTCAAAAAATTACGACTTCTTTTCGACTCGATGGATTTATTTGAATTTATCTTCATTTGAAAGAGTAATCATTCTTTTTGAAGCATTACCTTTGCCATGAACTGGAATAGGGACGTTTGAGAGTGAAGCAAGTGAAGGAAACTAATCAAGGTTGGCATTTTTCAAGCAGGATCAAAGCAAGCTGTGGAAGTATTTCCGTTCAATGGAGGAGATTATGCTTGTTACTACAGTATCTTTCCCATGAATTAAAACGAGAAAATGCGAGAGTTAGAAGCAAATAAAAAGAATTACTTCAAATTTGCAAGTTTTGAGCATGCTCAAAATCCCTAAAACGTCATAGAAAAGGCGAAAAGCCATAAACATAGGTTTTGTAACCTTCTTTTTGTTGCCGAGGGAAAATCGTATCAATCGGGAGCTTGATTTCCGGAATAATTCTGGATTTCCTTGTCTGCGTTTTCCACGAAAATCAAAATTGCTTCCGCTTGGTACGATTTTACACAGCTGAAGAAGGTGCTCGCAAAACCCAAATGTTCATGACTTTCTCGTCTTTTCTGTGACGTTTTTAGGCTTTTTAAGCATGCTCCTAAATTGCATAACTAAAGGAAATTTCTTTATTTACTTTTAACTCTCGCTGTTTCTCATTTCAATTCGTGAAAGGAACCATAATAATCATAATTTTCACTATCAAATAAAAATAATTTCAGAATTTTTCGTGACCTTGCTAGATAAAGAAAATTTGGAATAATTTCCCGTGCTTGCTTCTAACTCTTAACGTTCTCATTCCATGGCAAAGCTACCGATGTAAAGAAAATCGTTTCCTCTTCCAGATGAATATAAATTCCAAGAAATCCATCGACTGGCGAACGACCTTTACCTCCTAACACAAAGCTGCAGACAAGTGTATTCGCTTCAGATATAGGCTAAATTTTCCTTTCCCGAAGTTTTAATCAATGCAATATTCAATGGCTTGTTTTGAGCCAAACGCAATCACATGACAACGAATATGGACTACTCATATATGTATCCCTTAATAAAAAAACTGAGTAGTCTTTTTGATGTAACGTCAGTTCTCGGATCTACTTTGCGCATCACCATGGCGCTTGACTCATCAACATGCACAGGGTGTCGAAAAATATGTATATGCCCTTTTGTTTGTTATCTCTTTAGCTATGAAATTTTTGCCAAATGATTATAGAGGCTACTGCAGGACGAAGACGCGGAACCAGTGTGCCGGGCTCAAAAAATCGAACACGGCAACTCCATTGGACAAGCATCGAGACAGTTCTATAATGACGCAGAGATACGTGTGGAGGTCACGATCTTAGCGTACGAATCCGAAATCCTAGCGCGCAAGACTTTAGAAGCGTTTTGGATTAACGCCAAAAGTCCAAATTTGAATCGAAAAGATGAGTGCATAGACGTCACTAATGAGTTGGCGCCTTATCAGAGCCTTTGCGGCTTCTGAGGTCAAGCTGAGGCCAGGCGAATAGGTATACAGGGTGTCCCAAAAAAATGTGAACACGTTTGATTGTTGATAACTCCCTTGCTTTCATGTCTTTTGTCGAGCTTGAGGCACCATTCTATAGAGCGAGGTTTAACTTAGATGAGCAGTATGGAGCGAATCATCTACCGCTCTTCATTACTGTAGGATTACGGTAGGAACTTGGACAAGGATTGTAGGCTATTGGAGGCCACGTTCTGCCTCGGAACAAGACCAAACAAGCCAAAAACTTCTATACTACGGTAATGGAAGTAGCTGATTTCAAATACGAAATTTCCACTTTACTATCATGCTTCTTTCCAAGGTTATCCCAGGTAAATCGTAATAAATCAATTCTCGGCATCTGTCAGAAATGTAATTATACCGTCAAAAAAGCTAAAAACACTCATAAAAAGTTGTGTAATGGAATCAGCGTGCGCAAAAACCCCGGTACACGATTTCTCAGACTTTTTGGAGAAAATTTTGTCAAATGGCATATTTCACTGTAGATCCACATGCTAGAAGTTCATACCGTAATCCTACAGTAAAGAACAGCGATCGGTGATTCGCTCCATACTACAAATCCAAGTTGAACCGCGCTCTACAGAATGGCACCTCAAGCTCGGCTAAAGACATGAAAGCAACGGAGTTATTAACGATCAAACAGTGTTCACATTTTTTGGGACACCCTGTATAAGAAAGTAAGAGCTCAGTTACTGGTATAGTGGTTTGCAATACCACTTTGTCGGCATCTGTTTAGGTAAGCATTAGTTTAATCCTGCTTTTGCTTTCGAGTTCTTGGCTCACTGACGCATTGGGCGCCTTCCTAGGTCTTGAAGCGGTTCTTTATGGGATAGCTCACTTATGCATTCGACAATTTCAGACTCTAAAGAAGGCGATACCGCCGAAACGTTAGTCGAATAAAGGATATACCAATCCCGGTGTCCAGCTAAACAAGCCACAACAAACTACACATTGTTTGCATTGCAAGGATGTGAACTATTGTCTGCATTGTTTAATTGGCTGATTGTCTGCACTTCTAATTCACCAACCAAAATTTCAAAGGTATCTCGATTCGTTGTCCGCACCGACTGCTCAAAACCTGCGGACCACTCGCGGCGCGGCTGATTTGTCGCTAGAGCACGACTTAAACCATGGCGGATTACTGGAGAAGCGTTTCACCTCGCGGCGCGTGCTCCGCAGTGATGCCCTGTCCGTGCGGTCAACGAATCAGTTATAAATGTTTCTGCGGCTTACTTGGCACTGACTTACAAAAGGATACTTAGTGTCCGTGGCCTTTTGGAGAAATATACCATTACACTCGTCTTGGAATGCTGATTCCGAATCTGACCCCCTTTCTGCTAATCGTTCCTCTGAAAGAAGTTATGAAGGATTTTTGCGCCAAGTTTGGGAAATAATTAAGCACACCAATGCGCAGGCACGCTGTGGTGTAGTGGTCAATGCGATAGCCACACAAGTTGATGTAGATGAGCAAAGAGTAATTATTTTAATGCGTAAATAGTAATCACTGTTCCCATTAACCTTTTCGTGAGGAGTTAGGGTATGCATTTACCTCGAGTGTGTCGAACTTTGAAAATAAAAAACTTAGTTGAGCAAATGCAAAATTAAACAACACAAAAAGAGTCGAAACACCTGCATCAACTCGTGAGGCTATCACACTAACCACGACCTCAGCGTGCCGGTGGCATTGGTGCGCCTAGGCTGGAAACTAAGTTTTGCAACTGATTTCATAACTTCACTCTCTTTGGCGCACTCAAACTTTGGCATTATGTAGAAGGCAATGTGAGCTACAAGTGAGCATAAATTGTCTAAATTTTGAACACGAAATAGAAAAGTTTTAGGCGTTTTTCGAAAACTAGTGGAATTTGAAAATTTTTGAGGTTTCAAGCTAAAATGAAGCCTTTGGCAGCCTAGACCATGCGCAGTAATTCCGATTCTACAAATTATTGCTGGAAATTGACTCCTTTCCTTAGTAAGAAAGAAACAAAATTTGGGAGCATGTCGAGATTTGGCGTCCTAATAAAGTCGAACGAGTCGATGTACGCAAGAGCTGCTGGGGACGACCGTCAATGACTAAAGAGTCTGAAGCTCAAATTCCGCCGAGACTTTACATAGTAAGGTTATTTGACATGCCAAACGCGAATATCACATTCATTTGTTGAATCAACGCCTTTTTCCTTGTTTAGGGTGAGACCCCATATCGTACACTTTCAGTAATCCTACAAAAAAGCCCTTATCACCCAATTTCACTATCGTTTTCGTGATCAGCATGTCGGATAACATCCCTATGCCAAGTCTCAGCCAATCGTCAAACTTTGAATTTTTCCCCTTCATACCATGCACCTACCGTAACCCTCACTGCGAAGTCAGAATTTGGTAGGACAGCAGCTGCGCTTGTAGCTTACGTAATAACCAACGCAGTGGCAAAATTTGAGTGCGCCATGTTGAGTGAGAGGGAAATTATGAGGCCAGTTGCAAAACTTAGTTTCCAATCTAATATTTCCCTTGGGTGGCAAACTTGGCGCGAAAGGCCTTCATAACATCTTTCAGGGAAACGATCAGCAGTAAAGGAGGTCAGATTCGGAATCAGCGTTGCAACACGAGTGTAACGGTATGCATCTCATATCGAAAAGCCACGGATACCAAGTATCGTTCCATTAGCTGCGGTTTACCTAAATTATATCCGCCGAGGTCAATTCCCATATTAATTCAAAGACCATAGAGTGGCGATGTTTCTGCACCGTTCTTAGGCTAGATCGTTCTTTCTTATTATGCTTGCTGATTATTCATCTTGCTTCGTACTTGCTTGTGCAAAGTCATACAGCAAAAACTGTAGTAGAACTTCGAGAGCTTCGAGCATGCTTAAAAATTACCATCCTACGTAAAGAGGCTATCAGGCTGGTCTCGCACTGCTTTTATCGTCAATAATTTCAGCGTCATTTTTCATTATCAAGATTATCCATATATATTTGCTTAATGTTTCTAATTATCTTCACTCTCTCTGATCATATCATTCTATTATACTTTAACGGATATATTTTATTCTACTTTCTTCCCCCATTTCATTCTGTTGGCAGATGAAATTTTCTAAAAAGTGTGGTTTAGAAATTTCAAATTAAATTTTCTTCAACGAGCTCGTATAGCTTTTTGCCTTCGAACTTTTCTAGGAATTCCAGCTCATATCTATATTGTCGGAAATTGAATGGAATAGGCTGGCATCTCCGAAAATCTGTGCTTACGCTGTGATGGCTTTCGACAGGTATGTATTTTCAATAAATTCTCAGGCAAGCAGCAGGAATCGTTCAGGAAATGTTTGTAGCGTTCCTCAATTACTTTCTACTTCTGACAATAAGCTGAGTGGTGTGAGTCCAACTAGTCACTGAAGCGTGGAATAAAAATTTTTGAACTTGTCTCATATCTGATCGCAATAAATTCCACAAGTGATCTAGGAAGTAATTTCGTGGGTTAGAACAATTAACCAAAGACTATCTTATATATAAAGCTGAATGTCTGTATGTCTGTATGTCTGTCTGTCTGTATGTCTGTACGTATGTGCGGAATAGAAATTTTTATTTCTGAACCGATTCGAACCAAACTTGGCACACATATACTTCGGGGCAGGGAGCGTGTCATAGGCTACTTTTCGTTATCGATCGATATCGATTTTATCGATTTTTTGCAAAATTTGAGCTAGGGGGCTAGGATTTTGCACAGGGGGGGGGGGGGTAATCGAGCATGCTGATCACCCCGGAGGGGTTGATCCCGGGCGCAGCCGGGTTTGCCATCTAGTCCATACCATAAAAACAAGCCCAGAGAATGTCAATTTGTTTGCTTTCTACCACGTACTTTTGCACAATTGATGTCAAAATTAAAACTAAGCAGATATTGAAAGCATTGTTAAATGTACCAGTGCAGGTTGAAAGTGCTAAATTGATTCTCTGCAACGGACTATGAGTGAATTTATGTAAGCACCACAAACAAATGTCGATAGTCAAGGGAGTTCAAACTTCTAGTGGCAAATAAAAAAATGCAGTATAATGCTGCGTTAGCATCGCAACTACATAAGTAAATTCACAGTATAAGAAATGCAATATAACTTTGGTCTTTTTGAATGTGGCGCATTTATTCTTTCATTCATCTGGAACTTTTCGGTATTATGAAGTTAGTTTAATTGGTTTATTTGAATGTGGCGCATTCGCATTCATTCTTTCATTCATTCTGGAATTTTTTGGTATTAGTGTGAGTTTTGATGTAACCTAGAAATGCAGCCAGTTTTGGCGAATTCGCTTTTAGATTTACGTTACGAGGGAAAAATCTTTAAATTGCTTCAGATTTTGCTGGAACTTGATTCAGAGTTACGCTATACAAAAATGACAGCCATTCCGCATAAGGGAGCATCTAATTTGGTTTGCCCCACTGTGCCGAGTATAGGAATATCAAAGTTTTGCAATTATTATTGACGGAGGCCTTAAATTTGACGCATTCGGCTTGTTCAGATTCTTGAGGACGAGAAATCTTAATCTGTGTTCAAATTCCATTTCTTTTCCACTAGATGTAATATGTTCCCTCTAGCAACATTACCAACAATTATGTCTTGATTAGTTTGACTCAGACTGTGCCTGGCTTCACCTTTGCTGAAAACCGTGATACCTCATTTTTAACAGTTTATCAAAAATTCTTTAACTTTTCCTATTATGTTATCAAAAATCAAACAGTCACCTAGTTTTCTATATGTAACGCCAAAAAAGAGGGCACTACAATTAAGAAGAGAGAAGTCATGAGGAAGGTTGCGAAACTTATGTGCCAACCTAATAGTTGATGAGTTCTGACTACAATGATTTTTGATCAGGGCTCAGCATAGGTGGCGCTTTCACAGGCTGGATGTCGTTTTTTTTTTCAGATAAAGCAAAAGGAGATTCGTAATGTTCTTAGGGGGGGGGGGGGTCCAATCTAATACAAGATACAATGTTAGCAAGCACAAAGCTAACCCTTAGTAAGCCCTTATTTCAACTCTGACGTCGTTTCACCAGTAACAGGTAGATTAACAAGTTGCAAACACAACAAGTGCTTAGACTCATGTGCACACGATTTCAACCTGTTGAAACACAATCTTTATGCACAAATAATAGATAATCAGTCCGTCTACGACCGGTAAGCAATATTGAGCCACCAAATTTGGTGTGTACCTCTGCAGCGACGATCAAAAGGAAAGTATGAAATTTATGAAAAAAAAATTATGTGAATGAAAAGAGCTGTTTTTTTAGACTTAGGTTGCTCCGCACAACCTTTGAGCACCCTGAGGTTGCGCGGAACCAAATAAAGTCATAATTTTCTTTCTTCTTCACATAATTTTCCGAAATTTTTGACATTAGTCTATTCTTCAGTTTGAACTCTACCTATGAATACTTATCATAACTCAAATTTCGTCTCTTCTGTTTTCCTACGGCCTTTGAATTATTTGAAAACCGCCTTTTTCACGTGTTGCTATTTTATCTCCGATTTTCCTTGCCATTTACTTCCGTTAACTCACCGTTTGCTGTAGATTATAAGCCGCGCTTCCACAAATACCACAAAAGGTATTTCGTTATCTTCTGCACTGTAAGGAGACTTTTTTAAGATTCTCAAATGCCACCTCCTGCTGGGCCTGTTCTTGATGTTTTGCGGAATGGACATCTCTGCACAAATTTACTTCTCTTTCTTCAAGATCGTTTGATCATATTTGCTAAGGACTAACTTTTGATTTCCAAGTCTGATAACTTTGTGGAAAAACATTCGAACGCTTACTCGCGCTGAGTAGCTGTAAATTAAGTCGTTCCGAAAGCGATTTCGCGTTTTCGACCACTCGCCAAATGCGATGATAAAAATTCACAGATGATCAAGCACGACTCGATGCGTTTTTCGTCTTTTCTTTCATAACGGATAAGTTGACAAATTGCAATCTCAAACGCTATCCAGAAAAGTGCTGCAGTTTCAGGCAATTGCCACTACCTCGCCTAAATCAAACTATTTTTACAGGGTTATGTTCCAAACTTGCGACAAATGATTATGTACCGTTTGATTCAACTGGCTAGAAGGCTGGGCTTCGTGACCTAATTAAGGCTAGGTAATGATCAGAGAGCACGCGCACGGGAGAGACGCAGACTGCATCGCGGGAGTGGCGGGCTCAATTAGGTTACAAAGAGGTACTTTTCCGTTACTCGGACCCATTTTTTCAGAAGGCTCTCAAAAAATACGATCTTTAATCTAAGAACAATTTTCCACGGAGTTCAGAACTGCCTCCCTACCACGTGTCAAGAAAATATTGACACGATTTGGTCCATTTTGACATGTTTTATTTCTGAATCATTTACGGTGAGGTAAAGCATTGTGATTACCTGACAGCTGTTTTCTATGAAAGCAAAACAATCTAGAACTTATAATTTTTGGTTGTTCTCAGCAATGATTCAGCATTGTCCTTCTCTTCAAACTCGCAAATTTAGCCAGACGAGACCATAAGCGATGGCTTGAAGTTCCTCGCTGCTGCTTGTTTCGTGACTTAGGTGACAAGACCCTAGCCCACTTCTCTATTTTGGGCATGTCTATCTGTTCATTCATAACGTGATGACGTTATTATGATAACATGTTCATTTTTGATACTGTTCAATCGAAAATGGGGCCGCTCTTGCTAAAAACAGATTTAACTAACGTTGTTGCTAGCTAGGGCAACTCAGAGTCTTGGTTAAACTTGTTATTCATGTAAACCACGTGTCAATTTTGACACGTAGCAGCAAGGTTGACACCAGGGTAAAGCGGGGGGTGCGGCACGCGACCGCCGGATACGACCCCCCCCCCCCCCTTGGGCCGGACCTCGGCACGACCCCCCCCCCCATTCCTACCCCCCCCCCCCTCTCGCTCTTGAAGGCACCGTCCACCCAGAATTTCGACCTCCATGTTTTTGCCGTTCCAGGCCAAACCCTCGTTTTCAGAACCCGCAGAGCGATATCTTCGATACGGTGATTGGTTGGCGCGCACGGATGCGCACGCTGAACGTGCAAAATCATTACACCGACTTTCTATAAATGTTTATTTAGAAAATCATAAAAAATAAATCAGAAAGAAAATCATCAGGAAATCATCATTTGCACCAGTCAACTCGTCTTCATCCACAATTGTCCCGCAACGATTGGCCTGAAATGATCTCAGACTAATGCTACTTTGTCTCGCTTTTTGTACAACTTTTGATGAAAAGAGCAATGGAAATGTAAATTTCCTGACGTTGTTTGCTACGTTTGGGCTAGGCATACATCAAGCGATTCGCCTCGCGATTTACCCAGCAAAACAACTTGCACGAGTTTATTGAATGCAGATCATCCTGCATTTCGGTTGTGAGAGTTTTCCGACACGACTAATAAATGCCAACCATCACAACGGAGATGCAAGATGATCTGCATGCAATGAACCCTTGCCCCAGTCACTCATTTGTTTCAGATCGGATGAGTCTGGTAGCACAGCGCTAAGCCAAGCCCATCACACTTCATAGATCTACAAAAAGAAACATAATCTCATACAAGATAGCAAAAAGTACGCACCCAAAAGCTATAAAGAAACTCCTGGAAAACGAAACGCTAGAGGCTTTTGTTCGAAAACAGAGTGAAATCACATGACACATTTGAAAAGCGAACTGAAGGAAAAAAGAGCATATTCACTAACCTTTTGCAATTCTTGATACTGTTGCTGCTTCTGCTCCTCAGTGAGTTGAGATCACATAGGCAACAAATGACTTCGCTCATTGAAAGTAGACGCCTGCAGCCACCTGAGAGTGAAGGAAGGAAGGAAGAAGAATCTGCACAGCGACGATGCCTTTCACAATAAGTGATCGCTTCTGCAAGTTATTCTAGGCTTCACAAAATCTAAAGGGAACATCAATCGTAAACCGCGGAAATGAGGTCTTCCTGCGGGGTAGATAAGGAGTGCCACCTGAGATGGATCTTCACAGGGTCCACGATTTGTATAGCCTGTTAGTTACTTTCCATGTTGTTCGCCGCTCTTTTCCTGCCTGAAGCCAAGCATTTGACATCGGATGTAACAGAAATACAAAAGAAACGTGATACCTCATCCACAACAGCTGCATATTTACTTCTCAGCGTAGTCTTTCCTACTTTTTTGGGCGTCACTTCAAAATAGCTATGATTTTTGGACGCATAGTGGATTTCGAAGTAGTCGCTAGAGATACCAACGTCAAAGCGCAAGTTCTGTAATAGGAATGCATAAAATGAAGCTAGAAAAAAAATTAAAATCGAAACAAATAAAAAAGAGATGACTACTTACATCACTAATGTACATCTGATTTGCATGAGGATCCAACAACAGCAGGGAAAGCTCATAACGTTTGCCTGTTTGTAGCAGCCAATTTCCTTCTCCAGATACTATCCACTGAATAGTTTCGGGATCGACGACATTGATAGAAGTTGAAGGTGGTCTAACACCAGTTTTTGCGTTTACGGCAACATCTACAAAATAAAAGATAGGTGGCATCAAAATAAAACGGGAATCTTTTACTTTGGCTGAACAGATGAATATCGGTTCGTCCACGAGACAGTGCTCTGATTGTAGATGTCATTTTGTCCAACAAACAGACGGCTTCAGAGTCAACTTTTAAGTAATACAATGAAGGCATTTGAACCTCTGAAATGAAAAGATTGAAATTTTTAATGCATGCTAGCCGATTTCCTTCTACAGATATCAAGCACGTTCAGGATTATAAATTTACATGGGAAGGACGAAGAATTTCTCAAATGAATAGATATTAGTCATCCTCTCCAAAAATAAGGTTTTGAGATGAGTGGGTCTGGTAATCTACAAATTCCTCATATCAAGTAGTAAATAGGACTGTTCAAAAATTGATCATCCGAACTCTTTATAAAAACAGCTTACTGTGCGTGATAAACTGCTTTTCTTCAACTTCTTTTTCTTCTTTCTTTTGAGAAAAGTTGATGAGGAAACTATAGAAGGTGAGTGCACAGATTGTGAATCTAGTTCACTTTCCAAAACCTTAACAAAATCAATTTATTCTGTTTCTAAGAATTTTAAACAGTTCGCGCTACAAGCAAGCCATCGTAAGGTCACTTCAACTCAACAAGAGCGATTTTAAATAAAACTCAAATGCACTTGAAAAGAAGGCGCTTTCAATGATGCCCCTTCCCCCTTCTATCTTATCTCAAGAACTATCATAGGAAATGACTAGTAATGGATAACACATGAAAATGATCTGGAACATAGGGAAAAAACTATAAATCGTAGAATTGTAAGAATAAAGAGATTTATCAACCACACACCTCTACACTTTGCCTCCTCTTACTTTTAGTGAGTATTGCCTCTAGGTTTTCTACATCTTTGACTATATCATCTTCGGAATTCTCAAACACTGTGGAAGACGAGCATTCGAGGGGTAGACGATCCACTTGCAAGACTTGGATAAGCATGCTTGATTTAGAATTTCCCCGTGGAAGCCAACCATCTCCCTTTCCTTCCTCTTTCTTTTCCTTAACCTTTTCTTGGGTTTCTTATCACTGACAATTGTTGATTCTTTTTAGAACTCTGAAATATGTGCCATAAGTTCACTGTCTGATGCTAAACATCAATAAGTGGATAACACAAAACACTTGCCACAAATGGTGCTTCAAAGTCGACTTCTAAGCCAGAATCAGTTGTTGAGGCCTATAAGCATGATAAAAGACAATAAAAATTGAAAAACAAAGGATTCAGATGCTTACGGTCCTAGATTGAGCCACTGGATTGTCAGTTGTATACCTAAAATCCAAATGAATATTACATTTAACAAGTGTGACTGACTGCAAAACTTCAGATAAATCTGGCATCCAGATACTCAAGGAGATTACTGTAAACTTACTCTTTATCTTCCAGAGCAGCCCTTTCTATAGTAGTGCCAAGGTCGATACTATCATTCTTCAGATCTATACTTGACAACACTTCATCTCTAAACCAAGACATCCGCAGTAAAAAAAGAAATGCAACTCGTAATTACCTAAAAATTGCCATCTGATCCTTATTGCGAGCTGCTTCTAGGTGTTCATCATCCATCTGCAATAGTCGCATCACTCTGGCCGTATCTACAGTCTTCTGACCACTGATCTTTTCGCAAAGATCAGAAAACACGGAAAGTTCAGATAGGCAAGAGGGAAACCTGAAAAAATAGTAGCTTTGTTTTCCAAATGAAGAAATCTTCCATCAAACAGATTGACGTATAATGGCAAGACAAATTTTGTTACAAGCTATGCAACAAAATTTGCTCGTTGTTCACTAATCCTGACTTAGCCCAGTTTCTGGGCTAACAAGTCAGAATTACTGAAAAACGATTCTTCGCACAAGAAAAAGACATCTGATAATAAGTTAGATAATCTTCAATAAACTACTCGAGACTAAGAGTGTGAAAAAAATTTACAGCTAAGCGCAAATAAAATTAAAAAGCTAGAATAGAGCATTTCACGCAGACTTCGCCAAGATAGACTAGCTCTGTCGTGATTCAAGATGAAATCAACATAGTATGATCCCACAACTTACATTCAGATGGAGAAGCTGCTACTTCATCGCAAACAAGTAAGCAATCGTGGCGAGGAATGGGTGCTGTGGGAAATGCTACATTTTATTGGTCCAAAAGCGCGTTTGTTTCATCGGAAATGCCCTGAAAAATTGTTAACATAAGCGCACCATCCCTAAATGGCAGCAATCATCAAAGATAATGAAACGAAAACAAACACGGAAGCAAGAACAACTCAAAAATGGTCACATTAACAGTACAAAGCATTCAAATTATCCACTTTGCCGCGTCCCTGCAACTTACGTACCGGACCAGAGCCGGCGTCTTACCGTAACCCATATTTTTTTCGCCCTGTTTCAAAGTGAATGTAATGGAAAAAGGCTCCATAACTTCTTTTGAAAGAAACGATCTCGAATGAAATTTTTGCTTCAAAGAGGAGAAGGTTCACTAATTGCAAGGATGTAGATAGCGTTCATGTTTAACCTCTTTGAAGGTGACTTAATGGCCTGCGGCACCCCCCCCTCAAAACCTGCGGCAGCCGCAGGTTTTGAGGGGGGGTGCCGCAGGCCATTAACTATATCAAAAAACATTTTTAGCGGACAATATTTATATGAATCAATAGCCTAAACCTCGTAGATTCCATAGTAATGTTTTGAGCCTGATTCTTCTTCTTAGCTCTGAGTAATATTTGGTGAAAGCACAGCGATCAAAAGCTAAAAGCGATTTTGGTTGGCTTCTAATTCAATAGTTTGGAGGTCTTCTGAAGCGGGATTCCTGAGGTGGACAAAGAATGAGTAGTGCTTTGTATTGAGTGCAAGAAGAGGTAGCTTACTCACCGTTAAGATGAAGTTAAACATGTTTTAAATTACTGCTTTATACAAGGTTGTTTACTGCTCGGAGACCTCAGAGTTCGCTGAAACTTGGCGCATAGGGGTTATTTGACACGCGGATTACGACAGTTATGCTTGATTAGAGGTACGGTAGGTTACGGTAGGCATACGGTATCTGCAAGTTTGTGTCGTTGAACTTGAATTTTGCAGGATTTCAACAGCGCTTTCATCAAGTCAATTTAGTCACACAGCTTGTACAAGTGCTTTTGACCTTGGGTCAATACGACCCCCCCCTACCTACCCCCCCCCTTACGACCCCCCCTTGCGGCGTGCCGCACCCCCCGCTTTACCCTGGTTGACACCCCTCCTGTGAAGTCGGCACCAAATATGGTACGAGGGAGGGAGCCTTTTAAAAAATGGGTCCGGATAACGAAAAAGTAGCTACAAAACCTCTTCTTCCAGCCGCCAAGCCAGTTGAATCAAAGGTTAGCACACAAACAGAGCAAAACCAAAGTACAAGTAGCCTCCAGACTTTTAGTTAATCATTTCCAATTTTAAAAGAGTTTCATGTTCGTGCATGGTTACATACAACATCTCAGACTATTTGAAAGCGAATAAAACTTGACAACATTGTGCAATTGGATTACAACAATAATGAAGCACTGAACCCATCAAACCAGAAAGTTCAAAAACTGAACTGCTATCACTCCCTATACACTCTTTTTTAGTAACTCTGAAAAAGAGATTTAGCAAAATCCTAAAAGCTGATAAAAAAGTGCATTAAAAGCTTTTTTCTATTTTTTTGTACGACTGTGCCAGTGGCGTGCCCAAAATTTTTCCGTTCGTTGGGGTTGGGGGGAGGGGGGGGGGGGAGACGACAGAAGCTTTATAAATAAAGTCCGAAAAACTTTTGAAGATACTTCTCAAAATTTTGCGGGGCCATAACCCCGATATTTCAGGAAAGGGTGACGTGGCGGCAGCTACGCCCCGAAAAAAATTTTTTTAAGTTTCAATATTTTCCTAATCATTTACAAGTATAAACAAGTCAAGTCAACAAGTCGATCATTTTTATAACTCGTATAAGCAAGTTTCAAAAATTTCGCGACCACTCTCGAGGTGGGAGAGGAGGGGAGGGGAGAGGAGTTTGTTGGATCGTTTAGAAGGAAGCATAATCATCTGAGGGGAAAACAAAAGCACATCGAGCTATCAAAACCTTCAAAAAATTTCTCTGCGGCTTGTGGTGTTCCTAACGCACCGCATCCAGGAGCGCACAAAAATTTATTGAGTACTTTAGCAACCTCCCCAAGATTCGACGATGGTGGAGGGGTTTGTTTAAAGCAGAAAAATTTCAGAAGGGGTGCACGGCCGAAATGTTAAAGAAAACTATTGTCATCCTTGGTGTGCTGGTTGGCGAAAATATGGATAAAAACAGGAATGAGTTCGTCCTGATCTGACCTGATCACCGAAAGCATCGGAAGAGTTTGAAATCATAAGCAAAAATGATTGAGTATTAGAAGTATTCACTTCTCAAAATTTGATAAAATATTAGTCAAGATGGTTTTGATGGAAAGAGACTATAGCAGAGTACTCCTAATGAGCTCTACACTCCATATTTTTCATCATCTGTAAAAAAACTGTAATACGCAGTGAATTCTCTTCCTTGAGATTGTGATCGGCCATTGGAATTATTTCAATATGTCTGGGTAATAGATGATTTTGTTATAAATGTCTCCTTTTTTGAATTAGCGACTGGAGCGAGAAGCGAAAGTACAGGTATTAACAATATAAAAAAAACTGTTTAAATTGTTTGTTATGCATTTGCTTGATTAGCAACTAGAGCAATCCATGCGAAGACGCCCGCACTAAAGGTACAGAGCCCACGAGCGGGGGCCGCAAGGGACCAGAACCGTACAAGCCCCAATCACTCCTTATGATACAGAGGGTGTAGCATGTCACATATTCCTAACAACCAACTATTATTTCGATAGATGGACATGTTAGTAGCGTTAGCCTTTACTGAACTGCTTTTTTGAACATCAAATGATCTCTTCACCATAAGTTTAGTTGAAGGGATACTTAGATGTATGCTCCTTAAAAAGAACCTCGGATAAACTAATGCGCTTTACAAACTCCACATTTCTATTTTGTTAGGTAAAGGCTATGAATAGATTTCCGAAAAAATTCATTTGCTCCACTTTATTTCAGTTTTACACTTATGGGCCTTCACTTTCGTCTTTTTATTTCACTTCATTTCATGCCATGTATACGCTCTAGGCGTTCCAAACCAAAAACATCAACGTGTTATTCATATATGAATCACAAAAGTAACAACACCTCATTTAAGCCCAGTCCAGACGAATCACGTAGAAAGAAGTAGTGTAGCAATAACGAAGAAACCAGCTTGCGTAACATGTTTAAGATTGCAATGCCGTTCTCAGAGAAAATGCCCGGATGCGTACAGAACGCCCAAGTCCATACAGAAAGAAAGTCCGATATACTGCATCTTTACCTATGAAAACGCTTTGCTATAATGATATGCTTCCACGCTTATAGCTCTCACCCTGACTGACTGAAATCCTACTTTAAGGCCCTTTGGCATCAAAGGCAGCGTTCAGACAAATATGGACCTATAGGGATTTTACGTGGAAATTAATTTTGGGACCCTAACTAAGACAATGCCCAACCGACAGCTCAGGTGGTGCTCTAACGGCTGAGATAGTCCCCTCGGAACTGGACCTTAGGATCGTATTTTGCATGGATTCATGGTGCAACGCGAGGGAGCTCGCGCGAAATTGATGGGTTGCGCCATGAATCTATGCAAATACGATCCTGGGGTCCAGTTTGGAGGCGTATATCTTAGCCGTTAGTGAGTCACCAAAGCTGCCGCTTGGGCAGCGCCTTAGTTAGCGCCCCAAAATTACTTTCCACGTAAAATCCCCATAGCTCTAATTACCTGAACGCTGCCTCTAAGGGCAACGTCTCGGCAGATTTTCAGCTTCGGGGTTTTGGCAGATTTGAGGCTACTCCGGCCTCTGAATCATGATTTGAACTCCCCTTAGCGCGAAAATGGGGAAAACCTCGTATTTTGAAACCCCTCCTGAGACGGGCGCGGACGAGTGAGCCGTTTTTCTCTGCCGTCAGATACGCAGAGTAAAGAGGTAGAAAACACTGCTCTACGCTACGAATGGCGGCGCGTGGGTGGAGGACTATATGTCACCGAAAAAGGGCGGTCCTCGCGGTTATTTGCGACAAATACGCACCCTTGTACACGAGCGGTCATGCGTTCCTGCAGGAAATCCGCGCGGGACTCTTCCATATTCGGCGACATATAGTCCTCCACCCACGGCGCGTTTCTAGCGGAGAACATACTCGTTCGAACAAGGTGTTAGGAGAGCGAAAGGAGGAAGGGGAGCGGCGCTTGCCTCCCCCCTGGGTTGCAGAGTTCACATTTTCGGCGCGGAGTTGCTGTTTTGGTTCACTGGGAGAGTCTCCTATCCATCTGTGTCCAAATCTGAGGTAGGTCAATCTGCCGAGCCGCTGCCTTTAAGCGTGGGCAACTAGTTCATCGATAAGACCAAATCAGCAAGGAGATCGAGTTAGTTGTCTAGCAAGGACTACGTGGCATATGGTAAAATTTTGTCTTTCGAAATACCCTAATTTTACGAGTACAAGGCGGACTTTTTTAATTTTTCAAAAGAAGCTTAGCCGGTTCACTGTGTTTCGGAAAGCTATCCTTATGCCGCACGTTCCTCTTAGCCACGGTATCGGGTTCTTTAGTCGCGAATCATTTGACGTATTTAGGCTGGTTGATTCTAGAAGAGAATCCCCGCGCCTTGTACGCGCGTAAAATTATATATGTATGTATTTGTGATGGACAATGGATCGATGGAGGATCAATGGTTTGGTCAATGGATTGACCGCTGCATCACATACCACCAAAAGTGATCTTTACTTCTACTTCACATATCTCCGTTGTTCTTAAGCAATATGATCTATAACCATTATTCCGATCATGAGATCAAAGCTTCTAATAATGTGTTGAATCTTTTAATTGGAGGCCATGACCAATTACCTACAAAACCATCTGCTAAAAAATCCATCCTACGAGATATTGCTCACATTACCAACAATATGTGTTCGCTTAATTACAGTTTCGCTCTCATTTCCTGCCCTCTCGGTTTTTAAAAGATTTTTGTCACTGCCGGGCGATACTGTGCGAAAGCTGTAGCCGAAAACTAGAATTCAATCAATCTTGCATTTTTTTCTTCCCTTAGTTTGATCGAGTGCAGCTCTTTCGTTTATAGTTATGATTGTATAATAGCACATCGCTTTTTCGATGTATTTTATATAAATATAAATACAAATAAATCAGAGTAATCTGTAATATTGATGGAAATCCTCATAAGTAACTTTGCATCGGATTGTGAATCTGCTGCTTGTCCGAAGAAAACATTTTACAACTGAGAAGACGTGCCAAACTGCATGCTGTCCGAAACCTACTTCAAAATAGGTTGCGGAGGAGCGTGCAATGAAAAAGCGGTGCAAATATTACTTTTGCAGCTTTGCTGTTAGTAGCAGATATCGGAGTGAAGTGCGTACAATGATCATTTGATCAGTTCAGTGATATGAGTATCATTTGAACACTTTTGTTGTGTGTCAACACGGAGTACAATCATGTCAGAGTAGTCACTATATTTTTGTAAAAAGTGGTTATCACTCCTGACAATTCATAAAAAGTAATGCTACTTTCAACAATTCTTGGCGTAAGTATCTAACTGCACAACATCCGCGAAATTATTTATATTTTAGTTTATATTATCGCTTAATCTCACAAAAGAACCATTCCTCACGTGTCAGTGGACTTCTGAGAACAAGACTTACAAGGATGTAGTGTATCAACGACTGCCAAAGGAAGTCAGTTGCAAACATTTAGCTCTTTAACACATTAACATTTATTGGAGATTTTTGACTTTGGAAGGATGATTGTTAAGGCATTTTTTGGAAAAAATCCCAGTTTCTTGCATGAATCCAATCTAAGTAAATTATCAAACTTTCCTGGAATTATCGTTTGGCCTTCCTCTGCGTTTCCATTCTTCATTCTCTAAATTCATGGCGCATATTTCTCGTTGCTGCTGTCAGAGTCAGTAGTCTGGACGTCACTGCAGTCGTGCTGCCCGGAAAACAATGTAACCCTTTCGCTTACTACTCTTTTATCTTTTGGCCTCTAAAGAGCCCCGTATGGTTTGCTTGATTTACGGTACAAAATCCATCTCTACGTAGAGTTATGAAGAAAAAAATAGTTGTCATGCTTACGAGGGAATGATTAAAAGTCGAAGTGGCCAATCCAAGCAACCTGCCTACTACCCAACGCAGCATTCAATGCTGACTTCGGATCTGTAATCCATATCTGCTTATCGCCTTTGTGGAGGAAGTTATAAGCAGCTTTATTGTGGGAAAATCGTACATTAAAATTGCGAAATTGATAACATAGTTGCATTTTCAGCTCACCTTTTGGCTTCAAAAACTTGAAGTAACCTAACTGCATGTTTTGGCTTAGGATTAAGCCGCACATAGCTTTGCACTGCCAAATGAGGCGCTTTTACATAACATTTCTTAGCGAAATAACGGTCTTAAATGGCTCGTAACTTCGTCTACATGGGTGCAAAGCATATACGGAATACAGATTCGAAGTCAGCGTTATATGCTGCATCTGACGGTGTGCAACTTGCTTGGATGGGCCACTTCGATATCTGACCATTTCTTGTTAGCTATGCCCGCACTATGGGTTTAAATGGTTCAACAGAGAGCGAATCTGGTGCGCAGCCTCAAAGGTTCAAGATATCTGTTTCGACGTTGTTCTTTCTCTCGTGTAACACTAATTAATTGTCTTCTGACCGCATAGCCTTGAATACTCATCTCTCATCGTAAAGGTACATGAAATAGGTAACAAGAACTTATCTTTCTTCAAAATTGACAAGTTAGGAAAAGGGGTGATAATTGCGCATCAATCAGCCTATGGGGTGAGCCGGTATCAAGCAGATACTTGTACAAAGTTTGCCGTGGATTGGCCCTCACTCGGAAATTTATAATGAACACACTAATCAAACTACCAACCTCAGCTCTATATATGTATAGATGTGGATTTGGGGAGGATATGCGGAACTGAACAACGAAGTCGAAAGAGATCCAAAGTGTGGATTAGCCACTCAGACAATCACAGGCTCTCAGCCGGCAGCCACAAAGCCACCGCGAAAACCCACCAAAAGCGAGGTGGCCCCATCGCCTCACTGTCTCTTCCCGCTGAGAACCGTTTCAGAACTGGCAGCGAGCGGGCTGCTATAAAGCCTTCAGCGCGAAGCGAAAGCGGCGGTTTGTGGCTGCCGGCTGAGAGCCTGTGATTGTCTGAGCGGCCAAAGCTTTGAGTTTGTAGGAGCAGCCAAAGCTTTAGTTTGTTTTTTTAGGTGCAAATGTTGATGTTAAAATTTTGCAGATTATTTGCCTTTTTAACCCTGTATAATCTTACGCGGGTTTGAATCTCATGAATTTCTCGAAAACCCTTCTCGAAGTTCCCGCAAACGCAGTTTACGTGCTTCTTTACGTTACATGCGCCCCAGTTCACACTTGCTTGAAGAGATCTCCGTTGCCTAGAAGGGTGTGTCAAAACACGGAAAGGGGAACCTGCGTGTCGGCCATTGCGGGCCGAATCGTCTTTTTCAAGAGATTCTCTGAACAGAATATGTGGAGACACACATCGATGAAATACAGTCTTCATAAATTTGCATTGAACAATGATTTATCCTTGAAAAGTAAATCACACAGCAATTTGAACTGCCTAAGCGCTAATAGTATATTGAAGCAAATCCTATTCGCATTTTCCTAATTATTAGAGATTTGAGTTCCTGCAAAATTGTTAAAATGGCAGTCAATTCACCATAGCGCTGATGTACCATTTGGTTTTAAAGCAAATACACAATGAGTCCATTGATCCTCCCCAGCTTTTTTCAGAAGTACAACCGCAAGCTGGAAACAGCAACATGTTTAGCGGCTCGTGCCTATTTTAGTGCACTTGCAGCTTATGAAAGTGCAAAGAATCTAACGCAACGAGATCGAGCATTGCACTATTTTCTATTCTTTGAGGAGGCGCTATCGTTGCATAATTTTGTGTTTACCCCGACTCGGTAAGTACATGATTAAATGCGATGGTTCTGAAACGAATAATGCCGCAAGTTTAGGACATTCAATCAAGGACTTTACTGGATAGCTGATGCAGTGAAGCACCGGGTAAGTCTATTCCCTACGCTTAATTTGGTGTGACCAATCACATTCTAAAGTCATCGAAACATAGTCGTGAATGCTTGTCTCTACTCAAATACATAAAGATTTCTGTGAACCCTTGACGTTAATGTTGCAAGCAACTCGACAGAAACGTTGATGCTTTTAGTCTCAACTGTATATGTACATATCACAGTATAATTTGGTAATGTTCCAAGATGTCAATTACAATAAATTTTTCTCATATACGAGGTGCCTCAAAAGTATGTACATCTCAAGTGAGAGGAAACAAGAGAAGATGAAGACATTGAATGGAAGCTGCGCTAAATTTTAGTGGGCACGCAATATAGGAATGTGGTTTTCACTGCAACTTTCAACTATAGTCTGTATCAACGTATGCTACCAATTAAATAACATCTAGCGCAGGATATGCAGTAACTTTAACACATCTTTCGCCAGGGCTTGGCACAAGTGGCTATTTGAAATGCACGAAAACGAAGTCCTCCTGACTGTTCCAAAATTTTAGAAGTCTGCTTTGACCCTAAACCATAAACGCAAAGAAGCCTCAAAAACGAAACGCCAACTCAAAGAAAAGTATTTTTCCGCCACAAAACGGTGTCCCCTTTGATTTTTGTCCCAAAAAACGATATCTAGCATGCTTATTGCCTCCTGCTAAGCCTTGTCGTTCGCTTAAGTGCTTGAAATCACATGTTCAAAAATTATTTGAGGGAGCAAATTGAATTTATTTCCATGCAAACACAATATCATATCCGATCATTTTTACATGTTTTCTCTATATGTGTGCAAAAGTTCAAACAGCCGCAAGTGGGGTACTCATAGATTTATTTCATTTTCAGTTACTCTATCCTGCCACTAACTTCGCATGCAGCGTGACGGCCCGTATACCACCTGATGGACTTCTTCTAATGTGCCTAGTTGCCGAAGATCGTTGACGTTCTACTATAAAAAATGGCTCTTGACAGGAAGTGCGAATGTGTATATATTTCATATTGCTGCAAAAAATTTCTTTATAGCTACCCTTTGTTTTTATCACTTTGTAAGTATAGTTTGGCTCAAGTCTTATCGTTATAGTATGTTTTATTTCAAGAAATATGGCTGGTACTCGTTTACGATTTCCATCACAAAATTTCCTTTCAAGTAAAATGGGTTTGTGCTTCAATTAAAACCTACGTTTATCGCAAGCAACCTCCATATGAGTAAGATTATAGGCACTTTTCTGCCATTTTGATCCATTTTTTTCAAAAAATTGAAGATATACGTGCTTTAGTCCGTGAAGCTTCTTGGGAAGAAGACTATATGTTACCAAAAGAAGGTCCTAAGCGGACATCTGCGACACGCCATACAATTCCGCGCACTACAGGCACTGCAGATTTATACCAGCTGTCCGCAGAGGATGGAGTCTATCGGCGACATATAGTCTCCTACCCAATTTTCTTAGAGCTGCATGCATTAATATCCTCGCCTGGGAGGGGATAGCAGCTCGGAAGAAAGTTTTATATTCCAAAACTCCAAAATCTGAAATTTACTCTGTCCACCTATCCTCAAGTATTCCTACCGTATGCGAACAGGAGGGAGAAGTTGTACAAGCCGCATTTCCCAGATTTTATGAACCCCAGCCCCGGCGGCCGACTTTCTTCGAAGTGTTCTTTCTTTCCTCAAAGTTAATGAAAACGTGCCAAACATTTGATGATTATTTAACCGAACAGTGCTAAGCACATCTGATAAAAGCAAGTCGTGTATCGAAGTTATGAAATTTGCGATAAACTGTAAGTCAAGAGTTGGGGTTTTCGAAAATTTCGATATGTCAACTCACTTGTTCTTATTAGCAACATGCTTGGCACTATTGGATTAGATGACAGTACAATTTTGGAATGTTTTCGTTAACTTCGGAGTACGAAAAATGGTTTTGTACAAGAGACAATCGGCCCGAGGATCATTACGGGATCCCACAAAGAGTTGGAATTTGCAGCTTGTGCAGCTTCCCGCTTCTGTTCAATATGTTCATGGTGAAGGAAAGTAGGAATACTTATGGACAGATAGCGTGAAATCCTATATCTCAAGCTTTAATATATAAAGCTTTCGTTTAAGCTCTCTTCCTCAATGGAGTAGTTAATGCATGGGCCCCTAGATTTTATGGGACTTTCTACTTGCCACATTGATTATCACGTTTTGGTTCTGAACTCGACTGGCTTTTTTTTCAAAATAATTCAGAATGATATGCGAGAGGATTTGAGATGAGTCAAAAACTGTTCAGCTGTTCTTTCATGGAAGCAAAACCAATCCAACAACATCTTGGTAGCTTTCAGCGATGATTCAAAATACCTTTCCTTCAGAGTACAGTCGAGTAGATTTTCCGCTTGATATAGTGTGCTTGCACTGAAGGTAAAATGCGGTAAAATTCGCGCGTGAAGAAATAGCCACGTCAGTGATGCCAGCTTTTTGCGCGCGCAATTAGTCGGCGTCACAGGCGCAGCTATTTGTTCACGCAAATTTTACCACATTTTACCTTCAGTGCAAGCACACTATATAAAGCGGAAAATCTACTCAACTGTATTTCCACCACATGAATTTAGCCAAGAAAAAAGTAAACGATGGCTTGAGTTAATTTACTGAATTTTGCCGCTTAGATGATGGAGCCTTGACGTATTTCCTTGTTTTGAGCAAACGTATGATGTTCACTGAAAGAGAGAGGTTGCCTTTTGAATCTTATTGCTGTTTGGGAATGTTACATAAGAAATGGGGTCAATATCGATTAGAAAGCAGGTTGAACCTACGTTGACGGCCAGGCAACACAAACTCTGGTAGAACTTGTTGAAGATATAGATGACATGTAAATTTTTTGGCACGTAGCACGAGGTTGACTTTTCTTCTTGTAGGGGTGGAACCAAATATGCTAAGTTCATGAAGCAGTGTCGCTTTTTGAATAGATGGGCCCGGATAAGGGTACAGTAAAAATCGTCTCTCAATGAGACTACTTGACCGAAACCTAGCAAGCGAGATGTTGTAAAGATTGTAGAGCATCGCAAAAGCATTGTTCCCGCACTTGTCTCAACCGCGAGCGGTTGGTCTTTTGATTGCTCTCCGCGTAGTCTTTTTTTCTTCTCATTTTTCGTGTCTATTTCCGACATTCTTTCGTTATTTTGTGTCACATAATTCCTTTGAGTGTTTTGATAGAGCTAGGGGTGTCTCACTTCCTGAGTCCCGGCTGAATTGAAATTTCTTTACATATCTGAGATTTTTTCGGTGTCTTGATCGATATCTCTGTGCGTCTGGCCTATCTTCTGTTAAATACTCTATCTAGCTATGCCTGCAAAATCAAATAGGTCACAACGCAAAAATCAAACCCCTGCTGCCTCCAACCTTTTGACTACTCCTCCGAGCGGCACCGTACCTTCGCAAATTATCAACTCGCTTGCCTCTCAGGATGCCATTGGTGGTTTCGAATTCACTTCTGTTTTTCATTTATTCAAAAAGCTTTTGGATCTTAACATACCAGAAGTGAATGAAATCACTAATGAGATTTTAGTACGTCTTGGTGAGGTTGGCGAGGGGGCAATTGAGAAGGATAAAAGATCACGGAGCATCGTGATCTCCGGGCTCCCGGAACTCGAAAAATCGAGTGATGGAGCCTGGCCGCCAGCGTCGGCTAGGCAAGACGACACTGAGCGGAAAGTCCGTGGGCTCATGGACATTCTCGATGTGGAATGTAGGCCCGTAAGGGTTTATAGGATGGGGAGGAAAGAAGTGGGCAAGCCTCGATTGGTCAAAGTTGAGTTACCAACAAAGGGGCACTGGGTCACAACTCTCTCCCGGGCCAGACTTCTAAGAGACTATCCTGATTATAAGGGCGTCTTCATTAGAAGAAGTATGACTGCCCGGGAGAGAGAGCAGGAACGGGAGCTTCGAGAAAGGGCTAGGCAGATGAATCAGAGTAGGGCATATGAGGACAGGTTCGTAGTTTATAAAGGGGAATTAATTCCGGCCAGCAATCTTTCGCACAGCCAATCGTCTTCCCAAGCCCCATACCCCCTGCGTAGACAAGGGTCAACGCAGCGGGGAAACTAAATAGTTGGCAAGACCACTCTTTACGATGTATACTGTTTAATTCTAGATCTTTAGTGAATAAACTTGCCCATTTACATAATCTTTTGGTCACTGAAGCTCCTGACATTTTGTTCATTACAGAAACATGGCTCTCTTCTAAAATCAATGATGCTGAAATCGTTTCAAATTTGCCATATACAATATTCCGTCATGATAGAAACCATAAGAAAGGGGGAGGTGTATGTGTTTTGATAAAAATAACATTGTTGTGCGAAAAGGTTGACATAACCATCCCAAACAATTGTGTCTTTTTGGCCATTGACCTTTATCAAGGTTCCTCTTTTTCCAAATTACGAACCATTTGTATCTATCGCCCTCCGAATTCTAATGCTGACTCAGATGAAGCCCTTTTAGACTTGCTATCCGCTTCTGCTTTATGTTGCGCAGACACCTTGATTGTTGGTGACTTCAACTTACCCATCAAATACTCTCAAGAGTTTCAATGCCCGAACAGCTTAAATGTTAAGAAATTTCTTGACCTCTTTGAAAGATTGCAATTGCAGCAGTTTGTGACGGAGCCGACACGTAATGATGCTATACTGGATTTGGTTTTAGCAGGTTTCCGTTCCATCTCTAACTTATTCCTTAGAGCTCCCTTTGTCACTTCCGATCATAACATGATAGATTTTCGATATGAATTCACCTCTCCAAAATGCGACCTTATACCAAGACCAAATTTTAATGAGATTGATTTTGCTTCATTGAAAAAAGAGCTTAATGAAGTTAACTGGGAAGAATGCTTTGATCTTTATAGCAGTTCATCGGAAGTGTACTACAGGTTTTCCTGTGTCCTATATGAGCTCTTAGGAAGATTTACCCCATTTGAGACTCGCAAAATTGGATATCTAAAATACCCGCATCATCTCCAGTCACTCCTGCTGCAAAAAGAACGGCTGTTCAAGGCATTTCGATCTGATAGTCCGCTATACAAGAAAGTCTGTAGCGATATTGCATTCCACCTCAAGAAGTTCCTTGCTAATTATGAGAGACGCTTGGCTCTATCAAAGCACTCACGGAGTCTTTTTGCGTATATCCACAGTAAAACTCATATCAAAGAATTTGGTGCTTTGAAAGATAATTCTGATAATGTATGCCTAACTAATCAATCCAAAGCTCAAGCGTTAGGTGCTTTCTTTGCGAGCACATTTACTACGACTTCTTCTTCAACAGTATCTCTTGGGGCGCCTGTGGCGCATATATGCTCAGCTCCGATTATCATGCCTTTTACGGTAGAACGCTATCTCAAAAGCCTCAAAAATTCAACTTTTGAAACTTTTGACGGAATCCCACAGATAGTATTCAAGCGATGTGCTAAAGAACTTGCTACTCCTCTCTCCCACATCTTTAACATCTCCCTCATGTGTGGTGAGGTACCAAGTATCTGGAAAGAAGCTATTGTCACAGCCGTTCCAAAAGTCAGTAAACCTCAAGTGGTTTCTGACTTCAGACCTATTAGCATCAATCCCGTCCCATGCAAAGTTTTGGAAAAAATAATTCGTGATAAACTTTTGGAGTGGTTCGAAAGATTCAAAATTATTCCCCTAGAGCAACACGGCTTTGTTAATGGTGCTTCTACTGTTACCCAGTTGATCGATTCAATTCATGATTGGGTCAATGCTATCTTGTTGGGACAGAAAGTGGACGTTATCTACTTTGATCTTTCCAAAGCGTTTGATCGTATAAGTCATGCTAAATTGCTGTACAAAGTTGAGCATTATGGGGTCAGAGGCGCCTTACTTGATTGGCTCAAGTCATATCTCCAATCTAAACATATGACTGTCCGCATTGGGAATGAACACTCTGAGCGTTTTCCTTGCGTTAGTGGGCTTCCTCAGGGAGGTGTTCTGTCTCCCCTTCTATTTACGGTCTATACTGCTGATTTACCCCAGCTGTTAAAAACTCACCCCGGAATTCATGTACTTATGTATGCAGACGACATAAAAATATACGGAATGTACAGCAATGAAAATCGCTATGAGATCCAAGAAGCTTTACAACATTCTATTGATCTCATGATTGCCTGGTGTACAAAGTGGGATATTTCTGTTAACATTGCTAAAAGTTCCGTTTTTCACATCGGTGGCGAAGAACAAGTGCATTATTAGCACAATGGAATAGCACTGATTAACAAAACATTCGTTAAAGATCTGGGAGTTCTGATAGATTCGAGATTGAAACCGGATCTACAGATCGCCTCCGTCACCTCCCGTGCTTTTTCCATCCTATACACAATCTTTAGAAACATCAAATCAACTGATCAAAAAATTTTGTTGAGACTTTATAAAGCCCTTGTTATTCCTGTTCTCGAATATGCGACTCAAGTTTGGAGCCCCTCCCTGAGGAAGCACAAGCAGGCATTGGAGAAGGTTCAAAAAGTGTTCACAAAACTGCTTTTCTACCGCTGTTTTCCTAATCCAGCTTACCCCCGTTTACTTCCTAGTTATGAAGAGAGGTTGAAAATTCTTGATCTTGAAAGCATTACGTATCGGAGAATTGTTCATGATATCATATTAGCTTTCAGGATTTTTAGGGGTGAAACCAGGTTGAGGCCTTCCAAGTACTGGGTTTTCAGACCTAGCCATGGGAGGACTAGTGCATTCTCTATTTATTTCCGTCACTTTGGTGGGCGACAACGATTTCGTTCCTTAATTGAGCAGGAGTTTTTTGTTCGCACATCAAAAATGTTACAAGAATTACCACACGAACTTTTGGCATGCAGTGATAGTTCCTCTTTCAGAAGAGAGCTGAAAAAAAGGAGATTGAATGACTTTTTTGCAGGTTCAACGTACCTTACTTCCCTTCTTTTATGACTGCGCGGTTACAACCAGACATGTGCAATGAGCATGATGGGTTACGAATATGCACTGATTAGCAGCCAATTTATAACTTTGCATATGTTGAACTCAACTGCTTTTGAGCCTTTTACTAACACTGTTCTCTTCATCATGTGGTTCAAGCCTGGTCACATTTATATTTTAGCCTGTTTCGCACAGCTTGCTTGCTTTGATTGCTCGAAGATCATATTATGCTTATTCTTGCTTTGGAGTTGGGCTCTCCTCGGCAAACTGGTTGAACTATAAATTCCGGTTTGTTTCTTGGAAATCTTTTGAGATCGTGGCTAGCAAACGAAGGGGCATGGGCACCATCTCCTTAGATAACAATTTGTATAGATTCATTCGTTGTGCACTACTTGCCGATATTCTGATTTGCACATATGGCAATGCTCATGGAGTTTTGGGCTCTCCCCGGCAGGCCGGTGGGTATTACCCGCCGTCGTTTGCTTGTTTGAATACTTTAAGATCGTTTGCTGGCTAACGCGGGGGCATGGGTTCCATCTCTGTGGATATAACTCATAATTGACATTCGTAATATCCAGCAGTCTTCTTGCAAGCTAAGTCGTTATTCTTTAGTTTATGAAGTCTGGGCCTGAAGCATATGATGTTCTGTTGTTATTCGTGCTTTGTGTAAAACTAACAATTACACTGTTTGTTTCTGTTTTTTTATGGTACGCCTTGAGCGTATTTAATGAAAATGAAAATGAAAATGAAAAGAAGATTCCCTGCCGATGTTCTTTCTTTGTTTCAGTCAATTTTTTCCGTTTTATTCAAGTAACTACAATTAGCATGAGGCTAATGGGGTGCATCATGAAATTCCTCCCGCTCACACCAAGCGATATGGCGAATCTAATACTTAGGGAGGATATTATGCACTCGGGCCTAGCACGAGGTGACGTATGAGAGATGAAAACATGAAGTCCCCTTGGCATTGCAGAAAATCACGAGGTACCTTTTGTTGTGTATGCTGAAGCTCTTCTACTAATCTGCAACGAAAAATATTGGATCGAAGTGAAAATACAAAAGTAAATGAATTACTAGAAAGGAAATGCGAAAAAAAGCTGTTTTTATACCATCAAGTGACAACAAAGCATAGTGGACGAAATTTGGTCAATGTGGGTAGTCATGTACATAAGCTTGACCTGAAGAATAGATATCTAGAAAAAAAAATCCCAACAATTTATGAGAAAGGCGAAGAACTGAAAAGATTCACGACTCTGTCTGGTTTCGCTCAACCTTGTGTTTTGACATGTTGAAATCGTGTGCGTAGAGGTTTATGCACTAATCGTGTTTGTACCGTATTGATTTACTGTGGCTGGTAAAAATACGTAAGCCTTCAAATTCGGGCTTGCTAAAATCTAGAGTTGTACTTTTTGATGCTTCGTCGGGTTTACTTTACAAATTCCCCTTTGCTTTTCAAAAAAACGACATTAGTGTATGAAAACGCCACCTCTGCTGAGTCTTATATGCCCTTTTGTCCAGAAGAAAAATTTTTGAAACGCAATGTGGCCAATATGCATTACAGTTACCCTTCTATGCCAATATCTTAAACTGAAAAGAAATAACTCAGTTTTTCAAATAAATTAGTACTTTTATACTTTTGAAGAAATAAAGTGTAGACGAAATGGTACTACAGAGAAAAATAACAAGAACAACTGTATGAACCAATAGTGAAAGTGTAACCGATCCTCGATCATAAATCTGCGAAGAGACTTTCAAAAAGCAAAATCTTTGAAAATTTCTTGCCTCATTACTGGCACACACTTTGCTTTTGTACTTGGAATAAGATTATAATATTTCGAATGTCTTTTGGTAGGAGATCGTGAGCGGCATTTTGGAAGACTATCAGTTTCAGGTTAGCCTTTTTGAGAACACATTTATTATTGAATTGGCTGAATAACAGTTTCGGTCGTTTTCAATGATTTGTAGAAATGCCACAGATAGATTTCGTACAGTAGGGCACCACTCGAAAGGATGACTCAAGGGTAATTGGACGGTCGACTTTGTTTGCTCATAGAATGTTACTTTGATAGCGAAATGGCGCAGGAAAGCAAAAAAGGCTTCTTCGTTGAATTTCCGAAAAATCGTACTCCAAAAAAACTGAATTCGGATCTAAAACGAATGGTACGCACACTTACAATTTTGATATATTTAACCATTTGTAGGAGTACATGGTCAAATTTAAGCGATTTAATTTGCCCCAAAATTACTTCCGCCGCGTAGATGCCTTTAAATTCTCACACTTCTGGCTGCAGAAAATACACAAACAACTGATCACAGCTTCTATTGTGGTTTGCCATGTAGCGAAAGGTTGTATGTATTCAGCTACTACGTTACTCGTCTGTGCACTTACTACGAGCTGAGTACGAAACTTAATAATTTAAAAATGATTTTTTGGAAGGCTAGCCATACAATATCTGTCTTTGATCACCCTCAAGGAGTTTATATAAGAGTATGATAGTAGAAGCTTGAAGCTACCAGCTCACAAAAGATCACAGCTAAAAGGAAAGGATGATTTTTTTCTGAAGCTTCAAAATTGCATGTCAGAACGAAATTCATTATTAGCCAACCTAATACCCTAATTTTACGCTTTATCACGCGTAAAAGACGTTCTTTTTCTGTTTCAAGCTGGCGCTCAGTCGCCTCGTTGTGTTTCGAAAATCTCGGACAATATGCAACACTGTAAGCAGTTTCTCGGTCGCAAAGTCCTTCGCCGTGTCTGTGCTGCTCATTTAAAAAAAAATTTTGCGCGTTCTTTACGCTTGAAATTAAGGTACTTTCTTATATGGTTATCCACTGGTTTCCTCTCTTCTCATTTCCAACTAGCTTTCCAAAATACCTCTGTCAATTAATAGTCAACAATGCCGCCCTTCTAGTGCTTCATTCAAGCCGCTCATGCTAGTAACAGAAAATAAGTCCTCATGCTAGTGAAAGAAAATAAGTCAACTACTCAGTCCAAAATCATTCACCCATTCGGAAAGGAATAATGACCCAGTAGCTGAGAGGATTAACTAGTCAGTCCAAAATCATCCATCCAAATTTGGAAAGGAACAATGACCCAGTAATTGAGAGGATTAACTAATCAGTCCAAAATTATTCATCCAGATTTAGAAAGGAACAATGATTTAGTAATTGTAAAGATGCAGCTAGTCCTCAACACCGATCTTACTAGATTTAGAAACAGAAAGGAGAAAACCAGAAAAGATTAATAGGAGAATTGCTTCAGCGATAGTGAATCGTTGCCATTCCATATGAAAAGTCGGGCTTGGTTGAAGTTAGCGTACTAGGAATTAAAAATTGATTTTGCAGGAGCTGATCGCAGGCGCAAATGATTACGAATCAAGACAGAGAGTAAGAGGGGCGAGAGTAAGAGATAGGGGATATTACTAAGTAATATGTCGTGTATTGCGAAGCTCCTCAACGTCCAATGGGGTAAGCTTAGATAAGCTCGGGCAATCCGCATTCTTCAATGTTTTATTTGCAGTTCTCGTGGTGTAGTAAAGAAAATCCTCCTTCTATGTGCTCCTTTGAGTTTTTAGTGCGTTGGTCGCAGCCGACAATGCCAAAAACATTTCAAAATCACTGTAGCCGTGACTTATCTCGACTTCGACAGTGAGCGCGTCAGCACCGTATTATTCGTCAAGCAACGGCATCGTATCTTCAGTATCTTGATATTCTCAGTTCAGAATTATGATCTTCATTTTTCAGTTATGATCGTTAAATAGTGCTCTCTTTCTCCCGCTCTAGCAGCTGCGGTAAGTACTCCGCAACTAAGATCTCGTAAGAAATAGCTCAGACAGCTTTTTTTAGGCAAAAATCTTGCTTTTCCAATCGATTTTTGTGAAATTTTGACAAAAAGCTCAATTTGAAGAGCATTTCAGCAAGCGGCAGAAAATGCATGTTCTCCCCCTCCCTCCCAAAGAATATTTTGCAAGTAGGCTGTGGTCTCGCTGGCCAGTTCGAGGTTAACAGTTTGTGAAGCTGAGCTACCTTCTGAGCAAACCTCTTGCTTTTCTACTCAATTGTGAAAATTAGGCAAAAATCTCAATCTTGAGAGCATTACAACAGCAGAAAATGCATTTTCTCAACAAAGAATTGCTGCGAGTTGACTGTGGTTTTACAACACGTCTGATATTAACACTTCGCAAAAGCTTTCTTTGGAGCGAGCTTTTGATTTTTGTGAAATTTGGTAAAAATCACAATTTGAAAGCATTTGTACTGTTGGACATGCATCTGTTATGAGTCATGTGAATAGCTTATTTCATTAATTGTCGGTCAAATCCCCAAACAACGAAAAGGAATAGTTGTAACAGCTGATTACAACTGTAACCTTTGTTTGAATGAAAATAGATAGGGTAATCTTATTGTTAGTACCATTTTTCATGTGCTGTTTCTAGAAGAGATGAAACGCAGTTCAGAGTCACATGAAATTTCACTGGACATTGTCAAGGAAGTCCGTTTAGTCGAAGTAACCTTTCCAAATGAATCCTAGAGTTTCGAAGATTAGTGGACGCTGATAATGAATCTGTTTTCATTATCTGCCTACGTCGCTGGACGCCAAGTTATAGCGTTTTGTGGAGCGAAAGGAACGCAGCTATTTAGGATCTTTTGGGCGCCTAAACTGAAGATATCCATTGGATGCATGCTCTGATATACATTGGAACCTTTGAGCACCTTTGGACAATTTGTTTCAGCTGCGTTTTCGATTTTTTAAATAAAATACTCTTATAACTTGGACATCACGGATCGGGCGCCCAACACGGCCGGGCGAAACGGGAGATTGATGCATACCGCCCCAAATTTGGAATCAGCGTTTGGTGCTCTTCCATTTGAAAAGGTCACTTACTTTCCTTGTAAGTTATGTATGTGCTTTGAACCACTTACAGCGACCAGTAGGATCGCTATAAAGCCGTACGTCTGTTTGGGTGTATGTCTATCTTTATGTCTGTCTGTACGCATGTTCCGAATAATTCTTATTTCTGAAACGGATCCGGGCCGGCTGGGCAGGTGTTGTAGGCTTTCGTATCGATCGATATCAATTTTAGCGATTTTTTGCTACGAGCTACGGGGCAGGAAGTTAGCATAGGGGGAAAGTAAGCATGCTGTTTGCGAATATTTTGAACGGAGCCGTAGGTTTCCCAGTTCCTAATTCATAACTTTTCCTTTACACCATACCTACCATAACCCTTACTGCGACATCAGAATCTGACGAAAGTAGCTGCACCTGTAGCTTTTGTCATTGCCTACATAATGGCAACATTTAGTGCGTCAAATTCGACGAGAGGGGTTATGGAAAAAGTTGCAAAACTTGGTTAACACTCGAATAACATTCTTTTCCCTACTTTTATTGAGTCATGTTCTCAAGTCTAAGGGATCCGTCATAATTCGCCGAAAAAAGCCCAAAAAAGCCCAAAAAAGCTTTAAAAAGCCCGAAAAAGCCAAAAGCCCAAAAAAGCCCAAAAGCGCCAGAACGCCTCTTGCAAGTTTTGGCGCTAGGGCATGTGTGTTGTGTTCGCAAGCCGGTCCTATCACTTGATTACCGATGATAGCCTAATAAAAAATCCTTCTCTTTTGAAAACTTAAATCAGAAACATGATGATGACAACAACCACAGTTTTATCAATCAAGTTATCTCAGCTAACCGCTAGGTCGCAAGATTTCTCAGTGCGAGCAACGACTATATGCATGAGTAGATAACTTGTACACGTATCCTACTAGCGGTAAAAAGATTGAGGAAAAGAATGAAAGAAGAAAGTGTGCATGCAAATAGCTTTGAAGACGCGTTGGACAAGCGACAGTGAGTGTGATCGGAATACTGTCATGATAAATGTGAATGAACTTAGTTGTTCTGGCATCCAACATGTGTCCGAAACTAATGTTCCAGCGCCAAAAGTCGTGCTCGAGAAGTGGGCGTTCTGGCGCTTTTGGGCTTTTTTGGGCTTTTTTGGGCTTTTTGGGCTTTTTGGGCTTTTTCGGGCTTTTTGGCTTTTTTGGGCTTTTTCGGCTTTTTTGGGCTTTTTTTCGGCGAAGTATGACGGGTCCTAAGATCAGTAATGACGTGTTTACGCGGCAATGTTATTATATTAGGTTGAACCGAAAGTTCTGTCGCACCATTTTCAAAAAATCATAACTTTATTCCCTCACAACGGTTTTGCGCAGTTCAAATTTTATCTGAAAGAGTAAAGTATGCGGTTTCCAAAAGTCCTCTGGGGACTTTTCAACATGCTCAGGTTGCAGAGATAAAAATGAAAGAACGAGATCATCCGAAATCCGGAATTTTTAAGCAAAAATTCTAAAAATTCAGACGCTGTGCGATAGAATCCAGAACAGCCATCATCCTAAGTTCTCTTATATTTCATTACTATCTGAGTCAAGTCTGTGCTGATCGAGGTCTTCTTTCAGAAGTTATGAATTTTTGAAAAAAAATGCCGAAAAATCCATTTCTTAAGAATTCTTAGGAAATTGATTTTTCGGCATTATTTTTCAAAAAATCATAACTTTTGAAAGAAGGGCTCGATCAGCACAAACTTGACTCAGTTATTGATAAGTTGTAAGAAAACTTAAGATGATGGCTGTTCTGGATTTTTTCGCACAGTTTCTGAATTTCTAGAATTCTTGCTTAAAAATTGAAAATTTCAGATGGTCTTATTCTTTCATTTTTATCTCTGCCACCTGAGCATGTCGGAAACTTCCCAGAGAGCTTTTGGAAACGAAATGCTTTATGCTTTCAGACAAAATTTGATATGCGCAAAATCGTTGTGACCGAAAGAAGTTATGATTTTTTGAAAATGGTGCGACAGAACTTTCGGTTCAACCTAATAGAGTGCGAGTTGTAAGTCCATGTTTTCATACTTGCTATAAGCTATATCTTTGAATTAATGGAACGTGATTATAGATAGATAGATAGATAGATAGATATATCGAACGGCACTTGTATCACTGTGCTTGTAGTAGAGGTCGAAGGAACAAATAGCAAATTTTCTGTTTCGATTATATCGAAATCATTGTTTACCTGACCAAAACTTTGTTCATGATTGCGAAGACGAGAGGATGTGAATAATTTAAAGTCATTGGCCTAGACACAGCCACTTCATATTCCGTTCTTTTGCAATCAGCTAAGGGATGCTGATCTTTTACAGATTATACGGTTTTAGCTGCGACACAGCATGGAATCTAGTGCTTTGGTTCTATATGGAAAATAAACCAGTCAGTCGAACGTTGCCATTTATGTGACTGGATATGAAATTTTTCTGATTTTCACGCCTAGATCATAGTTTTGAGGACACCATCACATTCTAAACATTTTGAAAGCGTTCATTTACAACTTTCCGGTTCACTTTTCTCGTGAGTCGAGTTTATTGCCACTGAAGTCCTTCTGAGTTGTTTTGAATGAATTGACTTTCTAGTGGCTGAGGCATCTATGATGAATGTTGACTGTATTGGCTGATGCTTGTGATAATGCTCTAAGAGACTAATGGATGTACGATTACTATGTGCCTAAATTGTAAGCGGTGTCTAATGAATTTCTTTCTGCGAAAGCATAGTTTTCTTTCCGGATTATGCGATTCTGTTAATTCGCAAATTCAAAACCCAACTCAAGGATAGAAGAAGCTCTCCGGTTACTTCGGGATGAGCTCTATGTAGTGACGAATTTGATCTTTGGTAATCCTCGCATGGACACTTTTAGCTCCGTATGCTAAGTGTTTTGATGTGTATGTACTTGCAACTTTGCACTTTTCCCGCATTATTGTTATTGTTATTTCAATAAAAGACTCCACCCTACACTAATTTATGGCTATTTTGGAATTATAAGGCGGAGCAATAATCCGAATAGGGGAAAAAGCGCTCCTAATGTCATTTCATTGCGCCAGTCTTCTATTCTTGGCGGCCGCAGGGATATGGCCCGCGACCGTGTAGATACCGGGCGACGACGAGCCAGTGGTCAGCCGGCCAGCTGGAGAGGGTGTTTTCAGTCAAAAGTAAGGTTTTTGTGCTCTCTAATGTGGATCCTATTCAGCACTGCGGATAACAGGTAAGCAAGTTCGCTAGAAATGAGGCTTTTGCCCGTACACTGCCTTTGAGGTCTAAGCCCGTATGCACGTTCATCCCCGCGGGGAGGGGAGGGGATCTGAGAGGGGAAGCGCCATATCTCGCTACTGCAGATATCTTTCTTCCTTCTTCTCTATCTTGCTTATAAAGGTTCTCATACCCTTATACCTGCGCACAATGGATGCCAGGTTACTGCTGTACAAGATTAAATATTCACTATTTCTTCCGATCCCCTGGAGATCCCCAGGGGATCACCTCACATTTTCAAAATCATTTATCTTCCTGGAAAATCAATGAAAACGCTGCAAAATTGTACTGAAGATATACTATGATACTGCTGAGCATGTTTTCGACAGAGGAAATGGAATCTGAAGATTTTGATTTTTTCGCTAATCCCTGGCTCGCGAGCAGCGGTTCATCGAAGATTTTGATAATTTGAAATTTCACTCATTTCTACCACAAACATGTTTAGCAGTGCTGTAGTATATCCTAGTACAATTTTAGAGCATTTTCATCGAGTTTTCAGGAAGATAAATAACTTTGAAAATGTGAGGTGATCCCCTGGGGATCCCCAGGGGATCAGACGAAATAGTGAATATCTAATCGTGTATGGCAGTAACCTGGCATCCGTTATGCGCAAGTATCAGTGTATGAGAACCTTCAGAAGCAAGACAAAGAAAGAAGAAGAAAGATACATAGACTAGCGAGATATGGCCCTTCCCCTCTCAGATCCCCTCCCCTCCCCGCGGGGATGTACGTGCATACGGGCCTAAGAGCTCACTCAACCCCATTTTTTGCTTTCCATTCTACTTCCAAGGCCTCCAGAGTCCACGCGATTTGATCGTCGCGATCAATCGCGACAAGACAACTGCAACAATATCGTCGCATGTAGATCTCCTTGCATTTCGGTTACGATAGTTTTCCAACACGACTAATCGTGATTTCGATTGTGACTGACTATCACAATCGAAATATGAGAAGATCGGCACGTAATGAACTCGTAACACTTGTCTTGTAGCGATTTAATCGCGACGATCAAATCGCGTGAACTTTGCCCGAGGCCTAACAGAAATAAGGGGGAGCAGATAAACGATTATGAATGGAAAACGTAGAACTTTGTCCTCTTTGTAATCATGTTGTGCAAGTTGAAAATAACAACAGAGAATATCGATACAGTCTTGCCAACACAGAATATCGATACAATCTAAGTGCATGTCATGGATCTCGCAAAATGAAGTGCTTAGAGCTTATGAAGCACACGCAGAGTATGGCAACGTCATCAATGGATGTGTTGCAGCTGTTTATTTATGCGGTAAGTCATCGGAAAATAATGAGCAGATTTGATTGTTATTTATAGCTTTCTACCATTCTCATTTTTTATAATTCCTCTATTATCACAATGGCTTCTATGCAAGCTGACGTTGAACATTGTAAAAAGAACCAAAATCCCATGAGGAAGGAAATCGAGGAAAGAAGAAAATTGCAAGGGAACAAAAATCCGGACCCTGTCTGCGAGGCTCTACGCAAACTCAAAATCAGCCTCAGTCAAATACCTATCGGGGTCAATGCAACTCCTAATATTCAAACTATCAATGTAACTTTTGATGCAACGACTTACGGACTCAAGGGTTCGAATGCTGACAAGGTAAATGTGACTGTTTCCTACTTCCAGCAATGTGGTAAGGTGGGTCGCCTAAAGACACCTAATATATTCCCAGAGAAATATGACATTGTAGAATAGAACATGCCATGGTTTTGCTGACGCTGATGAGTGCTATCAAAAGGAATTCGAAACAGCGTTTAGGCATATCAAATTTCCGGTCTGTTTTTGGATGTTTTTTTAGGAATTCACTTGGCCCATAAACAGAGGCGTTTTACCTCCTTTTTGTTGCATTGTTGAGCGTGCAGAGCAATAATCCGCAACAAAATTGAGTTTGTTCAGGGTTATGATGTCAAGCTCGAATCTGCGGCGTACAATCTTTCTCGAAGATTTATGAAAAAGTTCGAAGACAAATTCTCGCTGCTCCCGCATAAACTACCCACAGAGTGGGAAAAATTATTAGATGATCTACAAAGCGAATATTATTTTTCCTTTTTCAACGAAAAATCTCGGTAGGTTTTCTTTCATCTCTTAAAAACATGGTGGGCATCGAAGTATGCATATCAGTAAAGAATCTCTTTAGTGCAAATCTTGCAGTCGAACATGCAATTGCAGAGCTTGGTACGATAATTGCAAGGAAGAATCATATTGAGGAAAGCCCTATCCTACGTATTTTCTTTAGAGCAAATCATTTGATGTTCGCGTCCCCAGCAGGCGCTATAATTTACGAGGGGTATAGCACCCCACGTCGCCAACACCGGCGATTGGCGATCGCCAGTCGCTATCACTGGCGAATCGATACGCATGGAAAACACAGAATACTGGCGGTCCAGTCGCCAGTATTCTGTGTCTTCCATGCGATACTTACTGTATACTTTAAATTACGGCATGTTCAATCGATACTGGTGTCTGCCAATAGTAGCAGTTGACGATCGAGTGGTAGCGACTGGCAGTCGCTAGTTCGAGCGACTACACTACTGATACATTTCGATTTCACTCGTGATAACTTGTTAACATCAATAGCTATGAAGTTCAGTCGCCGATTTCAGCTACTGATTGCCATCGTCAATATCGGCGACAAAAAATTGCCGGTGTTACACGCATTTGATGCATATCAATCGAAAGGGTGCTTTGCTCGTTTAAAAGTATAGCGGCAGCCTCCCAGAAATGAATTAGCGCCTGAAGTCAACGAGAGGATTTTTGAGCATATTTTTTCAACAAAAAAAGCAGTCGCTTTTATGCATGGCTTGAGTGGATCACAAATACTGCTGTGCGAGGGTTATTGCGAATGGATGACTACCACTTATAAAGTGATAGTTACCCTATTCACGAACTTCATCATAACAAATATGATATCCTGGTTAACAGCACCAAAGTGAGGCAGGAGTAAACTTTTTTCAGAAATTGAAAGACTGGGATGGATACGGATGCAGCATGATACCCTATCCAGAAATCACTTCCTTTCAACTGTACAGTGGACAGATCCTGATATTCTGTGTGGCTGCTAATTTAACCTGTCACGTGGCCAATAACACACTAGTCGTCTGGGATTACAACTATACTATTTTTGACAATTGATTTAGTTTTGTAGCTATTGTTGTTTATTTTGCACCCCTGAATAATGTGGCTTTGTAAAGAGACGGCAGCAATAAATTTGATTTATATAGAACTCAAAGTTTGTGCAGTAAGAAAAGTGCGTGGTTTATACTCCTTATGCGTGAACCGACTCAGCTTAAACTTTGCTGTTTTCTAAAATGGATAGGATTTTGACGCAGCTTGAAAAGAATTCGCAACAACCCTTCCCTTTTTGAAGGTGTAGCTTCTGTTGCAAATGCTACAAATTTAACTTTGTACCTCACAAATATGAAAGTTGAAGAACTCAGTAGTGACTACAAAAAAGAATGAATTCTAACATGCTTAGCCCTTGGAAGAGTTTTTTGATTTCTTTCCTTTTTTCTCCCACCAAAACCAACAAATTCGGAGCGTCTTGCATGTTGATCGCATGTTGACGTATACACAAAAAAGCAAACTTTTGGACAGCAAATCAAGTATATGGCAAAAAGGGAAAACTTGATAGCGTCGAGTGCAGATCTCACATGCCAAGATACCAGTGGCGTACCCAGGATTTCCGTTCGGGGGGGGGGGGGGGAGGCGACAAAAAATTTTTCGGATCAAGGGGCGTGCTTTTGCAGGGCTAATTTAAATTTTCAACAATCTTTGAAAATTATTTTAACTATTTATAAGTAAAAACAAGTTCTCACACTTTTTTAACACATTTGAGTAACTTTCAAAATTTTCGCGACCCATTCTCGGGGAAGGGGGGGGGGACGCGCTCGGTACGCCACTGCAAGATACAGTATTCGAATGTATGATAGAGAAACAACAAATGGTACACTTTGACTGAAGTACTTCGCTACGAGAATCCTCCTAATCGAACGTCTATAGGGTCAATTTTTGTTGAATTATTTGTTCTAGTCAACACATGTCCAGCGCATCGGGAAAGTAACAAGGTCGCACTTTAGACAAAGTGTGAGATAAGAACAAAGAACACACCTATGGAATTAAACGGTTTCTTTTTTCCCGCATTCTTCAATCGATAGTGCCACTTTAGAAAGCCAAAAACTTACTTACTAAGATACTTAAATGGCCCATTTGCGCGAGGTACGAGCACGAGCGCAGAAGTTTCCATTTTTTCTTATTCCTCGCTTCAGACGTCCACGATCTTTTTGGTTGATGTCGGTGGCTGCCTCCACGAGTTTCAGGGACGAAAACCGTATCCAGTTGATTTTTCAGCTGGTCTATCCGTTCCAAGAACAGTTTGCCCATCTCGTTGGAGGTTTTCCTCGGGGACGTTTGGCTTCGGAAGCATCCACTCCAATGTTCTTAATGTCCATCTGTCGTCTGTTCTTCTCATGATGTGACTATCGAACAATTTATCAAACAAGTAAAAAATGTTTTTAGCAATTTGAATAAATCGGACTCAATATTCAATAGTCTCGGAATCACTGAAATTCTATTTGATGATACGGTGGAAAAAATGGCAGCTATCGAAAATTGAGACAGCATCGATTTGTATCATAAGATTTCGTATAGATTCGGAATTTGTCGAAATGTGTTCAAAATGCCTCAAAAATGGAATGTGAAATCGTACACAAAAATTTTTAATTTTATGGAAATTTGAACATCGTATGATCACCCGTTTTCCTCCATTTTGCGAAGTACTATTGCATTTCAATTTGTTTGCGACAATACTGTTTTGAAATTACAAATCATCCTGCTCTTTTTTTAACGACCATGACAACTTGTTTCGGTTTCTCTCAGACAATGGAACGGACCCCTCCGGCGCAGAAATGGCAGAGCCGCGGGGTTTCCCCAGCGGGGTGTCTGCCACTCGTGCTTCGGAGCCCTCCGATTTTGTGCGCCGGAGACCTCCCATTTCTGCTCCGGAGCCCTCCCATTTTGTGCTCCGGACCCCTCCGATTTTCTTCTCCGCGGCTCGTCCGAATCTGGCGGACTCGCGCCGGGCAAATCTCTCCGCCGCGGCTCTGCCAAATCTGGCGTACCTCCGGAGCAGAAATGGCGTACCTTTGCAGCAGATCCGGAGAAGGGTCCCACGCCTGCCGGTGACGTCACCGCGACCTACAAGAAGGGACCGCCCCCTCGCCCCGCTCTCATTGGTCAACTGGGTCCGCCGCGACTCTGGCAGATTTCGACTGTCCGCCGGAGGGGTCCGATCGATTGTCTGAGCTTGACAATAATAAACTTTTGGTGAAATTCTGAAAGATTGATAAGTGTTTCGCCGTAGCTAACGTGTGCGATGTGGATAACAAGTGTGAGATTATTTTGATTGAAAACTAGATTTTCAACTTTCATTCCTCAATAAATGCGCCATTGAATGCAGGTTACAAAAGTGCCTCATTTATTTCTCGAGTGTTTTTCCAAGCGAAGTACTAGCAATTACTTTCTTAGAACTCCTCCTGGGTTTCTTTGCCAAATCTCTCTGGAACCTGGCCAAGACTCGTACGCAGTGCTTGCGCCGCCAACTGTCTCGGACACAAGCGGCTAGGACTTTGTTTCCTTTTGCGCGTCCTCCACTGATCAAGGTAGGTATTGTGTAATACCAAAGTTTAAAAAAAATCAGTTTTTCAAACATACATCAGTCTCCGACCTAGTTATAGTCGTTTGATTGATGCAAAACTTCCCGAATCTTCCGTTTATTTGGCCATAATGGGTGATTTAGTCCGGCATTGTGATATTTTAACACAACAAAGGAAGCTAGTCTGTAAGATCGACAGTTATACATGAGCCTCCTATCAAAGACACTTACAAGGAAGGATGGTTGGTCGTAGTGGCCTTTTGAGATGAGTTGTATACCAAATTAGAGGGCATAAAACG
Organism: Cylicocyclus nassatus; assembly: GCA_958299035.1. NCBI lineage: Eukaryota > Metazoa > Nematoda > Chromadorea > Rhabditida > Strongylidae > Cylicocyclus > Cylicocyclus nassatus. The sequence goes on from CATQJL010000223.1 coordinate 10,218,729, forward strand.
CTGATCTCAAATACGTCTTCCTTATCTGCGGCGCGTTCCTGCGTTCCTTGAGCATTTATTGGAGAAAAAACTTGAATGTGCAAATAATAAAAAAAACATAGTTACATTCTTCCTAGCGCTTAAACGGACTAGTGGTAATCCTTCCAGCACTCTAAAAAGTAAATACTTTTAGGTGAGATATATCCGCACTCCGTATGTCTCATTCATGCGCTGGGGGAGTTTTAGCAACTGTTTTTATCCCGGAAAAAATTCATTTTTTGCTCCTTAAACGCTCATAACTCCTTGTTGAAGAATGCTCTGCAGATATGAAGGACAGATTTGGAATCAGCAATTTATGCCCTTCAATGCGGTGTACAAATCATCGCAAAAGGCCACTTCAACTGACCATCCTTCCCTTGTTAGAACAGTGCTCCTAAACTCTAACGCCCTGCATTGAATGACATAGGAACCAAAAGTGTTCGTCTGTATCGATTTCTCTTGCCGTCTAATTACAGAGGCAAGCTATTTGGTAGAACATTCGCGAGGAAATCTGCGAAAATCAAGTGGTTTTACTGCTGTACGAAATGATTCACAGTGCAATCGCCATTGCTTACTTTTCGGGCAAATTTTCGCGAAAGGTCTAGAAGAGCTCAGCGAGGCAGCGTCGTTCGCGAACATTCTCGACATCTATAAGTACACGTCGAATGCACTTTTGCAGACGTGTTTGTCTCGGCATGCACCATGTCGTTTTGATTTGCTTTTTTCGGACTTTGATGCTTTAAAATCACTTTCTCCACATCTTAGCATATATCATACATCGCTTGCTTCTATTCTGAGGAGGAAATTCGTAATTTTTCATGTGTTTCTAACAAAAATTTAGTTTGAAACCTTTCTTGAAATTACTTACTGTTGCTTTCTACCAAATTGTTTTATAAATTGCACCAAATTCTAAATCTTTGTAGTTTCTGATTTCAGCGAATCCATTTGATTGACATGGCTCAGAAAGGGAAAATCATGCACTTTTGCAAAAGTCAACCAAGCAAAAATCAATATTACCAACATATCGCAGAGATACAAGCACAAACAGAAAAGTCAAATAGTTTGTTTAGAATTTTGTTTCTTCTAAATGCTAAAACGCCTCACAAAATTCAATTTCGTGCTCATTTGTGGTTCTGTGACTTAGTTTTCTCAATTAAAATTCGTGCTGGTCGGATAAAGCGAATAGGTACAATTTTCGAATCCTCCAATCAAAATTTCGAATTTTCTTTTTTTTTTTGAAGGCTCAAACAAGCGTGGTAAGATGAACATTTTTTTATGTGTTAATAAAAAATAGATGGCACAAATTAAACTATTTTCAAACATTTTCAAAACGAGCTTATGGGCCAAATGCGTACGAACGTGTCATAACAAAAATTTTCGCATTTTCTAGGTTTCTCTACGCATAATAGAAAAAAAAGGAAATGTTTTCTATAGAATAATGTCCGCATGTAGGTGTAAGCGAAAAGGAAATTTTATTTTCTTTGGAGAATTTTAAATATTCAAAATAAATACAAAAGTCGTTGAATTGTATGCATTTGCATCCCTGTGGCAGCCCACTCCTGTGAATATAATTTCACTTCAAGCGTTAAAAATCATTAAATTGATGGCAAGAATCATAATTGTGTTGCCAAGCCCATGATGTCGAACACAAACTTTTCTTTCTCGCAAACTGGATGATGAATGCAATCATGTGACTCACTCTCGTGCATTCAGTTTCAGTATCAAAGCGCAGAACGCGAACACTTCACAAATAAAATGATCAAAGTTTAGGATTTTATTTTGGGAATAGAACATCGCAATTATGTAGCCCGAAAAAGTTTCCAAGTTGATGATGGAATTTCCAAAATAAAATCCTAAACTTCGTGTTTCTTTTTTGTAGAGTGTGCGTTCTCCGCTTTGATACTGAACATGAATGCACTAGAGTGAGCCACATGATCCATTCATCATCCAATTTGCGAAGTAAAAAAGTTTGTGTCAGACAGCACGGGCATGGCAACTTAGCCCCTAACCCTAAAGATTTGATGATTCCTGCAAAATAATTAACTGGGCTGCCACAGCTGCCAAATATGTGATTACGATCTTCATGTAAATGCTATCGCATTCATCAATTCAATGACTGTATTTTTCATTCTCTAATCTGCACTTAGTTGAAATGACTCCAAAAATTGCTAATGTATCGGTTTTTTTTAATAAAAAAAAAGAAGATAGATTCTTTTTGAATAAATTTTTGAGTTGGACAAATTTTTAGGTTTCACCTTATCAAGTAAAGACCACTTTATAATTGGAGAAATGGGACGAGATAAGACTACTGGCATTTTGTTTTGTTTTACTGCAATGGTCTACATTTGAGTGTGATCGTATATTGTTATTTTATTGACAAAAGTTTAGCATGTTGCTCAAGAAAAATCTCTTATCATTGCGACTATCGGACAATGACAGGTCAAAGCGCTCAAAGACGCTTTTTTGCGCTAGACTGACAGGAATATATGCTACAGAATTGCTGGGCGTAAAATAAGCCGATTATTTTGCAAAGGCCTATTTTTTCGCCGACATGAAGATTTAGGAATTTTTCGAGCAATACACTGGGCATGGTGACAGGGTGGGAGATTGTAATCTATACTTTAGGTAAATGTTCAACTGTATAAAAAAATTCTTTTTTAGGCTCTATAAGCTAAAAACTTTGAACCTGAGTTTTTTTTCATGAGATCAAAACTGTGAATCAGACAAGCTTATTACAAGAATACAGAAGATGTGGCATTCACAATATTCGTAAGCTTGTGCCATGTCTTTAGCAATAGAGATTTCATTCTTGACGATCACTTTACATGTTCTGGTAGAGGTTCTGTTTAGAGATAAACTATGTAGAAAGATCCACTTCAAAGATTATAGGGCTTTGGTGTTGAAAGAGCGAGGTATAAGGTACTTTTTCTGCAGTTTTTCTTTTTCTTATACTGCCACATCTTCTGTAGTTGAACCTTTAAAATACGAGAATTCGAGTGTGCTGCTCAGTAAGCATAAGCAAAATTTCAAGAGGAAGGCTTAGCTGTTTGTAATTCTTATACTATGCTCTTTCCTGGCCTACTTAACGCCCTGTTCTTTTTTTTGATTTTAACTAACTATAAGTACGCCCCTTACATGGTCTTGTTACCTCGTGTTGATCATATACAAATTTTTTCTGTTATTGAGCAGGCAAAATGGATCTCTGGCGTGCGCCACGAATTATGAATCGCATGATGAACGAAATGTTGAGAGAGTTTGATCGGTTTGATCGTCCAATTTATCCATATTGGAGAGAAGCTGATCATTCAGTACTACATGTTGCGAACGAAACCCAGCAGGTATTATCTTAACGGTTTCCGCTGGGATACGTGAAAGTATTTCCATTTCAGGTAGTCGACGATGACACAAGGTTCGCTGTATCCCTCGATGTCTCACAGTTTCGTCCTGAGGAGTTAAATGTGCATTTGGATGGACGAGAACTTACTGTGGAAGGGAAGCAAGAGCACAGGGGCGATAACAGTTACTTGCAGAGGTAAAGCATTTTCTCCTTTTTGATTTAGTTGAACTCAGTATTTTCAGGTCCTTCATTCGAAAATGGACGCTTCCAGAAAGTGTAAACCTAGAAGCAGTTCGGACTGAGCTTAGTGACAGAGGTCACCTCAGCGTTGAGGCGCCGAAAACAAGTTCACCGACAAGGCGCAACATACCAATCATGCCTGCACCGAAATAAGATACAGGAGGAATTACTTCTACCTATGTTTGCTATTTTGTGTACATATATTGCATTATTTGTTACGATGTTTTCTACTCACTTATTTCTACATGTAAAGTAGGTTTATCTTCATCATGATCATAAACAGTTCGATCGCAAGCCAGTGCTACATCCGAAACATTGTAGAACTTACAAGGGGAGGATACTAACTTAGATCAGCCTTTTGAGATGAGACACATACATTTGGAATCAGCTTGGAATGCTGATTCCAAATATGCTGTTCATAGCTGCTTACTAGGGAACCGTGTCGAGTCGAAGTGGCCTTCCCAAATGGGACCCATACTGCTTTGAAGAACATTAATCGGTGATTCCAAATCTGCTTTCCAAATCTGCCAAGCGCCTCTGGACGCCGAGTTATGCTCGTTTTTCAGGTCAAAAAATTGAACCAAAACTGAAGCAAAATCGCCCAAATTTGCTTGAATGCTCCAGTGTCAAGTATCAGAGCTGTTTATGCAATGGATACATTTTATTTATTGTGCTAATACTTAATATTGCTTTATCTGAGCACTGGAAAGATTGTAACAATCAATTTTACCTAAATTCTGCATTCATTTTTCGTTCCGAAGAACGGTCATAACTCGGCGTCTAGAGGCGCTTGGCAGATTTGAAAGGCAGATTTGGAATCACCGCTTAATACTCTTCAAAGCATTTTGGGTCTCATCTGGAAAGGCCACTTCGACTCGACACGGTTCCCTTGTTAGCATTATCCTCAAGTTATGGTCTCTTTTCTATGCAAAGTTCGCGCTTCTCGACCTACTGATGCTACGGTGCCGACGTCTAGGTGGTTTTGCAATTGTATAGTGCCCGCTTTCAAGATTGAGTGAATTAATTTGATGCTAGTTTAACATCCTAGCAATTTTTTCAAGCAGATTCTTATCTATACGCCGTCTTACGACATTAAGAAATTTGTTAGTTACTCACAACAGCAAGCCCATAAGTCGCCTCGGAATAACGTTAAGCAGCTAAGAAAAGCATACTTGGAATCAGCGGTCAAAGCTGATTCCAAACGTATGTGTCCCATCTCAAAAAGCGAATCTAAGTTGGTATCCTTTCCTTGTTAGTAATGAAAAAATCTGTTTGAGCTACTGTGAGACGCATGTTTGCTTCCATTACCTCTAAACCATTTATTTATCTTATTTATATTTGCGCACAAGGCGTGCCATAATCGGAACAAGCAACGATAATATTTAGAAAATAAACAGAAAAGAGAAGAACACATCCATCAAGCAGAGCAAGTCCGGCTTTCAAAAAGTCAGAATAGAACGGATTGAGCTTGTGTAGAGCATGTACAAATTCATATCATTGTGTAACGCTCAATGGAGTCTGCCTCATGCCTCCTGCTTGCACCAAAAGGGGTCTTTGATTATTGATGTCTTGCATTTGATCCCTCTTGCTGGTACCCTTCTTCAATGACAATGTAAATTTGGGTACATCTTTATCTTGAAAAACAACGGCAGATTGGGAGGATTTAGTCAAGCAGTGCGCTGGCGGTAGCTCTAGGCTCCAGCCAGACCGTAACTTTTCGAGAGGGCAATACTTAAAGTACGATCTGGACTGGAATCGAAGTCGTTTTTTCGGTCACTAATGAATTCGGAAGTTAGCAAGAATTTCGCGAATGCTTTTTAACTACCTTCACATAAAAGACACAGGTATCCAGGTTTGCCTGAAAGTTGTCAGGAAGCAGATAACTTTGAAGATGTTCAGCGCATAAGACCACAATCAGCATGCATGTATATTTGGAACAGAATACTAAATACGAGGTGCATCCCGGGTTCCGCCCCGGTGGAGCCAGTCCATCGGCTTGACCTCTCATGTAGCAAAATTTATCCTTCTTTGGATTCCGACTCTCTTGGGTTCGCTTCCTATCTTCCTTCGTCTTGATGATTAGCAGATCAAAATGAGCTTCACCGCGTATCCTCGAGCTCCAGCTTTTTGGAATGGTGCCTATACCGTTTTATGTGGGATCATGCCAGCCATCTTAGAAGTGCATGCGGCTTTTTACATCTGTGTATACACCGTTATCCTACTATAATAACGCGCTAAGGCCGTCTGTTTTTTTGTGTGTCTGTCTGTGTGTCTGTGTGAAAATCTGTCTGTCACGAAATTCGTAGAACGTGTTCCAGCCAACTTCCTGAGCCCAAATTTTGCACAGCGCCTGCTACCAACATGAGAGTCTACTATACAAAAGCACGAGCAGATCCACTATGTGGATCCCTCAAAAAATGAGCGTCAACCGGATCCACATGGCTTTTGGCCAGTAAAATTGAATCTGTAGCGCAACTTTTTGCAAATTCACGGATATTTTTGACATGTTTATGTGCAAGCCATAGTCTTTAGCCTAAAAAATTGAACTAAAGTTTGTTACTTTGCGAAAACGGCGCCAAAAAGAATTGGTTGCGTAAATGTGCAATTTACCAAGATTTTACCCGATCGTTTGAGGAGATTTTTGCACAGATATGTAGCCCACAGTGATTATGGCATCTTATCGCGAATATCAAGTCATGAAAAGTCCAAAAACCGATTCAAATTTGCATTTGTTCTTTCGAGAAAAGCTTCGTTCATGCGAAATTACCGACTTCATGTGGAAAAGCTTTTGGAATGAATAGTTGTTTACAAATCATTTGTGATAGTCTGCATAGCGCGGTGAGTTCCACTGTCATTATTGTGCGAGAATGAGTAAGGCATACAGATAATAGGGCCAGTGCGAGCCTCTGCGAAGCAGAGGTGAAGCACTGGTCAATTATAAAGCCATTCATGGCGGAAGTGCTTAAGAATAACCCTCGAAGAATTGATACGACCACAAAAAATGCACAGGACCGTTTTCTTACCAGGGCTTTCATATAGATCGAAAATAATTGCAGACCTCGACAGCTAACGGTAAGAAGATCATCGCAGAAAAGGCCTTCTCTGTTCTGTGGGTTCCTCTTATAGTCAACTTATGTGCCCACTACAACAATCATGCTGTGAGGGCTCACCATAGATTATCTGTTACTAGAGTTACTCATATTATTCGTGTCACTAGTGTTACTCGTGTTACCCGCGTTACAGTGTTACTCTTGTTACTTGTGTTACCCTGTTACCAGTGTTAAGTGTTACTCTGTCACTCACCAGTCAGTGATACTGCGTTCTAAAATGAGAATGTATTGTGGTTATTTTACTATTCAACAGTAATAAAAGCGGTAACACGAGTGATACTAATAACAGGATCAACGTGAGTAACACTAATAACACTAGTAACACGAGCGACATGAGTAACACGGGCAACACTGATACGGGTAATACGAGTAGCACTGTAACACGGGTAATGTATGGTCAAAGCCTGAATGCGTACAACCTCACTATTGATAAGAATGTTTATGAAGGGGATAATACTGAGCAAAGACATTCATACGTTCATTTGTGCTCATACAACCTTGCAGCTTAGTGCTTTTTGAGGAAGGTACGCATCAAGAGACAACGCTGTCGACTTCCCATAGTAAATCAGTTTTTCTTGAAGCAGCAAAATCGAAGAAGATGTCATACTGGCATATGCATCAACTGATGGACCGCATTATGGATGACTATATGAGAGCCGTGGGAACAAGGGATGACCGGGGAATTGTTCCATATTGGCCGAACGTGGGACGTAGTATACTCGAAGATGCTAACCAAGCGCATCAGGTGGGTTTACAGTCTTCAACCTAAATTAGCCATTCTTGTTGAGGTTGTTAACGATGATGAGAAATTTGCCGTTTCGATCGATGTATCGCAATTTAAACCCGAGGAGCTGAAGGTGAATTTACGTGAAAGAGTTGTAACTGTTGAAGGCAAGCAGGAATGCAAAGACGAACATAGTTTTATGGCTAGGTAAATCGCTACTTGTTATCCTGTGATGTCTTCTTACATGAGCAAAGCAGATCCTTTGTACGCTCATGGACATTGCCTGACGATGTAAATGTGGAGGAGCTGCATAGTGAACTTAACGATCGCGGCCAGCTCATTATCGAAGCTCCGAAAAATGAATCTACTTCTGAAAGAAAAGACATTCCAATTACGCGCAGTCGTAGCCGACGCAGAAAGTCATCACACTAACGTTCACAAATCGTGGCTAGCCTTCAAGTAAATGCATAGGGATCCAAACAAAGACAATTTTTTTGCTTTTGATTACCTTGCTCGTCTTTGCATAGAGCATACTGCCTACCAATTTTGTATAATAAAATGTTCCTTATAAAGAGTTCTTGAGCTATTTCGCTAATTTTATTCAGTTTTATTTATTACTTACACAGATTTGTTGCAAGAATCCGCAGAAAAAATCTAACTCACTAAATGACCCTCATTCTTCTGAGGTGAAAGCTCGCTGATTGCATCTCAAATTGCAACAGCCTGCACTAGGGTCAAAATCGCATTAAGTCGTAGTACTATTTGATAGAGAAAAGCAACTTTTATAAAATATTCCAGACAGTTTTCGAATCAAAGTATTGATCTTTATGGCATTGCTGGCGGTGCGTACACAAGAGAGTACACAAATTTGACTTTTTAAGGCCATTCAAAGTGCTCTTCAATTCTAATGTCTACAGAGATGCTCTTTTATTCGAAGTGACCTTCTCAGATGAGATTCGTACTGCTTTGGAGGACATTGGGCAGTGATTCCAAATCTGCTTTCACACTATTTGCCAAGCGCCTATGGGCGCCCAGTCATGACCGTTATTAGGTCAAAAAATCTAACGCAAAAGCAAAATAAAATCGCTAAAACTTGCTTGGGTCCAATGTCGAGTATCAGAACATATGCAATGTGTGGATACATTTTGACTAATTGCTAATACTAAACATGCTTTATCACAGCACTGGAAAGCTTGTAACGACGTCGCGCCTGCGGCAACTTGCGACGGTGCGGCGCGACGCGTGAACTGTGCTACAAATTAAGGCATGTCGCACGCGACGGTGCGTCGTCGCAAGTCATACTGGCGCGGAACTGATGCTGGCTGATACAGCCTATACCTAGATCCTGCGTTCATTTTTCGTTCCAAAAAACATTCATAACTCGGCCTCCAGAGGCGCTTGGAAGATAACGAGGGTAGATTTGGAGCCAAGGTGCAATACTTCAAAGTGTTATGGGTTCCAGTTGAAAAGGCCGCTTCGACTGGAAACGCTTTCCTTGTCAGGCTTGATGACTCTCCGACAGACCTTGATATTTGAAGATAGGGCCTCACAGCGAAGATTATTTGAATATCTGCCCCCCCCCCCCGCAATAGAAATAGAATATTGTTTATAAAACACCAGGGAAGAGAAGAACATGTGCATAGCATAAAGCAGTCAAAAGAAACTTTCAAAAAACCGGATAAAAACGCTGGAATGCATTTGAAATAGGTTTTCCAGGACCAGTCGATCCACAAGACAGAGGGGGAGAGGAAGAAAGCAAATTTATTCTTTGCGATTAATTCAAAACAAACACGTTTTGTTAGTGGTGGTTATTAAGAAGAAGATAAAAAGAGAAGAATTAGATATGGAAATGCAGAGTTTTATTCTTACTATCGAAATGCACGCCAAAGCCAATTTAGTTTTTTATGCTTTGAATTTTTGATCCTTTGAATTTTCACCCCCGCACTGTCGGTCGTGTATCTTGTGACGTTTGTGAATGTATCGTCCAAGTTGGAAATAAATGCTGCGAAGACAATGAATGTGAACAAGGTGAAGAAAACGCTCGTTTTACAGTCTTTCACAGAAAAATCGGGAGCATTCGAGAAAGTAGACTCGGCGACATTGTCTACATCACGAACAAAGGCAGAATCTATCAATGCATGAAAACCGCGTGAAAAGAGTTAAACTAGGGAAAAAACAAGAGATCCTTAAAAATACGGTTTTCGCCAGACTTGTCTAAATCAAAAAATAGGGTTTTGCGACGTTGTCAGCGTGAACGTAGAGATCAAGAGCTTTAATATGATATACGTTCGGGGCGGCAAAAAAAGGGCACCAGAGCCATTCCATCGTGTTTCGCGTTTGGGGTAGCGAGATAGCGCGCAATCCACGAAAACGCAGACGAGTATGGGAGAAACATCAGAGCCGAGGGTGCATTTGGTTCTGATCTTAACGAAACCCAACATTAGAAATCATTGTGATCGTTATAACATAACCAGGAGCAATGACAACGTTCGAAGCTTTGAAAATCACTCATTAACGAGATGAATCAGCACTCACGCGCGGCTTTCGGCGCAACGTTCAAGCGCAAATTCTCGTTTTTATTGATCCACCTTACTGAACTTCTGGAACTCATTTGTAGTCTGAAAAGAGGTTAAGCGAGAAATGTTGTTCTGAAAATTTACACAAAAACCTTGTTTTTAGCACACAAAAAAAGAGCTACGAAAAAAATTTATTGTGTTGATAGGATATAGTAAAGATTTTATCTCTTATACTTGCATCATCAACATTCACTCCGAGTTAGGCTTTGGGCAGATGCAGACTTCACGCGATTTCATTGTCGCAATCGATCTACAAGACAAACAGTCACGAGTTCACTGCATGCCGATCTTCTTGTATTTCGGTTGTGATAGTTAGTCAGATTAATCGTGTCGGAAAACTTATTAAATGACTGTTACTGAACGACCAAAAGGGGAAATACGCTACCATAGTATTAATCACCAATTCGTCCCCTCCGCTTCGCGGAGGTTCGCACTGGCTTCCTATCCGTATGCCTTTCTCGTGTTCGCATGAGAATGGCTTTGAAACTCATCACACGATGCTGGCAAGGGAATGGTCAGAAGTCGAAGTGGCCAAACCAAACAAGCTGTATATCATTCGATGCAGTATAGAACACTGACTTCGGGTCTGTCTTCCTTATCTGCTTCCCGCTTCTGTGAACGAAGCTACAAGCGGTTCTATTGTGAAAAAATCATACATAAATACAGCGAAATTGAGCACATTGTTGCACTTTTGGTTCGGCTTCTGGCTTCAAAAATTTTAGGTAAGCTAGCTGCATGTTTTGGCCCAGCATTGAGGCGAACGAGGCTCTGTACGGCTAAATTAATTTCACGCATAATTTCTGAGCAAAATAATGGTCTTTGATGGCTTATACCTTCGTCCAGAAAAGCGATAAGCAAATAAAGAAGACAGATTTAGAGCCAGCGCTTATGCTGCATCTAACGCTACGCAGCTTGTGTGGAGTGGCCACTTCGATTTCTGACCATTCCCTTGTGAGCATCACAAATGAATTGTAAACAACTGTTCATATTCATGAAGCATCTCCATGTAAGATCGGTAATTCTGAGAAAAAAAAACTTTGTTGCAAGGAAACAAACACGAATTTGAACGGATTTCTGACTTTGCTTTAGTTTGATAATCGTCATAAGGATAATAGTCACCTTGGGCTACATTTCAGTGCAAAAATCTTTTCAGTTTTTTTCAAATTAAACCTTGCCAAATCGACTATCTATGCGTTCATCACTTTCTGGCGCTGTTTTCGCAAGAAAGCAAACTTTTGAACATATTTTGGGTTAAAATTCATGGCATGCAAATTTACTTGTCAGGGAAATCATGACTTTGCAAAAAGTCGAATTAGCGAACCAGTTTTGCGTGCCAAAAGGCGCGTGGACCCGCTTGACGCGCAAATTTTGAGGGGGTCGCTTATCGAACCGGCTCGTTCTTGTGCATGGTGGGCCTACACGCTGGCACGGTATGTTATGCAAAATTGCAGCCCGATAGCTTAGTTGCAGCTTCCTCCATTTCGTGACAGACAAATTTTCACACAGACACACAGACACACAAAATAAACAGACGGCCTTAGCGCGTTATTATAGTAGGATACTCAAACATAATTGTTATGCTTGACGATAATATTGTAAAGTTCATTCTAGTCTTATATGCCACTGAAGTGGTTTGCGTGATTCATCATTGGTCCGTTGCCACTCTGCCAGAATTAGCCAGTTTTTCAATTGAATTTGCAGATGCATGGTGCAGCACTATTGACTATCGAAATGTGTCTATGTATCACTGCTGCAGCATGCCACTACGACTCTAGTGGTTTTAGTGAAGGATTTGTCAGTGAGATTCCGGAAGACATTGTAAAGCGTGCCGAAGACTTTTTCAGTATAAAACTGGTACAGTTTTCCAATTTATCGAGAATATGAGAACATTTTGCGCGAAGGGCGCAGCGAAATTTATTTGAAGCAATTTGAAACCATCCTAAAGCTGGAGGAATCAAGTTTTTGAGTGCAAATTATGAGCACAGACGTCACTGAGTTGTTTGCCGCTGCGTACAGGCTGTCATAATGTGAGGGTCAAAGCAGCGGCTCGGGTTGGCTCTCTCGGCTTTGCGCCGCACTCGCGAACGTATCCTTTGTAGCACCATTTTCCTGCTCTCGCAGGCCCTTAATCCATCCTCAGTATGAAAAAATGCACTGAGGATATCTCAAGATCTAAGCGAGGCGGCCGTGACACTCAAAGCGCCTGAAGCTTAGACTCTCACATTAAAATGCCTGCTTCTACTGGCGTACAGCCTTCGGAAAATGATGCATAAAGGTGCAAAACGTAAGTTTCTTCGCAGTTTTGCCTCCAAACATACTGTAGATTCTATAGTCGGGGTTCTCTTATTTACTGACAGTCACTTGAACTGCGATATCGCCCCATAAATATGTTCTGTTCAACTGAGATTGACGAATGGAATGCGGAACTTCGATAGCTAGTTAAGCCTAGAAAATAACTAGAGAGCACGCTTGCGAGAGAGATGCAGAGCTTAGAGCCCCACCCATCACTCAACACTCCCAATTAAATAGAGGGCACCAGCGTCCTCAATCGCTACATCGACACAATTTGTTGAAATTTGGCACTTTGCTAGTTAAACAATTTCATATGCATAGGCGCTTAGGTCTGTGAGCTGGCGATTGCATGGGTCTTGTCCAAGCAAAGTGCGCTTAAGACTAATTATGAACAATCATGCGCTGAGCAGAGGTTAGGACTGCGTAAGGGTTGGACCCAGAGGTGCGATAGGGGGAGCCAAGTCTCCCCCTACCTTCACTTTTGAGCTGGTACGGGGTGACCACCTTCACTTTTGGAATAAAAAATTTTTCGCTGGACGACAAAGAAGGAAAATAAGCAAAACAAACGCAAAAAAGATTATTGAAAGCATATATTTATGTATACGGCGGCATATATATTTAAAATAAAGGTTTTTAGTAAATGGTGTATTTGGAAGTAAAGCTTAGCAAAACTGTACGGATTTTATTAAGCAAATTATGTTATAACGTATAGCGAAGGAAGTAGGTCGATCCAGGCAGTAACGGCGGAGAACCAGAATTTTGAATATTTAAATAGTGAAAAATCATGCGAAATTTCCACTGTTATAAATCTGTTGTTTGAAGATGTCAGCAGTTGCGACTTCATAGGTTTTGAAGAGTAGATGTTGCTCTATCAGCTAGTGAAGGAGTCGGGTCGATTTAAGAGATAGTCGTTGAAAACCAGAGTTCTAAAACTTTACGCCATTTTTGCGTGTTTTTTGACTGTTGAGAGTTAAACTCTTATAAATCTTGAATGTGGAAGTGTATGATTTTGCGACTTCATAGGTTTTATAGAGTAAGGTTTGCCTTATCAGAATATGTCTTGTCCGTTCCGATCCATTGAAACACCTCCGAGATCCAGAGTCATGAAAAAGCAGGTAAAAAAGAGCTTTTTGAACTTCAACAGCTCATAACTTCTTCAGGATTGCACGAATCATGTTGCGACTTCATAGGTTAGATTCTTCCCGTCAAGAGCTTTCAGATGATATATAATATGTGGGGGTTTAGAGCCTCCTGCGAATTATGACCGGGGGGGGGGGGAGACTTTTTAGGCCAAAGTCTCCCCCTCGCCCATTTTAATGTATTGGCTGGAGGCTGCCGGGGGAGACTTTGGCCTAAAAAGTCTCCCCCCCCCCGGGCATATGCCGTAAGAGGCGCGAAACCCCCACATATTATATATCATCTGAAAGCTCTTGACGAGAAGAATCTAACCTATGAAGTCGCAACATGATTCGTGCAATCCTGAAGAAGTTATGAGCTGTTGAAGTTCAAAAAGCTCTTTTTTACCTGCTTTTTCATGACTCTGGATCTCGGAGGTGTTTCAATGGATCGGAACGGACAAGACATATTCTGATAAGGCAAACCTTACTCTATAAAACCTATGAAGTCGCAACATCATACACTTCCACATTCAAAATTTATAAGAGTTTAACTCTCAACAGTCAAAAAACACGCAAAAATGGCGTAAAGTTTTAGAACTCTGGTTTTCAACGACTATCTCTTAAATCGACCAGATTCCTTCACTAGCTGATAGAGCAACATTTACTCTTTAAAACCTATGAAGTCGCAACTGCTGACATCTTCAAACAACAGATTTATAACAGTGGAAATTTTGCATGATTTTTCACTATTTATTTATTCGAAATTCTGATTCTCGGCCGTTACTGCCTGGATCGATCTACTTTCTTCGCTGTACGTTATAACAAAATTTGCTTAATAAAATCCGTACAGTCCAACAAACTTCTACTTCCAAATACACCATTTACTAAACACTTCTATTTTAGATTTTTTTAAATAAAATTTATAGATATTTTTAATATTCATCGTATCTGTGGCCCTAAAGAGGGCCGTTGGGTCGACGTTAGACCTAGAAAGATAGCTCCGTTCGTCCGTTCTATCCTCCCCCCGCACCTCCCCCCCCCCCCCGTCGACGTTTTTGGGAGGTGAGTGTCCGACACTACCACCTTCACTTTTGGCCGGCCAGTGGTAGCTGAAACCACCTTCACTTTTGGGGGACCCGGCTCCCCCTATCGCACCTCTGGTTGGACCAGACTGAGCGGCGTATGCGGCGTACGCAGCGTATGTCGCATGCGCTCCTATGATGACACCGAGCGTAGGCTGCGTAACGCGTACACCGCCCTCCCAGCGTAGTCTGGCCCAACCTAAGGTATGCTTTGAGCTTTAGAGGGTCATTTGATTCGCAACTAAGATGCGATGCGAAGATTTTGAGCGAACTAATCTGTGCATGTTAAAGCGGGCGTTTCATGATATTTCTTGAAAGCCACATCAGATTTTTCCACTGAAGTTAGTGTGCAAATATACATCTTTTCTCACTACTCCAAGCCATTGCACACATTATTGCACAACGTTCTGAGGCAAACACCTGGCAACATTCAGATAGTTAGCAGCTCGACTTCCGCATCTCATGCAAAGATATTGAATGTTTCAACCACAAATGGGAGATAAAGATCCATTCTTCGTCTTTCCATTGCAAAAATGTTCCAGGCCAGCGACGATATTATAGTAAAAATGGACGTTCACGAAAGAAAGGGTATAAAGGAATATTTATTGGTGGGACTGGTATGGGGAAAACAACATCAGCTGTGATTGTAATGAACTAACATATTTCTTAGGTGAAGATTGATGCACTACACGTAGCACAATTTGAACAAGAGGAAAATAGATATGAAGGGAAAAGGACCGAATTGGCGACGATGCTCAGTAAGATCATTGACTGCACAGCAGATGGTCCCCTTCCAAAGCTCGAACATTTATTACGTTTCATTCATTAGCTTTTATTATCTCATTTACAATCCATTAAAATATTGGTGTTCTCGATGCCTGTGAGTGCACGTCATCATCAATCCATTTCTCTTTCTTATGCTGTAATTTCAAGCGAGGTTTCGAGAATCAAGCTGTTTGCTTCAAATGTTACAACTTCCTTATTCGCTTTATCACATGGCTTGATGAGAATAGTCTGTAGACGTATATCCACATGATTATAATGTATTCCATGCAACCGAAAAAGACATCGTACTCAAGGTTTCAGTATCAAGAATTTCCACGGTGCAGTACCTTTTCGATTTGCTAATAGAAGTTTCCTCATGACCAAACTTTGATGTGTTCAAAAAGACAAAGTTAAATAGCCGCAATTTGACATCATCTGTGAGTATAAACTAATACTTCGTAATAAGCGTCTATAATGTGTGTTAATTAGGTTGAATTAAAAGTTCGTTGACATCATTTTCAAAGAATATAACTTCTTGTTTATTTGCATGATTTTGCGTGGTGCTAAAATTCTTTTGAAGAGATCATGAATGGTAGTAACTTAGTCGAACCACATGATGTGATGATTTCATCATGGTTATCACAATGTAAACATGAACGTCTTCTGACCTTTTTGGAATTATCCATCGAAGTTATCCATTGCGTTTAACAATTTCATTAATTCTTGCAAAGTTCGAGTATGGCACAAGGGAAAATGAGCATGGAACCAAACAGTAAAAGGGAAATGGCATGTAGAATTGGGCATAGGGAAAGGTTTGTAAGGAATAGGAACGATGTCCATAGTGTTTTGACAGTGCGGGCGGAGAAGGGTAATTAGTTTCCCCTCATATAATACAAAGAGACAATATTATTCAAGAACAACAACACAGCTTCTCTGTTCGACTTGAAAGGACATGCTTTTGCCTTTTTCGGGTTTACGGTAGCGCTGAACATGCAGACCCGGAGCCGCTGAAAGTTATTATGCTGAAAAAATGGAATAAAGCATATTTATAGATTACAGATTCAAGTATATCTCTGTAGCATGTCTACTCAAGTATCAATTCACTCAATTGTGACTGCCAAAGACATTCAATGAACAGAAATGTGTCGGAGTTTGATTGCTAATAACTCTTTTGTCTAAATCTAAAAGCTTTTTCGATCCCTAAATGCATAGTGTAGGGTTCGCTTCAACTTAGTTAAATACAGATAGCTGATTCACAGACTCCATGACAACAAGCACCTTCTCGCATTTCGATATATGGACATATATTAGACAAACATGACAGCACAGAAACTCAAATTCGCATTACAATCAAAAAAGTATTTTATAACAAACTAAGTTTGGAAGCGGGGACCAGTGGCGTAGTGGTATGAGGCGCCGCTATGACCAGATCGGACACAGGGTCGATCCCCGCCCTGGGCCAACCAAGCCCTCTACCCTCCGGGTACCGGTAAATTGGTACCAGAGTAATCTGGGAGGATAAAAGCACTGACTTGGAAACGGCTGGGCCCCGCAAGTCATTGTAATAGGCTCGCACGCATACAATTGCCTCTTCGACTATGAAGTTAGTGTGTGCGTTCGGCGCATGCCCTCAGAGGGTATTGAAGACTGCGAATCCTTTATCCTTTATTTTAAGTTTAGAAGCTACACACAAAGATAAATTTAGTCGTAACCATTTCGACTCAAACATCACATAACGATAGCAGAGTAATAACCGAAACGTACAATAAAACAGATAGTTTTCAACTCTAAGTAAAAAGAAATTTACACTTTACTTATGGTGTTTTTATTCATACAGAAAAGCTATTGTTTGCGCAGAAAATTTGAGAATTGCACGCACTTGCACCTATTTGGTGATTTTGTTGAACAAATTATACATTTGCGAAATATGCTCATTTCTGATAGATACGATGAAAACATGAGGCCTCTAAATATTTTCTGTACACAAAAATGAACTCATAGTATATGAACAAATTTTAAGTTTATAATCTTAGAAATTTGTTTGGCATCTACATCAAATTACGCCAAAATCAACGCAACATCTGACTTAGTACCAGTTATCAAGACACATAAATATTTCATCTCACTTTGTGATTCCAGAAAATAATCAAAGGTTACGGTTATCATAACGACTAGTAAAGTAAATTCGTTGCAAGCAACCAACTTGACTGCTGTTCCATCACGATGCTAAATATCATGACCACTATTAGGTTGGCTCATAAGTTTTCAATTTTAAGTTTTCAGCGCAAAATGTCATACACTTCTTAAGGATTCAGAAGGCGGCTACCATTTGATAGAGCAAAGCAAGCTCTATAAGATGGCATGTGAAAGTTTGCACCATCTTTGTTACAGACTGAGTTAGAGGCTGAAATCTAAAAAGTTTCACATGTCCGGAAATAGAAGAAGATGTATATTTCCGAAACAAACTTTCCGGATATCCACTCGCTCATGTATATACACTTCACACAAGACATCCATATGTGAGGTTGCTGCATTTTGTTGTATTCTAGACACCGAGAAAAAGCTATTCTGTGTTGTTTGCACATATTAGAGCCAGAATCTGATTCGTACTGAAGGCTCAAAAAAGAGAATGAGTCATAACTTGGTTCAAAAATTCCTACGGATGTCCAACTTGCTTACACAAATTGCACCTCACATCAGACACTCATATGTATTAGGTTGTCCGGAAATTAATGTCCGTTTTGAATTTCAACCGCAACAAGTCATACAGTTTTCATTCCTGAATAGCTTTCAAGGAACATTCGATAGGGCAAAGCAAGCTCTACAAGATGGCTATCTTGCTTTAACAATAGCTTTGATCCACCTCGAGTTTCGAGCCAAAAACTAAAAAGATTCAATTGCCCGAAAAATCAAGAAAAATCATAATTCAGTTCGTAAGAATTCTACAAAAATTCTAACTTACTCACGTAAACACTATCCACATAAGACATATATGTACGCTATTGCCGTATTTTTTCCTCTGTTAGAAATCGAAAAAAACGAAAATTTTCATACTTTTGCAAAAGTGATGCTGTTTCGTCTCCACATAAGTAGATGTATACTACAAATCTGTAGAAGTAAAAACGTGGATTTTCAGCTTTTTACAAGCTTCACTTCTCAAGAAATTTGAATTTTAGTTTGTACCACCTGACTAATGAAAGCTATATTCGATATTTCTCGAGAACTAAAGCTTGTAGAGAGCTGGAAATTTACGTTTGTACTTCTACAGATTTGTAGTACACACTACTTATGTGGGGACGACACAACATCACTTTGGCAAAAGCATGAATATTTTCGTTTTTTCGACTTCTAACAGAGGAAAAATACGGCAATAGCGCACATGTATGTCTTATGAGGATAGTGTTTACGTGAGCAAGTTAGAACTTTTGCAGGATTCTTATGAACTGAGTTATGATTTTTTTCGATTTTTCGGGTAGTTGAATCTTTTTAGTTTTTGACTCGAAACTCGAGGTGGATCAGAGCTCTTGTTAAAGCAAGAAGGCCATTTTGTAGAGCTTGCTTTGCTCTATCAAATGGTACCTTGAAAGCTATTCAGGAATGAAAAGTGTATGACTTATTGCGGTTGAAATTCAAAACGGGCATTAGTTTCCGGACAACCTAATATGTCCCTGTATTTTTTCCCATCTGAAAATCGAGAAAACATAAATTTTCATGCTTATAAAAACGACTACGCTGTTTCCACCCACGTAGTTGTATTGTACAAGCTTAGCAGTATAACCGTAAATTTTCGGTTTTCCATAGGCTCTGCTCGCTCGGATGTTCCTTGCTAGAATCAATCGCGAAAACTTGGGCTTGTGGAAAGCGAAAATTCACGGTTATATTTCTAATGGCCTGGTATCAATTACAGGGTTGGAAACAGCACAGCTCCGTTTTTATACAAGCATAAAAAATTCGTTTTCTCTATTCCTAGATTAGGAGAAAAAATAGAGGAACTTTACACATGAGTATCTGATGTGGTGCGCAATTTTACTGAGTAAATTGGAGATCCGTAGGATTTTTTTTGAACGAAGACACGAATTTTTCCCTATTTCTTAAACCTTCAGAACGACTCAGACTTTGGATGCAACCTTACGGTGAAACAAATCTGGTACAAGCTTTTGCATAACATCTTGTAGAGCTTGCGTTTTCGGGGAACATATGCCCAAGAAAAAAGTCTACGGCTTTTCACAGTAATCTTACAGCAACGAAAAGGGATCGGTGACCATTCCTCCAATTTCAATCTAAAATGAAGCGGACAGCGGAAACTATTCAGGACAAAAGAGTTATTAGCGATCACACGGTTCTATAGACTTTTGCGGACCAACCTGCTCGTGGAAAAAACAATCTTTTTGCTTTTTTTTTTCGAAGGAGAGACATTCCAGGTGCACTTTGATTCCTTCAGTGCATAAAAGACGGGTTTCTCCTCTGACAATAATTGTAAGAATGGCTGATATTCTTACATCATTAGGTACCATATTGATATCCATTTGATCACCCACCGACCACCCGATTAATCTTTGGCGATCTGTCGTGAGATACGCAGGTATGATAGGGTAGAAGGTCAAGTTAGACGGACAAATGAGCCACGACTAAATCTTGAGAACGATTCTTGATATCTCCTAAGTGCAAGTGGACTAGAGTTATGAAAAGTTATAAAATTGAACAACTGATCGTTTTGACTTGTAATCAACCAAAATAAATTGTGAAAGATTTTTCTAAATGGCTTTTGGAAAAAGGAAATTCATGGGTTAAACGTCCTTTTTTGAGGATTTGGCTGACACGGCTCGCTTCTATTCGGAAAAATTTCTGCTGTATCCTTCCGGAAAAACCATTGAGCCGGCAATCTATAATATTAGGTTATCTCATTGATTTCGCTTTTTTTCTTAATGAAAAAAAGTTCTATGGAAATAATGCCAGTTGTCATCATACTCTTTGGCCCTCTACAAAGTGCTGTGCAACAAAATTCCATTCTTATGTCGTAACATAAGTCTTGCACCAAAAATTCAAAAAAAAATTAACTGAAAATGCTCAGGCAAGCATTTGAACAGCAGAACTTCTACTATTAGGGTGTCCTATAATTATTTACCGTTTTTACCTTAAACATCAGCGTTTCTCGAAAACGGACGCATCTTCAAAATTTTCAAATACATGATCGTACATCTGTGTGTATGAACCATATGATCGCGTGTGTGGGAGGAGCTCAAGACTTCTATGGGCGGAGTTTGCCAATTTACCTCGTTCATTTTTTTCTTTACTTCTAGCTATGGACAAAATCCGTAAGTGTACCATCGAAAGTGGATGTGTCAATCATATGCTAGGATAAATAGGGAATTTTTCAAATACTTTGGGGCGGAGATACGATTTTTGACAGAACAGTTCGTTTTCGACTACTACCATATTTCATCTCAAAACTTTAAGTGGATTACGATTTGCGCGGACGCTTGACACCCGTCTTGTAGAGCTTGGTTTGCCCTATCAAATGGTTACTCAAGCCGCATCAATTGGAGGAAAGATACAAAAAGACAACCTTCGACTCAAAAACGGTAAATAATTATGGGACAACCCAATAAAGATGCAGTATAAGTAGTTATCTTGCATACTAGAAATTCTAATCAGATCAATCGGAAAAAGTATAGATTATAAATTTGCGCAAAGAATTCAATTTGTACAAATTTAACTCACGATCTATATATTAGGTCGTTCCGAAAGTTCTTTCCTTTTTTTCAACATGTCATAAAAACACGTGGAACCAAGAAAGGGAAACGCTTCAGGCACTGTCCGACGCAGCTTCTCTTTCTTTTTTCAACTGTTATATTCCTGTGCCGCTCGCTCTTGTGTCAGTGAGATAATGGCCAAAATTCGAACCCATGGTTTTTACCATGTCCAACTTTGGCAATTTTTTACTATCTTCTTTTTTGACTTTTGGAAAAGCTTTGATGACAGTCGGATAGAGTAAACAAAGTGCAATTTTTTATGCAATTTTTCGGCATCTATAGCTAGCCTCAAAACATTTTTAGAATTATTTTTCTGATGCTATCAAATTCCACTTTTGGGAATGCCAAAAGCCATAGAACACAAAACGGCGCACAACTAAGATGTCATTCGATGCAGCCTTTTCTCCTCTTTCTGATGAGTGCTTTTTCTTCATAGTTTGTGAGGTCTTTGGCGATAAAATTTCCATAAATCTTGATTTTGAAAGCGCCTCATGATGTACCCTTGAAATGCTAAATCTTATATTTCAAAGCGGTAAACACTCAGTTACTTTGTAAAAATAGTGGACAATCATAAACGACTTTTGAAAGTGTTGAAATCCGAAGATTTGTTAATGTTCAAAGCGTTTTTGTGACTTTGAAAAAATGAAGACTTCTGGAAAAGTTATCTCAAAAAATACTGAGAAGCCAGTTAAATTGCCAAAGAACACTGCATTGCACTTTGTTCACTCTATCTGACTACTATCAAAGCTCTTCCAAGAGTTGCAAATGAAGCATGTGAAAAATTGCCAAATTTAGACATGGTAAAAACCATAGGCTTGAAATTTCGGCCATTATCTCACTGATCACAAGAGCAAGCGACACAGAAATATGACCGTTGAAAAGAGGAAAAAAATGCATCGGATAGCACTTGAAGCGTTTCTCTACCCTCATTCCACGCGTTTTTATGATAGGTTGAAAAATGGAAAGAACTTTCGGAACAACCTAATAAAAGAGTAGGTTATAAAATTTGACCTAAGGGGGGACTAGAGTGTTCCAGGTCTTCCACCATTTTCAATTAGATTGATTAATTAGTAAAATAAAGTGAATTTCCTTAAGTTTTCAGTTCCCCAGCGAATTCGCTGCCTTTGGACCTATGGTTTTTCCAAAAATTTTGGTGCAAGGCTTATTAGATAAAAAAAACCAGATCAGAAATTTCTACAGTTATTTTGTTTGAAAAATAATCAAAGATATACACATTACTTTCTCAGTCACCATTTCTATCATTCATCTTTTACTCCTCGGTCGTTATCCACCTGTCCTCTTTATCACTCTAGTTGTAAAGTAATTCAAAGCTTCACATGTGAATAGCTATGCCATTAAAATAGATGGCTTCACTGCAAAATTCTGAGAAAGAAAAAATAGGATAATGGCCATAGCTGGCTGCCAGGTGCAAACACCATTTCTCATCTTTATAGGCGCGACAGCAAGTCATCCAGGTGCAGTGGGTCAGATTTCACAAGAGCCGAAGCACGCTGGCGCACCTTTATTGGGATGCGCTGTTGCTTTGGTATGTTTGTACCCGCACCCTTTGACTTATTGACGACGCCTATTTTTGGCATCGCTGTGGGAAGACGCGATTTTGCACAACATCTTCGGAGTGGGAAAGTTTTGTACTTATTTGCGAAACGCAGTGTTGTTTTGTAAACAGTTATAAACATTTTCTTGGACGACGGAGCCTACAGGCCCCAAGAGCAAAAAGTTGGAGAAAATAATAATATGTGGAAAAAATACTAGACCTACAAACAATAGACTTTGCTAGAAGTGTGATCCACCGGTGGTTCACAGCGTCTCTGGCAGCAAAAAGTGCTTGGGCCACCAGTGGCTCACGTCATCGTCAATGGTCAAGGGACCAATCTCCTTTGAAAACTTATCAGAGGAGTGTACTGAAGTGCTAAGATGGAAAATTTTCTCACAATACTTAGAAGGAAAAGTGGAAAGAACTTTGTGCAACTATTTTCTTATAAAAATTGACCTATTTGAGGTGCGAATTAATTAGAGCTAATAAGAGTTCTAGTTGGTCTCAATAGAAAGAAGTTAATTAAGGCTCACACACGAAGTGTTTTGACTGTCCACCTTCACACAATTAGAAATTTTGGTCCTTGCTTCACTCCACTGAATGAAAAGGTAATTTTATGCGTTTATGCAACACTATGAGTATATTATTTTTCCAGAAAAGTTGGATAACACGAAATTTTTCGAGATTTTCTTTTGCTTGTAACTTAACTATACTTTTGACACTGACAGAAGAATTTGTTCTTCTAAACTGATACTGTCGACGAATTCCAAAAAAACTTCAGCTATTGAATAGACTCAGATGGCCCTAAAAACTGGATACCGCAGTTATAAGAACGAAGGGAAAAAAGGCGAATATCGTTTTATACAAATCTCCAACATCTTCCGCATATGCTTTTAAGGATTTCATAAATATAGCGGAGCAAAATAGTTTCTGAACTTCAAACACTGAGACATTTTAACACCCTGCAAGAAAAAAGTGGGAAGCTGATAAAAAAAAGAAAATGGGTGTCACTAGAAGTACAATGGAATTATAAAGACATACGAATCTGTACTTTTTTATTTACCTCGACTACATTTCCATTAACAAAGCGAGTCGCAAACAAATTTCCTTACTAGGACTCGGCAAAGTTGGCACCTGAGAATTTTGCACAGGGACTTTTTTCAACTTCACCAGTAATTACGAAGTTGCTTAAGTTTGGTAAAGACATGGCTTTGGAGCCGTCTGCAGCAAAAGATGAGTGGAGAAATAGAACAAAGACAAAGAAAAGTGAAAAAGAAAACAGCTGAAGATTCCAATTTCCAGAACCTTAACAAAACTCAGAAGACGGAACTGAAATGCTTTGACAACTATAAAATTAGTATCCAAACCAAAGAACACATCTAATAGTGACTGGATAATTATGTAAGCAAGGGTAAAATCAAGGCTCTTTCAGCTGACAACAATCAGACGGCACCCAGCTTGGTGTGCCAAGAGAAATTTTGCTCACCCATCATTACATAATTTTCATATCTCTTTACACGTTCGAGCTTCTTCAAATGCATCTCGCTAAGCAGTCTGGGGCCCATACCGTTTGTCTGAACAAGTATTCAAATTTCGCGCACTTCTCCGAGATTGCATTGGAGCATGCCAGTGATGAACATGTCTGAACTTCTTCGTGAGCTGCTGGTTGTAAGGGAAGGTATTTGACTCAAGGTGGATTTTCTCAGTGAGTTGTACATTATTCGAAGGGTCTTCAAGTGCTGATTTCAAAACACTGAAAAAAGTTAGAGACAATTTTCTGCTTGCAAGTTGGAAGGTCAGCGACTGTCTAAATGACCTAATTTCGAAGTAAATGCGAATTTGCTCAGAGTCATATGTCTGAATGTTTGGTATATACACACTTATTTATCTATATATTATACATAAAAAAACATTGGCGGTAGTTTAAACTA
The DNA here is from genome assembly GCA_958299035.1 of Cylicocyclus nassatus. NCBI lineage: Eukaryota > Metazoa > Nematoda > Chromadorea > Rhabditida > Strongylidae > Cylicocyclus > Cylicocyclus nassatus. Next base: position 10,243,230 of record CATQJL010000223.1, read on the forward strand.
AGGCTGTTACCTTAGTTCTGCATAAGCAACAAAATTCAGCGTCATTCAAGTCCAAACAAGTGCCAGTAAGTTTGTAATCAGCATTCCAAGGCTTCACTTATGGTATACGAATTGCTAGGTTAGACCACTTCAAGTCAAATCCCTGTTTAGGATAACAAATCTTCTTCAGCCGTAGTTCGCCTTTCTTACAATAATATAGGCGTAATTCTTTCAAACATGTACATACATGTACAGACAAGTATGCGCGATGTAACTTCCGCGTCTATTTATCCACTCAATCAGATTGAGCATGTTTCATGTCTAAATTGCCTCTACCCCCACCCCTTCAACGAATAAATTTTGTCGAAAACTTCATATTTGGCGACTCTCAGTGTGATTGCACAAAAGCATTTAACAGACCCTTTATGCATTTTTCATCATTTTTCATGTTACTTTAAATACCCAGAAGATTTGTGACTTCTCAGTAGCGGATGCGTTCACACAGGTGCGCACCCGCAGTCGGTTACGGTAATCGTCTGGGCGGCGCCCGGTGCGCGTCCAGACGTCGGCGACGCGATGGATGATGGGCATGCAAACGAGCATGCTGTTGCACTGGTGGCTCGTGCTATTCGCTTACTTTGTCACGACAATGTCAGCAAAAATTCCGAGCTACATTTGTAATGAGGTGGGTTGTGCGTTAGTTAACGCCTTTTTATTCGGTCATTTAATCATTGATGACTTTGATTGCCTACTCATTTGTCAAAAAAATTTTTAATTTTATTCCTGCTTCTCCTTCCCCACCCCTCACAATCTTCAAAAATATTTGATTTCCCACGTATTTGACCAAAACTGCAAATCGTATTCACCGATCACCTATTTCTAAGATACAGATACACCTTATAGCTGTAGTAAAATACAAATTATCTCGGAAATCAAAACTATTCTGTAAATCACAATTTACTGATTTATTCATTCATAAAATATACCCTATAGTTACAGACCAGAAAATAAGTCTCCTACATGCTCTCATGATTTTTCCTCATTCCATTTCCCAACGCTTCCTCTGCGTTTCCCTCGATCCAACAAGTTTTTATAATTAGCGAACATGAAATTTTACCAAACATGTAACCTTGAGAAACAATAATTACTTTTACTCAGGTACCTGTTCTTTGACTCAACTACAACTTCCGTACTCACCTCAAGATTTATGGGCTAAATTGTAGCAACTGAGTACTTTGCACTTTCTTCTACTAGCACCCTAAAACAAACAAAGTCATTCGCTCAAAAATCACAGACCTGAACTTACTATTGGTGGAGGAGGTCTATTTTTCTCATTTGTGGACTTTGGAGCAAGGATTCGTAAGCGATGATGTTTTTTAGAACATTTTAGTACTTAATCAAAGAATTCTTAGTTCAAATGAAAAAGTTCTCCGCGCTTATTAAAAACTGCATCATTGCCTATGTTCTCCACTACCACCCCCCCCCGGTCCCCGCCTGCCCTTCCCAAATTTTTGTTCTGACATCTGACAACTTCCGTGCAACACTTGTTAAATGTGTCTATGACAGATTTGCAACACTTGTTTCTTTGAACTTTTTCGTCAGCCAGCTGTCGGCAGCTAATCACTTCATATGATTGAAGAAAGGTTTTTGAACGAGTGTAATCTGCACAGAAAAATACATCGAATCTCTAACTATAATCTTTTAATTCCTATTCATCATAGGACGAGAGGTCAGAAAATTGTAAAAACTCTTATCTCTACGTGTTTCTGTCACCTTGGCAACCGTTGCAAATTTTTGTTAATCTTGTCATTGCACTTCTTGAAATCTTGCTTGATTAGAAAAACCCTTCAAATTAAGGTGGGATGTGTTCAAAGTTTAAAGTTGTAGTGATGACTACTGTATTTTATATTTATAATAAGTTAATAATTTGATTCTTAAATTTTGGACCAAAATGATTTTTCGCAGTAACATCGAATGCCATAATATTATATCATTGTATCGGGTAGCATTCTAAGTAAAAAAATTATGCTTTACGTTCTTCTAATTTTGTTCTTTTCGATGCCTTTTGTTATTTGGATGTTGGTTTTCGTACGCTTTCTAAGAATTTTCTAATAGAAAAATTTATTAAAGCAGGTACATTTTTGCATATAATCAAGGATGAATCTGTTCTAATAGCTGTGATATTATCAATAACTTTGTTTGAGCCTATTATTTCGATTTCTAACTTTGATGTTTAGACTGAACCAGGATAATTTGTGTTGTCAAAAAATCAATAAAAATTTTACGGCTCATCGCAAAGGTTCAAAGGGACAGATGTGTATTTATAAATGAGTTATATCTACATGAATGTGTTCCAATAGTTGTGACGTAGTCTACAGTCTAACTTCTCATTTTTTATTTTTTATTTTCAATTTTTGGTTCTGATTACTATGACTGCTAAAAAATTCGCTTGCGAAAAGGTAAAAGTAAACGTAAAATAATATCAAAGTAAACGCTTAATCTAATCCCTCGACCCCTCTTCAACCTACAATTGTCATTTAACCACAAAAAAGTTTCTATATATTTTCCCTCCACTTCCTCGTCTGTCCTTTTTCTCCTCAACTCGACCTTTCATGCCCATACTCTAACCGAACACTTGGTCAACTAGCTTGATTGCAATCTCCGATCAACTCTGATCGTGTTATGTTTTTCTATCGCATGGCGATCGACCTCATTCTGTCACAGCTAGCTATAGCACCGACGCTTTTTGCTAAACGGAATCCGCAATTGAATACGCGAGGCAAACCAGGCAGGCGAGGTGTAATTTCGCGCATAACTCGGTTGCCATCGAGTTCATTTGTGAGTGAAAGTGCAACTCGCCTTTTTTCCTTTGCTATCGACATTTCGATGACATTCGAAGAATTTCTCAAGTTTTGCTTGTCACAAATTACCTGAAATAAGGAAGGACGTTTCTTGAGTGGCTGAAGAAACCTGTTCACATATGGCTGCTTGAGAGATTGCAATTTCGATTTTTACTAAAAATTCGAAGCAGAAGGTGGAACAGGTGCCGTGACCTCTTTTTATAGTGGGGAATTCATTAGAATTCATATGCCTAAGCTGTCAAAGAATTTTTATTTGGGAAATTGTGGTCATGCAGTAAACCATGAAAAATCGCAAAAATTGTAGTAATCGTAACTCGTTTTGTAACAAATTTCCGGAAAGAAGATTTTTCTCGATTACGATTAAATGGTTCTGCAATTTTTTTCATAAATCGAAATCAATTTTGTGGAAAATTTTAGGGCGCTTTATGGAACCACATTTTCAAAAGCATTGCAGTTATTTTTAATGCATATTACGTCAAACGCCTTTACTACTATCTCTATCCCTCCCCCCCCCCCCTTTGTTTAAAAATTACTTCGGCCGTTATTGTTGTGAACATACGTTCTTTATTATAGCCCACTTCTTCCCTACAATAACCCTAAATTAAGACCAAAAAGGCTGACGAGACCTGAGTGTCATATTACCCAAATAAAAAGAATTTATCGAATTTTAAACTCAAAAGATGAAATAAAAACCTTGCGTGTTAGATTTCGGTACGTGGGAATAAAGAAAAAATTTTCTGGATTCTTGGAAATCTATTTTTTGAAAACTGAGGAGCAAAAGGAATGCCTTCTATTTCAAAGAAAAAAAGAGAAATAAATATAAGATAAGTCTTTTAGTGGCAAATTTTTCTTGTCTAGTATTTTCAAATACATCAGTAGGGCAAAGTTTTCATTTCTCTTATTAAGCAACATTTCTTCTGAAATTTTATTCAACGCATCATTTCTCTGGAATGCGTCCTTTTGCAAATTTTACCTTACCGAACAAAAATTGTTCAGCTCTTGTAAAGAGCAAAATTAATCCAATGACATCCTCACAGAATTATCACTTTTTGCCCTTTTCGTGGTTGTCCTTGCAATTTTTCGAGAAGAGGGGCACAGGTGTAATGTGGGTGATTTATTTCTATATCACTGCTGGTTTCTTAAGTCAACTTACTTTACACTACATTTCACAGGTGTTCGGTGCTCTCAGCACTAGCTGCGACTCCAAAGAAATACAAGTGTAAAAGTGCTATGTGCCAGCACTTATAGCACTGGTGGAGGTGAAGGTCGAAAAAAATCCGAAATTTGTGTACCCGTGGTATTAGGTTACAAAACTATAGTGAGGTGCCACGGCACCTGTGCTGTTGGAAATATATGAAGTGCACTTGGGAAGGGAAATAACTGTGAGAAAAATGTTGGGCTAAATTACTACTTTTGTAAAAGAACTGAGAGGTCAAAAAAGAATTTCTACTCATAACATTCCTACAAAAATTCATATTACAATCTATACAGAAAAAGATGATTATTTTGAAAATTTCGATTTCGAAACGGTACGTTTTTCGAAAAAGAGCTTTTTCCAATTTATACAAATACTAATTCACGTCAATTAGTTTACGAAAGAGGGTGGGCCTCAAAATAAGCGTATGTCATGGAAATACTATTAGTTTGAATAAACGCTTGGCACATTCACGACAGTGCGACCCACCGGTGGGTCGTACGTGTTCTGTCATTTTGTCCAACACGATCCACCGGTGGGTCGTTTACTTTCCAAAGTCTTAGCATTTGCTAGCTTACATGAAACTTTTTGGGCAGACTGAATAACCTTCCGCATAGATCTCTTGGAACACTTCTTGAAGGTTAACACTTCAGATCAAATGACCCCGCAGGGGGCTAACTCAAAATTGCGAAATATGCTCTAGTCCGAAATGGCAGTCATCGAAAATTTGGCTTTGTTGTGAATGTGTTGAAATTTTCTAAAAAGGTGTGGAGGAGTGCTAGCTATTTTTCTATACGCACATGCGCGTTCTCGTGTGGAATGAATCGGTTCTAGTATTGATTTTTTTTATTTAAATGGTCTCTCCAACTATAAAACTAGCTACACTACCCTTGTCCGTCAACTCCATTTCTCAGGGAAATTCTAGATGTTAGGGGCCTCTTAAACCTAATGAGATCTTCTCGTTTTATGCTAATCTGCTTTGCTCTGATCCCATAAGCCTGTTTAGTTGAAACCCTCTTCTAATTATTCTTTGGTCATGTAGCATATATTGTTCATCAGTCACAAATATTCCAGAAAAGAATTTTTTGTAAACTCAGTACGATATGAGGTGAATATAACCGCTGGAAGTGTGAGATTTTTCATATGAAGTTCAAACCAAAGCGCAATTCTATTAGAAACTCTATATTTACCCTTTTCAAGCAACATTTATTTATTTCTTCTTCAGCAAACGTAACTTCATCATCTTATGTAGGTTCTGCTGTAAAACTTATATATTTGTACCTTCCGTGCATTAAGCGGGATAGGCTTATGGTGAAAGTGCTCATTTCCGCTCTCCAGAATTTCGGTCACAAAAAATTGAAGGTAGACGTCACTTTCATTAGAATACCTATAATCAGAATTTGTTTTTCAGTAGCGTAGGTGCTTCAAATCAGCCGCTTCTTTAGAAAATGAAGACCCAAGAAAGTGAAGTAGTTATAGAAGTCAACTTCAAGTAATAGATCGTTTCATAGGTTTTTATTACATCCATGTCTTCCTCTGAAAAACCTTTGAAAATTTTGCGAAGTCTCTTATATAGCATATATGGGAAAAGGATAAAGGGTTATTCATTGACATTTACCTTCATTTAAAGAGTTAAGCAAATATATAGGCAACTTTCTTATGATACTTCAACCTTTGGTTTTTCTTCATTTTGTGAAAAACTCCCCATTCTTTTTTTCATCTTTTTAGGTCTTACATTGACTTCCGGACACATCTGTAGTAGTATGAAGGAAGTTCGGAACTTGAAGCTCTTCACCAATGCAAGTTGGAAATCTGCCAAAATAAGTTGAAAATTTTAGTGATCTAAAAATTGGGTTTCATGTGGCGCGTGTATATATCAAAATTCCACAACGTTCTACATAGTTTGGAAATGGGAAAAAATCTTCGAAGAATTTTCGGAGATTTCCTGCTAAGTGTAACAAAACTGATGTAACAACCCAATAATTTTAACATCAATTCCAAAAAATAGTTTGTTGCTAGAAAATTTGCCTCGATTTTTGCGATTCTAGCATCTATCTTCCCGTAAGGTGCTCGTTTTATCCACATCTAACTCAGACAATCGCCGGAACTTCCGCAGAATAAGCAAGATCAGGTCCGCAGGATTTTGTTTACTATTGCAAAAGTGGAAACATTGAAAATGGGAACTTTCGCAGCGATTTTCGCAACTTCCACAGCACGTTTACGGAACATAAGCAGGTGACTCGGCGGAACTTCCCCAAACGTTCTACGGAAGTCCCGGTCAGTTGTCGAAGAAGTACTCATTCTACTTAGTTTTTTTTTTACTTTTTCGGTGCTTCTTCTTTCTTAGCTGTTCCTCAAGCGATCAAACTATTAGAATGAACGAGAGACTGCTATTAAACTATGTTTCGCTTTTAGAGACATACTGGAACTGGCGTTTCCGATTTTATAGCTTTGATGACCTCTGATATGAAATTTAGCGCAGTCTGCGCCTCCCATTTTAGTCTTCTCTAGTTTCTTCACATCGTTGTATCCCAAAACGATTTAAACTATCTTTATGTCTACACATCATGAAGAAACGAGGCGTGCATTTAATGCCACTGGTCTGTCGAACTACTCTTTTTTTACAAAAGCTCCCCCGACCTAGGCGAGTCGTTTACAACCGATTGTAGACGGTCGTAAATGAGCGGCAAACTCGTGTTTCTCTGAGAAAGAACAGAGACGAAGCGCCGTGGGCCCTCAGCCGGCTTCTTTAGGAGCCGCGTAATTGACAGGGAACAATGAGCTACTGCAAACAATGTGACAGATCTTATCTGGGCCATAAAAGGTGTATTGGTGACTGTATCCGGTGAGAGAGTGACCTGTTCTGTATGGCCATTGTGACGCATTTTCTCAGAGTCGGGTCCGATTTGTTATTCAAAAAATTATTTTGATGGCCATTGTGCCTGTGAGTCACACGCTACTGTGAATCCGTACTGTTTGCGGATTCAGAAAAGGGCTAGAACTGGGGGGGAGGGGGAGGATTACTGCCTTATAAAAAATTCATTCGTGAAAATTAGAGGCGAAGTAACACTCACATCCCCAAAACACTATTAACTGAGTTTCAAAAAAATGCTTTCTCCTCCCCCCCCCCCGAGAATGGGTCGCGAAATTTTTAAAAGTTACTTGCATGAGTTATAAAAACCAAACGCAAGTGACTCGATTATACTTGTAAATAACTGAAATAATTTTTAAAATTTTTTTGAAAATTCAATTTAGCCTTGTAGAAAATTTTTTCGGGATAGTTATAAATACCTCCTAAAAATTCAAACACAAGTTCTATTAATCGGGGGAGGAAAGAGTGGATTAGTCATTAGTGGTACTATGATTTTTCTCAAAAAAATTTAGGGCTGCAACAAAACCCCTTTATGCTTGCAACTTTTTGGAAAACAAGAAAGGGCTGTTTCTCCTTTCCAAAAGTTTCTCAGAAGATACTGTTGATAAAAAACTCTAAATAGTATCTCAAACTTTATATTATTTGATAAATAAGTTTACAGTGCTTATGTTTACAAACAAATCTTTGACAAACGCAAATAAATACCATATAGTTACGGGTCACGGCTGTCATAATTTTGTTTATCAGCCTGCAGATGTTTGTCTATTTACAGTTTACTGACAGAGTAAGTAATTGTATTGACTCCAGATTGAAGGCTGTCTCTCACATCTGACCCATAATGATTGTGATGGGTCAAATGCGGTTAGGTTTGGGATGATCAAAACCCAGGTTTCAAAAAATAAAGCCAAACTTGTAAAGTACTAGTTTGAAAATGATTGCATGCGCCTCCTACATTTTGAAATTTTCCAAGAATCAAACTTTGTTGTGAAATTTCTGAGTTTTTATTACTTTCATTGCGCATTTAGCACGTTTTTGCGCAGTCGAAGCCAAATCGCGGAAGTAAACTTGCATTTTGAGTGGAAGTCCAGAAAGATATTTTTAGGTTCCGGGCCCAGAGTTACTTGATTAGATTTCGACACTCAGAAATGTTGGAGCTGAAGTATGTGTAACTGCATTTTCTAAAACTAAGCAGATCTTACGAGGGTGTTATCAGCGAGCTGTGGAAGACATATTTCTCAAGTAATATGCATGACAGAACTAAATCCGAATGCAATGTGTCAAAAAAATCTCGGACTCAGACAACTGACCGGAACTTCCGCAGAATGTTTGAAAAGTTCCGTCGGGTCACCTGCGGAAGTTCCCAAATGAGGTGTTACAAGTTTCGAAAATCGCTGCGAAAGTCCCATTTGCCATCTACTGGGATCATTCGTCCTTTTGCGGACCTATGTTACAGTGGATATAAATCATCTCCGTTTTTCTTTATTTTCCAAACCCTCTGACCTTTTTCAACTTTTTAGGGTTTTTTAACTTTTGCGGACCTAAGTTACAGTGGATATAAATCATCTCCGTTTTTCTTTATTTTCCAAACCCTCTAACCTTTTTCAACTTTTTAGGGTTTTTTTGCGGAATTCTGGGAGCATCAAGTGCAATACAGAAGCAGTAAATTGAGTTTTGAAAAGACAAATTGAAAATTTGCCAAACGTTCGGAAAATTTTCAGAAGTACCATATGGAATTCTTTATGTGTGACGCTTCGATATTGAAAATCGGCAGCATTACAGTGCGGGAACGAAGGTTTGGGGGAGCTTACGGAGATTTTTTCGGATAGGGGTAACAAAACATATGTAACAATCTAATACATCCCTAGATTCATTTGGGTATCAAATTTCTTGCATGTGCTGAAAAAAATCACAGTCTATGCCTTGCTTTGATCGTCAATCCATTTGTGCCCACAAAATTCATATATTACTTTTTTTTGTTCGCTACAATCTATTCTTCCCATCAGATTTTGTGGAGAAGAGAGCTTTTGCAGTCTAGAGATTTTTCAGACACCCTCATATAGCGTCTTCTGTCTTTCTTTCTTCTTCACTTCATAATTTTTATTTTAGCATTATCAAATTCATTTTAAGAGATTTCCTCATATTCAGGGCACCATATATCAATGCGAATGCTCACAATGTTGGAATACGGTAGCAGCAACGGAATCACTTGATTGGATTACTGTATCTTTGATGGAATGTCCGTTGCGATTCAATGATACGATACTCCGGAAACGGATCGCTAATTGGATCAATGAAGGTATCTATCAGATCATCATCCATCACTTTTCCAGGGATATAAAATGGATTTCTATTGATTGTTATTGATTGTTTAGAATGTGGTGCATCGCTAAATTGTGGATTGAAAAGTCAACTTGGAATGGATCAAGTTGTTATTGGGCATTATGAATGCGACCACGATAGGAATGAGCTTCGATTAGTTGCTATTTTAAATGAATCAATGGGATTGCATCAAAGTAAGTTTGATATCTCAAAATTCCACAATCGCAGCTGTGAAGATAAGGGCTTTTCCCTTGTTTATCTCATTCACGGTACCATATGTCTCTCTTACCTTCCAGTGTCTCTAAAATAGCCTCTAGTGCGAAAAAGCAGCAATTACCCTTCAAGCAATTCCTCTTCGAATGTTTCATCCTCTCGAGCCTTTATAGGCCATTTATTTCCGCGCGATATAAATTGCGAATAAAAGAAATTGAACGGGCAATTCATGGTAAATTGAATCTAAAACGCCCGAGCAGTGTATGGTCCAGATTTTTTTGGTCTGTCTTGGGGGAGCTGCAAGGGGAATAAATAATGGAGATCTGCATCAAAAATATGGTCCCTTGGGTTTGGAATTCCTGTTTGTGAGAAATTGCGCCCAAAATTTGCTTCGAATAGGCAATTCGTTTGGAAAAAAATTGAAGTTATATCAAACCGCTAAAATGTAACTTCCACTACCTCCCTTCCCGCTAGCCTCCGATGCTGAAACCGATTGCCCTCCAATCCCTAAAATCTTTCTTCCACTTCCCCCTTACTCTCTACTCACTCTTTGAATTCTGAATTATTTAGATAAGGAAAAAGTAACTTGAGTCTTTTGCAAACTCGTTGAGATACAACAAAGAGTATAAAATCGGCAAAATCCTCCCGCCTTCCTATCCCAGGTATTCGTAACGTGGCCAACCATGTTTTTTTTACTAGTAATCCGAATCTAGCCCAAAAGCTCCAACTAAGTATTTGATTTTTGGAGGTTGACGATGGAAAAAATTATTAGAATGGCGAAAAAGTTCGTTTTTTCATGTATATTTCCATAAAAAAATTTTCTTTTTGTTAATCCATGATATTTTAAGGCAAAATAGCCCAAAGCTTCTACCATCACATATCTATTCAGAATTTCTACTATCATTAAAAGACATGATATCCCAATATGGCTAGAAACTTAGTAATTAGATACATCTAAGGTTTATCTATTTAGCGACTAGCGATAAAATTTGTGATCAGTCATTTGGAAATTTTTGGACCGAAAAAACTAAATTTGCTCACATTTCCGCATATGAAAAATTGGGGTTTCTTCCCTCCGTAGGCCTTTTTCGCAAAAAGTAAATTCTTAAACAAATCCATAGTTTCTAGTTCTTATTGAAATGCTCTTTTCAAATAGTGGACAAAAATTTGTCTGCAGTATTTGCAGGAGCCGCAAAAGTGACCAAATTTATCCGTTAGGCAATCTAACATCATTTTATGGGTTTACTGAAACCCTTTTCTATCAATTTTTTGTCGTGCATTGCAGCGTGTTCGTAAACGTATAGAGAACTCATAAGCTGACATTAATTCAAGGAATATTCTACAACTTTTTCTGTTCGATTTTCGCTGTTGAAATAAACGATCCTGCTTGTGGAGATTTTGATCCCTTAGCTATCTATATGACAAACAAATAGTCTGACAGTTTGTCCACCAAATCACTATATCATCCATCGCCATCGAACTCCAACCGACATCAAAAGCGAACGAGTCCACAAATGAAGCTGACGTTCGTTGTCGATTTTCCTGTTTCCCAACACCGTCCAACGGGTTGTGTGTTCGGCCTTTGACGTCGACGTACCGGCCGTATAATGAGCGTAATTTTGAGATCATCTCTATATTCGAAGTGAAGGGATAATTTGCGCCCGCTCCAATGACACCGTACAAAAGAAGGCGATCCCTATCTCCTCTATGTCACAAAGTCGCGGACAAATTACCTGCCGAGTGGGTTCCAAATAGGGTCACATGGGAGATCGCTAGGGGATCTGGGAGTTTATAGCAAGGTTTTGGGGAATTTGAGCTCATAGGAAACCATCCCCGCAAGCTTTAGTAGATAAGGCATTTAGTTAAAAAAATTGGTCATGCTTTAAACTGATTTTTCACAGTTACACTTTTGTGTAATAACTTCTCCAATGTTTATTTTTTTCCAAAAAATTGTAACAATTTTTTCAGGTAATGTACTTCCTGCTCATTTGCTCGGCTTAGTCCTGCAATCACGAGAACACCTGTTATCATTTTTGCTTCACTCAGAAATTCTTGCAGCAACAGTACATCGACGATTGAAAGGTATGATCAGTCAGAATTTTACCAAAAAAAATCTGAATTGGCAAGAGCAAATTCGTTTTGTTATTCGAGCACAAGAAATGGCATTAGCACTTCCTCTAATTGTTAATGACTTCAATCCTACTTTCGCTCTAATATAAGACAATAAACACAAAATTTAAGCAGAAGAATAAACCCATCGTTCTGTTGTGCTTCATTCGGGATTACCTCTGGTAAACCTTTTCCAGCATAGATCCTGTTAAATTAGTCATTTGTAACTCAATATGTGAATCTGCACACTGCACGAGGCAATCAACGATACTTACTAGTAATTCAACAGTAAAACCTTTTATAGCATACAAACTGTGGAAATGCGTAAAGCTACCTGATAAATATCCAACAAATCGAAAGGAAATACAGACCAAGAGAAAATTAGAGGAAATCAGTCGCTTTCAATCTTACTATTCGTGAAATAGTGCGCGTGGTGTGCAGTACCCATATTGTATTAGATTTAACGATAGGAATCGAATTATAAATGCCTTTTGCTCTCTAAAAATTTTTTGCCAATTGTTGAAATCTTCCCCGAAGTTTTCTATGCTATCTATGACTCTAAAATTGAAGGGATCAACCATTGATACAAAAATTTTCACTAAGGATTCAAAGTAAATTTCCAAAAGGTATAAAGTTCCCGATAATAACTCAGAATTCTGCCTCTTCAATATTACGCCAATGAGATTGACGGGGTAGAAACTTTTCGAAATTCTTTGAAGACATTGTTTCATGAATTTTTTGATAACTCTATGAGTCAATTACATAAACTAAAAACGTGAAAAGACATGACCTTGAAGTAGAATACTTATGGATTTATCACAATAATACCCTCTTTTTCAGGGACACCCCTCTCCGAAGCCGTGACAAGCAGCACAGCGCTGCTGGCGGCAGTTGTGCTGGCAGCTTTCCTGTTTTTGATTCTACTGCTAGTGTACTTCTCACAAATCTACGTCAACTGGGCACGGATAGTAAAAGGAGAATGGCATCACAAGGAATACCGAAAAGTACCACGTGTACAATACAGTTCAGACAAAATCATAGTGAATGGACAAATACGCACAAGGATGATTTGAGGAAGATTTTTTCTGCATGCGTTGATAGCATAGAATTTGTTTTGATCTCACGTGTTAAAAAAACGGGTCTAACTGCCCAAATAAGGCGAAAATATGTAGTGTGGCCAATATGCTATTAGAGTAAAGTAGGAGTCATGGACTTGTGCACTGTAGAGCGTTTTTAGCTATCAATTTGTTACCATTAGCTGTAAATAATGTCGTTCTACTATTGATGTTCTATATCACGATCCGAATGATCTTAAATGTGATAGGGAATGCTGTTATCATAATAAATTGTTACGAATAATTTTGTATGGTTGATGGTCTAAAAATAAATATTCTTACATGGAGCTGTTTCCATTCGTCTGCAGCTACCATAACATTATCCATTGTCTATTACAACAGCGATGACGTCTGCCTTCAATCAGAGGCAAAACTTATCAGTTCAAGGAATGTGAAAAGATTTGCATCACATTCGGAGGGTCCATTTCTTCGATTTCTGGCAAGTTTTTAAGACGACTGTTGCTAAGATAAAAATGACAGTGTTGGACGGCCTGTTTGAACATTTCATTTCAGCTCTTCAAACATTATTGTAAAATCTTAAGTTGAATTGTTACGCGGCAAAGCTTCAAGCGTACAGTGATAGTAGTAACTGCCTCACTAGTACAAAACATTTGAACGAAAGAGCTAATGTAGCCAAAATATTTTTTCAGAGCAGCAGAAGAAATGAGAAACGTCAAGTTGTAATGAAGAAAATTCTACGTAGAATACGGTTAGATCCACCTGAAAAATCACCGAAATCCTCATCGTATCGTCAACTCTTGGTCCAGATCGGTGAATATTGAATCCAAGGGCAGCGTTCGAGTTCGGCGAGGTGCATCTTCTTGTATATAGAAGTGCCCATTTAGATAAAGTAGGTGCACAGATCTCATAGATTTTTGTCTATGGTAGGTTACTCCGTGCGAAAAACACATTGAGACCTACCGTAGGCAAAAATCTAAAAAGTTTCGTGAAATGTGACCGGCTACCTACGCTCCCTACCGTATCTAAACGGGACTTCTATATCTTCATTTCATTTCATTAATACGCTCTAGGCGTTCCAAAACATTGACAAAAATGTGTTAATAATACATGAAACACAACAATAATGAACATTTCACCACATTTTTCAAGCCCAGACTAAGCTTATGAGAGAAAAGATTGTGTAGAAGCAGCTTGCGTAAACGCGTATAGATAACAATGCTTGCACTTGCGTGAACTCTATGGGGAAACACTCTGGAGAAGTACCCATGCCCCCTCGTTTGCCAGCAAGGAACGATCTTATTTTGATTTCATAATAGCAAACCGGAAGTTCGGCTGGCGGGTATACTGGCAGCCCCGCCCAACACAGTTTGCCGGGGAGGGTACAAAGCTCCAAGGAAATTTGAAATATATTGTAAATCGGACAAGCATCAGTCTATGTTGGTAAGCTGTACCAAACTAGTGCGTGGTAGTAGGTAGGCTGGGCTCGAAACTATGCGGTAAAAATCTGGGTTAGTAGGAGAACAAATCTAGCAAAGTAGATATAAACTGAGATTGTCGGACGCATGTGCTGATGGGAAGTCAGGAAAGCACGTGTGGCTGGCAAAGTGAGCATAAAACAATGAAGAGAAGCTCTACCTGCAAGGAAAGAAATCATTCAAGTTCAGCTTTTTGATTTCACGTTTGAATGATATACTATTTTTGCAGGCTAAAAGTTCTTTTGGTATTTTTTCCAGCATTCTCGATGCACGAACAAAGAAATCACTTTCTAATAAGGTGCAAAACTGATTTCGCCCACCGCTTGTTGGTAGATAAATAGAAAATCCGCTGGTCCTTCCATGACTAGGCTTGAATACCCAATACTTGGAAGGACTCAGTTTAGTTTCTCCCCTGTAAATCCTAAATGCAAGAACAAGATCGTGAATAACTCTACGATATGAGAGGTATTCAAGACCAAGTGTTTTCAAGCGTTCATCATAATGCGGAAGCAAATGTGGATATGATGAATTCGGAAAACAGCGATAAAAGAGAAGTTTGGTAAAGACTCTCTGAACACTCTCCAGGGTCTCTGTGTGCTTCCTAAGAGAGGGGCTCCAAACAGGACTTGCATATTCTAATAAAGGGATTACATATGCTTTGTACAATTTGACCAGTATTTTGACGTCATTGACTTTAATATTGCGAAAAATGGTGTATAAAGTTGACAAAGCTCGTGAGGTAACAGTTGAAACTTGCAGATCAGGTTTTAAGGTGTCGTCGAATACGACTCCCAAATCCTTAACTGATGTTTCGTTGGATAGCATGACTCCAGCGTGTTCATAATTGGCATCGTTTATCGCACCAATATGAAATACGACACTTTTTTTGACGTTTATCGAGATATCCCAAATTGCGCACCATTCAATCATACGGTCGATGGCGCGTTGTAAAGCATCTTTGATAACTGCGCGATTGCTGTCATCATAAATCCCGTATATTTTTATGTCATCGGCGTACATTAGTACGTGAATATCAGGATGAGTTTTCAAAATTCTGGGCAAGTCGACGGTATAGATAATGAAGAAAAGAGGTGAAAGAGCACCTCCCTGCGGAAGCCCACTTGTACATGGGAAATGCTCAGAGTGATCTCTACCAACACGGACAGTCAAAAATCTAGAGTGAAGATAGGATTTGATCAATTCCAGTAGAACTCCTCTGATGCCATAATGCTCCAGCTTATATAACAATTTATCATGACTTATACGGTCGAAAGCTTTGGACAAATCGAAATAGATTACATCCACTTCTTTTTTATTAATTGAAGCTTTGATCCAGTCATGTCTGCAATCTATCAGTTGTGTCACAGTTGATGCTCCATTGACGAAACCATGTTGTTCGGAAGGTATGAGTTTGCATTTTTTAAACCAAGAAAAAAGTTTGTCGCGTAGAATTTTATATGTCAGATGATGCGCCTCAACGAGCTGAGCTAAATGGTGTCCATTCAGAATTCCTACTATACGTGAAATTTGGAAAATTCTGGTGGAGTTCGGTAACTTTATCAACTATGAGCGGTATTGTAGATTGTTTAACCATACAAACTGCAGATCGCTGAGCCAGATTTCTTGATATTTTTACCACTTGCTATAAATCTTTTCCAGCAAACCAGTTCAATCAGATTCAAAAGGCAATCATCCACTAATGAATCAGTCAGCTTCGCGATCCTGTTCAAAACATTTATTATGCGTCAATTCAAGGATAATCAAGCAGCGCAGATCCGTTGGATAGTCACACGAGAATGCAAAAGCGACAAACAATCAGTTGGACTTTTGTCACTTGCAGAAGAGACACTCACAGACGATTTTTCAGGGAGTAAGTGCTCTTGGGGCCACTAGCTAACACTTTTATTGTTGAAGTGTTCTTTGGATTGGAATCGCGCGCACGTTCTCTGGCTTTTGCCCAGTTTTTGGAGCTTCGATGGATAAATGGCCGACATCGCTCAATTCGCTGCGAATAGCGTCGATGTTCACATCATCTGGGAGCGTCCACTTGCGAACGAATGATCTAGAAAAGTCATTATTCCTCTCTGTCTTATATGGGAAGGGAAATGCCAAGGACTAGTCCCTGACAAAGGCGGATGCTGGTCGCGAAGTTAGTGCGAAGCGTGAGCAGTAGTCATCGCTAGAGCGCATTATGCACATATTATAGGATAACGCTCGCGCGCCGCGTTGCATGCGCTTGCACACAGCATCCGCCTTTGTCTGGGATTAGTCTCTAATTTTTACCTTTCCGTATAGTTGTTGTCACCCTTGTTTTCTTGCTTGCCTTCGATCACAAGTTGTCGACCTTCCAGCTGGACTTTCAGTTCGTCGGGACGAAATTGGGAAACGTCCAGTGAGACAGCAAACCTCTTGTCATCGTTGATTACCTGGGAAATAGTTTAAACTTGAGTTCAAGTATATTTCATCTAAAACAGGCTATACGAGGAGATATCGGAGTGCCGCACCGCATGCGCTTATGCGAAGCGGTCATGAATGAAATGAACAATTCCACCTTGATCAGTGCAAACTATGAATCAAAGTATCCCACCTGTTGAGTATCATTAGCCACTGACATTACGGATGGGTCAGCATTTCTCCAGTATGGAAACATGCCCCTTTCCATCATTCGAAAGCGTTCATACTGCTCCCGGAAGAATGGATCATCCCACATTGGCGATCTTGTCATGTCCCACATCGGAGATCTTGGCCACAATGACATTTTGGGAGTGACTAAAAGCTGCAGAGGAAGTTTTAACGGTAGAAATAAAGACGGGTTTTGAGAGAGAGAGCCGCCACAATTCTGAAAAGGTACAGACATACTCGAGAAGAAAAATAATGCGGTGATTAAATAATAAAAATAATGTTTTCGAATTTCTGATCGTTTTTGTTACGGTTCTTTTTTCTCGAAATCTTTGAAACTATCTATCGTGCCAGATGACGCCAAATGCAATCATCACTTTATTTTTTTTAAATTCGTAGAAACGGAGCAGCCAATGTTTATGGCAATTTCTCTTATACCTTAATTACCTGAAATGAGACAGCAACAACTATGATTATTGCCAGCAAAAGAAATGGAAGCGTATAATAAGCTTTATATCGGCTAGTGCCAGACCGAGATATGGGTGAAACTTACGAAGTTTTTTAGGGATTTATGGAGTCGGAGTGGAGAAATTGTGCAAGTGACCTGTTTTCTGGGTAAATGGTTTTATGGTCAAAAAACTCGAAATAGTTTAGGAGAAAAACTCAGGTATGCTTCCACAAAATTTCCGGAAAGTATCTGCGCTCCTTCATCCGAAAATTATACCGCGTCACACTCATTCTCCCCCCCCCCCCTCTCCCCACAAAAGGTCGGAAAGCTGTGGTCCCAGCGGTTGTGAAAAGCAAAAGAAAACAGCAAAGAATATCCTAGAAAAGATTTTGGAGTAAACTGTATTCTCAGATCAACTTTTGTGCTCTAATGGTCGACTTACAGTTAGAAAGGTGGTCCAAAGTTGCTGGACGTTGCATTTTGAAGAATTCCGAATGCGTGCGGAGTCTTCAGTGAGATATCAACTGACTCTAGGTTTCTCACTACAAAGATGTGCCTCAAACTCAGCTTTGTTACAACCAACGCCTACTTACAGTGGACTCGAGACTACATCGTAAAAGCGACGCAGCTGGAAGCAATTTTTCGAGTGTGTTTCAGAAAAATTAGCATTAATCAACATGGAACAGATTTTTGACATCTGATCACAAATGTCCATTCAGTGTAAATAAAGCCTGTCTAAACGTATGAGTAATTGATTCACCGAATGTATAAAGAGCTGGCCATGATGAAAACCCAACTTACTTTGAAGTATTGAGAGGTTCACCCTGCACAAACCTGCTGCCTAAAAAATCTAAAGATTGAGCTAATTTGGAAACGTCAATATGCTCAAGTAACATTTTGAATGTGGGCATGACACCCCCCTGACACCCCACACCGAGAATGGATCGCGAAATTTTTGCATGTTACTTACATGGTTTATGAAAATGTGCTCGTGACTTGTTTAATTTTGTAATCGCTTAAAAAATTTTGCAAAACTCTATACATAAAAGCAGAAGACTTGTATGTTTGGGCACATTCCTCATAGTCATAAAGGAGAGCGGTGAATAGAAAGCGACCTTAAGACGAGTCTGAATTAAAAGAAACATTTCGCTACCTGAGGTCAAGCACAATGGACTGGCTCCAAACCGGGGTAGAACCCGGGATGCCAGCTCGTGTTTCATATTTTAGCCTTATAAATAAAATTTCTTGAAGTGCGTGGCTCATGCCTCGCACCTTAATCGGAAAATTTCCTTCCCTCTCCCCTCCCCCCCCCCCCCCGAACGGAAATTCTGGGTACGCCGCCCTACCTACGGCACTTGAATAAATCAAATGAAAGGGGAGAGTAACTATCTTATTGTTAGTAAGTAAGTAAAGTGTTAGTAAAGTTGCTTTATCCAAACTAGCATTCGATTTTTGGGCATTTTTTCCTCGAGTCATTGTAGTGAATTAATAAAATTAATTTACTTGTATTTATATTTATATTATTTATTCGATCTTGATCAGGTCTCAGGTCTCTGATTTTAAACTTCTGGGTGCTTGGAGATTGGAAATAATTTCATACTATAGGACAGAATCGCGGTAAGATTTAGATATGTCAGAGTTGAAGTGTCGCAAAAAAATACCAACCATTTTATATGAAATTTTTCTTGCGAAAGTGATAGTTACGTATAAGATTTCGAGTTTTCCAACCAGTTGATAGTTAGCGTGCAACTGTACTGATCAAATCAAAGAATCTTTAGAGTATTGGTTGGCGCAAAAGTTTCGCAACTTTTCCTACAATTTTTTCTCACTTAATGTAGCACTCTCATTTTTTGGCATCGTTTAGAGCGTGACGATTGCAAGCCTGCACAAACTGTTTGATTTATGAACGTGATAAGAAAAATTCAAGCGTCTTTTGAAACCCCTTGGAAATGGAGGTTTCATGGTTTTTTTTTTTGACGAACATGAGGCCGTACAAAACTTGAATCAAACACATCAAAAAGGAAATATAGGCAGCATGCGGCTAAAAGTGACTCATTAAAAGCAGTAAAAAAGAAGTGAAATTTAAAAACAAACTAAGACAAGGCGTTTTTGAGAAGTAGAACAAGTCAAATGCGTCAAGTTTTAAAGGCAATCTGTCAATAACTAAGCTGCGAAATCAGATTCGCTAAAACTTTGCACAATAGGGTAATCCTTTACGGTGAACACGAATATCATATTCATTTGTCATTTAAATAATGTCCATTTTTTGACCCTACGAAAGAGGCCTTTTCATGCGAAACGGTCTTATTTTTGTGATCAGCATGTCGAATAACCCCCATAGGCTAAGTTTCAGCAAAATCCGATGCAATCTAAAAATTCTCCCATTGTACCGTAAACTGAACCTAGCTTAACCCTTACATAAGATGGCAAAATTCTGCAAAAATGTCCGCACTTGCAGTTTACATCAGTTCTTATATTGCCAGTGTATGCGCTAAGGTAAAAAAAGACAAAAGTTGTAAAAAGTTGCGTTACTTACGTGCCAACCTAATACCATCAGAACATAAGAAAAGACAAACGAAGGTTATGTGTGAGATATTTCTTGAGAACAGCTATGGAAAATTTTCTAGAAAGCGAAAGTACTGCAGCTGCAGTCATCAATACAACGGACTGAAGCTTTTGCATAAGATCTCAGGCACATTATTTCTGGCTGTGAAAAGAAAAAGTATTACACAGTCACATTGCTGAGGAACATATGCTGCTTCCCATTTCTCAGGAATTCGCTGTGGTTTTTTTTACCTCACAAGTACATGTCTGCAAGATGTTGAAGAGGAGAAAACATTCCAAAATAATGTGATATTACGATAATATCTATAATAATGGTCCGATTCAGTTTGCCCGGATAATGCTATGCTTTTGCTGGACTTGGTCGTAAATTCTAGGGTCTCCGAATCTACTAGGCAAGCCACTCTATTATTGGATACAACTGGATGCATGTATTAAGTTGCTGCATAAGTTCTGTCCGATTTTTTGCCTTATGTTTGAAGCAGCTGTTTCAAGAATATTTCATCTTTAATGCAGTCTTGCTAGTATTATTAGAAAGTGCTTTCCTTGCTCTTTCTAACGCATATCAAATTTCAATATAAATTTCTTAGTGTACGCTGATTTCAGGCCTAAAATCTTTGAGTGGCCGCGGTACGTTCTCACCCTAGAAATATGTCCTTGCGAGGAAATCTCCACAATGCGCCCTTGAAGTCAAGTTCTTTCATTGGCTGCGGAATAAAGGTGTAGAAGGCTAGTATATGCAGAAATTCGGTTCCATGAAGAAAACGTCTTGCTAGTAAAATTTATCGTCGAACACTAATTTTTTGTATAGATGTTTTACAAGCAATAAATTTTTGCGAATAGAAGTAATCGATAAGCTCAAAGTTGGAGGTGCTAGGGCTAAGCAAGAGCTAGCAGGACTTATCCACCAGTTCGTTTTCGGCGGTTACGTCAGTTGTATAATTTTCAACTCGTAAACAGGCATGCACATATGTGCTGAAGCGAGGTCAAAAAGTGGCTTCTTTTTCGCTCGGTCAAAAAAATCTCTCGGCAGCGCAGACCCTATGGGCTGTTTTGTGTTGCATAATAATCTGCGAAAATTTCTCTATCTATCCATTTCTAGAAAAGATATTTATCAGTTTTCATAAGGGAGCATTGCCATGTCAAAAAAGACAGGTATGAAGAAAAACGTTGTGAAATTTTTGCATTCTTGCTTCTTCCTTAACAAGGTTTGCGCAGATCTCAACATGTGTTTCAAAGCCAAGGAACTGCTCAACACATAGAAACTGAGATCTTGGAAAAAAGTTGACTTTGAAAGAAGTTACGACGTTTTGAACTCAAAAAATTCAAATCGGACAGAACTTATGCAGCAACTTGTATTAAGGATTACGGAAGAAGTTCAACCTCAAAGCTAGCAAGTATTAGGTCTTCACCCGGATAGCTTACCGTGCTACTTCGTCAATTTACCTTACCCTTCAGTAACAGGAAGAAGATTCTTGCTAATCTTTAATAATTTGTTTTACCGTGGAGCACGATGGTTACAGCATCTGCCTGACGATACTCTTCAACCAGCTAACAGCGCAGCCTTCAAATCAAGATTGAGGAAAGTTGACTTGCAGCATCTTATTGGCTAGTAAAGTTAGGATCAGTGCTTCTTAGTTTTCTTTCAGTTGGAACCTGTCTAAGCCATTGCTTTATTTCAGTGATTAGTTGCGTGGCTGAGCTTCCAACATCCGATTCTTTTTGCTTGACTGTTTTCGCTACCATCATATGGCCCACCTGCCAGAAACTCTACTATTTCGCTATTTCTACTCTACAGTTTCGATGTTATTTCGGCCACCACATTTACCTCGTATTATCGTATTATTATTACGCCACAATAGGCTTTCTCTTTTTTCTTTATGTTGGCATCAGGCAAGCCAGCTTATCGCTTTGCGAGATCACTACAAGAAATGATTTCGGATTCCGCCCTTTGGCATTCAAGCATTGTTTTCGATCTGAGTATTCTTTCAATTACTTGCATTAAATATGCTTTTGCATATCTTCTACCGGCATTCTGAAATTAAGTATACTCTTTTTCCCTGAGGTTATAGTCAGCTAATCTTCCCCATAGGCTCGCTGACCTGCAAATGAAAGGGATTCAATTTTTGAAAGACAACAAGATTTCCTTGTTTAGATGTACCATACTTTGCTCAAAAACTGTTAACGTAATCCTACATCGTTCTTACGCGGACTAGTGCCTGCGTTGTGGATGGCTGGTGTTCGCTTGAGCTCATTGTCCGCTTGAGTTTAATGTCATCTGTGACTGGTTAAGTTTGCTAACGGCACACCTTGAGTATATTATTAGAGTGTCTCATAGTTTTTTACCCTTTTACTGAAACCGCCGTCTTTTCGTATCTATCCTTCATCTGGTGCGGCTTGAATAATCATTCGACAGGGCAAAGCAAGCTCTACAAGATGGCTATCAAAAGTCTGCCTAAATCGTATCCCACGTGAAGTTTTGAGCTGAAATCTGACAGTAATCGAAAATGAACTTTTCTTCAAAAATCGTATCTCCGACCCAAAATATCCAAAAAAAATCCCCCATCTATTCCAGCATATGCTTGACACATCGCATATTCAATTATACACTTTTTGAATTTTTTCCGTGACTAGAAACAAAGAAAAAAATGAATGAGGCAAAATGGCAAACTCCGCCTCTAGACGTCCTGAACTCCTCCCACGCAGGTGATCATATAGCTCATACATAGGAAGTACGATCATGTATTTGGATTTTTTGTACGTGCTAGCTCTCAAAAAATGCTGATGTTTAGGGTAAAAACGACTTATCTGTAAAATTTAGGGCACGTAGATTTTTCAACAAACTAATCAACAGGAAAACTTGATCTACAGCTTGCTTCAAAGAGAAAGGCTGGACCAGAAAAGAAAGTGTCTAATATATTTCACAAGCAGGAAAGATACTTTTCTTTTCTATTAGCTAGATCTATACAGGGTGTCAAAAAAGTATTTATGAAATGTTAGATTGTTAATATCTCTTTTCCCGAGGAGTCTTTTGCCTATCAGGCACCATTTTGTAGAGCTGGCTTCAACTTAAACCTGCGGTGTGGTGCGAAATCACCAATCTTTCTTCGTTACTGTAGGGTTACGGTAGAGACTTCAAGAAGGGTTGTGAGCACTCATGGAACACGATTAATCCACAATGACGTTGTAAGCTAAAGTTCCTACGATAATCCTACAGTAATGAAGAGCGATCGGTGATTCGCACCATACTGTAAATCTAAGTTGAAGCAAGCTCTACAGAATAGTGCCCAAAAGTAGGCAAAAGACTTCTTGGGAAAAGAGCTTTTATCAAACGGTGTATACATACTTTCGGGACACCCTACAAAGTTCTGTAATGTGTCAAATTTTTTAAATATCCTAATGAGCCAATTTGCACGAGAATAACTTCTGACCAACCAGTTTGCGTGAGAACATGAATCCAAAGTACAAACTGAGTCAAACAAAATGGTATTGCATCTAGTTCGAAGCAAGATTTAGAAAAGACTTAATGTTATGGTAGACTAGAGGAGTCAAACAAAAAGGGCAGCTCTGATTGTGTACGCTAACCCACTATGACATGGCTTTGTTTGAGAAAGTGAGCTTAGAGGTTAATCACACAAACCACAGTTTGCTCCATTCTGCTAGCTGCAAATTTCTTGGATTTTAGAGTTTGCAGATTTGCTTCGTGAAATCCTCATTTGAACAAGCACACACCTTATCACGAAAGAACATCGTTAAGGTAGCCAGGCATACTCTCGTTTTCTACATTGTTTAATCTTATTTACTAGGTGGATTGCCCGGCTCCGCGGGGCCCTGTCAAATCATCATGATAAAGGTCCCACTCGAATCCCTGTACAACCTTTCCCTGCACCCACTTCTACATGTCGCTTCCCTTTCCGCACTGCGTTAGTAATCAGCATGCTCGATTACGCCTCCCCCCCCCCCCTGCAACTCCCAGTCCCGTAGCTCAAACTTTGCAAAATCGCTAAAAATCGATAGGCGATATCGATCGATAACGAAAAGTAGCCAAAGACACCCGCCCCTTCCCGAGGCGTGTGTGTGCAAAGTTTGGTCCGGATGGAAAACGGAACTTTCCATTCGGAACATACATAAGACAGACATACATACACAGACATTCAGCTTTATATATAAGATTTATTTTCATGGAGCTCCAGTTTGCACATATGAAGCGCAAAGGGAGGACAAGAGTCAGGCCCGGGTAAAGTTCACGCGATTTCATCGCCTTGCGATTCTCCAACAAGGCACAGTTCATTGCATGCCGATCACCTTGTATTTCGGTTGTGATAGTTAGTCTCGATTAGTCGTGTTGGAAAACTATCGCAACCGAAACGCAATTTGATCGGCATGCAATGTCGTATTTGTTGTCTTGCTTGGAGAATCGCGAGGCGATGAAATAGCTTGAACTCTGCCTGAGGCCTCGGACAGAGTTCACGCGAATGGGTCGTCGCGATTCAATCGCTACAGACAAGTGTTACGAGTTCATTGCATGCCGATCTTCTAGCATTTCAGTTGTGATAGTTTTCCAACACGACTAATCGAGACTAACTATCACAACTGAAAGACAAGAAGATCGGCATACAATTAACTCGTGAGACTTGTCTTTGTTGCGATGAAACGACACCGAAATCGCATGAAATCTGCCGGAGATCTTAGACCTAAGGCATACCTAACGCAATTTCAGTCGGGGCGCGATTTCCAGCTCGGACATAAGTCGGAGTCCGCCGCGCCAGCGCGCCTAACTGTATGGTCCCGCCGCATTTGTGTTAGACTGACGACGACGCGACAAATCGCGGGCCATTTTTTGACGGGCATACTTTCATCAACGATATCTTTACAATATCGTTGGAATTGAGCGATGTCGCGTCGCTGATGCTGCACCAGCGACGGGGCATATCGCGCGAATTGCTTCTTCTTTGTAGAAAGTTCTGTCTTTTTTTACAAATGTGAATCTCATTTAAGATTGTTCCATCTCACACAATCACTTCTTCTCTACATGAAAGAAGGTTGGTCATCGAGCATTCCATACTATTAATTTTTGAAAACAACACATGCGAAGTGTATAGGGATGGAATGCTTCCCTATGTCACCTCACTCTTTTTGTTAGTACCTATTTATTGTTCTCGCAATCGCTAATTCTACTGTTCTTGTTCAAACAACAAGTAAATGATGACCAAATCTCGAATGTTTTCGCCATAATTTCTGAAGTAGAGTAGATGTGCAATCTTGGTTGCTTAAGCATGTATGTATAATCGTTCGCAGATTGGCAGACAAGAGCTCGCGCAGCACTCGTTGTTAAAATACGCCTAATCAAAGTCTTTTACAGGGCCGGAAGCATGGCATTTCTGTTACGAAGCTAACGTATATGCCTACCGGTAACTGAAAGAGTGAACTCAAAACTTTATGGACTGCAGTCGATTTTATCGCAGATGTTGACTTGCGTCGATACAAAAACCTAGGTAAATACGAAGATGAGTGTGAATCCATATCCTTGTTCGTTTGCTGTAATGTTCTCTAAAAGCATATGGTGCCACATTCTGTTCAAATTTTCTTGAAAAAATGCACTCTAGACAAACTAGCGCAAATGGGGCGCACGCGGAAGGCGACAACGAAAAATGGAGGCAGTGTATCATCCATCTCAATGACTTTCACGGATTTTCACTTGTGGTATTGAGTAATGTATCTGCCCCCACCCCCCACCCCCGTAGTCCCCCGGGGTGTCACTTTAACACCGGAGAGTTTCTGATAGGCACAAAACTGGGGATTGTCGCCTTCCGCACCACACCCAGCGCAAATTTCCCAAAGGCGCGTAAAATGCGGTGTAGTGTGTGAGTGTTCACACAATCGCAAGACGGTATGGGCTGTGAGCGAGCGATAAGCGATTTCTACGCAATGATCCGTCGCCCAGGCAGCCAATTCGCAGCGATCAAGAATCGTGACGACGGTGTCACGACGAGGTATGCCTTAGGCCTTAGGTGACAAGACGAATAAAACGCAAGGAACGTATAGAGTGAAAATCACAATCGTGCGCCTTCTTTCAGTGGTGTTGAGTTATGAATCGGCCCCTACTCTCCTCCCTATTTTTGCCGCCGAAGACGTATTGCTCATAGTTTTTAGTGTCTAACACATTGGGTTTGTCGCTTAACGCCCTACATCCAGCGCAAAATTTCAAAAACTCCTCTATGAGGGTATCTTATTGGAAATGTGGACGAGTGTTCCGGCGGACGGCACATTGAGATAGGCGGTCGGCACACAGCTCCTCCAACTTCCCTTTCGACTTCCTAGTTCTCGTTTTGCACGCACTGTTTGGAGCCGGATTTGCGCAGTTTTCCACTTCAAAGTCCTAGTATTCGATTGTGATGGTAGCCAGAAAAGTTTGAATCTGCCCAAACGGAACCTTTGAGCTATCCAAAGCAAAAAATGAGCGATTTTGCCAATTTATCGTTGGCAATCGTTCGAAGGATTGGCATCAAAGTGCAGGGCTTTGAGGCGACTATAACAGTAAAAGTTTTAGAAGGACTTAGGTTTGATTCGTTTACTGTGAATATAGACAAGTTTAGCTTATAAAGGAATTGCTGGGCAAAACGAAATTTTCTTTTATATTCAAAGAAAAGACTAGAGATTTGAGAGAGTTAATAAAATAGTGCTCTGGAAGGCAGCTCCGAAAGAAGGAGTAAGCTTTGTCGCGAAGCGGGCGCAAATGCGAGGATCGAGCACCTTCCAGATAGAGCGTGACGCAAAACAATTTTATATTTATATTTACACTTACTGCACATATGACATGTAAATTCATCATGATACACCCTAGGTAAATAAATTATCGTTTACTTTTGGACCCTATGTGGATCAAAGCTGCCAAGAGTATTCAAAATAGGCGCATTATCATGGGCTAGAATCGTTGGATAACTTGGTTAAAAGGCCTCCCAAATTTTTTGATCTCCTTCTAGCAGAGTAAAAAAAACAGTGACGGGTATATGTAGATGTGGTGTGGAGTGTTATGCAGGGAGGAGTGAAAGACCCGTGAGATTTTTTGAAAGAAGATGTAAACCTTTTTCAATTTTGAGCATTCAGTCCTTAGAATTTAGCTTCAAACTTGAGCTGGAATGAAACTGTGCAAATTTTCAAATGCCCTCTTACAGGGCTCGCTTTGCTCTATCGAGTGGTACTCTGTAACCTTATAAACAAGTAGTCTGAGTTCAAAAAAGCAGGATCTACAGGATTTTAGTGTAGCGTAATCACAAATCAAACGTACTTTCACTGCATGAGGAAGTTTCTGCATTTTTTGGTCGTTGCTATAAATATCAAGCTGCTTTTTCACGTTCCTACCCATGGAGGCCTCTAACACAGACCTGTCATGAGATCATTTCATCAGATTGCATAACATTGGGTAATATTGAGTCACATCACTTGTTATGCAATGTACTGAGTCACCACCTCACATCACTTGTTATGCAATATCTTACCCCGCCCTAACCGCTGTTATTGTTGTAAGACGGACCAGCATATAAGAAGAGGACTGGAGACCTTCAGGGACTCACGGACACTCACACTCACCCCTTCCCCTCCCCCTACCTCTTTTGTCTTTTTATATCTTTAGTAATAAACATATATAATCATCATGTTCAATACACCGTAACACCGCTACACCTTTAGGCAAGGGCTCGTACACCCCTTGTTCCTGACATGGAGGTCCCGGCGAGATATTTCTCTAGAATACTTTCTTTAGAATAATTTTTTCCAAATTAACCCATTTTTTTTCCGCTTTATCGGGATAAAACCTTACCCCACCCACCTCCCCTCCACCCACCCTTCAACCTCGTCCTACGTCATTTCGTCCTATGTCTTCTTCCCCTTCCTTATCTGATCACTAAGGAAGTTCGAACGAAACACGTAAGTTCTTTTATATATTCAATTATAATTTCACAATAATCGAATAGATTATATAAATCGCAATCCACAGATTGCTAACATAAAAGTCCTGCGGGCGAGTACCTTATTATAAATAAACTAGAATCACTTCAACACAGTAAAAATATACTCAGTTTCTATTTATAAAAGCAACCCCTTACCAAATTTACACGTACGTCGTCTATTTAACTTTAATTCATTCTCATTGTTTTTTTTTTCTTTCTTACTAGCTCAACTAGTGCAAAAAAAAAATATATATATATATACAATTCCTTATTATAGAATCTTTTCTGCAACGTATCATTCTTACTTTATAAAACAAATGAATATTCAAAGAAAACTTTTCCTTTAATTAGGAGAACCACGGTAAAACCTAATTATTGGACTTTCGAAATCAAGTATAATCAATCTAATATTTTCTTTCTGACTTTATGGACTCGCTCGCAAACCCCGGGAAAGTAATCACTATAACGAGAGAGTTCTGATATATAGAAGCGCACCAATCTATATCAGAAAGCTTCTCTCCGTTTCACATCGTTTTCGCGAATAAATCACTGCACAACATAGTTGCGAGAGAGCTCTGCTCATTTATCAACAACGTTATTCTACGCAGCACAGTTTACGCGAATAAATCACTTGGACCTCATAGCACGTGAAAATCGTGCCGATCCACAAATCAGCGCGACAACCCACCGCAGCGCTATACTTATGCGAATAAATCACTGCTTTTCGCGTTCAGCGCTACAATCAGTAGCAATAAATTTTCGCGGACGCGGAGCCACATGTGGTAGCACGCGAAAAATATTTCGCCACCCCACCACTTCCATTACACCATATTGCCAGCCAAACAACCCCAAAATAATTCGACAACTGTCCCACTCTAGTAACCTCTCGTAAACAATTGCATAACTCTCAGAAACGGACATCATTACTCAAGTTCAGAACATATGGCCGTAAACACCAAAATACTTGGATGACCCCTTACGATTAATAACCAAACTCTTCCAAATAAGTTATTAACTGTACACATTATTTCGCATACTTCCAATAGGAACAAATTTCCTGCTTCGTTTAAATAACACAGCAATACACCATTATAAAATTCCTTTATCGAACAATATATACAAACATCTACTACTAATTATGAGAGGTACATGCACACATCTACAGATAATTATAAAATACCACCAAACATTGATTATTTTAACACATTTCAAAGCCTATTACGTTTTTCGCTAAGTAAGGCAGCAAGGCCATTGTCGGCTACATTAATTAATAATAATGAATTAGTAGTACCTCTTGCCAACGCTCCCACAAAGGCTTTATCGAACGCTATTTTTTCTCCATCTTTCGTAATCACCAAATTGCCAAAGTGCAGAACTACGAAAGTTCTGTCAGCTTTCCAGTTTGCCCCATTGCACACGTTGAACGGCTCGTTGTGCGTGTTATGCAAAATACCTATAACAAAATATATTATCATGATTAACAAAGAAAAAAAAATTTCTTTAACTTACAGGAAAGCGTGACACGTTCACCATCATTGTTTAAAACCATAACGGCAACCTCCACGGTGTTATTCTCTTGAACTTTTAACCAAGTCTCTTCGACCTCACCCCTAACCAAACAAGACAGTACAACTTCTTCTTCATAAAGCGCTTCTTCTAGTAGCGTTTGTGGTTGGCGTAGAAGTTCTTCGTTGTACACAAACATACGCCTAACGTTGTGGAAATCTTCGTGCAGCTCAATCAACTCCTAGAAAACGAACATTTAAATATAGCATCACAATTCCTCACAATTACCTTATTTAAGTTCATACTCCTTCTTCGCTCCACAACACGTGCCCTTTCAACAGCCTCCGACTCGCGCATACTCTTTGCAACCAAAATTCTGAAGTGCACTTGGCACTCTTCATAGTTTTTTTTGAGCTCAGCACATTTCGCACACGGTGGTGGGTGCTCTAGTCTTACAATCTCATGCTTGGCAGCTTCCAACTCAGCCGTAGTTTTGGCCAAGTCGGCCTCTAATTTATCTGCCCAAGCCTAAAAAGACGAATATATATATAAAATTATTTTCTTCAAATAATTAAACACACTCACGATCCAGTCTCCCCCAGGCGGTATTCTAGGCGAAGGAGAACGACTCTTGAAATCACTGGGAGAAGCACAAGCCGCTTCCCAAGAGTCAGGAGTGTTCCCCCTTGAATTTATGGGAGTACCACTTCTTCTGGGCACACGAGGTACAGGCGATATACAAATTTTTCCAAACGGCATTGTCTATCTTAAAAAAAAAATTTTGTTTTATCCGCAAAACGACCTCGCATTTTTTTTTCAACAAAAAAAAGGAAATGCAAAACAAGATCATACAAGTTTTTCACAATAACCCACTTCTAGGTTCACATTTAGGAGTTCGAAAAACCATTAACGCCATAGAATCCAAATACTTTTGGCCAGGAATTTTTTATCACGTAGCAAGATATGTTAAATCATGTCCAGTTTGTCAGAAAATCAAAACTCCATCTGGACAAATAATTCGTGAAGAACTAGGATCATTTCCAATCCCCCAAAGACCATTCGAACGATTACACACCGACATTATTGGACCGCTCCCACAATCGATGGCAATAGATTTATTTCCATAACAGTTTGTGCTTTCAGCAAACTTATTACTTGTACTCCGATTCCCAACCAGTTAACAGATACAGTCGTAAAAGCACTTATTAACGATGTCATTTCAAAACACGGCATCCCCACCGAAATAGTTTCCGATCGCGGATCCAACTACACCAGCGAAATTTTTGCCCACCTGAATCACGTTCTCGGAATCGCTAACTCTTTTACAACTAGCTATAACCATAAAGCTAATGGCCAGGTTGAAAGATTAGTAAAAGTCATAACCGACTCATTAACCGCATACTGCTCCGAAGCACGCGATATGTGGTGTGATTTCCTTCAACCCATCGTGTTCGCATACAACACCAGCATTAATGACACTACAGGATACAGCCCATACTTCGTCGCTTACGGACGTCACCCTATCACATGGAGTGATATTATTCATCAACTTCCATCTCGTATTTCCTACGCTTCGGACAGTTTCGCTGATCAACTCACAACAGCTTTACAAACTACAATCACAAACGTTGGAAACCAAATCGCAAACAAAACAGCATTATACAAAGCAGGGTATGATTTTCAGCATAAGGTTTTCTCCAAACAAATCTCTATTGGAGACCTCGTACTCTTACACGATGAAAGGATACGCCCCAAATTTACCATTCCATGGAAAGGCCCCTTTCTAGTAACAAAGATTAATCGTCCCAACATTACCATTCAAAGTTTGATTGGCCCCAAATCTACTCAAACTGTACATATCAATAGACTTAAGATCTATTGTCCCCGCTCTTCATCGGCTAATGTTTCCGAACCAACCTCAACCACTCCTTCACCTCATATAATGGAAACATCAGAAGATGATGAGCAACCTCTAAATCGCCTTCCAAATTTAGAGCCTCACGATCAGGATTTAGAAACTGACAGCACAGACTCTGAAGAACTCTAATTGTGGAAAAATCATTTCTCCACTACCAATTGGTAGGTTTCAAACCTTTTTTTCCCATTTTCTCGCGCATCGCTGCTTCAACAATCAAACTCCTTTGAGCCGACGACTCCAAGAAGTCACACAAACTTTATCGCTTCAGCAAGCGCTAACAATCAACCACAATCACCATTAACTTTAACAATACAAAATTTCGTCCTAGTCTTACACTAGTGAATTGTACCAGTGTAAACTAGCCCCTCCATAATCAAACATACCATAACTCCGCTTGTAACATTATGCTATACACAGTCTAATGACCAATTTTTGCAATTTATTTTTTTTTATTGTACCAAGCAAAACCCCCTATTAGCTACTACATTTTCGCTGTACTTTTCATTACAATGCTCAGCCTAATTTAAATGTTAACATATAATTCGCGCAATAATTTCCAATGTCACCCCACACTTAACAATACCACCCATCCCCCTACAAAAACACCATCCCACCCCCTCGAACTTACCACAACGACAGTCCTCACACGGATCATCATCACTCTTCAACCAACCATCCTTCTTCCCAGCTCGAGGACGAGCTATCTACACCACCCGAAGGAGAGGAAAAGGTCGTAGCTGCGCCAACAGCTCACCTAATCCCCCCTTCACTACGTTCAAACCGCTAGCTGAACGACACCATCATCAGTATTTCAACCAGCCTATTAAGACGCTCGAGGACGAGCTTTCCGTAGGAGCGGAGATGTCATGAGATCATTTCATCAGATTGCATAACATTGGGTAATATTGAGTCACATCACTTGTTATGCAATGTACTGAGTCACCACCTCACATCACTTGTTATGCAATATCTTACCCCGCCCTAACCGCTGTTATTGTTGTAAGACGGACCAGCATATAAGAAGAGGACTGGAGACCTTCAGGGACTCACGGACACTCACACTCACCCCTTCCCCTCCCCCTACCTCTTTTGTCTTTTTATATCTTTAGTAATAAACATATATAATCATCATGTTCAATACACCGTAACACCGCTACACCTTTAGGCAAGGGCTCGTACACCCCTTGTTCCTGACAGACCCTCATCGAACCTTTGTTGCTCCTCTTATAGCATAACTTTCATTACATTCTCCATCATATATATCCTTGTTTCGTCTTTCAATCTGTTTTTAATCACATATTATTCGTGCCTTAACATGATAAAAGGTACACAAAAATAGTTCCTATAACGGTAGTCCTTATAGATCACACTTATGCGGTTGTTGAGTACTTATGTTGACACGAGGGACTTTGCGGTGCTTGGTTTGCGGGACAGTTGACTGCGACACCTCAGACTTGGGTAATTAAACTTTATTATAACAACACCAATCACATTGATGGACAATATAAAAACTTGAGAACTATGAGATGAGATTATGACATTATGAGATACTAGACCTGTGAGACTGTAGTAACAACTGAGAAATCAACAGTGCAAGTGAACAACGCAGAACAAAGCAATACACTAGTAATACAAGCATATGGGAAATATGAGTTGAGATGTGTTATGTGAAACTGTGGTTCTGTGGGACTTTCAAAGATCTGTGACAGACTGTGAAGTTGTGAAAAGACTATAAGTTTTAACAACAAAGACTACAACAGCAAGCAATAAAGTAAATAATGAGAAAAACCTGTAAAGCGCGCTAGCCTTGCCAAAAGTACCAGCCACTAATATATGTAAGCGATCATAAGCAAATTCCATTGAGCATGAGAAATCTACTGATAATCTGACAGATAACAAACAATAAACAAAAGCCTGTGAGAAAGATCGTGTTTTAACCGCTGTTGATATCTTCGCAAAAGTACAATACCAACAGGAAAGTTCGTATAACAGTCTTATACCTTAACTCATCTAGACACTTACGTTCTTTAGTTTATAAAGTTGGGCATGACTATAAAGGACGCCATTGTAAGTCGCTGAACCCAGAATTTTACAGAGTCACAAAATTAATTACGGGGATACGGTAACTCCCTTGCACGTTACCCGAGGCAACCATGTGTAGATGCTGTTCTGACAAAAACTATTTTCAACAACTAATATGGAGTAACACTGTTTTTTTTTTCTAAAATTTCTTCATAAATAAGCAAAACTAGAGCGTCCTTCTATGAACATATATCTAGTGAATTCCGGTCTTCTTCAAAACAATAATTTGTTACCAAGGAGCAAAACAATTCCAACAAATCAAGTATGTAATCATGATTTTTCATGAATTTGTTTTTTATAATCGTAACAAATGTGTTGACGCTGAAGTATCCACCACGATGATACTCCACCGGACCCATCCGAGATGGTTTAGCCATGCTTTGAACTGCTGAGTCGCAATGCTATCTACGAACTCTTTCTGTGATTGTGCTGCTAAAAAGTTTGATTTAAATTTTCCAAATTCCGTTTCTCCGAAAAGCATAGCTCGATTTTTACGATTCGCTTTTACTTCTCGGTTGTCGTACATTGTTATATCTGTTCCTCTGCATATTATAATTGCTTTCTCATCTGTTATAGCTTTCTTGATCAATATATTCAAAAATTGCTTGATGTTTACATAACAATGGATTATGTTCACTGCTACGTGCGAAGTGAGTTTTCCTTCTGATTCATTTTCAGGTTTTTTTTTCTACATACTTGAGGAGGTTTCCAGCATTTGTCCGTGCAAAAGAGATCGTAGTCGTGCCCAAGAGCTCCAAAGAAAGTTTTGGAAGCTTTGCACACTTCACGCGAGTTCACGTTACAAAAACAATTTTCTGCAACTAATTTTTTTTTCAGATAAAATCATTTCGATCAAACATATATAAGAGCAATTAAATGCTTGATATTGAACATGTGAAAAACATCCAAAAACTCCGATAATGGGGCCTCTCCGCAAGAAGGTATTGCAATTTTCCTCTCACATCAACTGTACAATTCGGCACAGAAAACGAACGCCACCTTTTTTGAGAGACCAAGGTTAGATAACATCGCATGATTAAAAAAAACAGCTCCTCTCTTATATCCCCTTTTTATTAGTACCATATTGCGTTTGGAAAAATAAATTTGGAATGGCATATTTGTTTGATTTCCAATTGAAAAATAAAAGAAATCAATACTATAAACTTAAGTACACATTTACAGCAGTTCAGATATGCATTTAACATTTTTAATTTGAAAATTTGACATTTCAATAGCAAAATCTCTACCGATAGTATGCAATTTGGTGAATCATTCAATTTCAAAAGATTTATTTTTCTGCTCTACGATCGCACCTATAGAGAGTACCGAAAGTTTCAAGAAATTTCGTCAGACGCTTTGGATTGTTGCGCAAGGGTGCACACGTGTTATAGGAGCTATACCAATAAACCAATAACCAATCTTTAAAGTGCATTGTTGAAATAATGCAAAGAATCATAGTTCTTTTCTCTTTGCTTCTCAATGCCTTTCTTTGTATGCGTATAATTTGACCCCATAAAAGGAACAGAAACGGAGCGTCTTTGTATTGCAATTTGAATTTTCAAAAAATCAAGACCACATATTCACACAAACTTCAACAGTGGTTAGAGGAAAGACGATTTTCGTGATTTTAAGCCTTGCGAGCACTCCAACTGATGGGATTTTCCTTGACCATGCTGAGAGTCTGGAAATTGTGCAACTAAAGATTTTTGAAATCAATAATCTTCAATAATGCCATAAACTGTTATTATTTTTCCCGGTATTAACATTAAAAAAATTGAACGTCAACCAGGGAATCTGATAGGTAAACAGTAGAACTAGCACTGTAACTGCTGCTGTTTAGAACCATCATGATTTATAAAAGATACAAATCAATTTTTCATAACTAAAAAATGGAAAATGACAGAAAAAGCTTAGCAGTGGGCACGACTATCCGAAAATTCTTTTTGCCAGTATTTTGAAGGAAATGAAATAAAGGAAAGATAAAGCAAAGAGTGGGGAAGGAAATAAAAGGAAAAAGGCCCCGGAAAATATTTGCTTTGTAAAAATGAAGAAGGAAAAAGAAAAGAAAGCAAAATGATTTGAGAGAAGTAACAAAAAAATTTCTACGAAGATTATAGATGGCCTATGATTTCTCTATTCATTCATTTTGATTTCTTACAGCGTCTCCTGTTCTCTTCCATTACATTCTGAATCGTACATAAAGAACAATGGCAAAATTTTGCGCATTCCAACAATTTTCCTCTTTTCCACAACTCTCGCGTAAATCTCGTCTCTTTCAACATCAGTTTAAAAATAGCGTTTCGAAAATACTACGAGGTTCCCCCCGTCACATGTGTTTTCAGCCACGATTGCATCAGAGTGCGTTTCGCGAACGTTCAGTGCGGTCAGCACCCATCGGCGAGAGAGTATTCGCCGCGCGGAGACGCAGACAGCGAACATTCGCGAATGTTCGCGAACATCGCGTCGCGCGCTATAAAACCGCATCAGCTGAGCCGTGCCTCACACTGCTCACGTCTTCGACTTACTAGTAACGCGTACAAGATGTCTCTGTGGTTCCGACCAGCTTCTTTCTTTCCCCGAGTCGTCGAGGAAGCCATGCGCGACTTTCGACAGATGGAACGAATGATGTTTACTCCGTTAAGTCAAATTCCTATCGAAGGAATGAGCGCGGAGCAAGTTACTGGAGAGGTGAGTAATCCTCATTTTTTTCCTGCGAAATGTTTGTAACAGATTATTTCTGATATTTTCCCTAATTTCACAAAGTAAGAATTGCTTTCTTCTGAGCTTGTGATTTTTTACGATGTTTTTGACGATATTTCTTCACGCAGTTTGTTTGATATCATTTTATCACCTTGCGCAAAGTGCAAATGAGACAAAGTGCAAGATGAAGTTCAATGCAAGATAGATTTAGTTCAACATTTACTGTAAAGAAATATTTTTTGATTGATCACGAATGGGGAGAAAAGTAAGGGACGAGTTGGAACCCATTTTGTACATTTTTATTGGTTTTGTCGGAATTTTTAGCTTTTCTGTGAAAAATTTCACGGTGGTGATGCAGTCAGAAATCAAATTTAATCATTAGAATTACGCTTTTGTCTTTTTTTTTTCGTAGTGTAAGATCAAGAAAACCATAGTTTGATTAAAAATCACTACAGAAAGACAAAAATGTGTTTTTTCTTTTGGGGTTCTTTCCTGAAAAAAATCCTAAATCCGAGATGCAAAAGTGAAAAAAGAGTAGAATGCCGATTAGAAATATTAACAACTTATTTTTGTCTTTCAAAAAACACTTTTTCTTCCGTTTTTAGTTGAACAACGTTCATGGCCCAGTAATTCATTATTTATATAAAAACTCCTTTTTTCTCTTTTTGTTGAATAAGGTTAACGGTTCTATACTTAAGTGTCTATATCCGATTTTTTCAGACAGTCAACGACGACAAGAAATTCTCCGTAGCCATCGATGTCTCCAGATTCAAGCCAGAAAATCTGAAAGTTAACCTGGATGGCCACAAACTGACCATTGAGGGCAAGCAAGAGGTGAAGGAAGAGAATGGCTATTCCATGAGGTTGGTAGCATGTTTTCTCTTTTTTATTTTTTCCATTGATTTTTCTGAATCGCAATCAAGTGCTGCTATTTTTAGGTCATTTGTTCGATCATGGGTCTTGCCGGAGAATGTCGACCTTGAAGCCCTCAAATCATCCCT
The DNA here is from genome assembly GCA_958299035.1 of Cylicocyclus nassatus. Taxonomy (NCBI): domain Eukaryota; kingdom Metazoa; phylum Nematoda; class Chromadorea; order Rhabditida; family Strongylidae; genus Cylicocyclus; species Cylicocyclus nassatus. The sequence goes on from CATQJL010000223.1 coordinate 10,280,114, forward strand.
CAGTGATAACGGACGCCTTTCCATTGAAGCTCCTAAGATCCAGAAGCCAGAGCCAGAAACTGGCAGGAGCATCCCAATCGAACGTGTCAGCAATGCGAAGCCTGTCACCGAGAAGTAAATGGTTTTAGTGGATGATTGCATTTAGAAACTTGTTATTTCAAATTGTTGACTTTCAACGAGTACATTTTGATTTTGCGGATCCTCATGAATTTAGTTTTGTATAGATGTTATTCGTTGTAAATTATAGAACCCTCAATAAACATTGGTAGACGAACCTGTTATCTACAGAATGATCTTACCTATTCTTCAAAAAAAAGATAAAAAACACTTGTTGACCGAACAAGTGCGAGCGATTGCTATCTGTCCTCTTAAACTCTAGTTGTTTGAAGACGATATGTGAAATTTTAGAAGTGGCTGTGTCTCAACATTATACGAGAAGACACTTTTTTTTACAAAAAAAAACAAAATCTTCCAGCCACCTGTAAAAATTAGTCTAGTTTGAATTTTTTTCAAGAAGTTAGGGTTTCAGGATTGCTTAAAAAGGAGCGAAAAATTCAAAGAAAAAATTTTAAAAAAATTTAGAAACTTCAGAAAAATTCCAGAAAAGCACTCCAGTAAACTTTTAGTCGCCCTCCCCCCCCCCCTTCCTCCATCGTCACCGTTATTGGAAGTCGCCTTACCTTACATAGCGCATACTATTCTCCAACGTTCAAAAGATTTGCAAATTTTATCGATTTTGCTCAAATGTTTATTTATGATGTACTTACTGCATTATCGTGCGCGCCAAAATAGACTTTTGATTAAATAATGGTTGAAACAAAGTTTTGAAGTGCAGCCATCACGGTGCAGATCCCTTGGACTCCACATGATGGCCTGCGCAAAAATCGAGGAAGGCAGGACGAAAAAAGAGCGAGGGAACTACTATTCAGAGAAATTCTTGATGGATATCTGGGATGTCAGACCTCTTCACTTAGCTTCATGGAAATTTCGGGATCACACATATGTACCAGTTAAAATAAAGGGTGTTTCTATAGCTGTAAAACTATATCTGTCGCGTTGTTCTATGACGGTGTTCTTCGCGAAATTCTTGTAGGCTATTTCCATCAGCAGCTTTTAGGAAAGGAAGAGAGAAAAGGTTGAGGGGGGAGCGGAATTTGCTCCAAGAAAATCAAACTTCCGAAAATTTTACTGCATGCTAAAAGTATTGGCAATTCGAGATCTTCCAGTATTGCCAGACATAATTTGCCTATGGAAGTGTGTTATCCTCTGGTAGAGCTTCTGGAATTACGCTAACAAGCGGTGAGAGGTCAAAATCCCATTGAAGTTGTGCCGATTTTTTTATCGGCAAAAGACTGCGAAATCAAGTTTGCTTGGTATGGTCCGTTTACAAAGATTAGGTGAAAAAATGCAGAAATTACAAAAATTAAATAAAATTGAGGAATTGTGCGAGTGGTTCGTTTTTACTTATTAAGGTTGAACTCTCAAAATTTTCAAGTTGAAATTAGCCTTGCAAAAAATGGATATGACCTAATAAAAATTTTAGAGAGGCTCCCAAAAATTCTGAAGGGATTGGCTGACGCTATATCCGAAAAGAAAATCTTGTCGCGCCCTCTCCCTTGCAACAAGATTCTTGAACCGCCACCAGTGTGCTAAACACCCCCGCGCTCGGTTTGCTTCTTCGAAATCTGTGGATGGAATTATAGCTGATCCCTGACGGGTGATGATATTGATTGGAGCTAAATCGGTAGACCGACTAGACGTGTATCCGGTCTGCTCAAACAATTTTTTGGAAAATCGCCAATGACGTTGTTAAGTGCTATGTTGACGATAGGGAATGGGAAGATCTCTGCAAAGTTTTTTTTGTTAAAATACCAAAAAGCTACAAATCAAAAAAAAAAGTTGGCGTTCAGCGGTAACAGCCATAATCAAAATCTATGTACGTTTGAGAATAAGTACCCATTAAAAAACTGCTTGCTTTTTTTCATTAGTCCCTATGATTGCTTGGGTCTGTCGTACCAAAAAATCGCGGTTTTCTAAATTATTCGCAACGACTCACACCTACTATTATATGACTTATCCCATTATTCCAATGCCGCCTACGTAGTAGCTCCTTGTTCACCTTCCATTGCTCTCACATCTCAAACGTCTAAAGCCGCGTCATCATATATAGATGACGTCAAGTCGCAAAAACTGAATGACAAGATTAATCAGCGATCGGAATGCGTATTTCACAAGTGATAATGCTTCATGAGAAATCTACGACTAAAGAAATTCAGCGCAAAAGATGAGTGTTCTTCTGGGAATTTATGCAGAACATTCGTGAAAACATTAGCCAGCTGCTACAAGGACTGTACAACGACGATGCAGCTAATCCATCGCCCCCTTCCATCCCCTTTAGGAAGGAGGTTCGGCAAGGCGACACAATCTCGCTGAAGCTGATCTCAGCAGCCTTGCAGTGGTTGGTGAAGTCACTGGACTGGGACGAGAGAGGAAATTGATGGGATTGATTCTTCTCGAACTTCTTCGTTTTGGAAACCATCGTTCACTTTTCGAGCAGTACTACTGAAGCGGGGAAGATGCTGAAGGAGGCAAAGAAGGGAAGAAGATCGGACTACGAATAAATGGAAAAAGACTGACTATGAAGACCACCCTTTGGAAAGATGCGGAACTTCACTGATATGATCCCTGCGCCTTATGCACCCCGGGCTAACAATAAGCGTACAGTCGCTTCATTTCATACGATCATGTGTATCATTGCACACAGTTCACCTTTGGCGTCCCCATCCTGGATTCGTGGGAGAAAGAAGCCTTCAGGTAAGTGCTTCCAAGGTGTTCTTAGCATTTTCTTTCCTTTTTAGTTACTAGTCACCTCAAATTGATGTAATTGATAACACTCGGTAAGTCTCTTGCGTTTTTGCGATTGCAAATCCAGGATGAGGACGCCAAAGTGGACTGTGTGTGCAACGGCACACATGATCATATGAAATGAAGCGACTGTACAATCGAGTAGATTTTCCGCTTAATATAGTGTGCTTGCACTGAAGGTGAAATGCGGTAAAATTTGCGCGTGAGCAATTAGCTGCGCCCGTGACGCCGGCCAATTGCGCGCGCAAAAGGCTGGCATTAATGGCGTGGCTACTTGTTCACGCGCCAATTTTACCAAATTTTGCACTGAATTTCATCTTCAGTGCAAGCACACTATATTACGCGGAAAATCTACTCGACTGTACACGCCTCAAGGTTTTACGCGATACCGTAACCTCAAAATCACTATTACCAGATATCATGCTTTATCTGACCGGAAAATTATACTAATCGCGCATGAAGCAACTCACCAACAGTAAGTAATTTGAACCCTGTACTAAACAACCAACCTATACAACTGCAATGTTAAATCTCTGAAGCGGAACATTTCCCTTTACCCCCTTATCTAAGAATAAGAGCATTGCTTTAGGGTTACAATAGACGACTCTGCCCATTTCTGTTTTGCGCACGGTTTGTGAAAAAGCGAATTTTCACTGAAAAATTGCAAACTCGGAATCCTTTTTCACAAATTACAAGCATGCAATTAGTAGTACAAATTACAAGCATGCAATTAGCAGCTGTATGAATTTGCCTCAACGGTGCACGCGATTTCACCGATATTCCCAAAATGTGTTGGCAACGAATGATTGCAGCATAGCATGAACAAGCTGTGCAAATTCAGAATGCCCCTTTTCATCAGCTTCAGCAGACGCCAGTTTTGCAAAAGGAGACGATGACAGCTTTGAGGAAAAAGTAGCCTTTGATGTGCGCCCTTTTTTGTCCCTTTAACGCGTTTCGGACCGGTGCTACACATGGTGCAGCACGCGCCTTTCAAGGATCTTTTCAATGTTTGCAGGAGGATTTCTTTTTGTCCAAAGCTATCAAATCAAAGGGCTAAGCTCCTCCTTTTCAAATGACTCTGTAGAGCTGTGCCGACGGTATTTGGTTAGAAGATATGAGGACAAATCGAACAACAGTTGCAATGAAGAGCGGCAACGCGAACGACGCGTGCGACGTCGCAACTTTTCTTTGCTTTGAATACAAAGAGAAAAACCGTGGTTTCAGTAATGATGTGTACTGTATACAACATAGATACTTTTGGATAGCATTAGAAACTGAGTTCTTGTTCCTATCTTTCAGGAAAGAACACGAATCCTTCTCAGGCGACAAAATTCAAACACTTCGAATTCACTCAAAACTTTGGGTTTGGATATTATCTGACATGCTGATTACAAATGTAGCACACAGTCTACGAATTAAGGCCCCTTTGTTGGCTAACGGCTGGAAGTACCCTCTTTTTCGTCGCGCGCGATTTCGCGGTCCGAAACGTGTTAAACAGATTTATATGCATACATTTTCAAACAAAGTAAAATGAAGCTTTAGGCCCTATTTGGCTATCCAGGCCTCAGATTTTTTTGTAGTGGATTCGCCTCAAACTAGGTCCAGGGGGGCTATCTGACATGCTGACCACAAACATCACATTTGTTCCGCACCAAAACGCCTTGGTTACGGAAGGTAAAGGGTCCAGTTCGAGGGGAATATCTCAGCCGTTAGAGCACTACGTGCGCTGCCGCTGGGCAGCCCTTTAATTGGGGCCCCAAAAGTATTTTCCACGTAAAATCCTCATAGGTCCAGATCTGCCTTGACGCTGCCTTTAAAGGCAGTGGATCGGCAAAATCCAACAACTCAGGATTTTAACGCCGTAGGTTCCTTATCGCCCAAGTTTGAAAACAGTGCAATCCCGGTTGCAGAGCGTGCTTTCCCTGCCGAGAAAATCGCTCTCGAACTTACACGCGCAGGCCAATCTTACACGCATCTGGACGAGTTGGCAATTTCCTTCTCACCATTGGAGGCTGCCCGCCGCAACGCTTTAACCATTGGGTCCTGCAACGATTTTATTGCTACTAGAGACTCTTGGGCGGTTTTGCCCGTAACGAGAATACAAGTACAAAAGACGGTGGTTCAGGATTTATTAACGAGAGTTAACAAGAGTACAACGAGTATGCGAGCAGGAGAACGATACCTTTCTGTTCCACGATGGATATGCCAGTGACAAGAGGGGAGTAAGGTTCGGCCACGCCTATCTCGGCGTGACCTAAGGTCGCGGCGGGGCATCATCATCGGCACGATGATAGATTTAGTGTCATCGGCCTTGCTCCACTCGTCCAATTCCAAAGGGAAGGGCATTAAAAAACGCTTATTTTCGCCGTTTTCAAGCTTTCAAAAGTGGATTTTCGGGATCAGCGTATTGAATAAGCCAGGTAAGCGCAAATTTGACTAAGTTGAGATTTGCCGAGCCACTGCCTTTAAGAGAAGAGCGGTTCTTGAAGTTTTCCCTTGGTCGGGAATCCTTTCTTTCTGATGATAAAATGTTAAGTGCAATGCGAAAATCTCGAGTAAACGTTGTCCACCGGCTCGCAGAAGTACAACGGAAAGATGGTTTGGTCCTGGAGCCGTGGATGTCTTTATGGTCTGAATCGCCCTGCGCACATCGGCAGGTATCCGTGGTGGTAACCTTCTAGTGTGAACAACGGGCGTCGGCATGGGTGTTAAGCGTAAGGGGTTGTGTAGACGTTTTTCGCGATAGACAGTATCTTATATCGGGCAGAAATCGGAGTCCCGTCTTCGTTCAATAGTGCAGCCAGCGGTACGTGATATTCGCAGAGGTCCCTTCGGCACTTCTTGAGATTTCGTCTTCTTTCGGCTGCTTCCAGTATCTTGGCTTGCCTATACTTCCTGAATCCTCCTGCAAAGCTGCTCTGCAACTGGCTTTGGCTATCAGTCGCTCGAAATAGATTGCATTCGGGTCCTGCCTTAGAAATTTTCTTTCGAGCAATTCCTTCGTGATTTTCATAGTGCGTTCCAAGTTTTTCTCAGTCACTGAGCGCACTCTCCGCAGGCTCACAATCCTTTCAGAAGCCGGTCGTAGTCGTACGTTGCGTCCTCCTCGATGGGCCAGTCACAACGTGATATGAGCTATTCCAGCCTGTTACCGTCATGAACGACAGACTTCCTTCTTACGTCACTGTGGCACACCTTCTTTTCCAGCTTCCAACAGAATCGCACCTTCGCCAGGCTGCTGTGATCGGAGCCACTGCAAAAGGATGGAACTACCGAGACATCAAGAAGCTTCACCTTCGGTTGGTGGGAATGTTGTCGATCTCTGCGTGAGTCGTTCCGTTAGGCGATTCGTTTTCGCCGGCGATATTTCTTCTCCGTGAAAATGGAATTTCCACGGAAAAGTCGTGGGCGGAGACAAGCCCAACGAGAAAATTGTCATGTTCGTTCCGGAGCCCAAATCCAAACTTCCCGATCCTACATTCCTCTTTTGGTGGTGTCCCGATTTGGAGTTGAAGTCGCCCAAAAGAATCTTAAAAGGATTCTTTGTTGCGGACGACGTCCTTCACGTCTTCGAGGAGGCATCTAGCACTGATTCGTCAGCTGCTGATGTTGGGGAGTAGCAGTGATGATGTTGGTGATCTTCTGACGTGGAGGTCGTGGTAGGTGGCTAGTATAAGATTCTCATGCATGGGTATAGACAAGATACCCACGCATGAGAATGGGTGGACGACAAAGCCAACGCCTACAACGTTGCGTGATGGAACTTCCTCACCACAAATGATGAGGGTCCCATCACTCGTCTGTCGCATGTCCTTCGTCGTTTCTGTCCAATCCAAAAGGCGCCCTGAAGACCCTGACATCGTTCTTGCTACCACCCGGCGTCGTAGGCGGAATCCGATGTGCAGAGTTTCCTTCTCTTCTAACTGGTGGAGTGATAACATTTTCCCCCACAGAAGCAGACTTACTAGGCCAACTCCTGATTTTCATCGGGCGTCCCAACGCGAAGTTTTGCGCAAATTCAGAACTTTTAACCCATTTACCGTATACCCACCGCGACTCATGAGAATTGTGCTATCTTACGAAATCAATGTGATATGGTGTTCAGCAAAATGCGCCAAATGACCTCTCAAAACGGGTAAGGCAAATCGTGATTTTTATCTCATACCGTATATAACTCCATGAAAAAGTCCCCACCACGCGAAAAGAGAATGATTTTTGTGATAGAATATCGGATAAGACCTCCGATCCAAAGAAGCCAAATCCATGACTATTAATCCCCTCATCGTATACCTACCGTAACCACACGTGGAGACATTCTCGCGCGGAGAAATGGTATTCTCGTCAACAGTCAGATAACTTTGCATCTTCAGTAGGCACACCTACCGAGTGTTCTACAAGTTTTCTTTTCACATCGATTCATGTGGCAATCACGCGTTGGCTTGTTTCAATGCGAGCAAAACGTGAGCATGCATCTTCACTGTTTGGTTCGTATCACTTTTTGTAGGAATGTTTCACGAACGTCAACATCTCAAGCTGATTTGTTCTGAGATTAAGAATAAGAGACTCAAGTACGCTTTGCACACATTTTCCAAACAAGTCTGAACTTGTTCTTATCTGGTTCCAAAGCATAAAATGATCTAAATGGATATACCACAAGAGTATAGATTTGTCAACCACACGAGCTTATTTAGACAATATGCGCAAACGTTCTCCCCCCCCCCCCCCTCCCCTCCCCTAGTCTCCCAGAACGAATAGCTCCGCGCAAAGCGTTGTGTGCAACCTTGAAGGACTCACTTCTACGCAACGCGTCTTCCTTAAAGGCAGTGGATCGGCAAAATCCAACAACTCGGCATTTTAACGCGGTAGGTTCCTTCTCGCCCAACTATGAAAATAGTGCAATCCCGGTTGCACAGCATCCTTTCCCTGCTGAGAAAATCGCTCTCGAAAAAACACGCGCAGGGCAATCTTACACTCACTGGACAAGTTGGCAATTTTCTTCTCACCATTGGAGGCTGCCCGCCGCAACGCTATAACCATTGGTCCTGCCACGATTTAGCGTCATCGGCCTTGCTCCATTCGTCCGATATCAAAGGAAAGGGCATTAAAAACGCTCATTTTCGCCGTTTTCAAGCTTTCAAAAGCGGATTTTCGGGATCAGCGTATTGAAAAACCCCAGGTAAGCGCAAATTTTGAGATTTACCGACCCACTGCCTTTAGATAGACCAGCAAAAAAGATGTTACAGAACTACGTCACTCAAATGCATCCAGCAAAACTACGTAGAATCTAACTAATATATGAATCGTTAATTCAAAAATGTGCAAATAGCGGAAAACCGCGTGGCGATCAGCGAACGCTCCTCCAAATAGCACTTTTGCCTCCGATAAACTACGGCAAAACCTCTGTTTTGCACTTTCTCAGGGGTGAAGGTTCATTCGTCAGCTTTACGTACAATGATGGGACTCATCCCGACATAAGCCATGGTACTGATACATATGCCACTGCATAACCAACAAACATAGATCTTCAGTAACAAGTCAAAACATTCTGATAACCTATGGAACATCTCGAACAATCATTTGCCTTCAGTAACCACAGGAATTACCGGAAAACTGGGAATCGCTAACATATCAATGCGTTCGGTGGTGACAATATGCGTGATAGACTACACGTCATGGTCGGAGTACTTCATCTACGAGTGCATATGCAAAGCCGCCATTTGCCCATCTCGCAGATGCATCAACTTGTTGAAAGCGGGCCGTCGTGGGATCCTCTGTCTTGTCTGTATATCGCATTGCCACGCGATGCCAATCCATAGTCGGATCTGTTATCTAGAACCTAAAATATTCGGCCCTTCGAGGGACTACACTCTTAGTAAACGACGGAGTGAATAGTGCTCAACCCTCAGGATGAAAGCGGTACAAGTCCGTAAAACGAATACCATAACGCGTGCACGCGTTTCTCGGAATTATCACGAGTCCTCTGGCGGTATCACTTCTCTTCTGGAAAGCGGCTCAGCGCGACTTGCCCATTTCTTCTCGACAGCGCTGCTATCCAATCGTCACCGACGCTATTTTGACATTCCTACAGATCTCCAAGTCCTAATCATGCGGCTTCTGCCCGTGACGTCAGCAGTCGTCCCAACTCCGGGTGGGTGGGAGGGTCCTTAGCTGACGAAAGACCGGAATGGTCAAAACAGTGCCAAGCACGCGCCTCACGGAAACCCCGCCCCGCGTGCTTGGCACGACAGCCGTGTTGCGAAATTGCAAAACTCCATCTTTGAATTACTGGTTCACTAGTTCGCCAAAGCAGAGGTGACGCACTGGTTTCCAGAACCGATAAAAACGAACGCTGATCGTTGTGATCGCGCACTTCCACATAGGACCGCGGTGTGCACTTTAGAACGGTGGGCGTGACTCAGCGCCGGCGCGATGCCGCGCGCGACGTCGCGCGGCGCCGTTCTTGCACTCGCTCACACACACACGCACACACACACAGACACATTTTCACTTTTACTCCTCACATCGTCCGCGCCCGCCGCTGTGAGCATTTGAGGCTCTTTATTCGTTTCACGCTAAACAACGATTTTAGTCGTCGTGGATTCTACGTGACATGACTGATGCGAAAACAAAGTGAGTTGCCATGTTGTGCTCTTTCTTAGAACGAACGCTGTCCTCGGCGGGGGCTCTGCGCGCTGTTCTTGGGAAAACGCTCGATAGGCTCAAACGGCTGGCATGGATTGCTAAGTCTTCGGCTAGAAATTCCGACGCACAGAACGCCTTGCCATAAAATGGCACTCAATTTGAGGAAATTGTTATCGAAAAGCTGTCTGCCAGGAATTTTCACGTTAATCGATAAAATATGGCGATGCATGTGTGGGATGTTTTCCCCTCCTAGACGTCAGACATCTGTCAATACATGCACTAAATAATACTGCATACACATCTATAGAAATAGGTCATTTCGTTAGTAAAGATTTTTCCCACGTAGACATCGTAATCAGGACAGTTTTTCCTACTGCGAAGGCTGCTGTATTGCGAAATCGGGGAAACGTGAAGCTCTTGCGCAATCGAAAATTAGCCAGTCAGTCCTCTTTTCCCCTCAAATATTTGAGAAATTCAGTAGGATTCCTTTTTCAAGTGCCCGTAAGTGTTCTGATGTGTTGGTGAGAGGGGCATCTAGACAGATGCACTGTTGAATCAATAACGTTTTTTCCTTCTCTTGCAATCCAGTTCAGACAGTGTTTGTTGCAGTCGTCGAAAGACTATCAAGCAAGTTGAGAACTATCGATTGAGGGGTAATATGACAGAATATTGTTGATGACTTGAAAATGTTTTTGACATCACTTTCATTTATCTAGTCAGCTGTTAAAAGTCATAGTATGTTCAGTGGCGGAACAAATTGTTTTCGTTCTTACGTGGCTTAGTATAGCGGCAAAATTTGGTTTTCGCATTCTTTCTTTGTAGACGCGATTAGCTGGAAAACTTGGAAAAGGACGCAAAGTCGATTTTCTCTTTTTCTGGTAATTATCTCAGCTGTCTGTGGTTGCCAACTGCTCCTTTCGCTCGCCGCACTCAGTTGACCTTCAGTAAATCGCATGTAATTACTTCAATAATGAGTGTCATTTTGAGAGCGGGCAGTGAAATTTCAGAATGTTCGACCTGCTTGAAGAAAGATTCTCAAGATTTCTTGGCAAGGTGTTGATTTTTGATTCTCATCACATTTATAATTTTGAATTTAGGAGGATGCAGTTCGCTTCTGATTATTTTAGGCGCCTTAGTAGTTTTGATGTTTTTTTTTTTTGCTAAAAATTATTCAATTCTTTCGGCCTCCTTGTCTTTGATGGCAGTCTTAGGTTTCATAACTCTAAAAGTACAAGCTATTCAAAACTTCCCCTATGAGTTTAAGTGACTCATTTGCCCGCACAGAATGCCTTTCACCACCTCTGGCCTCTCTCCAATTGTGTGCACTTTTGATTGCTCTCGCGTCTGGCGTCTCTTGCGAGCACATACACTGTCTTAGAAGCAATAGCGTTTGATCGCAGCCTTTGATGAATAGCTTATGGTATTACTAGCTGGCTTACCCGGCTCCGCCGTATCCGGACCAAACTTGGCACACATACACTTCGGGCCCCGGCGGGTGTCACAGTCCACTTTTCGTTATCGATCGATGTCGATTTTACCGATTTTTATCGATTTTTTTGCAGAGTTCACCTACAGGGCTAAGAGTTGGCACAGGGGGGAAGTGAGCATGGGGATTCCGAATACAATATTAGTTTTCAGAATTATCGATTACTTTTATTGATTTTATCGATTTTTTGTAAATTTTGACATGCGAGGCTGGGATTTTGCACAGGGGGGTAATCGAGCATGCTGATTACGAACACAATATTAGTTTTCAGGATCGTCCATTACTTTTATCGATTTTATCGATTTTTTTCTAAAGTTTGACCTGCGGGGCTGGGAGTTTGCACAGGGGGTAATCGAGCATGCAGATTACGAATACAATATTGGTTTTCAAGATCGTCCATTACTTTTATCGATTTTATCGATTTTTTGAAAATTTGAGCTAGGGGCTGGAATTTGGCACAGGGGTGTAATCGAGCATGCTGATCACCCCCCTTGGGGATGATCAGCATGCTCGATTACCCCCCTGTGCCAACTCCCAGCCCCCTAGCTCAAACTTTGCAAAAAAATCGATAAAATCGATAAAAGTAATCGATAATCCCGAAAACCAATATTGTATTCGGAATCCCCATGCTCGATTACCCCCCTGTGCGAACTCCCAGCCCCGTAGCTCAAACTTTGCAAAAAATCGATAAAATCGATAAAAGTAATCGATAATCCTGAAAACCAATATTGTATTCGGAATCCACATGCTCGATTACCCCCCTGTGCCAACTCCCAGCCCCGTAGCTCAAACTTTGCAAAAAAATCGATAAAATCGATAAAAGTAATCGATAATCCCGAAAACCAATATTGTATTCGGAATCCCCATGCTCGATTACCCCCCTGTGCCAACTCCCAGCCCCGTAGGTGAACTCAGCAAAAAAATCGATAAAAATCGATAAAATCGATATCGATCGATGACGAAAAGTAGTCTATGACACCCGCCGGGGCCCGTAGTGTATGTGTGCCAAGTTTGGTCCGGATCGGTTCAGAAATGGAATTTTCTATTCGGAACATACGTACATACAGACATACAGACAGACATACAAACAGACATTCAGCTTTATATATAAGATAGAAACAGTTTCTTCGTTTGTTTTAGGTAACTTGATCGTAGAGTTCAAAGGTTTTGCTTTGATTTTCTTCATTCTTATCTCCCAATCGCCAATTTGCACTTTTGATCGCGTCAAAATCATTCGCGAACGCGTTCAGCTCTTATCTTTTGCCATGAAACTTTCATAGCGATGAAACAATCATTTCACAAAGTTCAGTCGTTGAACAAGGTGGTGTGCGGTTAGGCCTTTGCCCCTGTGACGTCAGCGTCAGAAATTTCACACTGTGCGCTGAATGTTGAATGCGAGGTATGCATATACATTTGTCATGCCTGTGTAGACGAAGAGAACAGCGCTTTCTGCCGAGGAATTTCTAATGAAGGATACGTTATTTTGTTGTTTTCCATACTAGTGTTATGTTTAGGGACAAGCATGTAAACAACGGTACGTCCGCTGGTCCGGTGTCGGTCGACTCCGACGGCCTGATCGAGGTAAGAATTTTCTTTAGGTTTTTTAGGTCTAAGTGCTAAGTTTTTGTTTATTGATGGTTATAACGTACTATTTTCGTCCACTATCGCGACTTCGTAATCCTCGAAGCCGCTGTAATCGGATTCGGGACGAAATCGAAGTCAACAGAGAATGTTTTTGAAGGGTGTGACAGCGCTCTTACACCTGCACTTTTTGTGGAGTCGGTGAAACTGCATGTCAAGAGCAAATCTCAAAATTTCGTGGAAATTTTCCCGTTGGAACTATTTTTGCACTTTAGAGAGATTGATGCTTTTTTGGAAAAGATTTGGGGAACTAAAGCGCCATGCTATGCCTAAGCTGTTCACTTCTACTTCCAAAAGAGTAGCTGTCCCGTGAATTTAATGGGTCACTGAACTAAACAAATGTGCCCATATCATGATTGATTATCTTTATGGATTACTTATCTTCCTAGCATGCTTCTCTTTTATTCTTTGACAGACGCATAAAACTCATTTGAGTTTCTCTGCCATTGTGCCTTGGCTTTTTGTATGAAAAAAAAAATCGAAATCGATCCAGCGTTTTTCGTTTGCGCAACGATGACAGCCATTTACAGCCCCATTTCGCAGCCATGAGCCATAACACAGCTACATCATAGCCGACAGATGTCTATAAATAGCTTGAAAACTACTAGTAGCGATATGGGGTTGTAACAAACTTTCGAGAACTCTGTATCTAGAATTTTGCAAATTTGGACAACTTCATGGACCAGTAACTATGATCGGCCAGATTTGTGGAGGCAGATTGACTTCCCTGATTTCAAGGATAAGCTCAACAAGAGATACGAAATACAATGCCAGAACGTAGAGGTTTAACAAGTTTGCCCTGAAAATCAGGGAAGTCCGCAACCCGCCTCCACACGAATGTGGAAGCCGATGGTACTTTAAAACCATTAGATTCACCTTTTATATATAGTAATTTCGTTAGAATTTCGAAAATTCGTATTGGATAATTCGCAAACCTTTCTATTGGGTTTTTAATGTTGCTTCTAAGTCTAACGGCATTAGTCTTCTTCTGTTTAATGTTTTAACGCATCAAAAATAGTAATTAATGAACTTGGTGGGACTATTCTAGCCGCACATATTGGATGTGCACAGCTCCAATTAAACCTGTTCACTCTATTCGCTCTACATATGCAGTAGCTGGTTTGGCATTATAGGCGCGAGTTCGCTTATACACTTAGTGCAGGGTAGAATGTTTTATATGGTTTGCTTTTCTGTGAATCTGATCCAGTTTGCCGGAAAGATTGAAGTGCCTGATGGTTTAAAGTGTGTATCAAAAAGCGTTCTGGAAAATGTGGTTTGAGTGAACTTCAAATGTACACTTGGAGTGGTGGCTTTAGGTTTAGTGAGCTGGAAGTTTTTCTGAGGGATGATTTGAGTTTGCAGTGGGTGGTAAAGAGATCGTTATTTATAGGGGGTGTTCCCGCGAATTTTTTTGCCAATCTGAGCCATAAATTCAACTCATTGTTTTTTTATATTTGTTAATGATCAAATAATTCGGTTTTTTGATGATAATTAGCTTTGTTTAGAAAGAATTCGAGCTTTTTTTCAATCTTGGTATTTCATACCTGAAAAAAGCTAGCAGCTCGCAAAAGTTTTTTCCTTGGTAATGTATTTGACAGCCGGCTACATCACCCATGAAAGGAAACAAATCAAAATCTGTGTTTCACATCATTTGAATTATCTCTCGGAATTTAAGGGGAGCAAGCCAGCTTCTTAGAAAGCGTGCATAGCGTTCTAGAGTCTCCGTTCGGAGAATGATATAGAGTTCATCCTCATTTGCCCAGGCCTCTCATGTAATTGCACCACCTAAGAATCTTGTAAAAAGTGGCAGCTTTGGGAATTGGTGGATGCAGACACAATTTTCTACTAGCTGTATGCCATGTGCGAGTTTCAACTGATTCTATACATCCTGGAAAACGTTGCAGTCACAGGAGGAATCCAAGCCATTTCAGTAACTTTTGAAACAATGAAATGATGATACGGCTGGTACTTTTTATGGCTGGTGAAAATTCTTCAGAGTTGCATTTCCGTGCTGCCACAAAGGCGGCAGAATTGCGGGGATCGGCTATTTCAAAACAAACAAAACATCCTCAGCACTGAAACCTGGGCACAAAAAAAAATTTGCATTATCTATGTGCTGACTATCCATCTGTTCTGATCGTTGTCGCGTACAGAATCTGCCAAAATATGTCAGGTCGATCACCTCTTCAGTTTTTATCGTGTTTTTTTTTACTGGCCATATAAGGCTGCTTGATCGGGCGGAAAGCAAGAAACTGTCATTTCTTTTTTGTAAAGATTTTGCGTGGTAATTCACTAGACAATTAGTCAAGTATAAAACGATCTCAAGTTTGCCATTTACTTGGAACCCACCGTTTTCATAATCCCTCGTTTTTTATTTACTTTAAACTGCTATTGAGCGAACAGTTTTCTTCATTTCCGTAAACAACGGTAATCGATTAGTAAATAGGTCTGGAAAACACGTACGTTCAGCCAGTGTATTGCTGGCTCTATTCAGTACAGAATGTTGATTGATCGGCGGGCAAACAGTCCGCGTATCCCATTCAGAGTGTTTTGTACTTTTTTTTCGTCCAATGCATCATCACAATGGATGTCAATGAACACAATTTTAGGGCAACTATGACCAAGTGGTGCCGTCGTTCGATGAGATGAATCTTAAGGAAAATCTCCTACGTGGAGTATATGCATTTGGTTTTGAAAAGCCATCCGCAATTCAGCAGCGTGCTATCGTACCGTGCTGTTCATGTGAGTTTTGCATTTGTAATCTAGTTCGTTGCTGTTTCGCTAATGTGCGCCAACATGGCGTGATCACCTTTTTTTCTTGCCGGCATTTGACAGAATTACTGCCCAATTATCGAAGTTTCCTCGTATGTGGCGCACACATGTAGCCCACACATAGACCTTAGAAAATTGCTTGTGGGAGTTGTTTGAAGTAGGTCTACCAGGACGGGAAGTCATTTGGATTAGTTGCAGAAGCTGTAGAGAAGGAGAAGGTGAATAAAAACTTCATCGATCTTAGCGGCTGTTAGACATGTAGGCTTCAGGAAGGCGGAAAAGCATGTAGCTGCTTTTTTTAGGGAGAGAAGTAAATCACTTTGATAATCCGGAAATCATGGGTAAAAATCTTGGTCCAATTTTGCTTGTGCAAAGTGGACTTTTTGGATATATGAATTGTTAGACAAACAGGATCTAAACCGCTCAATTTTGCTTTCATTCGATTGCCACAGGCACACGAAAGGAGGGAGGGGGGGGGGGTGAGAGAAAGGAACCAATTGCCATCGGTTAATGCTCACGCTACGCTTGTCTATAATTATGTACCTGTACATCTTTCGCTGCAACCCCATTTGGCATGACTGGAATCCTAGCGAATCTCTATATTTTTTATTGTAAATTGGCTCTCAATCATCAGATAATGCTTAATTACCGAAAATTAGAAAATGAAGCAATAAGGTAAGCTTAATAGGCAAGCCTCAAAATGGATTCCATCATTCCAAGTGTCGATCGTGGAAACCCAAATGTCACTTTGTTTTGCGTTGTGACTGGCTTAGGAAGCAGATCGGTCATCTCAGCATTGTTGCTTTATGGATAAACTAATGTAACTTATGAAGTTTTTCATAAAGTCGGATGTGCTAGTGACTGAAAAAAATCTATTACTACGCATATCTTGATGCAGGTGCGTGTTACTAGCAGGTAATCTATCCCGAGTCAGCACTTCAGCTGGCTCTGCTAATCGTTTATGACATTATCTGAGGTTATAATGGCGGACGAAATTCCACCGGGTTTTCTCCAACACAACGAGAATTGATCAGCTGATTATTGATACGACTGTAGTCAACTAAGTGAAAGCGTTTGGAAATGAGCATGGAAAATGCTAAATCTTCCCTTATCCTCCCATTTTCCCTCTTGCTGGCGGCTTTTGCTCCAAAGTTATTTTCCTGTTCGAAAGACATAATTGCCAAAAAAAAAATGCAGGCGAAGCGAAGTTCACACTACGACGTCGAGTGGATCTTTGCGCGCTTATACACATGCATTACGGGGAAATGAAACCTGGCATTTGTCTGGAAACTTTTCCATCTTTCAAGACTTATTGAAGCCACGTTAATTTTGCGATTTTAACAAAGAGATGGCAACTAATCGAAAATTTATTGTTGCACAAGACATAGATATGCACAGCTTCAATGGATTCATGGAAAATGTTTGAAGTTTTTACATTTGAGGACTTGCAATCCACAAGCTAATCAACGCGTCGGTCCTAGTCATATTGACTTATTGAAATGGACTAACCCTCCCTCCATCTCCTTCTGCTTTTCTTGTTGTAGCTTTTGTACCCTAAACTAATCTTACCATGTTGTGAGAAAGTTCTTGGTTTTTCCTTGCTTCAACCCCCCCCCCCACTCATTCCCTTAGAAGTGGTGATTGGCTGACGCGAACTTCAGGCTTCCTGATAAGATTTTGACATTCATAATACCTCATTCAAAATGACTGTTTTTAGCGCGTGATGTGATTGCTCAAGCTCAGTCTGGTACCGGAAAAACGGCTACTTTCTCGATTTCAATCCTGCAACGGATCGACGAAACAAAGCCGTATGTGCAGGCACTAGTCATGGCTCCTACTAGGGAGTTGGCGCAGCAAGTGAGCAGTTTGTTTTTGCAGTCAGAATTCTATTTATTCTATTCAATTTATTGAAGAGTCGTTGAGTTCAAGAAGTCAAAAGTCTTTTATTTTAGATCCAAAAAGTGATGATCGCACTTGGTGACTATATGAAAGTCAAAGTGCATGCATGCATTGGTGGAACTAGTATTCGCGACGATCAACGAAAATTGGAAGCTGGTGTACATGTTGTGGTCGGAACACCTGGTCGTGTTAATGATATGATTAGCCGAGATATTTTGGGTGGGTCTGAGTATCTTGTTACATTTTTTCCTTAATTGCAGAATAATAACTCGAGTCAGTGGACAGACAGGGGAAGACTCTGATCGGGTATCACTACTCAGACAGTTGGAGCGGGCAGCGCGCGCGCAGTCACACGGTGGCGCAACACCCAGTGCGCGGGTGGCGGGACATTGGATGCCGCGCCGCTGGTGCTGGCCCGCGTATGGCTGCTTTTTTTCAGTTTTTCATTGCGCTGTATACCACAGGTCTTGATAATGAATTCCACTCTTCATACGCCAAAAAATATGAATTCATATTTGAATCCAAAAATTCAGATCTAGCATCCATTTGCAGTGCTACCGAAGGCTAACGCTTGAAAGTAAAAAACAACTTCCACTTCTGTATTCATACACTACGATGTAATTTCTAACATCTTGAATGATGAGGCAGCCTGACCACTGCGTCGTACACTGCGCGGGTATCCCTTGTGCTTACAGCATGTGATAATTGCAGGCGCGCGGGCCGCACGGGTAGAGTATAAAGGCGCGCGCGCGGCGTGCTACAAAATTAGGCGCGCGGGTGGCGAGATCGAACATAAACGTAGCGCGCGGGTCGCGGTGTTGGCCATTAATACGCGCGCCGCACGCACCAAATGTCTAGGATGGTACGTGTTTGGCGTAGTGCCGGACACGCCCACAAATAAGGCACGCGCTTTGCCGCATTGACCATAAACGCGCGTGCGCCGCACGCTCCAGCTATCTGAGTAGGGTGTTGGTGAAGGCTGTCACCAAATTCATTCTTTGCATTTTTTGCTTTGTATAATTCTGTGCTCGCTATATAATCATTTAAATACTGATATTTAGACCTGAGTACTGAATTGTTGTTTTTGTCTTTGCTAGATCTTAATCCGAACGCTTTCAGTTACTTCATATATCAAGATGTTTGTACTGGATGAAGCTGACGAAATGCTTTCTCGTGGTTTCAAGGATCAGATTTACGAAGTCTTTAAGACGATGCCGCAGGATGTTCAAGTAAGCCTAAACTTTACTTCCCATGTTTTACGTCTATTAATCACATAGAACGCTTCAACACTCAATAAAACTTGTGTTAAGGTCGTTCTTCTCTCTGCAACCATGCCGGCAGATGTGCTTGATGTAACAGAATGCTTCATGAGAAATCCCATCAGAATTCTTGTGAAAAAGGAAGAGTTGACCCTTGAAGGAATTCGTCAGTTTTATGTGAATGTCCAAAAAGATGTGAGTTGTTTGCTGCGTATGTTGAAGCATAGAAAATGTGCTTAATTTTTCTTTTTCAAAAATTCATTGGCGCTCCATTCGTCTCCTTTTGCGTGCAAGTGAAATAGGCAATTTTCATTTTTCTGTCAATGTGCATGCAGGATCGCAATTCCCTCTGTAGGTTAGCGTGCGGTTTGATTGGGTGGGGACCTAGCAGCTCTAAGGCGGGTGGCAGCGAAAATGACACTCTGAGGGAAACGTCGTCCAGATTTGTCAAGATTAGGTGTCAGATTCTTTTTAATCTTTTTATGGGTTCAGAAATCGGCTGTTTCTTTGAATGTTTCATCAACTTGCGGTGTGCCGTTTAGTCTCATGAGTTTTGCAGCTTTTAAGCTCTAGATAATCCAAAATCAGATCCTTGAAAGGATGCTTGTTTTAACGTCAGTGTTGCAGGAGTACAAATTCGAGACGCTTTGCGATCTCTATAATGTGATCAACGTCACACAGTCTGTGATTTTCTGCAATACAAGAAGAAAGGTACGGTTTGTGTTCGAAGGGAGTTTTTGCTTTGTCAAACTACTCTTTTTAAGGTTGAGCAGCTCAACGAACAGATGACGGCACAGAAATTCACTGTTTCATGTTTGCATGGAGACATGGAACAGATGGAACGTGACGTCATTATGCGGGAATTCCGTTCGGGTTCCTCACGTGTGCTAATCACTACGGATCTCCTTGCTCGCGGTATCGACGTTCAGCAGGTAAGAATAGGATGATATTCTTTTTTCCATAAATGGCAGCGGGGGAGGAATACCGTCGCGAGGCGCTGCCTTCGCGACCACCAGTCAGGCACAGGCTATGGGATGCCGCGTGGAACAGTTGTCCGCGGAGGCGGTGCTTATCGGCGGTATTCGTTTTCCAACCCTCTTGGCCACTTGTAATGATTAGTTTTTGTACGAGAGAGACAGACACTGCTTATTTAGGTGTCTCTTGTGATTAACTACGACCTGCCGTCGAACCGCGAAAATTACATTCACCGTATCGGTCGATCGGGTCGTTTCGGAAGAAAGGGAGTGGCGATCAACTTCATCACAGACAATGACGCTAGACAATTAAAAGACATCGAGCAGTTCTACAACACAGTCATTGAAGAGATGCCAATGTCAATCGTGGATTTGCTCTAGAGGTGAAGGTCACAAAAACCCTGCTTCCAGCTTCTTTCCCAGTGATTTATTATTCTTTGTCATTCTATCCTCATGGTGTTCATTTAAATGGTGATCATAGACATATTTTATCGGCTTTGAGTTTATCATAATCGAGTTAATAAAATCTTTCATAGTTCTGCTGAGTTTTTTTTAGGTAGTGTAGCAAATAAGGGCTTTGCCGTAGCCCATAATAACAGCATTGACTTTTTTTGGATGTCTGCAGTTTCACTTGAGTCAAAAACATTTCAATGCTGCTATATTAGTTTGTAATTTGGATAAGCTGTCGGTGATGCCAGATCCAAGGCTAGCGCTCCTATCAAGACCCGGTGGGTGCGCTCAGCGCTGCTTCATAAAAATGAATGGAAGTGGGGAGGTATAGAAGCATTGATAATTTACATACTTCACGACTGGAAGACAAACACACAGGGAGATAGCGTTCAATTCGGCCTTTTCTTTTCCCGCACTAAAGATTTTCATATCGATAAACCTTGCCATCCAACATCTTTCCCTCCGGAGAGCCGATATTGTCGGCGGATGCTGCCATATCGCACAGGTGGACAACGACCGTCGAATCTTTCTGCTTCTTCGCTTTTTTTTCTATTTTTGAGGTAGTCAACGTGAGCAGCCGAATTAGTTGCATACACTTCCAGTAATGAGTCAATCACCAATCACACTTTTGATTTCGTTTTCCATACAAAATCTTGTTGAAAGATAGTGGCGGCTACGCGGATACAATCCGCCTCTCTCAGAGCCTTTTTCATAAGTGCACACCCAGATGCTAGGAATGCAACAATGAGTCCCTTCTTTTGGAACCCTTGCCCACTCTCTGTAGATACCTCGACATTGAGCCTTTTGTTCTTCATCACACATTTTTCTGAGATCAAACCTTTGTGTAGGTTCTACTTCTTACCCTTTTTCTATGTGAAGCTTTTTCATTTGTGCTACTGTGTGCCTTCTGGCCAAACTGCACCTTCTTTGCCTTCTCCCGTACGACTATAGATTCGCTTTATCCTTCTTCCACTAACGAAACTTTCCTCTTTTTCTTACAAAACTTGCCGATGTGTTCGTCGTTTTGAGAGGTCAATGTTGAGACGCTGAAGGCCTTTTTTGTAGTCTTCATAATTAAGAACTTTGCTTTCGCCTTGTACAAAGTAACTAACAACCCCTCCTTTTCTCTTGCTTTCTTATGTGCTTCTTGCTGAAGCTTCACGCTGATAATCAGCTCTCATTGCGTTAGTATCAGTAGCTCTTCTTTGTTCTTGGACTCATGAAATGCTACTTTGCGTCTGCGCCCTTTTTTCAGCTCCTTTATTTCTAACTATTCCAAAAGACTCCATGAGCTTGTTTGACGCATCAAATACGCTTTCTCTAAGTCTGGTGAGTATAATACTGTTGACGCAGTGTCTGTCAGCGCTGGTACTTTAGAGTACCTGATACCTAAAATTTTGGGTACTACCGTTCTCTTACCAAGTATACCGTTTGTACCGGAGTTCTGTGAGTTTATGTTTGTACCATGCTGGTAAGGTGAATTCATGTCTGTGGGACTCTGCTGTAGGTAGATAAACGGATTTCGAGTAAATAGCATTAAAGTAGAATTATCAAGTTGATGCAAAAGTAATGGCCGTTCTGCAATTTTTCAATTTAACGTGCTATAATTTTCTGAAAAATCCACATTTCTAAGGCGATAAAGACGGGTGGAGGATATTAGGTCGCCATTAGGCTCCACCCACGCGGACAGATAGCATGGGACAGTAATAGTGAAAGCGCGCGTTTCGTTGCAAATGCCCCCCTGGGACCGCCCCTTTCGGCGACCTAATGTCCTCTACCCGATAAAGAGCATCAGAAGCAGCAAACCTTTTGCAATACATCGCACATTCGTCTGTACTCAATTACAATATCGAACAGAAAAATATGGATTGAAAAACAGAAATTTTTATCTCAATCCTTGTTTTTGACAAACCCTCACTCCCTTCAAAGTTTGTTAACATAACTGATAAGTTGCCTATCTTGTAGCTGCAAGCCAGTAGGAGAGAAGAAGATGAAGAGACTTGGCAAAAAAGCTTCGAGAAATAGAAAAATCATAAACTAAAACTGTCAGGTTTCATGAAATAATGTTTAAGCCGTGCAGGTTTGTCAAAGGCAGCGGCTCGGCAGATTTTGCATTTCCACCTTTTTGCATGTTTTGGGCCTTCTCGACCCGTAGATCCCGAATCTGAGCTTTAAAAGGGGTGAAAAGGCCTTTTCTGGGCGTTTTTTTCAATTTCCAAAAGGCAGCTCGGACGAGAATTTTCAAAAGGAAAGTCGGGAGGTCCTCGTACGAAGACCCTGCTGCCTGTAATTTTGGCTTTGTATAGCATGTATAATGCGGGAAAGCGGTCGGGAGGTCCCGCGCCGTCTAGCGGAGAATACTCGTCCGAACAAGGTGTTACGGGGGTAGAGGAACGAACGCCTCAATTAGGCATCGCCTTCGCGGGGGTGGGGGAACGAAAGCCGCCAGGTCCAGCCGCCTCCGCGGACTGCTGGTCCTGGAACGACATGCAACAACGCTGCGAAAGGACCAACTGGCCGCGAAAGGCGGCTGGACCTGGCGGCTTTCGTTCCCCCACCCCCTTCGCGGGCTGCTGGTCCTTTCGTCCTACTGTTGTGCATCGTGTTGGGACCAGTGGTCCGCGGAGGCGGTGCCTAATTGAGGCGTTCGTTCCTTCACTCGGTGTTAGGGGAGCGAAAGGAGGAAGGGGAGCGGCGCTTGGGCCGCCCCCCTGGCTTGCAGAGTTCACATTTTCGGCGCGGAGTTGCTGTTTTGGTTCACTTGCATGGCCTCCTATCCATCTGTGTCAAAATCTGAGGTAGGTCAATCTGCCGAGCCGCTGCCTTTAAGTAGTTTACTCAGCCTATCGTTTCGGCAATAATGCCTTCCTCAGAGACCTGAAAGAAAGTCTCGCATTGTTTTGCACAATGTAGATCAAACCTCTTTTCTCAACTAGCTTAGATGCCTCGGAAGCAAGCATATTTGCTTCCGAGGCATCGAGCTGAGCTAGTGGAGAAGAGAGGTTTGATCGTACATGGTGCAAATCAGTGTGAGACTTTCTTTCAGGTCTCTGAGAAAGGCATTATTCCGAAACATTGAAGTGAAAAAACAACTCAACAAACCTGCGTGGTTTAAATATTTTTTCATAAATTCAAGACAACGCCCAGGTGTTATGGTCAGAGAACATATAGGATACTAGCTGGCTTACTCGGCTCCGCCCGACCCTGTCAAAACACTATGATAAAGGTCCTATCCCTATCCATGTACAGGGGCTTTCAATCTGAGTGTCACCGTCGACGTCGTTCAGATCCTCGCGAGCCGCCTCGCATGGGTCTTTCACGTGGTACAGCACCGCATCACCTATCGTTTCGCGGTATCGGTTGCGGTAGTGTACCACGTGAGAGACTTAGCGAGGAGGCTCGCGAGGACTTGAACCACGTCGACTGTGACACTCAGATTGAAAGCCCCTGTATATACAACCTTCCCCTGTGTCCACTTATTATTATTATTATTATTTATTACATAGGCGCACCTATGCGAATAACACAACAAACGAAACAAACAACAAATCGATCAACAATAACAAACCAAACGCAGTAATTAATAATAACAAACATTCAAACATGATAAGGGAGATTAAGAAGAAAAGAATGCTACGAAGGGGAGGATAGACAGCTCTTGAGGGTATTTCGAAATTGTGCCAACTTGACAGGAAAGTTGTTTTCCTAATAAGCTTATCAATATCCCGAGTAACTCTGCTCACATTTCTCCTAGGCCGCTGTAAAACAATCTTACTCGAACCTCCTCTGGTTATGGAATTTCTCCTCTCAAAAAAGTCTGAAGCATTGAGCTTGCAGCTTCCAAACAGAATCTTATGAACCATAACCAGATCAAATACGCGCCTTCTAGCGGCAAGAGTCTCAAGACCCTACTTATTATTTGTTAAGGTGTAATTGGGAAAACGACCATATATGAACTCATTTCTCCTTACCAGTAGTTTCCTGGTAAAGCTGTCTTGGACTTCTAAAACGTGAATACTCTCTTACTCTTACAAGGGTTAAAAACAACAGTCCGGTACTCAAGTAATGGTCTGATATAGACTTTATAAGCTCGCAATAGAAAATCAATATTATTTGTTATGAAGGCTCTAAACAAACTGTAAACAGCAAAAACTCCTTTTGCAGCAATTGACTGGCAGTGTTTATCAAAGTTAAGTTGGCTATTGAACAAGAAACCTAAGTCAGTCAGTTCGCTTACATACTCAAGTACATCATGTCTTATCATGTAGGAATAGTCAACCGAATTGGGCTCTATAGACAATACCTTCGTTTTCTCACGTGAGATGGGCAAGCGCCAGTCCTCCGACCATCTAACCACAAGATCTAGAGCTCCCTGTAACTTATCTTTATCACCGTGGTCAGAATTGGTGCTGTAGATCTGGAAGTCATCAGCGAAGGCACAGCAAGAAACACCAGCATTCAGTACAAGATCAGGAAGCTCATAAGTATATATATTGAACAATATCGGAGAAAGGACCCCATCTTGGGGCACGCCACTCAACATGGGTCTAGGAGTAGAGAAAGCCTCATTAACCCGGACCATAAATGAACATTCATGCAAAAAGGCCTGTATTCAAGATACGACACTGGGATGAATTCCAACCATTTTCAACTTAACTGTCAGCTTAACGTGCGAGACTTCATCAATGCTTTAGTGAAATCGAGATAAATATTATAACATCAATGCCTTTCCCTGCATCTAGGGCTCGAGTCCAGTCATTTAGCGAATGTAACATAGCTGTGACTGTTGACTTTCCCTCTTGAAAACCATGTTGAGCGCTTGAAATGATTCCATGAGAACTTAGATGCCTCACAATTCGCTTCTTCAATATTTTTCCGAACAATCTAGCAAATATGGATGTGATACTAATATTCCGGTAATTGCGAGCAGAAGTAAGAGGTTTCTTTTTAGGTATGGGAGTTACATAGGATAGCCTCCATCTGTCAGGAACTTCAGACTTCATCAAACCTAAGTTAAATATGAACTGCAAGGGCTTGGCTATTACATGGGCAACTTCTCTAATAAACTGAAGAGATATATGATCAGGCGTCAGGGAGTTTGACGCTGGCCACCTATGCAGGAGCTCGAAAATTTCTTCGTCATCAAAAAATACGGATTTCATGTTCGCAAACCGGACTGCAACATCATCTGGGGCGGTTGCTTCATCCCTTTCAAAAACATTTTCGAAAATGTCGGCAAAACATTCTGATTTTTCAGAGTCTGCACTTAGAGCAGCTCCATCATCTGCCAAAATGAGCCCCAGCTTTCTTCTTTCTTTGAGTCTTGTGTTGAGGAGGTAATAAAAAGCTGATTTCTTTCCACTGTTGATGACTTTTTTTTTCAAGGTAGGCATAATATTTTCTCAAATGCTTTGATTTTTATAATTTGTCTTTTTGAAGAGAGCAAAAGCATTTCCTCTTACATCTGATCTTGCTTTACCAGGCCTTAGCTCTTATGCGTGAGAGTCTTTCAAGATGTCACGGAAGATTCAGCCTATCAAGTGGCACAGATTTTAACGGCACAAAAAGTTCAATCGTATGTTGAAGCGCCACAATCAACAACTCATACATGCCGTTGACTGACCCTGCGGCATTGAATGAGCATAACCAGTCTATTGTTCCCAGATAGTCAATAGCCTTAGCCATGTCAGCATTTTTGAAGTCCCTTCGTCAAGTAAATTTGGTCTCAGCACTGCGCTTGCCCCTCAAGAGAAAACTTACTAAGGCATGATCACTAGTGCCGACGGGCGGGTTAACTCTGACATCCTTCACCAAAGCTTCAGCATTAGTCAAAATAAGGTCAAGTGCTATTACCCAGGGTACTTCCAGTAACTTTTTGAACAAGCTGATGATTTCGGCGCATGGTCATAAACATCTTGGCTTGAGGACACGTCTTGCCCAAGTGGGAGGATTTCCAATTAACCTCGGAAAAATTAAGGTCTCCCATTATGACTGCAGGGTAATTGCAAGTCATAAGGTCAATAATGGCTTTGATCATTTGTTTGTTATTAAAAGCTGTACATGTGAGTGTCCTATAGACAAATACCAATCGTATTTGTTGTTGACCGGTAAGGATGTCAGAGCAAATCAATTCATAACCATCAACAACAGACTCAGAAAAAATCAATTGGGGTTACAATCTTCTATTGATCCATATTGCCACCCCTCCTCTCTTTTTATCGGACCTACCACATCTATGAACCTCAAAAGTACCAAGAGAACTGTCCAAGATAGACGAATCAGTGATATCGGCGTTAAGCCATGTTTCAGTTAGGCAAATAACCCATGCGTTCAAATATCGGAGGATAAATGTGAGGGGTATTGCATTTTTAGAGATCTATCTGATATTTGTCAAAAGGCACCGAAAAGAACTATCCACCGAGGAATAGCTAATTGTTTTTTTAGAAGGATCAGCAAACTGAGAGTGGGAATGATATAAGGAAACATCAACAACATCATTCAATTGAGTGCCTGAATTAGGCGAGGCCATGGCACGATCGTTAATAGAAGGG
The DNA here is from genome assembly GCA_958299035.1 of Cylicocyclus nassatus. Classification (NCBI taxonomy): domain Eukaryota; kingdom Metazoa; phylum Nematoda; class Chromadorea; order Rhabditida; family Strongylidae; genus Cylicocyclus; species Cylicocyclus nassatus. The sequence goes on from CATQJL010000223.1 coordinate 10,306,653, forward strand.
CGCCTTACACCCCGATCTACCCTAATCTTCTCTTTGTCCTCTTTGGACAAGGAAGCTCTTACAAAAATACCTCGCTTATAAGGAAAATACCTTAGCTTGACTGCACGCCGTGAGTGTGAGTTTGACGAAAAAAGATGACGGCAAAATGACTTTCAATAATCTGTCACGACGGTCACTCGGCCCACCCATACGATAGACAGCTACGGGATAATAGTCAATCGATAAATAATCTAATAACTGACTAACGCAGGTATAATCATGATTGATCCATTGATTGCTGCTGTCTTGGACCTCTGGAACTCCGATGAAGACGAGGGATCGTTTCCGCTCAACTTCTTCGTATGTGGGACTCTGGACCTGCGGTGGCTGTGACGTAGTAGAAGTGGGGCTAGAAGTACGAAGCGTTTTCTTCAACTCAGCATTTTCAGCTCGCAAAAGCGCTATTCTTCTCGCAAAGTTTTCATCTCGCCAGTTAACTCACGGTTACAGAGTATAGTTAGAACCGAATATTCGTGTTCGAATATTTTATTCGAAATATTCGACTATTCGAATATTCGAATAGTCGAATATTCGAAAAAGTCCAATTATTCGATTAATCGAATAATCGAATAAATGAAAAAGGCCTGTATTCGAATAATTCATTCATTCGATGATTTGGAAAAATGAGTAATTCGAATATTCGTTTATTCGAGGATTTTTAAAAAACAGTTATTCGAATATTCAAATATTCGAGCCAACTTGAAAAACAGTCATTCGAATATTTCGAATATTTAGGAACATTCATTCGATGTCAAAAAAAAAACTTCAACTGTTCTACACTGAGTACAAGTATGTTCCCGATCGGTCAATCACGCAAATGAATCATATGACAGAATGGCTAGCAAGCTTCCCTGTTTGAGGCATAAGTCGCGAATCATGCCAGAGCATAGTGATGGCAAGTCTTATGCATAATTCATTTGGAGTACTGAACTATCTTCTGGAAATCGAGTCTGAGAAGCTGAGATGCGATATCATGCGGAAATACCTCCAAACTCTAAATTGGGTGAAGAAGCAAAGCCGTCATTGGGCGCTCTTTAGCGGACCACCGGTCCTCAAACAGCTTGCATAAGCATGTAAAGGACCAGCTCCTTTAAAGGGCCGGGCATACTTCACGCGATTTCAGTCGCGAGCGACCAATTCGCCGAAGGTCTTCAGATCCAACATTAGCAAACTGCACATGCATAGTACGTATAACTTAGATGAACTGATAAGATGTTCTGTCTTCTGCACGCGTAAAATGTGCTTATAGTGAGTTATTGACAATTGGAATATTGCCAAATCGCGTCGCGACTAAAATCGCGTGAAGTATGCCCGGCCCGTAAGGCAGCACGTATAGGCAACATTCATTCACTCATTCATCTCGAGATCTCCACTTGCCTTGCCAGCTTAATCACCGCCCGCATGTCAAAATACCTGAAAGATACGTTAACCATCGCAAGGCCAGAGCAAGGTGGTCGTAAGGACCTGAGCCGCTTGACTTGTGGCGGCAGCCTGTATGTCGTCACTATATTCAAATCGGCTGCCCTTATAGTCAGGAGGCGTAAAAAAACTAGTGTTAGGATGTTGCAAAGTTCGAAGAGGAATTATACTTCAAGTAAGCGTATAAGTTGAACAATAATTATTTTTAACTTAAGTAAAAGAGATGGAAGATTCTTACAACAGTACAAACCTCAAAGATATAACCAAAACAACTTCGTGAAAATTCAATCCTACCAAAGAAACTGTGAAACTCAGCGATTGATAATTTCCGACAAGTACCAGATTAGCAGCTAAATTACAGATATTTCCAGGATTTTTTTCTGGATTTGGATGCGCACAAAAGTATTATGTAGACAACAGTGCGTCACCTCTGCTGCAAAAGTTCACTGATTCTATAGGCCTACGTAGGCCTGGAAATATCTGTAATTGCCTGTACTGTATTTACTGTAGGCCTTCCTCGTGCTCTCCCAAGGCTAGTCTCAGAACTCACACAATGCTGACCATCACGAATAAGTTACGAACAACTATATACCTATTCTATAATAAAAGGCTTTCCATGCTGAATCTTCAGCTTTGGGAGGAAGTTCTGTTTAGCTTTGGGAAAAACTTCTGTGAGGAAGAATAAATGCGGAATTGAAACGATTACTAAGTAAGGCTCACTAGCCATCTCAAAAGCCGATGAACACCTTGAATTACATGTTTGAGTAAAATTCTTTTATTTATTGTCACTTGGTCAGGGTTCCTAGGTGGTACCCTGACCAAGTGACAATAACCCAGTCATCCTTACCATTTGCTACGCATATAATTATCAGAGCTACAAATCTAGATCAAATATAGCTATTATTTTTTTGCAGAAAACTGCAACAAAGAAAAAAACCAGCATTGTTTGTGGCGCTAGATTATTCGAGTTATTCGAATAGTCGAATATTCGGAGAGGTATGATTATTCGGATATTCGAATAGTCGATTATTCGACCATATGTAATTATTCGATTATTCGAATAGTCGAATATTCGGAGAGGTATGATTATTCGGATATTCGAATAGTCGATTATTCGACCATATGTAATTATTCGATTATTCGAATAGTCGAATATTCGACCAACTCCATTTATTCGAATATTTGTTCATTCGAATTTTGAAATGTAGCATTATTCGAATATTCGAATTCGAATAATCTGAAAATCACAGATCGAATAATATTCGTTCGTTCGAATATTTTTCAAAAGCCGATTATTCGAAATTCATTCGTTCGACGAAAATTTTCGCTCGTTTCAACTATATTACAGAGTAGAACAACTTCCATGTCCTTTGTCCGATCGAGTAGATGTGCCATGATTGTGCGAGCATACATCGGCAGGGAGTCGTCCATCGCCAAATCATTCGCTGCTTGAAGAAGATCCGGTGAAGTGTGCTGCGACTCGAACTCCATTTTTCGTTTCTTCAAGCGGTTGACCGGCGCTAGGGGATAACTGGGGGTTTCCGTCCTCGAAGTAGGTATAGCAGTAGGAAAGAATACAGCGTCGTCCAAATAGAAGTTGACCGAAGGTGCGGATGGCGGCGGCGGGTCAGGACGGATCGAAGAAATCGACCGCTCACCGTAAGCGCGGGTCGAGGGATGAGCGCAGGTCGAGGAATGATACTTCTATATGCCAATTTCCTATTCCCGCTGTGTTAGTAATCAGCATGCTCACTTCCCCCTGTGCCAACTTCCGTAGCTGGAACTTTGCAGAAATATCGGAAAGAACGATAAAAGTAACGGATAATTTTTTAGACTCATATTGTATTCGTAATCAGCACGCTCGATTATCCCCCCCCTCCACCCTGTGTAAATTCCCAGCCCCGCTGGTCAAACTCTACAAAAAATCGACAGAATCGATAGCGAAAATTTGCCTGTGACAACCGCCCCCTCACGAAGTATCTATATGTGCGCTAAGTTTGGTCCTGATCGGTTCAGAGATAAAAATTTTTGTTCGGAATAGTACAGACACAATGCACACACACATACAAGCAAACATTCGGCTTTATGTACAAGATTGCAAGAAGTACCGCCAAAACTGTCAGTTTTAAAACATTTTTCAGTAAGCCTCAAAAACCCGACTTATGAAATCTCTTTTCGTATTGAACTACTGATTTTTTTTGCAGTATTTTAACAGGATGCGCTTACAGAACTAAGCAGAGCTTTGGCGATTGCCTTCTTCAAATAAAATTTATGGGTAACAGAATAATCGGAACGGCTCCCCATGCTGAGGGTCGATATCTCAGTCAGCGTCCGGCAAGAGGTGGCATCCCGCAATTTTCAAAACGACTTCCCCTTTGACATCGGAAAATTTTTACGACTTTGCGCTTGATGCCTAATCCTGGCTACCCTAATCCGAGAAGTCACATACTGCTATTTCTTTTACAAGTGGGATGTTTCCTAAAATTTAAACTTGTCCAAAACCCATATAATTTTGAAAAAAAAGAAAATAATTTTACAAGGATAATTTGAATTTTTGAAAACTATTCCAAATTTTACTACTCCTACAGCCAACTCTCAAAATTCGGAATCCATTCCCGGGCCTCCACACACAAATAAGCAAGATACTTGATAAGGACTGATGGACAATCCGTACAGACGGATTCCAGCGCGATTTGAAGTCTCGCAGGGAACCTAACGTATGGTAACAGCAGTAGCAAGTCCGCATCGATTACTGCACCAAAATTTTTTCGCGAGTGAACCACTACAAAAAAGTATTTTAGTGAAAGCCGGGAAAAACAGATTTGAGGCTTTCAACAACTAAACTGTCCAAAGGGCTAGCAATAACATAAAAGAACCAAGAAATCTGCAAGATCAAATGAGTTGCACATTATAAGAATTCGTATCGGTACTTTGAGCTACTGTGACAGTACACTTTGAACCATATTAGCAAGGGAAATTTCCGTGACAGCCGAGATCTTGTGACTTCACAGCAACTCAACACTCAAGTAAATATAATTCTACGGAGTAAAGTTTGCAAAGAGCACGACGTTCAAGTTAAGAACAAAACGAGAAAGAAGAATGTACCTTAAAGGCACCGTACACCCAGATTTTCGACTTCCACGTTTTTGTCGTTCCAGGGCCTTCTCATGTCCCTGATTCCGAATATGAAGTCGAAATGAGCGAAAACCCCGACAGTCCCCGTTTCGGAGAACCCACAGGCCGGCTTTCCAAAACGGTGATTGGATGGGCGCGCACAAATGGGCGGGCATGGATGGGGGAGGGCGGCCATGGATGGGGGTCCTCGTGCATCTTCGCTATTCCGAAGCGATTTTCTCGCTTCCGAAGCGGCATTTTGCGCCGCGACTTGGGCATGGATTGATAGGGGGTCCTACTATTATATGCTGCCAAAAGCTCAACACCCTCAACTTAGGGTGGACGGTGCCTCTAAGATATCAACACACATGTAGTCACAAGAATAAGAGTGTCTAATAACTGTAATAACGCAACAAGTAACAATTGTTGTAGAAGATTAGCATCCAAATTTGTGAAACGAAGTACCGGAGAATCTCAAGACGAGCTAGTACACACAAGCTGAGATCAAAGTACGACCGAGTATAGACGAAGGCGCCACGATATGCCGTAATGCTCGATAAGGTAAAGCAGGTGGCTTAGCAATATATTCTTGTAAACGAAGGGAAACTCAAAAATGAATTCACGCGTTCTTCACATCCTTTTTCTGTTTGTTCTACGGTCATTTGCACCAAAACCAACATTCACGCCCGATCATTCTGCTGCCGTGTGTCCCACCTGAAGATACAATGATGCAGATTTCGATATGCAGAAAGTATGACAAAATGTTCACTTTGCTTTCAAGAACTTCGTGCAGATACGTTGTAACTTCAAATGAGACTTTACATTGTTCACTTGCTGCTGGTCAATCGAAAACAGCTCGCGACTGCAAAACAAAAATTTGTTTCACTCCAGATTGGTACGAGATTGTCATGCTAAGGCCTCGGACAGAGTTCACGCGCTTTGATCTTCGCGATTCAATCGCGACAAGACAACTGTTACAAGTTCATTGCATGCCGACCAACTTGCATCCCGGTTGTGATACTTTGTTAGCGCAAAATTTCGAATGTAAAATGAAAATGAATGAAGATCGCGGCGATTAAATCGCGACGATCAAATCGCGTGAACTCTGTTCGAGGCCTAAACTGAAGAATGATGGAATTCAAACCTTTTAGAGCAGAACCAGATGGGAAATCAAAGTTTCATACCATCACTCATATTGAAGTAACGTTAAAAAAGGGTATATCGAAAACCAAAAACAAAATAGATAAGTCTTAATAGGCTAGACCGAACAAAGAAGCTTGAGAAAGATGACACATATAAATATATGACCACAACTATAATCAAACTCATTTCAAATCGCTAACCTGGTGGAACTCTATTCGCAGAATCTCGATTGTCTCTATTTTGCTTAAGACTCGAAATTTGGTCCTAGTCATGACTCTGAAATAGAAGACGACTGAACTCTGAAAGATGAAGAACGACGATTGAAGAGAAATCAAGGTCTGCAATCAAGATTGATTGCCATATGTACAACACTTCAAAGCAAATAATCTAGACAATCCAAACAACACTGTAAACAGAAAGTCACCGTGAAACGTAAAACGAGGAATGAACATAGACTTTCAAGAAATAGTCCGCCGCGTTAGTACTGTGAGATTGGAGCGCGCTTTCCGAGGCCGATCATAACGCTGTGAACCCTATTTGGGGCTGTATCGAAGCGGTGCCTTGGTGGTTTTGGAAGCGGATTTGAACATATAGTAATACTCTCGACCTAGTCCACATTTATGTAAAGAAATCCGGGAAATTATGTGAAGGGAAGCAGGGAGCCACCCCAGGTGGCTCCCAGGTGGCGCGGGAGCCACCTAATTTCGAAAAACACTTACCATTCTTTAAATTCACATAAGTTTCTCATAAATCTTCACACTTTTTTTGTGCTCATGGTCCTCCAACTACACAGCAAATTTAGTGCCATATCGTTACTTGTGCATTGAAAACGAGCCTATTTTGTTATTTTCCTCTTACAAGAATTGCGATTTGAATTCCCGCCTGCGGGCAGGCTAGCGATCGGAGCACAGAATCTTCACATTGCTGGAATCTAAGTTCATAGGACAGTAGCATCAACAAGGAATGAGGGAAAGTCGTATTTTGGGGTCCGGGGCTCTGCCCCGGACCCCAAAATACGACTTCCCCTTTGCTTTTTCGGGCCAAAAACGATATCCAGCTTGTGAAAGCGCCACCCCCGCCGGGCCCTGATCTCAGTCTAGTTAATTTCAGAGAAAACGATTGAATGTGGTAGACAATTTCGTATACATATAGTAACTAAATTTTCAGAGAAGCAACTTCATTCGCGCTAGAAATCAGGCCAGAAAAGGGAATGCAACAAAATTCTGATTCTAAATGCGATTCTTTGAAGCGTTGTGACTTCTTAACAGATGAGACTGTAAGCCTGTTTCAATCTCGTTAGATGAATCATAAAAAGAGCTTCATAATAGTGCGCTATATCCGTTTTAAAAAATTTTGATTGGAAAAAGTTGTCCTGAAGAACGGATTGGAAAAACGGGGATTATTTTAGCAATAACCCAATAAATCAGAATGAAAACCACAAAAATATCTAAAACAGCCAAGAGTGCAAGTCTATAACTTTGCATTGGAGTTAGAAATTTTGAGGTTTTCAAAATTCTGGGATAGTATTCTAAAAATTTTTTAAAAACCATTCACAGTTAGAAACAGACTTGCATCAAGATTTAACAACCAAAATTTATTGCAAGACTCACATATAGATTTGACGAACTTTTTACGTGGCTGTAATCCGAAAATGAAGTAAAAATGGCAAACGCCTTCTATAAGAATTTTTTTCTCAGTCCCACCTATGCAATCAGCTAAACCTTTCCGTTTCGGTAGAGTTGAAGAAAACCGTTTTAATCATGTAATTCTCATTAAGCTTGCCATGATTTGAGATGTGTTAGTTTTTTTCTCTCATTTTGGGAAGTAGCCATCTCAAGTGATCGCGGGGTCAATTATAGGCGGAGCCAGCCGGCTTGGGTGGAGCTTGTTTCATGAGTTTGCTCGGATTTGCGGCAGAAGTCGATATGAGGGGTCAGTTGGGCGTTTGGAAACTTCACCATATGAAAGAAAAAGATTACAAGCTTTTGTTCTTTTTGTACATATTTGGTGCTCTTAATCACATCTTCTCTACCTTCTCCCCTATGTTCACTAATGTCTCATAGCTTTCCAAATCTGTTCCCTCAAGTCATGAATGGAATACTGCAACAACACTCACCAACCTAGAATGGTTACGCCTGCTTTATGAAGGGGTTGTTTCCAATGCGGAGAGGAACATCAAAGAAGGTCCTTTGCAAAGTAAGTGTTACCGATGCCTCATTGATCATTATCTTCTCTTCATTACAAGAACGTTTGCAGTTTTTTGTTGAGGCTGCCTTGGCATTAGAAGCAGGATTGTTGGCACGCCTTTCTCTGAGTATCTTCGCGTGTTTCGTGGACGAGGACAAAACGGGCTATGAGAGGGCCGCACGCGGCCGTGGAGGGTTTCCGCAGACCTCCCTAGCGTGCACGTTTTTTTCTAATGTGCATATATTTATATCTTGTACTCAACCTTTTGTAATAAGATTTTTCAAATGTTTTGGTGTTCTTTGTGGAATCGTTGTCGTGTCATACTATTGACATGCTACTTGCAACTCTGAAGAATTTGAGTGGTGCACTTAATGCACTAAGTTTTCAGCGAATATGCTGAGCAGAGCTGACTCAGATGATCTGAAGAAGCTCTGGGAATGGGCAGACTGTGTCGTCCCAGGCATAGCTTAAGTTTTCTACAAATTCAGTGGATGTGCATAAATGAGTGTTGTGCAAACAATATATATCTCAATCATTGCCGGGATGATAATGGTCGCCATCATATGGGCGAGCATAAAACATCGAACGTACATTATACAGGTCTCGGTCTGCGGACACACCAGGATTATCACTAACTAGCTGGCTTACCCGGCTCCGCCCTATCAAAACACTATGATAAAACTCCCATCCCTATCCCTGCACAGCCCTTTCCTGCGCCCACTTCTACATACCAACTCCCTATTCCCGCCGTGTTGGTTATCAGCATGCTCACTTATCCCTGTGCCAACTTCCAGCCCCGTAGCTCAAACTTTGCAAAAAAATCGATAAAATCGATAAAAGTAGCGGACAATTCTAGAGACTAATATTGTATTCGTAATCAGCATACTCGATTACCCCCTGTGCCAACTCCCAGCCCTGTAGGTGAACTCAGCAAAAAAATCGATAAAATCGATGAAGTCGATATTGATCGATGACGAAAAGTAGCCTATGACACCGGGGCCCGAAGTGTATGTGTGCCAAGTTTGATCCAGATCGGCTCAGAAATGGAATTTTCTATTCCGAACATACGTACACACATACAGACATACATACAGACAAACAGACATTCAGTTTTATATATAAGATAAAGTCCTTTTCCGCCGCCGCTTCTCCATACGGTGCTTCCTCAAAGAGACTGTCCATCAGCGCCCTCCAAGCTTCTGAAATCTGCCAACGTACATGGTCCATGTAGTTTTCGGTCGAAATTGTATTTACAACGTTCGACTTTCGATCCTCTTGAAAATGTATCTCTTTACCAGAAATTTTTGTAATTTTGCGTGCACTACTTCCTCCTCAAAAAAAAACTCTTGCATCGTTCAAGGGGGGGGGGGGGGGTCAGCCTCCAAAGCGAGGGGGAGGGGGTGAGTTTCTGCCCACCCTATCGTACCATGGTAGCCTTTACCAGAATAGACACCTGAGTGTGGGAAATGTGGTCGCAATAAAAGTCTGCTTGAACTTGATTCAGCTTATATCAAGCAAAATAGCGCTTTGCAATCCAACCAATTGTACAAATAAGTGCAAAGCATAGCACCGTTTGTCCCCTTTTCCTTGCATTTCGATTAGGATAACATTTGTTGAGGCGCTTTTTGATCACTGATGACTTACATGACTTACAAAAAGTCAGCTGCTTTAGCTGCGAACTTCAATTTCCGTGTGGTTACACCTACAAAACTTTGAAATTCATTCGAAAATTACTAGTAGAAGCAGGGAGTCAATGAATTAAGGCATACCCAAATTCAATCAGCCCCAAAATACTAGCATAAGCAAGTTCGAATACAATTTATGGGTACTACTCCACATTAGCTGACCCAAAAAATGAAAATCGTGGGTTTCGCTAAAACTTCGTCTAGGGAGGTTATTTGGTATGCTAAACACGAATATGATGTTTATTTTGTGCGACAGCGCCATCCGGTGGAATTACGGTAGGATTACGGTAGAGGGTCAAAATCACGGATTGGCCCGAAAGTCGGCCCAGAGGGGTTATTCGGCCCTCTGATGCCAAGTATCACGTTGGTTTTAAAGCGTAGCGTCATTTTTTCGCGTTACGGTAGCTACATGGTAACGGGTGTAGAACATAGTTCTGCCTGAAACGGGTGTACGGCGATTCGAACGATCGTGAAGCTTTGCACACACGATCACCGCGGCGCTCAACACACCCTGCTGCGACTTTTGCCTAAGCAAAGCACAGGGGAAGATACATTTGACGATTTGTGATTTTGACCCCCTACCGTATACCTACGTAGCCCGAGAAAATGACGCTACGGTACAAAACCAATGTGATATTCAGCATCAGCGGGCCGAATAACCCCTTTAGACGAAGTTTCGGGCAAATCCGTGCTTTTGACCCTCTACCGTAATCCTACCACTCCATCGGATAGCGCTGTCGCATGAAATAAACATCATATTCGTGTTCAGCGTACCAAATAACCTCCCTGGACGAAGTTTTAGCGAAATTCACGATTTTCATTTTTTGGGTCAACTAATGTGGAATAGAGCCAACTTATGTTACAGTTGGGTGAACTAACATTTGTGTCTAACAGTAGCGATCCGAGGGGAGGGGCGCTCTGGGTCGCGAAATTATTGAAATTTACTTGCATTAGTCATAAAAATGTGCAGGTGACTTTTATTAGTGTAAATAGTTGAAAGAGTTTTCAAAAATTTTTTTTCAAAAAAACAGATTAGCTTTGTAAACAAGTTTTCCGGGGGCGTGGCTGCGTGGCTAACGCTGCGCACCTTTATTTAGAGGAACTTTTTGCCGCCCCCTTCCCCTCCCTCCTCCCTCCCCCCCCCCCCCCCCCCCCCCCGCCTCCCTCCGGACGGAAATGCTGCGACCACCACTGGTGTCTAACAATTTGCCTTTTATTTTAAGGGCAAGTTTGGAAATTCCCATCGATAACGAGCTTCAAATGTTCACAACTGTTCATATGCTGCCAATAATTGTTGCATTCCGAATAATTAGGCTGCAGCTCTTCTCACTGCACGTAGGTAGCAAACATTTCGTTGAAAATGGAAAGTGCACTTGACGTGCTGTGTGTGAATGCATTGCCTTACAAAGCTTTAAGCCCTAGAGTACACGTAAAAGCTGCTGTGAATGGTGACAGACCACTGAATACAATTTCTTTTTATTGATAGAACTGAGACTTTGCTTAGTTTGCGGAAATAATTCGGATCTTTTCTATGAACTGCTATGGTCTTACAACTTAATTTAGTAGCGATCATTTATTTCAGCTTTTTTCTTCTTTTTCATGACCCACTTTCAGTCATGCTCTCTTTATTTGGGTCACACTGGAAGATTATCTAGTGCTTAGCTAGAAGATTTCGATCATTTTCACCATTGTCGTATTTAAGAAACAGTCTTTGCGAGTATGTGAGAAAAAAAAGATTTACAAGGACGCAGCGTTCTTGAATTACAGTCTCAAAATGAACAACTTTGATCCAGCATTCTGTTGTCAAATTGTATACAGCAAGTACATCGCTCTAGCTCATAGCTTCCACTCGAATGACGAGATCTTGGAAGTTTTTGAAGCATTGGTGAGCTCCTCATTACGTGGTTGCAATTTACCAGGTATGCAATGGAAAAGGACACGTTGTAGGTCAAAGATTCGCATGTGGAAGAGCATGTGCGCATATCTCAAAACACCCCACCAAATACACACAGCCCGCATCCAGGGGAAGGGGATTCGGAAGTTCCGGGGGGGGGGGGGGGCGGGGGCTCCCCAGCAGCGGGTGGACTCATGCCCCAAATCATAGTTGCGATGGGGGGAGTGATGGATCTTACCCCCTTCACTTTGAGGCCAAACTCCCGATGACCCCCTTCACCTGGGCTGAGATTGGTATGGTATTGTACTCTGAGAATATGATAAAAATCGTTATTAAAAAGTTTTGCAGGCTAAGTACCTCAAACAACAAGCACACTCATAAATTTACTAAAGAAACGGTATTTATATTTATTTATATTATTTATTTATCCTCGTAGCATTTTGGAGAGCAGAAAGTGAGGACACAAAATCACTTAATTTTTAAAGCGCATAAAATGCCTCATATCTTGCGACACAGAAGACCTAGAAAAAAGTCGACGGTCTACGTCGATTCTCCATGATCTCAGCTTTCGAATGGTATACAGCATGTTAGGGCTTCTTTGCTTCCCGGCTCTAAAAATCATTTGCTCCGGTAACCGATAAAAGCCAATATATTGGTGGAGCTGGGTGGAGCAAGCTAATAGTAAATATCTCCACCCCATTTTTGAAAACTGGTTAGTTTTTTCGCCCAGCAACCTATATACCATTCGAAAGCTCATGAAAAGGGGATTCGACCTAGACCGTCGACTTCATTCTAGCCCCTCTCTACCGAGAGATACACCGCATTTTATCTGAAAACATGGTCATTTTCAACAGCAGATTTCTGCCAAATGAAGACCTAATCACTGCTGATTATCTATCTATGTTAAAGAGCAAATCTTCATTAACAAACGTAGACCGTCGACTTTCTCGTAGCATTCATTTGGAGAGCAGAAAGTGAGGACACAAAACCAGTTAATTTTTGAAGCACATAAAATCCCTAATATCTCGCGGCACAGAAGACCTAGAAAAAAGTCGACGGTCTACGTCAATTCTCCATGATCTCAGCTTCCGAATGGTATACAGCATGTTAGGGCTTCTTTGCTTCCCGGCTCTAAAAATCATTTGCTCCGGTAACCGATAAAAGCCAATACATTGGTGGAGCCGGATTGGAGCAAGCTAATAGTAAATATCTCCACCCCATTTTTGAAAACTGGTCTGTTTTTTCGCCCAGCAACCTATATACCATTCGAAAGCTCATGAAAAGGGGATTCGACCTAGACCGTCGACTTCATTCTAGCCCCTCTCTACCGAGAGATACACCGCATTTTATCTGAAAACATGGTCATTTTCAACAGCAGATTTCTGCCAAATGAAGACCTAATCATTACTGATTATCTATCTGTATTAAAGAGCAAGTCTTCATTAACAAACGTAGACCGTCGACTTTCTCGTAACATCCATTTGGAGAGCAGAAAGTGAGGACACAAAATCAGTTAATTTTTGAAGCACATAAAATCCCTCATATCTCGCGGCACAGAAGACCTAGAAAAAAGTCGACGGTCTACGTCAATTCTCCATGATCTCAGCTTTCGAATGGTATACAGCATGTTAGGGCTTCTTTGCTTCCCGGCTCTAAAAATCATTTGCTCCGGTAACCGATAAAAGCCAATACATTGGTGGAGCCGGATTGGAGCAAGCTAATAGTAAATATCTCCACCCCATTTTTGAAAACTGGTCTGTTTTTTCGCCCAGCAACCTATATACCATTCGAAAGCTCATGAAAAGGGGATTCGACCTAGACCGTCGACTTCATTCTAGCCCCTCTCTACCGAGAGATACACCGCATTTTATCTGAAAACATGGTCATTTTCAACAGCAGATTTCTGCCAAATGAAGACCTAATCATTACTGATTATCTATCTGTATTAAAGAGCAAGTCTTCATTAACAAACGTAGACCGTCGACTTTCTCGTAACATCCATTTGGAGAGCAGAAAGTGAGGACACAAAATCAGTTAATTTTTGAAGCACATAAAATCCCTCATATCTCGCGGCACAGAAGACCTAGAAAAAAGTCGACGGTCTACGTCAATTCTCCATGATCTCAGCTTTCGAATGGTATACAGCATGTTAGGGCTTCTTTGCTTCCCGGCTCTAAAAATCATTTGCTCCGGTAACCGATAAAAGCCAATACATTGGTGGAGCCGGATTGGAGCAAGCTAATAGTAAATATCTCCACCCCATTTTTGAAAACTGGTCTGTTTTTTCGCCCAGCAACCTATATACCATTCGAAAGCTCATGAAAAGGGGATTCGACCTAGACCGTCGACTTCATTCTAGCCCCTCTCTACCGAGAGATACACCGCATTTTATCTGAAAACATGGTCATTTTCAACAGCAGATTTCTGCCAAATGAAGACCTAATCATTACTGATTATCTATCTGTATTAAAGAGCAAGTCTTCATTAACAAACGTAGACCGTCGACTTTCTCGTAACATCCATTTGGAGAGCAGAAAGTGAGGACACAAAATCAGTTAATTTTTGAAGCACATAAAATCCCTCATATCTCGCGGCACAGAAGACCTAGAAAAAAGTCGACGGTCTACGTCAATTCTCCATGATCTCAGCTTTCGAATGGTATACAGCATGTTAGGGCTTCTTTGCTTCCCGGCTCTAAAAATCATTTGCTCCGGTAACCGATAAAAGCCAATACATTGTAAGAGCGAGGTGGAGCAAGCTAATAGTAAAAAATGTGCTGTGGATTGGCATCGTTATCAGCGCTAACGGGAACGCGAGCGAACGCGTCTATTTAAGCGTGCTTATCGTTATTATATGTTTGTTTTTCTTTGAGTAGAAAATGCGCTTTTGATTGACAGTTGTGCCATCATTATCAGCACATACTCAAAAAAAAACTATGGGAGATTGGTGAATTTCCACACCTTCAAACAAAAACCCGCCCATTTCTGGAATCTATACTCTGTAAATCTAGTGCTGAAGAAGGTCACTTCCGTGAAAACGCTCTAGACTCACCTAACTGTAGAGAATGGTTGGTTTCAATGAATCAAAAACTTTGAAGCATTCAGAAGAACAACATGTTATTAAAATATCCTTCAATGTTTTGGAAAGGTTGGCAGTTCGAAGAAGAAGCGGCAGGAAGATTACTTTACAAAATCGCAGATGACTCGCATGTGTTCCAGTTCAACAGCGAGGCAGAAGGAGAATCGTACGCCGACGAATATGTTGTCGACATTGATACAGAGTTGACCTTTGAGCGAAACTCTCTATTTCGTACATCAGAAATCCAAGCAGATTGCCTAGTCTCAATGAGGAAATGTCCAAGAAGTCCATTGCTGATCTTCGGGTTGCTGAAGATTCCAAGGCTGCTAAATTCACGAACATGGATATGAACAAAAGGAAGGTTTTAGTACAAAGCATAGCTACTACTCTTAGATCCCGACTGGAGTATGAACTTAACTCTGTGCTTTATGCTGCTGGAAGTATCTCGCCTTGTGACAATATGACCTATGATATTGAAAAAAAACCAACGCGCAGCATAGTATCTACTTTTTTCGGCTGTTCCGCAGATGCTGTTGAAGTAGAAGTTGAGCGGCTTTCTCGTCAGCTAACAAGACGTAAGCCAGAGGAGGTGAAGCCAGAGTTCAACAAGGCCCAAAAAAGTATGCAATATTTACTTCCCGTGCAAAAGCATATGCGATTTGGCTCTTTCCCCATTACTTACCGCAAAAATCTGATGGGCTTACTAGCAAAGTTAGTTCCCATTCCGACTAGCACGGCAGAGGTGGAGAGGGGATTTTCTATCTACTCTGTTATCAGAACGCAACGCAGAACTCGTACAACGGTGGAGCATCTAAGCAATTACCTAAGATTTGTCAACCTTCTACTGAACAAATTGTTATCTAAAAACTTCATTTAAAGGATTGCTATAAGTGGTCCAGACAGGCTGTCATCGTATGACTTTTTGAAATATCCTAAAAGATGGTATGAAGAAACTGGTCAGCTACCTGCTGACTTCCTGGTGCTACCAGAGGGCCAGGAAAAAAAACACAAAAGCGCTTAGGAGGAAAAGAACGTTTCAAATCCATTTTCGACTCAGAACGCTTTTTGACGCAACTCTACTTCTACTTCGATGATCTTTTGACAGAAGAAGAAGATCTTTCAGGCAGCGAATTTGTTGTCTCTGACGTTAGCGATAGTGATATTGTTGATGATGACGTGCAGGAATTGTAAGTTGTTCCTAACTTGTACATCTTTTGGGATACCTTATTGCTTTCGTTTTTTGTCGATGCAATGAAACAGGAGTACAGATCTTCATAAAATCAATTTTTTCGATTTATTAGGTTGAACCGAAAGTTTTTTCGCACCAAATTCAAAAATTCATAACTTCTGAATTTTCCAGCCTATTGGAGCGCTCTTATTTTATTCTGAAAGAGTAAGTCATGCTCTTTATAACGACTTCTTAGATGCTTGCTAATGATCTGTTGCGTAGATAGGAGCTGAGAAGAAAATTAGTCAAAATTCGAGTTTTCTGTGTAGGGTCATAGAAAATGGAAAATTTGCAGCAAAAATCGGAGCAGTCGGTATTGTAGGTTCTTTCACCAGTTCTTTCTAACAGTGCAAAGTTTGCGCCGATTGAGCATTTCTATGAAAAGTTACAATTTTTCTGAAAAATACCAAAATAAACCAAAATCATCCTTTTGTATTGCTTGCTCGAAAATCGTAATATTTCATAGAGACAATCGGCGCAAATTTTGCACAGTTAGAAAGAGCTGGTAAAACCTACAATACCGACTGCTTCGATTTTTGTTGCAAGTTTCCGATTTTTTATGACCCTACACAGAAAATTCAATTTTTGGCCAATTTTCTTCTACCGCTCCTAACTGTGCAATAGAAGATCATTAGTAAGCAATTGATGGTCTTTATAAAGAGCATGACCTACTCTTTCATATTAAAATAAGAGCGGTCCAATCGGTTAGAAAATTCAGAAATTATGAGCTTTTGGATTTGGTGCGAAAGAACTTCCGCTTCAACCTAATATTATATTATTGAAATTCTGGAAAAATTTTTTTTCAATTTGTACCTGAATAAGGTACAAATTAGAGCACTTCATACCACGCTTTTTTACCTTTTCTCTCTCCCTCCCCCCCCCAGGCTCACGTACCCCCTTCACCCTGGAAGGTCAGGAACAGCCGAGACCCCCTTCACCTGGGGAGATCCCGGCTCCCCCTATCGCACGTATGCCCCAAATCCTACCGAAATTTGCCTCGCAGAAACCCTGCACTTCGCACACCTGGCCTACTGTAATTGGCATCAGTTATCCTCTAAATCTCAATCATGCCCCTAAACTCCATTCAAATTAGCTCTAGAGGCTTAATCTCACTCAAAACCAACTTTTGAAAAGACGGAACACTATTAGACATAATACTCTTTACTGAGCATAATACATACTAGACATAATACTAAGTACCAGTGGCGGTGCGAGGGGAGGGGGCGGGGGGGGGGGCGCGTCGCAAAATTTTTAAAACTTACCTCTGTGGGTTATAAAAGTGTGCAAACGACTTGTTTATTTTTGTAAATAATTAAAATAATTTTTAAAATTTTTAAAAATTCAAATTAGCCTTATAAAAATTTTTTTTCGGGGGCGTGGCTGACGCCACGCCCTTTTTCCCCAGATTTTAGGGGTTGGGGACCCGCAAAAACTCTGAGAAGTACCCCCAAAATTTTTTCGGAGTGCGTGGCTATTTTCCACGCCCCCCCCCGGTCCGAAATCCTGCGACCGCCACTGCTACGTACTGGACATAATACATACTAGACTCAATACTAGACTACAAATTTGACTGAATCTGGTATCACGCACATTTGCTTGCCAATATGAGATTTATAGCACAATGTCTGGTTTCCTTCGTTCTTCTACTGAGCAACGCCTTCACGGTAATGTCCGCTTGGATCAGATATTTCAAAAGTCTTTCAAATGTTGTCTCTGATAACTCTAATCTGCTAGTCAGAACAGTTCGTTTGAAAAATCAAAAACTACCATGCTGTCATCTCGTGTTGAAAGCATCCTCTTCCGATTCCGATGATGAGTCGATAACATCCGCAACATGGAAACTTTTGGTGGTGGCACAGGAAGCATTTCTCTTGGACTAGGTGCGACTTCATTGGAAGATACTGGCCTACTATTCACAAACCGCTCAAACAAGTGAAACTAAATTTATAATTTTCAACTATAGAAGATAGAATTGTGCAAAAAAAAACAGCAGATCGATTTCATTCACCGCATCACACTCTCTAACAGGCAAGCTGCATAAACGGTAAATGACCTCTGGTGTTTTGATGATCCTACATTCTTATGAGCTTGCTATATGGTTGGTGGAGAACCAGAACACAAGTACTGACCAATTTAGACAAGGCTATCGTCCTATCTTGATCTTTGAGGTCTCAGTGAAGGAATTATGGATTTCCTTGTTCAAAGAAATGTTTTTGGGGTATTTTGGGATCAAGTTAGGAGAACAGCGCGTTTCTACATATTGTAATTCTAATACGAGAGTGAAGCATGCTGGGTGTATGACTAAACTTCTCGTTATGGAGTTTTATAACTCCGAATTTACTTAGCATCCAATTTCGCGATCAAATACAACATGGTTAGTCCCAAAATGCCGCTTTCTAAAGCTTATTCTAAGTAGCCGAAACTTGCGCTTGTCAAGGACTTCCAGTGTTGTTTTCAAAAGTCTCTCTCGCGTTTTGTGAGAAAATTTCAAAGGGTGCTACAAAAGTGGCTGTACATCGCATGCAGAAACAGATTGAAGCGAAAAATTTAATGCAAAATCAAATTTGAAGGAACTGCTAGCAGCAATTGTGTTTGCTTTCGCTAACTCGCCTCTGGAATGCAAAATGGGACTGGATAAACAAAGAAGGATTAGTCCGTTTCAATTTGGTTTCTTCGCTTGTCTTTGCTATCTACAACCCAAAATTAGGCTAAGGGCCGCATGCACTAACGTCCCCGCGGGGAGAGGATCGCAGCTTAAAAGAAAGCTTTATATTACGAAACTCTAGAGACCTGGATTTCACGTTGTGTACCTATCCGTAAGTATTCCTACTACCCTTCACTACGAACATGTTGAACAGGAGCGAGAAGCTGTACGAACCGCATATTCCAGCTTTTGTATGATCCCTGATGATCCCCGGCGCTTTTCTTTAAAGTCATTTTTCTGTCTCCGAAGTTAACGAAAAACCTCCAAAGTTGATGATTATCCAACCCGACAGTGCTAAGCATGTTCGTGATAAGAACAAATGATGTTTTGAGGTCATGAAATTTTCGATGATCCACAGGTCGAAATTTGAGGTTTACCGAAAAATTCGACTTTTCAAAAACTATTTGTTTGCATCAGGAACATGCTCAGCACTGTTGTGCTAGATGTTCAGTACAGCTTTGGAAAGTATCCGCTAACTTCGGAGAAAGAAAAATGACTTTAAAGGCAGTAGGTCGGCAGAATGAGACCCGTGGCAAAACGAGGTCACAGGGTAGGAGCCCCCAGAATGGAGCCTATGGGCCAAAGTTCAATCTTTCTCTGCCACTTCTAACCCCCGAAATTTCAAAGCGAAAGCAGCGCTCATATCCTGTTCTCTCCAAACCCGCCCACCCCATGGACGAGTGAACCGAAGCCCGTCATGACGAAGACGCAGAGTCGTTGCGGGACCTCATGCTTATAGCATTGCGGCTGACGCTCTGACGGCGGAAGTCACTCGTCCATGGGATGGGTGGGTTCGGAGAGGACAGGAGATGAGCGCTGCTTTCGCTTTGAAATTTCGGGGGTCAGAAGTGGCAGAGAAAGATCGGACTTTGGCCGTAGGTTCCATATGGGGGCTCCTTCCCTGTGACCTTGTTTTGTCACGGTTCTGATTCTGCCGATGTACTGCCTTTAATGAAAAGCGCCGGGGATCATCAGGGATCATACAAAAGCTGGAAAATGCGGTTCGTACAGCTTCTCGCTCCTCTTCAACATGTTCATAGTAAAGGGTAGTAGGAATACTTACGGATAGGTACACAACGTGAAATCCAGGTATTTGGAGTTTCGAAATATAAAGCTTTTTTTAAAGCTGCGATTCCCTCCCCAGCGGGAAGGTTAATGCATGCGGCCCTAAAATGCAAGATTTTAGCAACCTGAACATCATATGAGCAAAACGATCCCAACGAAAAATACTTGGGAATTACAGTAGAAGCACCACAAAAATATTGCGGGAAATCGCGATTCTGAAATGTTGTATGATTGCCACAATCTGCCATAAGCAATGATAAAAGTGATTTGAAATCATGAATTTAAGTTTGCAGACTTCAGCAGTTTTTGTGCAGCAAAAGATTCTGAACATTGCCATCAACGCTGCGCTGAAGTGATAGCGAGGAGAAGTAGCGCTACGGTAGCTGAATGGCAGTTATCAAAAAATGGTGTTGCGAACGATTTGGATTATTGCAGATTCACCTCTATAGATGCAAAATGCGAATGTTAGTTCGTTTGATTCCATTTACAATCATTCCACATTCATCATTGAATGGTAGGCTTGCATATTCATTGTTAAAGCTTGACTCGTTTGAAAGAACTGTGCTAATGCCCAAGCCCAAACTCGAAGTGCAGACTCTTCTGACTTTGTGCTTGTCGCATATAAATTCTGGTAGTAACAACATTATTTGCGGTGATGATGTTGCAGCGGTCTCTGGTTTTTGCAGTAAGCCACACTTTCCATATATAACTTTTAGATTTTAAGTGTCTCTACTTTACTTCCAGCTTTTGCCAGTCCTAAATCTCTCTCTGAAAGCAACAAAAAAAGAGGATGAAGTAAAAGGATTCTGCGGCAAGAAGGAGCTTGATAGCAATTACTCATGGGCACAAAAAGACATAGAAAAGTGCACTGAAAAAAAAGATAAAGAATTTCAAAAGCTTCTTCTGAATGTTAAGATCCCTAAATGCACAAGAGCGAAAAACGGGAAGGTGAGATGCAGAAATCAAGCCTTGCGTTTTACATCGTAATTAATTGATTAGGAAACTTGCCGTTACGGTTTTGCTGGAGCTGATCCCTGTTACCACTATTGGCTCGAGGAGAAATTTGCAGACCTGGGTGGATCTCAGGTAGTGGAGTATGATAGTTCAACGTCATCCTACAATCACTCGTATTTGCTGACTTCGTAGTGATTTCTAGGATGAGAACATTAATCGTAGGAGACTGAGTCCAGCTGAAAATTTGTTGTTGTTTCAGAAATACGATATCAAAATAGAAGAAAAAGCATATGAGTACCTTCAAAAGAATATCGAGGAATTGGAGAGGGGAAGTAGAAAATCCGCAGAATCGTTCGCCAGCTCCTTTCTCTTCTGGGTTCCAATGCCGTAAGTGTATTGTTATCGTCTTCTGACATGCATATCAAATCTTATCTATTATAGTTCGTTCTCTTCGGTTGAATTGGCTCTCGCAAAATTATATCCTCATCCCAAGAGATCTGAAATCAGAGCAGTAAGAATCATTATTATATGCTTTGACTCTGTTTTACTCCAAGTAATTGCTTACATCCATGCTTTATAACACGATTCTCATTGGATTGCGACTTAGCGAGGCAACGGACTTTGAAGGCAGTGTGCGGAAACGTGGGATTTCTGGGATTTTAGTGCCATGCGAGAGTGCCCTCCCCCCTCAAACACAACATCGCCCAATACAGGGTGATATCGTTTGACTTAAAACAAGAAAAACGATCGGGAAGTGGGGAAACTTACGCCTTGGGGCGAGGTCTTCCGATTTTTTGAATGGGTAGGGAACGAACTCCGCCAGTTTAAACCGCCTCCGCGGACTACTGGTCCTGCAACACATGCAACAATTTGCAAAAGGATTAGTTGCCAGCGAAGGCGGGCTCAAACTGGCAAAGTTAGTTCTTCTACCCTGTTTGAATCCCTGCTATGCGTCAGAGTACACATGCTCCAACAGTCAAAATGGTGGGGTCCCGCAGCGACTCTGCGTCTCAGCCTTGGCGGGGACCATCGAATTTCAAATTGCAAGACTTTGGGAAACGCATGTTCTTGCCATTTTCGCACCATCTAATGTGGGTTTTCGAATTCAGCGTTGCGGATAACCCCGGTAAGTGGATTTTCTAAAAACTGAGTTTTTGCCCGCACACTGCCTTTAAAGTGTAGGACTTCAAAAATCTAGAAGGATGCTTGTTTGGCTGTTTTGGAGCCGTTGATTAATACTGATTTAAAATTGACAAAATCTTCTTGCTTTCCAAGATGTCGCAGCAGTGATGAGGCATCTTTTAAGTTAATGCATGTTTCTTGCACCAAAACATTCGAAATTCAGTTACTCCAGCTTCAATGAAATTGTCTGATTCTATCAGTAACAGAGATAGAAACTCTTGCGCTTCCAGAATGTGCTTGAGCTAGAATTCCTTGAGGGCATACGGACTCGTGCCTATAGTTACAAATTGCTGCGAGAAGGGCGCCCCGTGCCCCGATGCAAATGTCGCTTCCGTCCCGGACTCCCCTGACTTATTGTGCGCACCCTATAAGTTTCACCGCGAAAAAAGTGACGCTCAAGGGAAATAACTCATTTTATGGAAACACGAAAAAGCAAGTGTTCATTGTGTGAATGATGGTCTGCTTATCTAGACGTTATGTTTCATACTGGAGGTGGCAGCGACAGCAGGTATGATAGAGTGGTAGATGATATAGGTGACAACTCTTTCCTCTTTCTTTTTGTACGTATAGACTTTTCATTGGAACTTTTTTGTTAAGCAGGCTACTGTGAGCATATTTCATATTCTTGGTGCTGAGCGGTTGAAGCTGCAAATAAACCGACAATTCCCTGTACATCTTTTAATATTGTCCAACTTCGGTTGTTTATTAATCTTGGCATCGATAGTTGATAATCGTTTGAGCTTGCTAAGCGTCGACCAAGATATCAGCCACACTTTATTCACGGCCAACGTTTCGGCGGGATCGCCTTCTTCAGAGCCTAGAAAGTCGAAAACATAAGTGAAACATCCTCCTAGACGCCAAGATTCTAGCTCAAGACGAAAGTCGAATTGGAGAGAGGCAAAGGCAAAGAGAGATCGGGTAACCAAGACTCACCTTCGATAACGTGTGATGATGCGTTAGACCACCATATACTCAGACTATACCTCTTCCCCTATTTATAGTGCTCGGGTGACCTGACCTCATATCAAAACCCACAGAGGTATTGATATGGCGCCAGTTCATTGGTGATGGCTATGCACTCTTCCTTCCGATTCATCTTTGGATTCTTGGCGTTGATCCAGAACGCTTCCAAAGTTTTGCGCGCTAGGAGGTCGGGCTCGTACGCTAATATAGTCACTCCAATACTAATCTCAGCATTTTCATGGCACGAAATGCGATGGCTGCCTAACGGCGTAGCTGCTTTCAGTTTGTTCTGCGATCCCGCCGAAACGTTGGCCGTGAATAAAGTGTGGCTGATATCTTGGTCGACGCTTAGCAAGCTCAAACGAATTCCCTGTACTTTTCTTGTGTAAGTCATTAGAACCTATTCACTTTTGAAGAAATGCTTACTTACGACAGCTGAATAAGCCTAGCATCTACATATCCTAAAACTAACAATAAGTAAGACATCATCTTCAAGCTTGCTTACTTTGCTAGATTATTCGAAATTCAGAAACGTGGTCAC
Organism: Cylicocyclus nassatus; assembly: GCA_958299035.1. Classification (NCBI taxonomy): domain Eukaryota; kingdom Metazoa; phylum Nematoda; class Chromadorea; order Rhabditida; family Strongylidae; genus Cylicocyclus; species Cylicocyclus nassatus. Next base: position 10,329,849 of record CATQJL010000223.1, read on the forward strand.
AAATCAGATTTGCACTGCCAATTACTGCCAAGTAATGACTTTCCTTATAATGCATGCGCATGAGAGTTTTTTGTGCTATTGTAGGAAGCAGTCTTGTTGACTGCGTCATAGCATTGCAGTTTAAGGAGTAGTACTCAAGGTAAGAAATTGGCAAAGAAGTAAGTAGGGTGTATGAATGTATGAACTAAACTTTCCTAACAGTGTCAATATTTATGGTTCTAAAGACTACTTCTTCCATTCATGAATTTACGAACAAGGGTCATGAACACAAAATTGTTAGACTAAAAATGTTGTGATAGTGTGTCAAAAGCTAGTAGTATGGTCCTAAAACCAATATCGTGATTCTTGAACAAGCCAAAACTATCGAAATCAGCACAAACTTGCCCAGAAGACATTACTTATCCTAACCTTTCTGCGGCTTACTACTTGTCATGGCTGACTTGTAAGGAAAAACACATTCTTTATAAAAGGCTATATCCCTTTGGGGCAGAAACAGACATTTACATTTTTGTGCCACAGATATAGGTTGAGTTTAAGTGAGTTTCTGACGAACTTTGATCTGATTTGAAAATTGCGATTAGGTAGGCAGATAATCATTGACACAACGGAAGCGCTTGCTTTTCTTGTGATTTTTCAAAAAAAAAAGAAGCCCCTTTCCTTGAGCTTCACTTGCATTGCCATAAATTATAGGGTGTGCGCTGCCAGTCGACGGGAGTCTCGCGCGGAAGCGAGATTTGTATCGGTCCATGGGGCGCGCTTCTCGCAGCCATTTGTAACTATAAGTACGAGTGGCACACGGCAACGGTATAAGCTACAGTTTGAATTTTTCAAACAAATGTATATGAATAATTGATTTTTGAAATTTCTAACAAACGAATTTTATTAAATTTCCAGTTTCCATGCTATTTTAAATATTCGAATATGGACACATTTCAAAACTCGAGTTCTCGAATATCCGAATAGCTGAACATGATCGAATATTCGCCTATTCACATAATCGAATAACTGGATAGCATCGAATGTTCGAATATTTGAAAATTCGAGTATTTAAAAATTCGATTACAATCCTACTATAATAACGCGCTAAGAGTGTTTACGTTTTTTTGTGTGTCTGTCTGTGTGAATGTCTGTCTGTCACGAAATTCATAGCGCGAGTTCCAGCCAACCTCCTGGGCTCAAATTTTGCATAGCGCATGCTACCCGCACGAAAGTCCAACACGCAAAAGCACGAGCAGATTCGTTGAGTGGATCCCTCAGAAACTGCGCTTCAGACAGATCCACTTTGCATTTGGGCCGCAAAATTGGGTCCGTAACTCCACTTTTTGTAGAGTCGTGGATGTTTATGCCAAGTAAATGGGCAAGCCATGAACTTAGGCCCAAAAAAGTGATCAAAAGTCTATTACTTTACAAAAACGGCGCCAAAAAGTATTGATTGCGTAAATGGTCAATTTGTCAAGGTTTTACCGGAGCATTTGACGAGATTTTTGCACAACGATGTAGCTCACAGTGACTCTGTTCTTACTGCAAGTGTTGAGATCATGGGAAAATCAAAAACCTCCAAGACTTTGCGTTTGTTTTCCTGCAAAAAGTCTCATCCACGCGAAATCACCGATTTCACATTAAAAAAAGCTTTCGGAATGAGTAGTTGTTTACATTTTGTTCGTGATAGTTGGCATCGCTCGGTGAGTACCAATGCCATTATTATGCGAGAATGAGTAGGGGGGCCTAGATAGTAGAGCCAGTGCGAGCCTCTGCGAAGCAGAGGTGACGCACTGGTATTCAATAATGTAAGAAAGCTCGCATATGATACATGCGAGTATGCATTTTGACACTCGCAAATATATGCTCTCCGAGCGCAGCGCGGACGGCCTATACTTCCCTCTTGCTCAAATTTCGAATAATCTAGCCATTTTTCAGCTGCGAAAATGAATAAATATTCAAATAGAGATTTTTTCATTTAGTAGACTATTCGAATGATCGAATTAAGGACTTTTATGAAGATTACTATTCGAGTATTCGAATGTTTGAATATTTCAAATGAATTCTTCGATTACGATTTTCCTGTTTCAGCTATAGTATAAGCAGATTAAGAGAAACACCCAAAAAGTATCTTTCGATATTTGGTTGCTGAAATCTCAAAGCGTCTGCTAATATTCAAATTTATTCTTGTTCTTGGTTTCATGACCTACTCTTTTGACTAACAAGGGGAGGATACTTGGTGACCGTGCAGTTTTGATACGAGTATACCAATGTTCGTAGCAAGATTTCATTAACCCATTGACGACGATGTGGACCACCGGTGGCCCACGCACTTTTTGCCGCCAGGGACGATGCGTACCACCGGTGGCCCACACGCCTCACAAAATCATGTCCTTTCCAGGTCTAGTATCTTCTCTACAGTTCAGCAATTTTTTCAGTTTTTTGCATTCTCGGAACCCGTGGACTCCGTCGTCCCAGAAGATGTTCAAAATTGATTACAAAACAACTTTGCATTTCGTAAATGTTCACAAATCTTTCCCACGCCGAAAGTGCTGTGCAAAATCGCGTCGTCCCACAGCGCCGCCACGCAAAATTAGGCGTCGTCTTCAATGGGTTAAAGATAAGCCAACGTTTCGGCGGACCGTCCGCCTTCTTCAGGCTTCCTCAGCCTTACCAGATCGGGATGTAGAGAGCGAACAACCACTCAGATAATTGCCGGAGGCAGGGGGTCCGCAAACTCGCGCTTTTCTGCAAGCGGTCACCAAAATTTCGGGGCGTGGCCAAAATGTCAACTTGTGTTACTTCCGTTTCCTGCCAGCGGGCAGCAATACAAAATTTTCTGTAAGCGGCCGTCAAATAACCTCTTTCAGAGAGCGCGACCAAATTTTCAGCAAGCGCTCGGGGAAGGGGGGGGGGAGAATTTTCTCACCCGAGCCATATTCTCGCACTTAAGTGATGTGCCTGCCAGGCACATTTGGGCTTGCTACAATTACGAGCTCTTCAGGAGACCAAGACATCGCAAGCCCCGCCCCTTTATCCAGTTTCGCTTCAGATGTTGAAACTGGAATTTCAAAGAAACTTTCAAGTCGAAGTTCAGAAGTTAATTAGCCCAATTAGAATCAAATTTCGGATTTGGGGGTTTTCGAGGTTGCTTTTTTCACTGGTGAGATTTATTTGTGGCAAAGTCAACGTTCAGCACCGCTAATCTCAAACAAGATCAATTCCTATTTCACGACAAGACCAAAATTTAGGTTTAAGGGTTCTAGAAATCGCTTTTTCCATGACGATATCTGTTTTCTGCACAGGATCTCTCTGTTCACACTTCAAATTATATCTTTGACCTCTAGCACGTGAATCGCATATGGGTGTCACTGGGCAACCGATGTGCGATTTTGGTTTCGAAATAAATTCGGGCTACTTTGAAATTTCGGAAATTTTGTTTAGTTGAATTCAACTTATTCCAGATACGAGCAATTTTCACACACGTGACAGTTTGAAGTTTACTTCAAATATTGATTCACCTTATTCTGGTATTCAGGACTGAATTTCATACAAATCCACGCTACGGATGCTTTTTCAATAGTCCATTCATAAATTTTCGAAAAAACTTAAACCTAAATTTTGGTCTTGTCTTGAAATTCCTAATTTTGATCTCGTTTAAGCATTAGCAGTGCTGAACATTGACTTTGCCACAAAAAATCTCACCACTGAAAAGAGCAACCTCGAAAACCCCTAAATCTGAAATTTGGTTTTGAATGGAGCAAATTCACTTCTGAACTGCGATTTTGAAAATTTCATTGGAATTCCGGTTTTAACATCTGGAGCGACACTGGATAAAGGGGCGGGGCTTGCGATATCTCGGTCTTCTGAGGAGCTCTTAATTATAGCGAGCTCGGACGTCCTGGCCCGAGCCATATTCTCGCACCTAAGATGTGCAGAGGCACATCACTTGGGTGCGAGAATATGGCCCGCGTGAGAAACTTCCCGCAGCCAGCGCTCGAACCTCTCTTACGCAGTTTTGGGCTTACGCCGAGCAAGGGTAACACTCTACATAGCAGAGTTGTCATCGATGGTTCGATCGCCCGAGTTTGGGGTACTTTCGCTCAGCGAAAGGTACCTACGGGCTGTGCTGTCCTTCACAAAGGACCGTGCGGCCAATAACTCAGATAATCGTTGGGGGCAGGCGGCCATGCGATTTTTGGGCGGGCGGACATCGGAAAAATAGTTCACTGATTTCTCGCGGTCTGGAAAAATTTTAGCGAAATTTCAGACGAATCTTGGAGAACAATCGCGGTTTCCTTATAGGTTAGCTGCGGCGCAGTGGCCGCATTCTCGCGGACTTTCCGCGAGAATATGCAAAATTTTCGAGGGCCGCACGGTCCTTTGTGCAGGACCGCGCAGCCCTCAGGTACTTTCCGCTGAGAGAAAGTACCTTAAACTTGAGTAATTAAACCAACGGTGACACCTCTGCCACATAGAGTCTCATCTTTTCTCGGCGTACGCTCAAAACTGCGTAAAAAGAGTCCGAGCGCCTGCTGAAAGTTCGGCCAGCGTTTGCTGAAAGAGATTATTTGACGAGCGCCTGCAGAAAATTCTGTATCGCTGCCTGCTGGCAGAACATTGGACAGTAAAGGAATTACCGCTCGCTGAAGATTTGGCCACGCCCCAAAATTCTGCTGACCGCTTCCAGAAAAGCGCGAGTTTGCGGACCGCCTGCCCCCGGCGATTATCTGAGAATCTAGCATATTCTCGCGGAAGGCCCGCGAGAATGCGGCCACTGCGCCGCAGCTATTCTATGAAAAACCCGCGTTTGTTCTCCGAGCATTCGCCTAAAAATTGGCCAAAATTCTTCCAAATATCTGCAAGCGGACCGCAAGAAATCAGCGAACTATTTTCCGGTGCCCGCCCGCTCATAGATCGCATGGCCGTGCCCCCGGCGATTATCTGAGTAGTTGTTCGGTCTCTACCTCCCGATCTGGCAAGGCTGAGGAAGCCCTGAAGAAGGCGGACGGACCGGGAAAACTATCTCCGATATATCCGAGTCTAGAAAGCCTGAGTATTTTTACTACTTGGATCTCGTGAAATATGGAAAAACTCCATGACTTTGCTCATGGAGTCGCACAGCAGATAATGAACATAGACTTCGCATCAGCGTTTCAAGACGCATCTACTAATATGTATCCCACTGCGTTTGAAGACGCATCTACCGGTATACATCCAATCACTAAGCATCCTTCCCTTATAAGAGAAGTTGGTAGTGATTGGATATTTCAAGGAACACTCATAAATTTTGATTTTTTAAATTCGATCTATTGATTTCTTTCCATATTGATTTTCTAAAAAGTACTATAGAGTATTATCTTTAATGCACATAACAAAGAGCGTTACATAGCTCTAGTATAAATTACTTGGTGTCTCGTTTAGCGATTTATATCGCATCAGATTCTCGAGGACTTCCATTTGTCAAAAAAGTGATGCTTCCACTTTTAGGCAGGTAATCTCGTTGCATGGTACCGGAAAAATTCATCCTTTGTCAACCAGAACTTTAAATTACCTACTTCTATCGTTTCAGTCATACATGGAAGGCTAGTTTAAGAGCTATTTTTGCTTCTTTTGCAATCTCATTCTCTAATCTGCTAACTGTGTTCGATCATTTGAGTTTTTTATTCAATGCTAATCATGGTCCTACACCTGTTCTATCGTGCAGAGTCCGCACTATCCCCAAGAATCCCATTCAAAAAAAATATATGTATGACTTGCTTTTCTGCAAACACTAACAAGCAACCGTGCAAGCGTTTCTCTATAGTTGCAGATCTTGTGATCATGTATAATGATTATAAAGCAGGAGAAGAACATTTTTCAGGCCTTGAACGCATCGGACGGATTTGGATGCAGCATGCATACATTCCACTCAGCTTTGCGTGCTGTCTTATGTATGATCGCTAACCTTACATGCATCCTACCAGAAAATGGAAAAGGAAGAGTGGGTGTTTGGAAATATGTGTAGAGAGAATAAAACCTTTCATAATATCAAAAGCATAGCTCTAGGAGGCCTCAGCTTTTAGGGATACGATTATAAGCACTTTGTAGTGACGCTATACGTTGTACGTATCGTCAATTGTTGACCGCACGGACTGCTCAAACGATGACGACCACGCGCAGCTCGGCTGAGTGTTGCGGGAGCACGACTTGTACGATAACGAATTTGTATTGGGGCAAGCGTTTTACCTCGCGGCGCGTGCTCCGCAGTGATGTCCAGTCCGTGCGGTCAACGAATAGATTATGTAGTTGACTGCACGGAATCGCCGTGCCCGCACGCGTGTCTCTTGCGCGCTAACATTGGCATTCGCGCGCATGAGTCATAATAGCGCCCGTACTCGGCAGCCGCGTTGCAGTACGCTCGCGTGCGTTCAGCCTACAGCAACCCGGGAGATTTCGTGCAGGCGACTTTACCCATGCGTCACTTCGATCTAATCATCTGGCGTAAGTGCTAGCGCCACGCACTTCATGGTCAGAAAGTGAGGGTCATAGGAGGTCATGAAGGTGGTAGATCACGGATGATTAACTTGCCACGACTAGCGGCGGGACCCGTACAGTTATTTCGTCTCGATCTCCAGTTCGCATTCTACTCTTGTACAATATCATCTCCGCTTGCACCACACTAACTTTTAACTCCCATTAGTCTCGTCATGACCGCTCAATGAAGATCGAGGTAGGATCTAGAGAAGTAAGCAACGTCTTTATAAGACTAATTTCCAAATTCAGTCGTCTTCACAAAAGATATTGATTCTGAGGCGTACTCAATCTCAATCGACTGCTCTTTCGATGGATTTTTGAAGACACTTCTCTGCCGCCTCAACAAAAGCGAATAAGGATTGTCACCATGTCCAGGCCCTAGTCTTGGTGCCGACTCGAGATTTAGCACTACAGGCAAGTTGACTTATATTTGCACGTTTCACGAAAAAATGCTCTCAACCATGAATATAGCGAATCAGGATTGAAGATTGTCTCCGTGAAAAGTTGGTGTGCAGTAAGGAGGTGCTATACTTTCAGGTTACCCAGGCGATGACGAATATTGCTGAACCCATGTCAGTCAAAGTGCATGCTTGCGTTGGAGGAACTTCAGTAAATGTGGAAAAGTTAACGCTAGCGAGGGGTGCTCACATTGTCGTTGGTACTCCAGGCCGCGTAAAGCACGTGATCTCTCTAGGGTTTCTGGGCAAGTTCTCTCAGTATCTACTTTATACTTTCAATGCAAAGACACCACACCTGTCTTTTCTTTGAGAAGAAAGAACCGCATCAGAAGCCCCATTTGTGCTCTTTCCGAAATATTCTCATAATAGTTACCCTCAATTCAACTGCTGATCAATCCTTGGAATTTCTGAGTCTTAACAGCTTCAATCCTCTCTATTTTCAGTACTCAGTGCCCTCAATCTGTTTGTTTTTATATAATTTCCGCCCATTACTAAGCAAAGATATCAAAGAGGCAGTATCTTCAATAATAAGTTCACTGCCTAAAGACATTCAGGTAACATCAGTCCTATCATTTATGTTTTGAATTATTTTTTTGCTTGTCAAGAAAGGTAAATGCGTTTGCACGAACGGTATGTTTTTACGTGTCTTTGTCTATACGTCTTTTTACGTGGCTGTGTTCAAAAAATGAAGTAAAAATGGCAAACTCCTCCCTTAAAAATTCTTTTCTCATTTCCACCTATGCAGTCATGCACTAAACCTGATCATGTAATTCTCATTACGCTTGCCATGATTTGAGATCTGTTAGTGTTTTTTCTCTCATTTTGGCAAGTAGCCATCTCAAGTGATCGCGGAATCAGTTATAGGCGGCGCCAGCCGGCTTGGCTAAGGCTGTGTTCATACTGATCCCGAACTCCGGAAACAGTTACAGCACAACGCGCAGCTCGAGCGCTATGCTGGAACTGTTCCCAAACTTTGAGATCAGTATGAACTCAGCCTAACTGTCGCGAAGACTGGAGCTTGGGCAGAAATCGTTATGAGGGGTCAATTGGGCGTGTCTGGAAACTTTATCATATAAAAGAAGAAGATCACGAGCATTTTTCTTTTTTTTACATATTTGGTGCTCTCAATCACATCTTCTCTAGCTTCTCCCCCTATGTTCACTAATGCCTCATAGCTTCTAAAATCTGTTTTCTTACAGTCATGAATGGGCAATACTGCAACAGCACCCATTAACCTAGAATAGTTATGCCCTCCTTTATGAAAGTTGTTCCAATGCGGGGAAGAACATCAAAGAGGCCCCTTTACAAAGTAAGTGTTGCCAAGATACCTCATTAATCATCACCTCTTCATTATTAAGAACCTTTGCGGAATTTTGTCAAAGCTGCCTTGGCAATGGAAGCAAAATTGTTGGCTCTTCTTTTTCTGAGCATCTTCACGGTTTCAATTGGGCGAAAACAAAACGTGCCTGTGAGGGCTGCGCTTGACCCTTAAGGGTCCCCGCGGACCTCCCTAGCGTGTAATCGTTTTTTCTAATTGTTTAGTGCATATGTTATAGTTATAGTTATTCATATGTTATATATACAGTTGTTGGAGAGCCTGGATCGCGGAGATCGTGAGTTTGGCGGGAAAGCCCGATTTGACCCCCTCAGCAGGGTATAGATACCGGTGGATAGGGGGGAGCAGGCAGAGCGTGAAGAGAGCGCTCCAGGGAGTTTAAACGAGCCATCGAAGAGAGGTGGACCTCCCCCCCCCCTTAGATAGAAGCAAGAGAACCCTGCTGAGCGGCCAAATCAGGTCAGAAGGACCCATATTCGTTGTTAAGTTCAAGTTGTTCAAGTTGTTCGTGTTATTCTTATTCGTTGTTGCCATAGAGATAAATATCTTTACTCTAACCGTGTCTTTATTGATCGATCCGGTTCAAACCGTCAATAACACTAGACAACCCCCGTTACATAGTGCATATGTTTATATCTCGTACCCAACTTTTTGCAACAAGATTTTTTGATACTTTGGTGTTCTTCGTGGAATCGTTGTCGTGTCATACTACTTGTAACTCTGAAGAATCTGAGTGCTGCACTTCATGCACTAAGTTTTCAGCAAATATGCTGAGCATAGCTGACCCAGTTAACTTGAAGAATCTCTTAGGCTGGGCAGACTGTGTCGTCCCAGGCATACTTTAGGGGCAGTGGCTCGGCAAATCCTCGATCTGGAGTTTTTCCGCGTACCGGCAGTTCGACGCGCTCAATCCGAAAATCCAACGCAAAGAGCGCAAAAGTGGCAAAAAGCAGCATTTCCTAAGACCCCACATTTTGAATATGGACCAGTGAAACACTTACCCGCCATGGCTACGTAGAGTCATCGCGGGACCCTCATGTTTATAGCATTGCGGCATGTCGCCTCTGACAGTGGGAGGTTTGTCGGAAGCTCGTCCGAGCGCGTGCAAGAATGGCTTGCGCTCACGAGCTTAAGAGCGGCTTTCTAGGCAGGGGCAGCATGCCTTGAGCTCGGACTTGCTCTGTGCTCATGTTTGGGGTAAGGCAACCTTCCATATCAAATTTTCGAGATGTTTGGTCTTGGTGAGCCATTGCCTTCAAGTTCTACAAATTGAATGTGCGAATAAATGAGTGTTGTTCAAAAACAAGGTCTCATTCATCGTCGTTGATGGTCGTCATCATGTGGGCGATCGCTGCCTTCTACTTTATCATGTATTCGCCGATGTTCCAACGGCGAGTGGAGGGTGCAGCGAAGGGTGATGGGGGGATGACTTGCAGTGGTGTGGAGAGAAAGGCGGCTTAGATATAATTCATATTTAGTTTGAATGATTTTTTGAAAGTTTTTTTAGGAGCAGACTTGGATAGCTCCGGAGACAGGAAAGTGTAAGTGATTTTAGTCAGGCGCCACCCTAGTGAGGCAAGCGCGAGGGCGACGAAGATCTCGTGTACTTCTGCACTTATGCAAATATGTAAATATCATGTAAGTGTTTGTGAAAATTCGTACTATGCTTTTGTTTTTTACTTAACATATTCGTAAGTACAGTCTTAGTTTTGGGTGAGATTCGTGGCAAATGACCTTTGACTCAACCACTGGTCTGGCGGCTGGAAGGCCGGGCTTTGTGACCTAATTTACGCTGCGCCCGCTACGCAGTATGCGTCTTTCTCGCGCGCGTACTTTCTGATCACCATGTAGCCTTAATTAGGTCACGAAGCCCCGCCTTTCAGCCGCTGAGCCAGTTGAATCAAAGGGTAATATTGATTGGCACTCTCGCCATCTAACTTTTTGTGGTGTTTTGTAGTATGGATGTTTCTAATGACCACAACAACAACTACGGTGTAGTCGAACGTACATTCCATTGGTCCTGGTACGCGAGCACTCCACGATCATCATTAATACAAAGTCTTCTGCCGCTGCCGCTTTTCGCATACGGTGCTTCCGCAAAAAGACTGTCCATCAGCGTCCTCCAGGCTTCTGAAATCTGCCAATGTCCATGGCCTATGTAGTTTTCGGTTGATATCGTATTTACAAGTTCGACTTTCGAATTTCCTAAAAATGTTTCTCTTCACCGGGAATTTTTGTATTTTCGCGTCCACTACTTCCTCACCTCAAAGTTTTCACATCGTTCAGGGGGGGGGGGGAGGCAATTTTAGCTCACCTTATCTTACCATGGTATTCTGTAAATGAGTTGAATTTGAGCTCCAGAGTAGATACCTAAAGTGGGAAATGTGGTTGCAATAAAAGGCTGCTTGAACTTGATTCAGTTTGTATCATACAAAATGGTGCGTTTGCAATCCAACTAATTCGTACAGATGAGTGAAAACCAAAGCACTGTTTATCCCCTTTTTGTCGCATTTCGATTGGGATAACAAATGTTGAAGCGCTTTTTGATCTGTGATGACTTACCTGTCTTACGAAAAGTCAGTTGCGCCTGCTCCAGCTGCAAATTCTAGTTTCCGTTTGGTTACACCTATAAAATTTTGAAGTTTATAAGAAAATTAATTATGGAAGCAGGAAGTGAATGAATATTTGCGAGCATTGAATTCGAGTCGCTAAAGCATACTCAAATTCAATCAGTCCCAAAATGTTAGCATAAACAAGTTCGAATACAACTTATGTTCAGATGGGTGATTTGACATTTGCGCCTAAGGGTTTGCCTTTTATTATATTTTGAAGGCAAGTTTGGAAATTTCCGTTGATAACGACTCAAATGTCCACAACTGTTTCCATGCTGCCAATAATTGTTGCATTCCGAGTAAGTAGAATCCAGCTCTTCTCACTGCACAAAAAAGCAAACATTTTGTTGAAAATGCAATGTGCCCTTGACATGGTGTGTGTGAATGCATTTCCTTTCAAAGCTTTGAGCCCTAGAGTACACTTATAAGCTCTGAATGGTGATAGACCATTGAATGAATACAAGTTCTTTTTATTGGTAGAACCAAGACTTTGCTTATTTTACGAAAACAATTCAGATCCTTATTTTCTATGAACTGCGTATGGTCTTACAACTTATTTCGGCAACGTTCACCCTTTATTTCAGCTTTTTTCTTCTTTTTCATGACCCACTTTCAGTCATGCTCTCTTTATTTGGGTCACACTGGAAGATTTATTATTGCTTAGCTAGAAGATCTCGATCATTTTCACCATTGCCGCTTTTAAGAAACAGTCTTTGCGAATATGTGAGAAAAAAAAGAATTACAAGGACGCAGCGTTCTTGAATTACAGTCTCAAAATGAACAACTTTGATCCAGCATTCTGTTGTCAAATTGTATACAGCAAGTACATCGCTCTAGCTCATAGCTTCCACTCGAATGACGAGATCTTGGAAGTTTTTGAAGCATTGGTGAGCTCCTCATTACGTGGTTGCAATTTACCAGGTATGCAATGGAAAAGGACACGTTGTAGGTCAAAGATTCGCATGTGGAAGAGCATGTGCGCATATCTCAAAACACCCCACCAAATACACACAGCCCGCATCCAGGGGAAGGGGATTCGGAAGTTCCGGGGGGGGGGGGGGCGGGGGCTCCCCAGCAGCGGGTGGACTCGTGCCCCAAATCCTACTGAAATCTACCTTGCAAAAACCCTGCATTTCGCCCCCTGGGATACTGTAACTGGCTTTAATTATCCTCTAAATCCCAATTATCCCCTAAGCCCCATCCAAATCAACTCTAGACGCTTGATCCCACTCAAAACTAACTTTTTGAAAAGACGAACACTACTAGACATAATACTATTTATTGAGCATAATACATACTAGACATAATCTTAGGCTTTCTTATAATTTTTTACCGTTTTTACCCTAAACATCAGCATTTCTCGAGAACTGGGGCACCTACAAAAAATCCAAATGCATGACCGTACTTCTACACGTAGGAGCTATATGATCACATGAGTGGGAGGAGCTCAGGACGTCTGGGAGCGGAGTTTGCCATTTTGCCTCATTCATTTTTTTCTTCATTTCAGCTATGAAAAAAAATTGGGAAGGTGTGCAATCGAATGTGCGATGTCAAGCATATGCTAGAAAAAATTGGGAATTTTTTTAGCTACTTTAAAGCGGAGAAACGAATTATCAGAAAAGTTCGCTTTCAACTACTATCAGATTTCAGCTTAAAACTTCACGTGGGGCATGATTCAGACATTTACATAGCCATCTTGTAGGGCTTGCTTTGCCTTGTCGAATGATTATTTAAGCCACACCGGATGAAGGAAAGTTACGAAAAGACGTAACTTTCCTTCATCTGGTGACGACGACGACGTAAAGGTTGAAGTAAAAGCGGTAAAAAATTATGAGACAACCTAATACTACTTACTGATACATACCAGACAAATTTGACTAAATCTGGTATCACGCACGTTTGCTTGTCAAGATGAGATTTATAGCACAATGTTTCGTTTTCGTTCGTTCTGCTACTGAGCAACGCCTTCACGGTAATGTCCGCTTGTTGTTGTTGATCAGATATTTCAAAAGAGTCTTTCAAATGTTGTCTCTGATAACTGAAATCCGCTAGTCAGAACACGTTTGGAAAAATGAAAAATTACCATGCTGTCATCTCGTGTTGAAACCATCCTCTTCCGATTCCGATAATGATTCGCTAACATCCGCAACATGGAAACTTTTAGCGGTGGCACAGGAAGCATTTCTCTTGGACTAGGTGCAACTTCATTGGCAGATACTGGCCTACTATTCAAACCGCTCAGCGAGTACCTACTATTCGCAAACCGCTCAAACGAGTGAAATTCTGAATAGGAGATGGATTTGTGCAAGAAAAAACAGCACATCGATTTCACTCACCGCATCACACTCTCTAGCAGCAAGCTGTATAAATGGTAAATGATCTCTGGTCTTCTTTGGTGTTTTGATGATCCTAAATTTTTGTGAGCTTGCTATATGGTTGGTGGAGAACCGAGAACACAAGTGCTGCGAGTGACCAATTTAGACAAGGCTCGTCCTATCTTGATCTTTGAGGTCTCAGTGAAGGAATTATGGATTTCTTTTTCAAAGAAATGTTTTTGGGGTGTTTTGTGACCAAGTTAGGAGAACAGCGCTTCTTCTACATATTGTAATTCCAATACGAGAGTGAAGCATGCTAGGTGTATGACTAAATTCTTCGTTACAGAATTTTGTAATTCCGATACTTAGCATTCCGATTTCGCGACTAAATACCACATGGTTAGTTTCAAAATACCGCTTTCTAAAGCTTATTCTAGATAGCAGAAACTTGCACTTAGCAAAGATTTCCAGTGTTGTTTTCAAAAATCTATCTCTCCTTTAGTGACGAGTGGCGCAGTGATATGAGGCGCCGCTATGACCACATCGTACACAGGTTCGATCCCCGCCTCTGGGCCAACTAAGCCCTCTACCCTCCAGGACCGGTAAACTGGTACCAGAGTAATCTGGGAAAATAAAAGCACTGACTTGATAATCGGCTGGCCACCGCAAGTCACTGTAGCAGGCTCCACGCATACAACTGGCTCTTCGACTACGAAGTAGTGTGCGTTCGGCGCATGCCCGCAGAAGGTATTGAAGATGCCTTGAAGAATCCTTTGTCCTTTTATCTGTCGTTTTGTAAAAGACTTTTGACGGGTGCTACTTCACCACAAGCAGAAACAAAGGAAGCAAAACATTTAGTGTAAAATCAACTCTGAAGGAACTACCAGTCGCAATTGTGTTTGCTTTCGCTAACCCACTTCTGGAGTGCACAACAGCCGTTGTCTATTCCAAATTTGAGGGACTGAACAAACAAAGAAGAATTAACGATCTTTTCATTTTGGATTCTAGTCCGCTTGCCTTCGCTATCTACGAGTTGAAATTGGGCTAACAATAAGATGCAAGATTTTACCAGCTTGAACATCATACGAGTGAAACTATTTCGACGAAAAGTACTTGGGAGTTATAATAGAGGCACCACAGAAAACAATTGTTGCGGAAGGTCACGATTTTGAATTGAATTGTTGTATGACTATCACAGTCTGCCATAGATTCCGATGCTCAAAGCGATTGAAATCTGAAATTATTCTGAATTCACACTTGAACAGTCATGGATAGTTTCAAGCAATGTTACGCTAAAGTTATAAATACGAGAAGAAGCGCTAAGGTAGCCAAATGATGGTGTTGTGAAACGAATTGGACTACTGCATGTTCACTTCTATAGATGCAAAATGAAAACTAGATTCGCCTTTGATTGCAGTGAATAGAATTTACAATCATTCCATCTTTTCGCTGCACTAAGTTGAGAGTGGGTGAAACATTGTTGGAGGTTGCAAATTCATTGTTAAAGCTGGACTCTTCATTATAACCGTGCTAATGTGCGACCTAAACGAAGTGCACCTACTGCTGACGTTGTGCTTGTCGGCATTTAAATTCACTAGTACTAGCAATAAGTATGTGGAAACATGTGGCATCAGTACCTGCTTTTTGCTGTATGTCGTTTTTATAATGGTGTTCAAACTCCAAGTTATCTTTATATACATTCCTTTAGCTTCTACCTGCTCTGAACCTCTCTTCTAAAGAACCAACCAACACGGATAAAGATCACTGTGGCATGAAAAATCTCAGTGTTACTGCACCCTCACAGTATGACTTGGACATTTGCAAGCATAACAAATCTGGAGAATTCCAAAAAACCCTTGCAGCTGTCAATATTTGTAACGAAGTGCAAGATGACGACAAGGTTAGTAGCACTCTCGAAGCCATCACTGCTCAAGCTTTTGCTAAAATGATGATTATGATAGAAAAGGACCTGTAGATACGGTTTTGCTGAAATCAATGAATGTTACCATCTTTGGCTTGAAGAAGAACTCGCAGGTGTTAGTGGATTTGGGGTACTGTGTTATTTGTTGATTCAACGGCTGTTAAGGACAAATTGTAATTGTCCATACTCTTTGAGAAAGCTATTATTTTTGTTAAAAAGCATGTTTTAGGCTAACATAAACTCATTGTTAAAAGTTTGTCTTTTTCTAAGAAATACGACGTCTTGGTAGAAGTAGTGGTATTCAATTACCTTCGAGAATATATAAATAAACTTCGATTGCGCGGTCCTGCAGTATCGTTCGCCAACTCTTTTCTTTTCTCGGCTTATCTACAGTAAGTGCATTTTATTATTTCAACCTTTTTGAAATGCATGACTAGTGTCATTTAGTAAGAATATGAAAATTGGAGAAGCTGTCGAACAACTGAGAAAAGACCATCACAGGCACAAAAATATAACAGAGGCAAGATTCATTGTTGCTTTGGCTTCCGTTCATTTTAGTCCAAAGGAAAAGCAACTACGTTCATAATTCACAAATTAAAACGTTTCAAATCACAAGATTAGTGGGCGTCAAGCAAGAGTACCATTTTCGTTGTTTCAAGAGAATCGTAGGGTCCTAGAAATTTGAAAGG
Organism: Cylicocyclus nassatus; assembly: GCA_958299035.1. Taxonomy (NCBI): domain Eukaryota; kingdom Metazoa; phylum Nematoda; class Chromadorea; order Rhabditida; family Strongylidae; genus Cylicocyclus; species Cylicocyclus nassatus. The sequence continues at coordinate 10,345,675 of CATQJL010000223.1, forward strand.
ATGCTGTAATGAAAGTTTTGCGGCACGTATCAGTTTGACAAATTCTACATGCTTTTTTTGCTCTACGTTTTGTAGCAATTATTTGCGGATTTATATTGAAAAAATTTCCCATGACTGTTGTGGTATGTGCTGGCATTTCACAAAATTCCTTTATAACTTGCTTGCAGTGACGGTCTGAGAAATTACGTACGAGGGGGGAGAAGAGAAGGCGCGACAGATTTCTCCTCGAATGATGGAGTGTAAAAAGTTTGCTTCAAAAATTTCAAAAATTGGTTCAAGTGTCATAAGTAAAACAAGAACAATAAACAACACATTTTTGCACTAGTCATGTAAGTAACTAAATTTTGCGACCCTTTGTCCTCATACTATGGAATAAATTACCGATGATGCATGATTCTAATTTATCATAAACACGCAGAGAAACTCGTTGAAAGTGTAAAAGGTTATGCTTTCTGGGGAGACGGCCCTTCTGAACCGCTAGCATTAGCAGCCTAATTACTGAGCGCCTCTGATTGGTCGGCGCTGCCGCGGCGCTTGGGCAGACGAGAGCTATGCTGCCGTTAGACACGTCTGAATTGGACTGCAAAGGCATTTTCATGATAAATAGAATTGAACAAGATGAGTTTCCCATAAAACTCAAAAATGTTATACGTGGGTGGCTTAGGTTAATTCTTCAGCTTACGCGTGCAGACTTCATGGTGTTTTGAGAGGTGTATAGGGCGAAGAAATCACGAAAGGCCAATAAAAAACATGCAACTTTTCTAATTTTTTGTCTCCGTAATTCAAACATCGTCACTATCATTAATCGTGTGCCTCGCTTGCTTTGAGATGCTCAGAAATATTTGAAAACTCTGATAGATTATATGAAAGGCGGAGTAATTAGCGCCGCCCGGCGTAATTAGCGCTAGGACGAAGCGGTTCAGAAGGGCATACACCCTGCTTTCTGCCTTTAACACTATACGCCTCAGCTGCATAGTACCCCCATCAATGGAAAAACGTCCAAGGCATATCTCATCACATCAAAATTCGTCAGGAAAGAAGTTTGGCCTATGAGACTCGTCCTTGCTCCCTGCAGGCTTACTCCGTAATTTTTGGTATTTGTGCTCGTTTAGCCATTTCTCCATTATCCATATCATGCAGAATCCGTAACATGCTTGCACGTGAATATAGATACACATCCAAAGTAACTTTTGTGGCATAAGTTGTTTCACTGCAAACGACAATAAGTGCAGCGTTTTCCTTACAGCTTGCAGATTTTGTCATTATGAACAGATAATTTCAAAGCAAGCGTGGACGTTTTCTAGGCTTTGAAGGCATCTGATGGATTTGGATGCACCATGTATCCTTACAACGAAATTGTGTATCTTGTCGTATGCATGACCGCTAAACTTACATGCACTCAAAATAATACAGGAGTCGCCTATTGGAAATATGTAAGTAAAAAGTGAAACTATTCTCTAAAGCTGGGTTTACACTGATGCGTAAGTTCCGAAACAATTCCAGCACAGCGCATAGTTCTAGCGCTGTGCTGGAACTGTTCCGGAAAAAACCCAGCCTAAGGAAGAAGTAGCAAGCGTTCTCTTTATTCGGGCAGCATTTTCAATACATCACAAAAAACGAAGGTCATTTTAGGAGGTCCCGGCTCTTGGAGTATAATTCCGAGCCCTTCGTAGCAGAACTGGCGTCTAAAAAATTGAGGGCGGAGCAGCTTCATTTATAAATAGAACATTCAATATGGAACGTTTTTTTGTATTGTATTTCTTGTATTTTTTGTCAGCCAAATCCTGGCAGAATTTACGCTTCATAAATTGATTTGAGATTAAGGGATAGCAGTTTGAATTACAGAGCTTTATAGCAGAACACCGGCTTCTGAAAGCATTGTGATCTACTGTTTAACACAGCCTGAACATATCTTGGGGTCATCATGCAAGTGATTGAACACACTACAAATATAATGTCGTTTCTTGTGAAAATAAGCGGTTTATGCAAACAACCTTCTTGTGTTTATTTTTAAAAATTTTTGCTCAAATCAGGGATCATTCACAGTTTGGCGTTAAACGATATGTTCGAGCTGAAATGGTATTCACATTTTGAAAACGTACGGCAGTAATTTGTCAGCAGCATTGCGAGACCTGCTCATTTCGATGGCACGCAACCGTGTCAGCTTGTACAGAAAGTTCTGTCGCACCTTTTTACAAACCGTAACTTCTGCTTTCGAAACGCATTTGCTTGGAGTTAATTTTGTCAGAGGAGAAGATGATGTTAAGTTTTTTGTAGGGTACTGCTCGCAAATATTTCCCGTTTTTGAAATTTATTCCTGATTAGCATAACTTTTTGCAGAAGTACTCTTTGCGACTTACGTAATTGTATTACACTCAACATTCCTTTAGCAGTACTAACGTATTCAAAACTCTTGCATCGGCAACAAGATTGGTTTCTAGCTGAAAACTGCCAAACACCTTTCTTGAGCCCCTATTTTGAGAAACACATCATTCGATCGGTTCGTTCCCTACAAGTTCCTCGACTGGCCGGTCATTTTGGCCGCCTATTCCACTTGAACGTTGAACCCGAACCAGGAAGCCCGAACAGCAGGAATAAAAATGTTAAACCGCAACAACTGTATTCACATCGGAACGATCAACGTGAGGCGCCTGTTTAACGAAGCCAGACTTTTAGAACTGCGTGAAGCCTTGAAGAAATCACGATCCGATTTACCGGCCACAACGGAATTACATTGAAGAGGACAGGGCTATATAGATCTGCTATTTTTGAAGTATCGATTTTATTATGCTGGAGCCAAAGACGCGCAAACACTTCCCAGCATTGGTTCTCTCGTGAGTCATGACCGAGTCGTAAAACGCATATCAGCCGCATCAAATGGACCAAGTGGATCAAGCGGTTCAAGTATAGCCAAGGCCCGGCTTTTGGGTTTTTTGGGTGGGTTCCCAGGGTTTCTGAAGGCGAAGTCCCCCTGACCTTCGGAAATTTTCCGAAGTCCCCTTTGAGCCTTAAAGGAGACTCGACTAAAGAGAGGATGAAAACAAAAAAAAAGGTCACTAATTTGAAAGGAAAAACGTTAAGGGTGGAAATTCGAAGTATAGCTGATTACTACGGTCTGCCCCAATCCCAAATAGGCCAAAATTGGCATGGCGGGAGTCCGCGTCGCTAGACTTTCGCGGTCACGCTCACGGTCTGCTTCTCTGCTCTCTCTGCAATCCTTTTGCTCTCTCCGACAGCGCGCATATGCAGCGCAGACCGCTAGCGCCGCGAGCGCGCAAAGTTACGCCGACGATTCGGCCTGATCCCGATTGGAGCAGATTGTACGCATGCACAAGAGTCTGGCACTATGAAGCGCGATATCTAAAAAAGCGATTAATGAAGAAAACAAGGCAAAAACAAAGGAAAGGTAAAGATATGAAAATGTTTTCATGCTCGTGGACAGATTCTTGACTAAAGGATCCGTCCGTGAAAAAAAATCCAAAACTTATGAAAGTTACAAAAATATAAGCTCCAAACGATCTCAGGTCGTTTGGTGACCGTCTGGAAACGGACCACCGTCTGGAAAGGGACTAGTTTTGGAAAAGGCATTACCTTCGCATATGTTTTCAAAAATTTTTGCATAATTCTTCCGCAAATAACATTCTATGCCTGTAATCGAAATCTAGTGGATGCCTGTCTCTATGCTGTAAACCAGCAATTTGTTCAATTTGACTGTGCTTAAATCGCGCGCGCTTTTCGATAGACACGATGGAGCACGTCAACCTTGTAAAACCCGTTTAGAGGACTATAGGTCAGGAGCAGGATCAAGCGTGTTGATGAGATCCTAGACCATCTTCTACGATCCCCACCCCTTGAAGGTACCCATCCGTACCCCCCCCCTCCTCCCCCCCCCGTTCCCCCCCCCCTCCTCCCCCCCCCCCCCCCGTTCCCCCCCCCCCCCTCCACTTTCTTTTGCGGTAATTTGCATAAACGAATGTCAATCTCAAAAAATGCCTGCCATTGGACCTCAATCAAAGTTTCAAATCAGAAATAGATAACTGCTTACAAATTCGGAAATAATGCAAATAATGCTTCGCCATTCAAAAACCAACTCACAAATAATTCTGCGTAGATTGGGTAAGTAGTAAAATTCCACGAAGATTCGGCTATGCTTATTGTGGTTGGGAAAATATGAATGGAAAGGACATTATCTGACAAAGCAGGATATCGATTCCGGTCTGAATGATAATTAAGCTTTACTTTAAGATTTACAAATTATTGACGGTCACCGTTGGTAAAGATATGGGATTTTGTCGAGTGTATGAGACTTCAGTGGGGCTTCGAAAGCAGAATTTCTCATTCAAGGGGTACGTGCAACATCTCTGGCACGCATATACCTTCAATAAAGTTTGGGTTTCAAGTTTTTTTTTAATTTTCAAGCATATTTTGGCCAGCAAATTCGGTCCCCGTACGCGACACCATTTTTTTGAAGGAAGAAAAAACAACACTTCCTACCTTCTTCACAGATTCTCCAGAACGATGTCAAAAACGTGCATGAGAACGGTAGGAAATTCGTAACTAAAGGCAGGGGAAAACTGAGAGGCTGCAGAACACTCTTTGTAGTATAGTGCCCATACTATCCATGGAAAAAGTTTCAGCCATTGAAGAGCAGTAAGCTCGAAAAAATCTAGATGCGACTCTCGCAAATTTAGATGCGATCCTAGAAAGCAAAAACTGGAATTTTTGAGCTTGAAATTTTGTATCTCACCGGAGGAGTTATGAAACAGCCTGAAATTCTTATGATAAAAAGTAGCGGGATGACTTCGTATTACAGCAAGTTTGCTGCTAATAAGCTTCAATAGCTCCGGAGAAATTTAGATGAGGCGCAGATACGAGCCCCCTTTCTCATTTTTTGCTACCATACATAAAATCATAAGAAAATCCACAGTTGACAAAATAACACCAAATTTTGCAATGATATAGCAGAGCATTTTTAAATTACAGATAAATCATATGGGCGCGCTGAAAAACATTACAAAAAGATTTAGAAATTTATGATGGTCACAGCTGGTAAAGATATTCGCTTTTGTTGAATGGCTGAGAATTCAGGAAGGCTTCAGAAGCAAGATTTCTGGGCAATTGGTATATTTAGCATTTTTATCAAGTCATACATCCTTCAAAAGTGTTTTGAGCTCTTGTAATGTTTTTTTTGAGAATTTTTACAGATTTTTTATCTTTTTTATTCTGATTTCCACTTTTTCATAGATTTATTGTAAAAACATAACTAATTGTCTGCTTTTTAATTCCCTTTTAAGCATAGGGTATTTTAGTCTGACTACCTCCTCTTACGACCCTCCCCCCTTAGGTACCCTCTTTACGACCTCCCGTTGCAACAGTCGCGTCACAAGCTTGACCCTATTCAGGAGTCACACCGCGCGCTGCGGACGCTCGCCGCGCTCAAATTTTTTATCCCGAAAAATCTCCGGTGCTAAAGTGGCACGGCACCAGGGTAGGGGGGGGGGTGGCAGATAGACTCGAGGCCATAAGTAACATTGCGCCAGAAGTGCTGCCAGGAGCTGACTCTACTTGACGTTGCATTGCGGCACCACGTCGCGACAGATCGTGACTCCTGACTGTATCCCTTCAAAGCTTGGGCGCTATTCCACACAATACAACCCAAAAATTGAAAGTCACGGATTTCGCTGAAAACTCGCCTAGGGGGGTTATTCGACCTGATGAAAATGATATCATTTTGCATTGTGGGGCCTTTTTCGAGGGGGTTACGGTAGACATACTGTATGAGGCCAAAATCTTAGAATTCGCTAAAACTTTGCGTAGGGGGGTATTCGACATGCTGATCACGAATATCATATTCTCCCGCACGAAAACGTCTCCCAGTGTGGTTACGGTACGGTAGGGGGTCAAAATCTAGATTTGGCTGGAATTTGATCTGGAGGGGTTATTTGGCACGCTAAACGTGGATATCATATTGACTATGTACGGTGATCCATCTCCTCGAGTTACGGGGGGTATACAACAGATGGCGAAAATTCTCAACTTGCTCAAAATGTTGCCTAGAGGGGTTTTCAAGCATGTTGATAACGAATACCAAGCTTGCTCGCTACAACAACGCTTTATTGTAAAGTTAGCAGCGCCTAGGTAAGCATCTTTCAGACCGATTGAGGTCCCAAAAATCCACAAGAAGGCTTTAAGAAATGAGCTCTTCGTAATGAGGACATTACACCCCCGCACAAAGTTTCAGTAGATCTACAGCTTTAGCCCCTTACTATACCTACCGTAACCATACAAGGAAAGGTTTCCCTGCGGAAAAAGTGTGGTATTTGTAATCAGCATATCGAAAAATCCCGCTCCGCAAAGCTCTAGAGAATTTTGAGATCCCTGCCCCATACCACAATCCTACCGTACCCCACTATAAAGCGTTTTCGTGGGGAATGAATCTGGTATTCGTGGTCAGCATGTCGCATGCATTCTACGCAAACTTTTAGCGAATTCTAAGATTTTGACCCCATACCGTATGCCTACCGTAACCCCCTCGAAAAAGTCCCCATCATGCAAAATAAATATCATCTTCGTGATCAGCAGCAGGTCGAATAACCCCCCTGAAATTTCAGCGAAATCCGTGATTTTCAATTTTTGGGTTGTATTATATGGAATAGTACCTAAGCTTATGCTTGACAGAGTGGTCGCTTTTGGCGCTACAGGAAGTGAGCTGAATTTCCTTGCTCACTGTATGTGCAATTTTCGTTCACACTCTTCGCTAGCAATGCATGTACACGGTTTTTTCCGGGCTCCACCCCGGCCACGCAAAACGATATCCGCTTTGCTTTTTGTCCCAATAACGAAGTCCAACCTGCATCCATTCGATCTGCGCCGGGCTGTGAAGGCAGTGGATCTGCAAAACTTGATAACTGAAGATTTTGAGGCGGTAAATTGCTTATCACCCAAGTATGAAAACTGTGCAACTCGATCGCACACCATGCCTCCGTACCGAAAAAATTATTCTTATTTCACGCACAAGCCAACCTTACACGCGCTCGGGTTGAGAATTGCCGAGCACTGCCTTTAAGGGCCGAGCATACTTCACGAGACTTCAGTCGCGACGCGAGCTGGCAATATTCCAACTGTCCATAACTCACTATAAGCACATTTAGTACTATTCTACACTAGTTGACCCAAAAATGAAAGTTGCGGATTTCGCTGAAACTTCGTATAATGGGGTTATTTTGCATGCTGATTACGGATATCACAATTATTTCGCACGGTAGTGCCATCCGGTTGAGTTACGGTAGAATTGTAAGGGGCCAAAGGCTTGGATTTGCCCCAAACTTCCTTTGGGGGGGGGGGGCTATTTGGCACGCTAAAGATGAAAATCATCTTCATTTCGGTAGCGCCGTTTTCTCGGGTTACGGTGTTACGGTGGATGCAGTAGATGGTTAAAAATCTCGAATTTGCTTAAACTTTGCCTGGAGGGGCTCCTAAGCACGCTGAATACCATACTCTTTTTGCGTTTTGGAACTACCTCGCCATTACGATGGGTTTAGGGTAGGTGGAGAAAGCGATAGATCTGCTCGAACCTTTGTACGGGGGTGCTATCTGACGTGTCGACCATGTACATCGCAATCGTCTGCAAGATAAAGCCTTTTCGCAGATTTTTGGGATCTAAATTTGGCTGAAAAGCGAAAAAGTTGCTCTATCATGCACTATAGCTCGTGGTAACTCTATAATGAAGCGTTGTTGCAGAGAACGAGCATGATATTTGCAATCGTCTGAAATCGCGTGAAGTATGCCCGGCCCTTTATAAAGGCACCGTCCACCCAAAGTGGGGGTTCACGAGATTTAATGGCACTAATGTAGGCCCCTACACTAGGCCAACCCCCAAATAGCGCCGCAGAAGACTCCTTCCCAAGCGAGAAATCCGCTCCGGAAGGACCTAATCCGGAGCTGGTCACTCCGCCCACCTGGTCACTCTGCCCGTTTTGCAGGTTTGGCGGGCTGCGGCGTTGATATACGCCGGGCGTATAGCGTGCCGCAGCCCTGCGACTTGCATTGCGCCGTTCTCCAAAATGGGGTTTTTTTGGTTATTTCGCGGATTCTCGACTACATATTCGGAATCAGGACCTTCAGAAGGCCTGGAAGCGACAAAAACATGGAAATCGAGAATTTGGGTGGACGGTGCCTATAAGGCTCTGCATGTCGCGAGATTGGGTGAGTTCGCGGCCATTGCTCGCGCATTGAGCTTCTTGGTTTTCTTTCTCTTTGAAATGCTTTTTTGCCATCGGATACTAGCTTTCAATTAGCTGAGACGATTTTAAAACTACGTCGGTCGTCGGAGGTCGTATAACTAGGGGGAACGGTAGGAGGTACCCTCGTTATCAACCCATGTCTTCCCCCAACATGACGTGGATTAGTGGATTGACGAGGCGCCGCCTCGCTTCGGGGTCGCTCCACGTTGCGTGCGCATCTTCGGCGTGATTTGGCAACAAGAACAACGTGGAAAAGCCTGCGCCACGTTGTTTCGAGCGCCACGTCGCGCCAAACGATGCGCTCGCAACGTGGCGCGAGCCCGAAGCGAGGCGATGCCTTATCAATCCACGTAATCCACATTATGTTGAGGAAAGACATATGGGTTGATATCGAGGGTACGATCGGCGCGAAATTTAGCAGAGCGGCCGCCGCGCGCGGCGTACCTCCTGACGTGCAGCCGTAGGGTAGAGGACTATATGTCGCCGAAAAAGGGCGGTCCCTGCGGTCATTTGCGTCAAATACAGTCTGCCCCAATCGGGATCAGGCCGAACCGTCGGCTGAATTTGCGCGCTCGCAGCGCTAGGGGTTTGCGCTGCATACGCGCGCTGTCGCAGAGAGCGAAGAGATTGAGAAGAGGGCAGACTAGCTAGACGCAGAAGTGGCGCGAAACCCTCGCGACGCGCACTTCCGCCAAGCCAATTTTGGCCTGGTTAGGATTGGGCAGACTGTACGCACCCTTGTACAGTCGAGTAGATTTTCCGCTTAATATAGTGTGCTTGCACTGTTGGTGGAATGCGATAAAATCTGCGCGTGAAGAAAGAGCAATGCCTGTGACGCCTTTCATTTGCGCGCGCAGAATGCCGGCATTATTGGCGTGGCTAATTTATTACGCGCAAATTTCACCGCATTTCACCTACAGTGCAAGCACACTATATTAAGCAGAAAATCTAGTCGACTGTATTGTCGACTCCCCAACTTTGGCGAGGCGGAGTCGTGATCTTCACCAAAGATCGATAGATCAGGTATGCCTTAGCACAGGGCAACCGCAACGCAAGGCACGCTAGCGCAGCTCCGCCTCGCCAAAGTTATGGAGCCGCTCATACATGCGCGGACATGCGTTCCTGCAGGGAATCCGCGCGGGACTCTTCCAAATTCGGCGACATATAGTCCCCCACGCTGCAGCCGTATTACTAGGTAGTATGAAGCTTTGTGGCATCCTGCCTTAACGGCCGCAAACACATCGACTTTCGCGATAACGTAGAGTCCTATACTAATGCCTCCACCCAATGATTATTAAAGTTATAAATTCTGTGGTAATTGGTGGGTAGAGGCAATTGTCGCCGGTAGGCTCCATCGGCGCGTATCTGGCACGAGCTCGTAATTTGCAAAGCTATGGGATTAGTTAAATGCCCCCGTGGGACCTCCTCTTTTGGCAATATTGTCCTCTACCCGCAGGTAGAAGAAACGAGGTCGCCAAGGAAAATCATAGATGCGGCAGATCAAACATGATCGACTTGTCACGGCGAGTGGCGGGACCCGTGCTGTGATTTCTTCTCGATTTCCAACGCATTCCATCCTACGGCCCTAACTCCACTTACACTGCTACTACTAACTTTTGAGTCACTGAGTTTGGTCACTCATGACGTCCACAGAGTCTTCAATAGTGCTAAATGAAGATCGAGGTAGGTTTTAAAATGTTAAACAACATCTCTATTGACAGCTGGTTCTATACAGTTTTCTTCACGAGGGATGTTGATAGTTCGGAGCAGTTCTCAAACGCCTATACTTCCAAAGAATTTTTGAAGACACTTCTCGGCCGCCTCAATAAAAGCGATAACCATGTCCAGGCTCTAGTCTTGGTGCCGACTCGAGATTTAGCACTACAGGCAAGTTGACTCGAATTTACACATTCAAAAAAGTCCTCAATCATGAAATTAGCAAATTAGGATCAAAGATTGTCTATGTGAAAAGTTGGCTGTGCAGTAAAGAGTTGCTGTACTTTCAGATTACCGAGGCGATGACGAAAATTGCTGAACCTATGTCAGTCGAAGTGCATGCTTGCGTTGGAGGAACTTCTATAAATGAGGAAAAGTTAGCGCTAGCAAAGGGAGCTCACATTATCGTTGGCACTCCAGGCCGCGTAAAGCACATGATCTTTCTAGGGTTTCTGGGCAAGTTCTCTCAGTATCTCTTTTTACTTTCACTCACAAAGACCTCGCACTTTTCCTTTTTGTTTGAGAAGAAAGAACACATTAGGAAACCCTACTCGTGCTCTTTCCGAAATCTTCATGATAATCACCGTTGATTCACTGTTATTAAACCTTAGGACTTCTGAGTCTTAACAGCTTCAATTCTCTCTATTTTCAGTACTCAATGCCCTCGATCTATTTGTTATGTACAATTTCTGCCCATTACTAAGCAAGGATATCAAAGAAGCAGTATCTTCAATAATAAGTTCACTGCCTGAAGACATTCAGGTAACATCAGTCCTATCAGTCCTATCATTTATGTTTTGAAATCGTTTTTTTATTTTTCAAGAAAGGCAAATGCGTTTGCACGAGCAATATGCCTCGTGCACAACGACTGCTGGAGCAGTATTGTAAGGAAATGTCCTTGTGCAACTTTCGTGATGAATCTAGTGATTTACTGGAACGCGATGTACCCACACCCGAGTCGGGTATTGATGATGGCGTGGAAGCCATGGATTGCGAAGGTAAAATATGATTTGGATTTTTTGGATCACGTATCTGATTACTGCATTGGCTCTAATGACAATAGACTCTGCCACATTGCGACAGTCGGCACACCTTGTTATACACCAGCGGCAGTCGTGGCACCGCTAACAATAAGTAGCAAAAGAAATCTTTCTTGTTTGCAGTCTTCTTCTCCAGTTCTCTAAATTTTCACAAATCGCTAAGGATAGCGTCATGTGAAAAAGAGGAACATGGTTGAACAACATCCTATTGGAGCAGAAAACGTTTTAATTCTACAGACTTAGATTTAATTAGGAGAGTATGTAAAAAAGAGCCTAAGAAGAAAGTCTATTTCTGCCATCATCGGTGATCTGGCTTGCAATGTGCAATGTATTGTGCCAAAAACTGCTTGCTGAAAACCTATGGCTATTGGCGCCGATTTAGATATCTGTTTATCTGTGGATGAACTTATGCGTATAATATCAGACGATAACAAATTTCATCTCAAAGTATTTCCGTCCCTTCGAATCAAAAAGTCCCAATCTGACTACGCTTTTTTTTCAGATCCTTTGGAAGACGAACACGATCAGGCGAATTTAACAGCTCACACTCATCACATTTTAGCCGCTATAAGGGGCGTGGATGTAGACAAGGAAGCTGTGCAAGTGCTGGTCATTGCTCCGAGAAAAGAGGATGTCAAACAGGTTGACTTTTTCCCCCACAAGGATGTCTGAAAGATACCTTCTTTCCCATTTGCAGACAGATTCACCAGAAATCTAATAATAAGATACTTGCAAGTCAAAAAGCATTATTACAGATTTTGGACGAACTGCAAAAATCCCTCTCAAGCACGAAAATCTTGGTACACGGTTGCTGTGAACAGACCAAACTGCGAGATGATGGCTATGTACTGAGTAACGGTGTTCATGTCCTTATAGCATCACCTCAACGAGCATGTCATCTATTAAGACGCCAGTTCCTACGTGAGTTTGGTTATTAGTTGGTAGCACCATTGATAGCAAACTGTTACTTTTCCTGTTTTTTTTTTCGAATCGGGAACTGTTTTGTGCAAAGCTTGATCAATTTCACAACCTCAACATAATAAATTTTACACATCACCTCAGGTATAATCATATAATCAGACTTATTGCATGGGAAAATATGAATTCAGATTATTCGGAACTCAATAATTACCAAATATTTGAGCAAAGGTTTTCCAGTGCTTCAGAATGCAATTGATAATTTTTGTTGGTCTTGCAGATACGGACAGCATACAAGTTTTGGTAATGGTAAAGGCGGATGAGCTCTTCTGCACTGGTTTCAAAACTCTACTGCACGATGTAATCCAGTCTATGCCTGAAAGTGTTCAGGTATGATGTGTAGTACCATGTAGTTCTTATTCTATAAATATTCATCTTTTGACCGGGTATGCTGTTTGAAAGGCTTTCGATCTTGGATTTGATTTACAACCGGATTTAAATCTATGTCAAACGCTACTCCCTTTCCACCGCACTGGGCATTTAATTTACCAGCGAAACCAAAATTTCCTTAATTTTATAGAATATAGAATTCGTAGTGATTCGCAGATAGAACAGGTAGTTGTTAGTCCAGGATGTAAGCGTATTCGTTCAAAGCGGATGGACGGAAACGCTGCGGTCAAGCAAATGTCCTCGCCGAGTGCATGTGAAGAACACAGTAAAGAATACTGACCATCCGGTGACTACTGGCCCCGCACAGCGTTCGCGTGCATTACCCCATATAGCCAGTCGCCTTTGACTGGGACTAATTATCACTTGCATAATTTCTTACTTTAGCGAATTTGCTCTATACATAGCCTTTCCCTTATGCTCAATATTTCAGCGTTTGTTGCTTGTTTTAGTGCGTCCTGCTATCAGGAAAGGAACTAATACATGCGAGTGAAGCTGTTGACAACACTGTATCCCCATACGAAAAGCTTGCCCCAAGTGAACCGCGTGAACCTGTGATGAACCGAAGACGACACATATGTATTGAAGTACAAGGTGAATTGGAAGAAAATTTGTATTAGTTTATGTGGAAACATTCAGATGATCAACAAAGTGAGCGAACTCGTGACTTTTGCAGAAATAATGTGGCCGCAAAGGTATCGATAACGTATTTCGAATTTAAGGGAAGTATTTTGCTTTTTAGAAGACTCAGTTTGAAGTACTTTGTGATTTGTATGAGAAGTTGGAGTACGAAAAGACAGTGATCATATGTAAATGGCCGAAAAAGGTGGGTGGCCTTTTGCGGCTACTCGCTGTCGTTGTCATGATAATTTTACTTCCATAGGCTATATGGATCCAGGAGCACTTAGCGGCTCGAGGCTACCACATAGTTTGCCTTGTTGGTATGAAGACGAAGAAATTTAGAGAGGAGATGCAGAAGTTTGAGTCGTCCTCGTCAGGAGTGGTTTTGATAACGGAGACCTCGGCTAACCTATTCAAAGAAAAAGAGGTGTATACTTTTTAATGATGTCTTCATTTTTATGGAGCTTGCTTTTGCATGCAATAGATTTGCATAGGAGGCAGGAGTACGCGCAACTTCATCATGCATTCGCAATCTTGTGTACTTCATTCATTTATTCATTTCATGGAGGGACCCGTCATACTTCGCCGAAAAAAGCCCAAAAGCGCCAGAAAGAGCCGGAACGCCCCCTTCCGCGCGCACGTTTTGGCGCATGTGTGTTGTTTTCGCAATCGAGTCTTTTTGGTTCATTTTCTGTATAGTCGTCCTCCCCCCACTAGACACCACTCGGTGGATGGATTTGAATTCGAGCCGGAGCAAATGTTTAGCGTCAGAGCGCGGCAGACGTCGCCTCAGTCAAAGTGTGCGCAAAGGCTGTTTTTCCATTTTTCTTTGTGATTCCTTGTTATTACTCATATTGCGGCAATGTATTATCGGAAAAATCTTCAACTGCATCGTATTTCCAGCTTTCTGAAATAAAATGTACGGCAAACGATAATAAGAGCATCAAACAACGATCAGCGGCAACAATACCTCGAATATGATACAATACATTGCCGCAATATGAGTAATAACAAGGAATCACAAAGAAAAATGGAAAAACAGCCTTTGCGCACACTTTGACTGAGGCGGCGTCTGCCGCGCTCTGACGCTAAACATTTGCTCCGGCTCGAATTCAAATCCATCCACCGAGTGTCTAGTGGGGGGAGGACGACTATAGTCTGCACATTAAAATAATTTCAGAATTCTACCAATCTTTCTGCGTTCGGTCTCTTTTTGGCGCTTCCGGGCTTTTTCTGGCTTTTTTAGGCTTTTTAGCCTTTTTTGAGCGCTTTGAGCTTTTTTGGGCCCTTTTGGGCTTTTCTTGGCGATGTACCACGGGTCCCTAACGTTTAAGAATTTCGCTCGAAGTGTGAAGCGACACACTTTGTCTCAAAAAAAATGTAGAAAATTTTTACATTGTTTCCCCAATGCTTCTTCACTCGTTTCTCCTGAAATTACCTTTTTAGATCTCCGTCATTGTAAACTATGAAATGCCAAGAAAAGCGAAAGGATATGTGGGCCGCGTGGCACCAATGGATCTCGAGAGAGAAAGAACTGTAGTCAATCTGGTAAAAAATAATCGAGAAGCAAACTTGATGGAAACAGTCCAGTCGCAGTATGGTATCAGTATCGAGCATTTTATAAATCCACACTGTATAAAGTTCTAAGTGATCATCAAGTGCACATTATTTTGAGCATGTGTCATGTTCTCTGTAAATGTATAGTTTTATCCTCTGCTTGATAAATATGTGATTTGCTGTGCGAGAGGGCTGTAGCAAGTTATTACCCGGCAGCTGCCTGGTGCCTTAGCCAGCCGCCGGAGCTGACGTCAACGAGCTACATTAGAGGCAATGTATAACCAAATTGGGGTAGTGCGGGTCTCCAGATTTTTTGTTAAAGGACCCGTTCAGTAGTGACCGTCTCAGGTTCGACTCTACCCGAGCCCATCCATGCCGAGAAATTTGCAGGACGCTTTGATTTCCCCTTCACGCGTTTTAAAGGCAGTGTCCGGGCAAAAACTCGATTTTGAGATTTTGTGCTTACTTGGGCCTATTCGCTAGGCTGAATCCGAAAATGCACATCGTAGAGCGCGAAAACGGCGAAAAACGGCTCTAACACGGGAGGGAAATCAGCAGGTGGGCGGAGTCCTCCCCACTGTGAATTCACGCTCCCAACTTCCAGAGCGATCTTCTCCGTTCCGATTTCAAGTCATGCATTCGCACCTGGCCGGTGGAGATCTCAGGGCGCTAGAGGAATTAGGAAGATTGCTCCAGAAGCTGGGACTGCGAAATCCACAGTGGGGAAGACCCCGCCCACTTCCGATTTCCATCCTGCGTTAGAGCCCTTTTTTGCCGTTTTCGCGCTTTCCAATGTGGATTTTCGAATTCAGCATAGTGAATAGGCCCGGGTAAGCACAAAATCTCAAAATCGACTTTTTGCCCGGACGCTGCCTTTAATGTCTGCCATTGCCCGCTGCCCATATCGTTGTAGTTCGAACCCATTTTTACAACATCCGATCCTTCTAAAAATGCATTTTTTCATTCAATATTTTTGTAATTCCGTGTGCAGTAATTCCTCACCTTAAAAAATTTTTTTCGTCCCTTTCAGGTGAAGGGGGGGGGGGGTGGTCCGACCTCCAAAGTGAAGGGGGGTGAGCTTTTGCTCACCCCATCGCACCTATGTACCACTCATAACTCTATAAAGGCAGTAACCTGACATCCATTATGCGCAGATATAAAGAAGAACCTTCATAGGCAAGATAGCTAAGGAAGAAAAAAGATACCTAGATTAGCGAGATATGACGCATCCCCTCTCGAATCCCCTCCCCTCCCCAGCGGGGATGTACATGCATACCGGCATAAGCGAAGAGGCATGTTAAAGGCAGTGTCCGGGCAAAAACCCGATTTTGAGATTTTGTGCTTACCCGGGCCTATTCGCTATGCTGAATCCGAAAATCCACATTGGAGGGCGCGAAAACGACGAAAAAGGGCTCTAACACTGGAGGGAAGTCAGCAAGTGGGCGGGGTCTTCCCCACTGTGAATTCACGCTTCCAGCTTCCAGAGCAATTTTCTCGAATCCGTTAGCCGCCCTGACATCATTACCAATCAAGTGCAAACGAATGACTTGAAACCGGAATCAAAAAGATCGCCCCCGAAACTGGGAGCGTGAATTCACCATGGGGAAAACCCCGCCCACTTGCTAATTTCCCTCCAGTATTAGAGCCCTTTTTCGTCGTTTTTGCGCTCTCCAATGTGGATTTTCGGATTCAGCATAGCGAATAGGCCCGGGTAAGCACAAAATCTCAAAATCGAGTTTTTGCCCGGACACTGCCTTTAAAGGCAGTGTCCGGGCAGAAACTCGACTTCTAAAAAATCAACTTATCTGGGGTTATCCGCAACGCTGAATCCGAAAATCCACATCAGAAGGCGCGAAAACGGCGAGAACATGCATTTTCCAAGTCCTCACATTTCGAAATTTGGGGATCCCCGCCAGGCTAAGACGCAAAGGTTGCAAAGAGCGCACGGTTTTTAACTGTGGCGGCATATGTACTCTGCCGTCTGGCAGGAATTCAAACAACTCGGAGGACCCCGCCCCAAGGCGTAAGTTTCCCCAATTTGCAATCGTTTTTCTTGCTTTAGGTCGAACGTTTTATGCTCGCAGTTGCGCGATGTTGTGTCTCAGGGGGGCTACTTTCACATGGCAGAGAAATCTCAGAACCCTCATTTTGCCCGGACACTGCCTTTAAGAGGCTTGAAGGGCGTTGATGGACAGCTTTGTTGGAAAATATTGATGTGAACGATGTTAATAAGAGCCATTGATCATGAATTTTTTTGCAAATAAATTGTTTTGTCGGTATAGGCCGTCCGCGCAGGGCGCGGAGAGTGCGCAAGGTGTGTATTGCGCGTTACTCCTCTTTCTTCGTGCTCTCTCGCTGCCTGTTTTTCTCTGCGCTTCTTCCACTCGTGAACCGCCTTCAATGTACGCAACAGCGTTGCTCTTCGTGCGCGGCGCGGACGGCCTATATTTATGTGCTACAATAAAAGAATTTGTTGTTCATTTGTGTTTGCGTAGAGCATAATAAACATATAGAGTCCAGAATAATGATAAAAATAGTATAAATGATGTCAGGAGAAATTTCTAGGGCAGTATAGTTGAAATTACAGTGTTGGTCATTTTTAAGGAAAGTCAGTTTTTGAGTTAGTATAACTTAAGTCAGTTGCATAATATCATCTTGCGAGAGTATAGGCGTTAGTAAATAACCTTTCCTCTATCATATAGAAAAAACTGGATCCTAAAAAGAATTCCTCTTAGAGTTACGAAGTCGCAAATAGAGCAGAAAACACAACTCCAAAAATCGATTTTTCGCAAATAACTTGTGTATATGTAAACGAATTTGAGATGCGAGGGTATATGTAGATTCTAACCTTCAAGAGCCCTCGATTGATATATAGCATGTGGGGGTCCTATGTTTTTTAAGCCCTGCGAGGGTGGGTGAGCGGCCTCAGTTCAGGGTGCTTACCCCCCGCCACCTTAACACGTTGACGACCGAGCCATTTTTGACCACCTCAAAATGGACTGATGATCTACGCCTGCGGTTTGGACTGTTTGACACCTACTGCAATGCCGTGTGTTCTATATGACAACCAGGCCACCAGAGTTACCACTGCATAGAAGTTACATGAGGACTTTTCGTTTACACATGATAAATTGATGCACGAAAGTGCTAAAAGGTGGTCTGGGCGTGCATACGCGCGGATGCACACGGTCGTCAACGTGTTAATGCATTAGAGAGGCGCCGGGAGGTGAGCAGGCTTAACTGAGACTGCTCACCCCCCCCCCCCCCTCGCAGGGCTTAAAATACATATTACCCCCACATGTTATATATCATTCGAAAGCTCTTGACGAGACGAATCCACCTTCACTATCGCCGTTTTGATATTCACTTTTACAAAAGTTATATTAAAAAAATCGATTTTTGATGGGTTTCTTTGCAGCTTCATATCTCGGCGACGGGGGCATTCCATGCTACACTTTTTTTTGCATCTTACAGAGGGAGGTTTACTGAGTCTTACCTCTACCCTCGCAGAGAGATCGGATGTACTAATGGAGAGTTACAGCAGGGAATAAAAGGCGCTTGAAAAACAGGTAAATTTTGAATTTTAGTTAGTCGGTCTCGTGGAATCTCTTTGCGAGGGTATAGGTAATACTAAATGGACCTCCCTCTTGAATATGCAAAAAAAATCAAATCATGAAATGCCCCGACCGTAGAGATATGGGGCTCTGACGTGGAGGGCGGGGGTACCATTGGACCTCTGGAAACTATCTCACCTGGCAAAGATATCGAACCTCTCAAATTCTATATCGTAGTATAGCTTTTGAAGGCCAGGATCCGAATCTAGTTTAAAACTGGCTTTAGCTCATTCATACAAGAGTTATACTGGAAAGCGATCTACTGCAAGTTACCGTTAGCAAAACTGACCTTGCTCAATTATCGTCAACAGCGTAGCTTCAACTTTATTGCGCTAAGAATTTCTCCTGACTCAATTATACTAGTCTTATCACTGTGCTCATTGTGTATGTTTATCCTGCTTCAAGTGGAACATTGAGCAGCAAATTTTTTTATTGTATTCATAGATATCGACTTACGGATTTATTAGCAACAATAATTCCTGATCATCGAGGTCTCTTATCAACATTATCCACATTTGTAAGTTCCAAGTGAAACTTCATTCAGCACCTTCCAAGCCTCGAGTATCTGCCACTGTCCATTGCAATTTTCGGTCGAAATCACATTCACAACATTACACGTTCCACCCACCTAAACATGCATTTTCTCAACGAAAAATGGGTATCAAAATAAAATAATATTTATATAAATTGAGAACAAAGTACTTATAAACATTTCACTAATTATATTTCATACAAATCCAATTTAGAAAATTTGACCATTTATACTGGATAATTTTATAATTTTCACCATTTTTTCAATCTCCCACCCCCCCCCCCCGGTCGCTTGGAATTCTCAATTCCCCCCCCCCGGTCGACGCCGGCACTTTTCAGACACTCTTCACTTTTGAGGGTCACAATCAGCTGGGACACCCTTCACTTTGGAGGGACCCCGATCACTCCATCGCACCTATGGAGTGGTATAACCACCCACAACTCTATGAAAAGGTCCCAATATGCAGAGAGAGTATGATATTCGTAATCAGCATGTCGAATAAGCCCTCTAGACCGAATTCCAGCCAAATTCTTAACTTCCTGTACACCGATCGTAACCACAGAGCGAGGCGTTTTGCGGAGAAAGTGTGATATCTGTAATCAGCATGTATGATAGACGAGTTTGAGCAACCTCTATGACGAAAAAATTTTTGGGCCAGGCTAGCCGAATAGCGACAAATTAATGCTGTATTCGTAACCAGCATGCTCGACTATCCTCCTCTGCGAACTCCCAGCCCCGTAGCTCAAACTTTGCAAAAAAGATAAAATCTATAAAAGTAATGAATAATTCTGAAAACTGAGACTGTATTCGTAATCAGCATGCTCGATTACCTCCTCGAGTGCCCCAAGACTCCGTAGAGTTGTGCCGCCGATATTTGTTTAGGAGATATGAGGACAAATCGAACAACAGTTGCAACGAAGTGCAGCAACGCGAAGGACGCGACGTCGCAACTTTCCTTTGCTCCGATTTCAAAGAGATAAACTGTAGTTTGAATAGTGACGAGTACAGTGTACAATATAGATACTTTTAGATACTACTAGCTGGCTTACCCGGCTCCGCCGTATCCGGACCAAACTTGGCACACATACACTTCGGGCCCCGGCGCGTGTCACAGTCCACTTTTCGTTATCGATCGATGTCGATCTTACCGATTTTTATCGATTTTTTCGCAGAGTTCACCTACAGGGCTAGGAGTTGGCACAGGGGGGAAGTGAGCATGGAGATTCCGAATACAATATTAGTTTTCAGAATTATCGGTTACTTTTATTGATTTTATCGATTTTTTGTAAATTTTGACATGCGAGGCTGGGATTTTGCACAGGGGGGTAATCGAGCATGCTGATTACGAACACAATATTAGTTTTCAGGATCGTCCATTACTTTTATCGATTTTATCAATTTTTTTGTAAAGTTTGACCTGCGGGGCTGGGAGTTTGCAAAGGGGGGTAATCGAGCATGCAGATTACGAATACAATATTAGTTTTTGGAATTATCCATTACTTCTATCGATTTTATCGATTTTGCAAAATTTGAGCTAGGGGGCTGGAATTTGGCACAGGGGTGTAATCGAGCATGCTGATCACCCCCTTGGGGATGATCAGCATGCTCGATTACCCCCCTGTGCCAACTCCCAGCCCCCTAGCTCAAACTTTGCAAAAAATCGATAAAATCGATAAAAGTAATCGATAATCCTGAAAACCAATATTGTATTCGGAATCCCCATGCTCGATTACCCCCCTGTGCCAACTCCCAGCCCCGTAGCTCAAACGTTGCAAAAAATCGATAAAATCGATAAAAGTAATCGATAATCCTGAAAACCAATATTGTATTCGGAATCCCCATGCTCGATTACCCCCCTGTGCCAACTCCCAGCCCCGTAGGTGAACTCAGCAAAAAAATCGATAAAAATCGATAAAATCGATATCGATCGATGACGAAAAGTAGCCTATGACACCCGCCGGGGCCCGTAGTGTATGTGTGCCAAGTTTGGTCCGGATCGGTTCAGAAATGGAATTTTCTATTCGGAACATACGTACATACATACATACATACATACAGACAGACATACAAACAGACATTCAGCTTTATATATAAGAAGATTTGAAACTAAGTTTTTGCTCCCATCTTTCAAGAAAGCACAAAAGTCCCTCTCAAGCGACAAAATTCGAACGCTTCGAATTCATTCAGAACTTTGGGTATGGAGCGGCATGCTGATTACAGATGTAGTCCATAGTCTGCGAAATAAGGTTCTTGCTGGCTAACGGCCGAAAGTACACTCTTTTTCGCCACGCGCGATTTCACGGTCCGAAACCGTGTAAGAAGCTGTGAAATTTTCGGTTCAGTTAGGAGTTAGGAGTTTAATCTACCTAACAACTTTACTATTGACGAAACGGGTAGCTTTCCAGCTAGAAGTTGGTGAGACGCAAAAGGTAATTTGCCCAGTGAGCAGTAGAAGACGTCGCTCTCTCTCAAACCTCAATAACCTCTCTACAATGGGATATGACTGTTTCCGCAAAGTCACTATAATGTAGCAAATGGCTTTTATTTGTTACCAGTGCGTCACCTCTGCTTCGCAGAGGCTCGCACTGGCTCTACTATCTAGGCCCTACTCATTCTCGCATAATGATGGCATTGGAACTCACCGAGCAGTGCCAACTATCACGAACAAAATGTAAACAATTACTCATTCCAAAAGCTTTTTTAGGTAAAATCGGTGATTTCGCGTGGATGAGATGGATGAGACTTTTTGCAGGATAACAAACGCAAATTTCTATAGGTTTTGGATTTTCCCATGGTCTTGACGGTTGCAATTAGAACAGCAGTCACCGTGAGCTACATCTTCGCGCACAAATCTCGCCAAATGCTCTGGTGAAATCTTAGCAAATTGACCATTTACGCAACCAATACCTTTTGGCGCCGTTTTTGTAAAGTAATGGGCTTTTGATCACTTTTTTAGGCCTAAGATCATGGCATGCACATTTACTTGGCATAAACAACCGTGACTCTGCAAAAAGTGGAATTACGGACCCAATTTTGGGGCCCAAATGTAAAGTGGATCCGTTTGATGCGCAGTTTCTGAGGGATCCACTCAACGAATCTGCTCGTGCTTTTGCGCGTTGGACTTTCATGACAGTAGCATATAACACATAGCAGTAAACCACTGCCACAATAGACTTTGATTTCAATGTTGACTTTTGATTTGCTTCAATTCTGGGAAGCCGCGCTCTCAGAACTATGTAAAGGGTTCATGTGCTCTTTATAAGCGTCTTTGTCATATGCACTTATTGCTTGAAAACTTACTACAATTGATGTTCATGCAAAAACAGCAGATGGTGTTCGTAAGTGTAGAAATCTATCAACTTTTGAGCATATATTCATCAAAGCTCACCACTACCTTTTATCCCATACGTCGTGACTTCTGTATCAGGCAAAATACTATGTTTGCCAAGGCTTTCAAACAAATCTTTACCGCCATTCGACTGATAATGTTTAGACTTGCTTGATCTAGCCTTCTGACATGACTTCTCTCATTTACTTTCTTTGTGAAAAATAAAACTTGGCAGAATGTAAGTGCTCGTGGATTGACGCAGCACGTACACGTGCTCGCAACATCTCGTTCGCTGCAATCACTGAGATGACTTGCTGAGGGAAAGAAAGAAGCAAAGCTACGATTACGTTGCTTCATCCAAATACACCACATGCACTTGTGTTATCCAATGCATCTTGCTTCCCTCTCTCTGAAAATGAAACTCACCAAGTAATGCCGCGCATCACAAATGAATTACTACGAACTACACATTTCGAATGTCCTAGCATAAGAAATCGGTGATGTTGGGCGAAAAAATTTTTGCAGCTAAAGATTAAACACGTTTTTGAAATAGTTTCTGTTTTGCTAATAATGCAACGATTGCCACGATGACAACGACGATTCCGTACTGCATTTCTGGGCAAAAATCTCCTCTTTTCCTTCAGTAGAACATTCGAAAATCGAGAATTTACTCAAAATCCACATTTTGGCGCCGCCTCCGCGTGGGAATGAATTTTTTTGAGAATTTTTGCATTGAAACGCTCAGCTTACAGATGTGCATGTGGCATAAATCCAAAATTCGCAAGAGATTGTAATACAGGCCCACTTACGCGGGCCAAAAGCCATGTGGATCCGCTTGGCGGGCAATTTTTGAAGGATCCATTCATCGGATCCGCTCATGCTTTCGTGCATTGGGCTTTTGAGCTGGTAGCATGCTCCATGCAAAATTTGGGCTCAAAAGGTTGGCTGGAACCTGCTCCACGAATTTCGTAACAGACACACTCTCACACACACACACACACACAAAAACACGTAAACACCCTTAGCCCGTTATTATAAGTTATGATAGTTCTTCCTTGACAGTCCTAAACCATACTATGCGGCGGAATGACTCAATGTCCACCAACACCTTTTTGAAGGATATGGAAAAAGTATTTTGTGATGTCTCGTTGCTAACGATAAGTTTTGGCAAGAAATTGTTTCTTGCATGATGAAAGCCGAAAATCAAGGGAGTTTGACGATTCCATCCCGATATCTATTTTCATCCCCAACTCGCCTTGATAAATTCTACACCTGGGGCGGTATGCATCAATCCCCCGTTTTGAAAGCGGGCGATCATTTTCAACAGAAAATGTCTGGACGCTAACTAAGGGCCGCATGCACTAACATCCCCGCGGGGAGGGGATCGCAGCTTAAAAGAAATCTTTATATTTCGAAACTCCAGATTCCCGGATTTTACGTTGTGTACCTATGCGTAAGTATTCCTACTGCCCTTCACTATGAACATGTTGAACAGGAGCGAGAAGCTGTACGAACCGCATTTTCCAGCTTTTGTATGGTCCTTGGTGATCCCCGGCGCTTTTCTTTGAAGTCATTTTTCTTTCTCCGAAGTTAACGAAAAACCTCCAAAGTTATGCAGACTATCTAACCCGACAGTGCTAAGCGTGTTGCTGATAAGAACAAATGATGTTTTGAAGTCATGAAATTTTCGATGATCCACAGGTCGAAATTTGAGGTTTACCGAAAAATTCGACTTTTTAAAAACTCATTTATTCTCATCAGCAACATGCTTACCACTGTTGTGTTAGATGTTCAGTACAACTTTGGAGGGTTTTCGTTAACTTCGGAGAGAGAAAAATAACTTTGAAGAAAAGCGCCGGGGATCATCAGGGATCATACAAAAGCTGGAAAATGCGGTTCGTACAGCTTCTCGCTCCTGTTCAACATGTTCATAGTGAAGGGCAGTAGGAATACTTACGGATAGGTACACAACGTAAAATCCAGGTATCCGGAGTTTCGAAATATAAAGCTTTCTTTTAAGCTGCGATCCCCTCCCCGCGGGGATGTTAGTGCATGCGGCCCTAAGTAGCGCTTCACAAACATCCCTCCACCTTGTTCTGCAACTCATGAAAATTGCCAGGGTCACGCGAGGGGACGCCACCTACTGAGGAGAGTCAGATAGGAAAGGGGTTATAATCGAGGTCATATATGATATTAGCGATAACCTGGGACGGTATGCATCTCCCGTTTTGAAAGCTCATTTTCAATAGAAAATGATCGCCCGGCCGGGATGGGCGCCAGACCCGTAATGTATGATTTCTATTGAAAATGATCGCCCGTTTTCAAAACGGAAGATTGATGCATACCGCCCCTGGACTTCCGTAGAATACCTATCATAGATTTCAAACACAAGCACACTTCTCACAAGCGTGGTTAGCAAGATAGTATGTACGTGTTACTTCATCTTGAAGGATCCATTAGGAACAAATGCAACTCTTTGGAAATGTCTGGCGTTCTCAAATCTCCTTGTTTCTTAGCAAAAAGGTTCTTTTCCTTTTCTTAATCGCCTCAATCTCATCGACACCAACGGAGTTTCAGGTGTGAACACTAAAAACTTGTTCGGTATCTTGGCTACTTCATCTCATCTCTTCATCTAGTCGAAATTTCGCTGGATATATTAACAACTAGCTGGCTTACCCGGCTCCGCCGTATCCGGACCAAACTTGGCACACATACACTTCGGGCCCCGGCGGGTGTCACAGTCCACTTTTCGTTATCGATCGATGTCGATTTTACCGATTTTTATCCATTTTTTTGCAGAGTTCACCTACAGGGCTAGGAGTTGGCACAGGGGGGAAGTGAGCATGGGGATTCCGAATACAATATTAGTTTTCAGAATTATCGATTACTTTTATTGATTTTATCGATTTTTTGTAAATTTTGACATGCGAGGCTGGGATTTTGCACAGGGGTGTAATCGAGCATGCTGATTACGAACACAATATTAGTTTTCAGGATTGTCCATTACTTTTATCGATTTTATCGATTTTTTTGTAAAGTTTGACCTGCGGGGCTGGGAGTTTGCACAGGGGGGTAATCGAGCATGCTGATTACGAACACAATATTAGTTTTCAAGATCGTCCATTACTTTTATCGAATTTATCGATTTTTTGAAAATTTGAGCTAGGGGGCTGGAATTTGGCACAGGGGTGTAATCGAGCATGCTGATCACCCCCCTTGGGGATGATCAGCATGCTCGATTACCCCCCTGTGCCAACTCCCAGCCCCCTAGCTCAAACTTTGCAAAAAAATCGATAAAATCGATAAAAGTAATCGATAATCCTGAAAACCAATATTGTATTCGGAATCCCCATGCTCGATTACCCCCCTGTGCCAACTCCCAGCCCCGTAGCTCAAACTTTGCAAAAAATCGATAAAATCGATAAAAGTAATCGATAATCCTGAAAACCAATATTGTATTCGGAGTCCCCATGCTCGATTACCCCCCTGTGCCAACTCCCAGCCCCGTAGGTGAACTCAGCAAAAAAATCGATAAAAATCGATAAAATCGATATCGATCGATGACGAAAAGTAGCCTATGACACCCGCCGGGGCCCGTAGTGTATGTGTGCCAAGTTTGGTCCGGATCGGTTCAGAAATGGAATTTTCTATTCGGAACATACGTACATACATACATACAGACATACATACAGACAGACATACAAACAGACATTCAGCTTTATATATAAGATAGTGGATTGGAGACTGAATCAAAAGAGTAGCAATGGAACAAAGTATTTATCCAATAGCTATGCACCGAAACTACATTAAACAAAGCTTCCCAAAGAAAAGAAAGAGGTTCTTTTGTGAGCAAAACCATCGTTCCTAGCTCTTTCGAAAAATTCGAGATGCACAGTATCGAGTAGAAGCAGGAGCAACATCGATTACTTGTCCATACTAGCGGCCCAATAGCTAGCAGGTGTGAGAAATGTTGTATTGAGTCACTAGCCTCGTATAACCCCTTTTTCAATGCCGTAAAAGCTAATAAACTTCATCTAGTAATGTTTTGATTGAAAAGTTCTGCTGGGAAAGCATGGTGCGCATGGTAGTTCTAATGACGAAAGTACGACTGCTTGCAGAAGAACGTTTGGAGTCAAGAAAAATGTCGCGTTTAGTAAAGCTCATTCTCCAAAACTGAAATGCACACCTTACAGCTCGCGCTTTTTCTCTAGACTCTCTCGTATAGCATCATTCACGTAGCTCTCTTTTCTGTGGCTTCTCTCAGCTGATATATTGTACGTTCTTTTCGGTGTAAAATTTTCTCAAAGCGTTAGCAGCTTTTTCCGTCAAAGCATCAGAGGAGGGTGAGGACGATTCGTGTCCGTTCTGCTTTCCACACAGGACCACTGCCGCGCGCGGAACACCCTGCGGCGGCTTTTGCCTAAGCAGAGCAGGCGGAAGAAAGATTTGCGGCGTGCTGACGTGTTCAGACAAGTCAAAATTAAGATAGCGCTGATGACCGCCCATGCGAAAAGACTGTCTTCCACAAAAGCTTAATTTCCTCATCACTCTAGCCTTAAAATATCAGTTCTCCTTTCCCAATTTCCTAGACAAAATGCACTAAATTTTACCCTCTAAAACTCCACAGTGAAGTTGTCCACTCTTTCTTCGTTATTCAAAGAACTGTCCCGTCTGCAAAACCCCCTTTTTTCAAAAGCTTACTGAAGAAAGTCACAGTATCCTCCTCCCCCTTCAATGTACTTCTAATCAGTATGCTCACAGCGTCCCCCTCATCTTTCGTGCCAAAACCGCAGGGCCCGGCGTACGTTGGTTCGAAGAATTCTGGAAGACTGAGCCCGCCGCAGAATGCAGAAGGAATATGGTATTCGTGATTAGCACCTCAGAAAACCCCCTAGACCAAATTTCAGCCAAAACAGAACTGACTCTTCTACTTATACCCACCGTTGCCCCACCAAGTGGCGTTTTTGTGAAAAAAGAAAAGAATGCAATATTTGTGATCCCCATCGACCAAATCTCAGCCAAACTCACGGCTTTGAAATTTTGGGCCGCGGACACAAGGATAGCACCGTTCGAACTTCCCCGCAAGTACTCAGATAATCGCCGGGAAAGGCGATCCGCAAACTCGCGTTTTCTTGCAGGCGGTCAGCAGAATTTTGGGGCGTGGCCAAACCTTCAGCGGGCGGCACCTCCTTTACTGTCGAATGTTTGAGGTACTCTTAGCGGAAAGTACCTGAGGGCTGTGCAATTCTCCACAAAGGACCGCGCGGCCCTCAATAATTTTGCATATTCGCGGAAAGTTCGCGAGATTGCCGTCAATGCGCCGCAACTAAACTGTGGGAAAACCGCGATAGTTTTCCGAGCATTCATCTGAAAAGTGGTCAACATTCCTCCAAATTTCTGCAAGCAGGCCGCAAGAAATCAGCGAACTATTTTTCCGGTGCCCGCTTGCTCAAAATTCGCATTCCCGCCTGCCCCCCGCGATTATCTGAGTGGTTATCAGAACCACGAAAGATATCGTTCAAGAAGCAGCAGCGCTTTTAACCAATACGTTAACTTTGAGAGCTCATAACTTACGAACCAGTGAAGATGGGTCGGAGAGAATGGTACCAATAAAAAGAAGACAACAAGCTCTTAAGCGAAAATGCTTTTACATTTTTATATTTCGTTCATTTTGGGAGCGAAATATATCCTTAAAGTGGAGGTACCTTTGAATTTTGAGACACAGATTCTTTTTATATATAATAGGATCTGTGGAGAAATCAGCTGTTTTTTGGAGCCAGCGTTAGTGGCAAAAAGGAATTCCTGAGTGGGGAATCGAACCCGAGTCTGGCAGCTGAGAGTCTCACCCCTTAGCCACTAGACCATGGAGACTACATTGCATCTGCAGTTTATGCGCGTCAGTCGCCTTTTTTTTCATCAAACACAAGAGGGAATGGGGTACGGTATTCGGGCTCACGCAACGAATTTAAGGCCGGTGCAAAAAGTGCTAATCAATACGTTGCTATTTTTCTGTTATAGAATGATCTATGTGAAGACTTTTGATACGACGGCATGTCTCTGGCAATATGAGTGTCGAAAAGCGTCTTTGACGTTAGAACATTCTAACTCGGCTATAGGAGCAATGCAATCGTACATCTCGTGAAGGAATCCTCTATAAAAGCAAGCTTTTCTCAATAAAAGCAGAGTTCAAGCATCACACGCATGACTTGTTAGTAGCGCCAACAACTGAAACACGAGCGAGCAATGAGTGCAGCAGTGAGGGCGCGCGCGGACCGCCCGCGCAGCCGGTTGAATAGATTTAGACGGCGCCCTCTATGGGATCGGCCATACTATTCCTGCTATTCCTACGGTTCCTGCGATTCCTGTGATTCCCGCACAATTTATACGCCGCTTAAATGAGCGCGTGTTGCGTGTTACGTGTTGTTTTACACAACACGCGCTCATTTAAGCCTCAGATACTTTTTCCGGCTGGTGACCGAGCGACGACCGGCTGAGGCAACACCTCAATTCCGGGCGAGCCGGCCGCCGGCCGCCCGCCAGCCGGTGTTGGCACGAAAGTGGTGCGGATGCCAGCCGGCTTCACCCAGCGCAGCGGATAATGGGGCACGTCTCGCCAGGGTTAGCTTTGTTGACTATATTATTATTCTAATCATGCAGTGTTATACAAAAATCTTTTAGAATATTTTATTCCATATTTACAAAACAGGAGAACAGAGAAGAAAACACGAATGATATTCAACATATACAACATACAACATGTGTCATTACAATATATATGAACATATAACATTTTCCAAAACTGTTCCCACGGAAACTTTAACGTGGCTGTCTTTCGATCATTTCAACAGTCAGCTTCGGATAAGCGTCTTATTTGTAGAGTCAACGCGTTGAAACGATCGAATGGCAGCCACATTGATGGTTAAATGGGAACAATTCTGTGATGCACGACACAGTGAGCAAATCCGCATGTAGATTCGAGCTTAGAAACAGAAGCTAGAAGAAACAACTGCGCTCCCGGGATTCGTGACAAGTATCTCACAGAAATGTAAGAAGTCAGCCGCGTGTACCTGCAAATAAAGATCACAAGGATCTTACGAAGATGAAAAGGCAACGCACAATTGGAGTTATGTGATTCTTCCGCGATAGAGATCCGTATGCGCATCACATATAAACCATATATTCATTAAGTTCCAATTCTAAAGAGGAAGATTAATCTTTGCACAAGAAACAAATTATGCTCACCGTTGCAGTATGCATGGACAGCACCGATGAGCAAACTATTCATTTCCATATGTGTCCACTTATTTTCCAGACAACCATCAATAAATAAGCAACCATCAAGTTGTTAGAGCACTTATTATTTGGACAAAATGAGCAGACAAATAAGCAGATAATCCAAGCGCAACCATAACAGAATCTCCATCATTAGTAATCTCAAGCATTTCAACTAACGCACTCCAATCTGAAAAGGATATGTTTCGTTCGAGGTTCGAGGATATGCTGGTCGATAAAAAAAATGTCAAACATGTAACTACCTATGAGGGTCCACCTTTTGTGAAGATGAAGCAGATTAACACGTTGACGACGAGCCATTTTTTTTGCGGTCTGTCCCTGTGGACGAGACGTTTCCATGCATCCCTACGCGTGGCCCATGTATGTATGCATGCATCCATGCACCAAGTACAAAATGTGCAAGCCCCGCCCCCTCTGGCAAGCTCCGCCCACTCGACCAGAAATGTCGGAAATTGTCCAAATTTCAAGAATTTATGCGATTTCCGCCACTTTTGAAAAGTGGGCGGAGCTTGCCTGACGGTGGGCGGGGCCTGGCTAGAAGTTGCTTGAAGTCTTTGCGTTCATCTATAGCCTCATCCATGCTTTTTGTGGACAAAAAGGATCCTTGTGAGAGGCATAAAAGTGGGCGGAGTTTGCCAAAAAAGGCGGGGTTAATACATGAAGTACATCTGAGCCTATGTTGATTATATGAACAAAAACTGAGAGGATTGGAGAGATAGTACTGAATTTGAGGCCGCCGCGCACCATTGCGTGGCACTGTCGTCAACGTGTTAAATGACCAAATAACAAAGGAAAAGCACATAGAAACACCAGTAAACATTTTTGAGTGCAAACATTATGACAGCTTAGTGACGACATGGAAGCTTTCCTAGTCTGCTGAAACTGAAAACAAAGATGAGCAATGAAACATGACATTACACGAGCAGTTATGTATAGAAAGACACAGTACCACAAAAATAATCACGGAAAAACAAGACTCAAAAGGTCTTGTAAGGCGCGTAGTGTTGATGAAATCGCATGCTCACTATTGAATCTGACGGTATTCATGATTTTGTGCGCCTTCGCGCGCTTTTGCGGACGCTGCCGGAAGCCAGCCGGTGGTAGTTTCTAGCCCGCTTCCCGGCCGGTTTTAGGCTCAGCCCCAAAACATGGCGCGGCCCTCGGCCGGAAGGCCTTCGTCGCCCGGTCACCAGCCGGAAAAAGTGTCTGAGAGCCGTCTAAACTGTGCGGGACTCACAGGAATCGCAGGAATCGCAGGAGTCGTAGGAATAGCAGGAATAGTATGGCCGATCCCTATAGGGATCGGCATATATGTAGCCGAAAGGCGGTGTCCGCAGTGATCATTTGCAACAAATGCGCACCCTTGCGCGCGCAGGGAGGTGCTTTTCTGCAAGAAGTCCGTGAGGGAACCACCCACATTCGGTGACATGTAGTCCTCCACCCGTTTAAAAGAGGATGTTAACGATATTTTTGCGTTCTTTAGGGCTACATTCTCGGGCCAGATGGGTTTAGCTCAGGTGTGTGAAGAATCCTTCAGCTGACGGCTCGATGCTTCCATTTCCCAGAAAATCACGGAAAAGCGACTGTTACGGCGAGCGGCGGGACCCGAGCAGCGACTTTGTCTCAACACATTTCATTCTTGCGCAATATCATTTTTGCCTCCGATAAACTACGGCAAAACCTCTGTTTTGCACTTTCTCAACACAAGCGGCGGCGTGAAGGTTCATTCGTCAGCTTTACGTAAATGGTGGGACTCATCCCGACATAAGCCATGGTACTGATACATATGCCACTGCATAACCAACAAACATAGATCTTCAGTAACAAGTCAAAACATTCTGATAACCTATGAACATCTCGAACAATCATTTGCCTTCAGTAACCAGGATTACCGGAAAACTGGGAATCGCTAACATATCAATGCGTTCGGTGGTGACAAGTATGCGTGATAGACTACACGTATGGTCGGAGTACATAAAAAGCTTCATCTATGAGTGCATATGCAAAGCCGCCAATTGCCCATCTCGCAGATGCATCAACTTGTTGGAAGCGGGTCGTCGTGGGATCCTGTGTCTTGTCTGTATAT
Source organism: Cylicocyclus nassatus (assembly GCA_958299035.1). Taxonomy (NCBI): domain Eukaryota; kingdom Metazoa; phylum Nematoda; class Chromadorea; order Rhabditida; family Strongylidae; genus Cylicocyclus; species Cylicocyclus nassatus. The sequence continues at coordinate 10,377,070 of CATQJL010000223.1, forward strand.
CGCATTGCCACGCGATGCCAATCCATAGTCGGATCTGTTATCTAAAACCTAAAATATTCGGCCCTTCGAGGGACTACACTCTTAGTAAACGACAGAGTGAATATTCCTCAACCCTCGGGATGAAAGCGGTACAAGTCCGTAAAATGAATACCATAACGCGTGCACGCGTTTCTCGGGATTATCACGAGTCCTCTGGCTGTATCACTTCTCTTCTGGAAAGCGGCTCAGCGCGACTTGCCCATTTCTTCTCGACAGCGCTGCTATCCAATCGTCATCGACGCTATTTTTGACATTCCAGCAAGGATCTCCAAGTCCTAATGCGGCTTCTGCCCGTGACGTCAGCAGTCCCAACTCCGGGAGGGTGGGAGGGTCCTTAGCTGACGAAAGACCGGAATGGTCAAAACAGTGCCAAGCACGCGCCTCACGGAAACCCCGCCCCGCGTGCTTGGCACAACAGCCGTGTTGCGAAATTGCAAAACTCCATTTTTGCCTCCGATAAACTACGGCAAAACCTCTGTTTTGCACTTTCTCAACACAAGCGGAACCTGTAGAGCCCGAAGGCAGATAGGACTGGATGGTAATGGCAGCGCGGTTGATCTCGTCAAGCGAAACTGCTGAAACGATTAGAATTCCTGCAATCTCACTGACTACCCGGCCGAACCGACCTGAAAAAAGGTTTTTTTGTACAGAAACGAGATGACACGTTCATGCTGAGAATGGGTGACCATACTTGGATTCGAGGCAGCTCTCTGTGCGTGAACCTCCAATCTGGAGTTGCATATTCCAACCAAGAAACTAGCTTCAACTAGCATCTACTGTGACACATAAGAGTTGAACGTCTCCGTCAAATCAATGGTGCGGCTTAGTTAGCGGTCACGTAAGTAGCTTGTAAAACTTAATAGATGAAGAAAGTTTATGTGACGCTGGCTTCCCTTTGGGGAAAACAGACGCCTAGATCAACAATTCTCCCATTTGTGTGAACCTGACGGCTACTCATTCGCAACCTCTTCGCTCCAGATAGACGACGCTCTCGTCTGCCCGATAACCCACTGTTCACATAAAGGTCGATACAGATTCAGCCTTTGCTATGTCAGGTAGGCACTTACTAAAGTGCATGACAGGCTACGCCTCGTCCTCGCTTCTCTTCGAGGAGCTGCTAAAAGGCGGTGATACAGCGAGCACATGGCTGCAGCCTCCGACCGCTTTGATTCGTATGGGTTTGAAGTAGCGAGGTACTGCTTGCTGTATCAAGCTGGCACATGACAATCTAGGCCAGCCCACATTTTTTCCTGTCGAGGATAGAAACAAGCTGAGCCTCTAGTTGCAACTCAATCTGCGTCAACTCTTACCTGAGTAAGTAAACAGCCAGACCAAAATTGATTAGCCTGCGTTTGGAGCTATTAGTGAACCGAAATCGTGACTAGACTCGAAGGTGGCCAACTTTGCGGACGCAAAGCTTGACTCGTTTTGATTCCAGATCCCAGCTTAACTGGCCAACACCACGTCTAACAGATCGCCTTACATCACATGAAGACTGCTCGATGCAAACTGTGGATCAGAAAGCTGGCGAAAGCTGTTTTGATTTTGCGCTTGGTCCTTATGACTTCACGTGGAAAGCCTAATTTCTGCGACTAGGCCTAGGAACATCTTTTAAAAAGCCGAATATCGTACGCCTTCCTCCAGCGTTGGATATATCTCTTTATTTACATTTATTGCCCAATTAACAGCTTCCGCAGCAAGAGCAGGGAATAATAAGTCTCAGGAAGCAGCATCACCGCCACGGTTACGTGCTAAACAGTCGTGGAGACAGTTTCTACATCTTGAAATACCTATGCTTGGGAAGACTACATCAGCTCCGTTCTATCGCTTATAGATGCTGAGTAGGATCCAGCCTTGACCCTTGGATCGCACACCTATGTACAACAGCTTCGGGAAGCTAACACTATACTCTTTCTTCCACTAACATGACTAGCTCGAACCTTTACACGTGTAACACGGTTTTCCTCCACTTGACGAAGCATGGGATTATTGAAGCCCCTATCGTACTCGTTACAGCATCTCCCTTGTAGAACTCACTCCCGTCAACGAAGTGATACCTAAGACCTTATCTGCGAGACCTTGCTTTTCCCGATAATAGTTATATGTGAGACTGTATGCGCGATACCAAACAATACTTGGCCAGGACCCAGGTCCATTCGGCTTCAGGGAGGCCTCGTCTCCTATATCACAATCTTGAACCCAATACTCATACCGGCCATCACACAACATTCAGCGTCTGGATAGGAATACAAGAACATGCTATATGGGAGCGACCTCCAGCTCGTATTTCCATCATCCGTTGATCCAAGACTCTACATGTGGACTGTCAAACGACCCCTGGATCGGTTCGGGATCCCGAACACCTCAGCTATAAGAAGGCGACATCAGACTAAATTTTCCATCATTCGCTGAAAACCAAGACTTAGCTTGCGGACCGTCTCAACAGTCATGCTCCTTATCGGGGCCCAGGAACACCTCGGCTATAGGAAGCCGGTACAAACTTCCCATCATTCGACAACATCCAACACTCTACTTGCGAGACCGTCACTCAATGGTACCTCTGGATCGGGATCCAGGAATCCCTCGGCTACAGGCAGCCGGCATCAAACCCACCTTTCCATCATTCCAAATCCATGACTCTACATGCTAGATCGTTTCTCACCAGTCAACCTCTGGAACGGGATCCAGGAACACCTCGGCTATAGGCAGCCGGCATCAAACACACCATTGTTTCTCATTCACTACAATCCAAAACTCTACATGCGCACCTCAGCTTCAGGTCATCATCTCACTCCTTTTTTTCCCAAACATCCATAACCATTGACTTACTATTCCAAACCGATATCCAGAATCTTTGGCTTAGATCTTCCGCTGTAAGCCACATGACTCTACCCTATATTGGGACCTCGACGTCCAGCAAAACTATCACTCAATCAAACCCAAATAGCATACCTATGCACAGCCCCTGTATCAGCTGAAGTGCCGAGTTTTGCTAGCTCTTTCTATCAACAAGGATACGACTTCTGTAGTGACATTTGAGACGCCGGCAAAGCAATTCCACTTAAGGAAGCTATGATCAAAGTGACAATCAAAGGGAGCAGCCATAGAATGCTGCACGAAGCATACGAATCCACAGATATGCATGAAAATCACCGCTCCAATGCAGTAGAGCAGTAATATCCACAAGAGATTGAATTTGTTACATAAGAGAGTGAAAAGAGATGCCCCTAAACATAAAGGAATCTCCGAAAGCAGATAAGTGGGCCTTTCCCCCGTTCTAGCAATGGTAGAGCATTATGGGCACTTGAGCGCTTGCGGGCAAATTGAGCTCAATGAGAGATGCGGAAATGGAAGTTTGACAACAATGAATCTTAACTTAATGAAGAACTGACCCAACGGCCAATCGAGGGACCGTAGATTCGCCCGCAGGAACGATTACTTTTGGATTGGAGCAGGAATTGTGTTTAGAGCGCTCAATCGTCTCTCGTTCTGCTACGTGCAGTTATGAATTTGATGGAACTCCTTTTTCCAGTACCAGTTTAGTCTATGTTAGCTCTTTACACTGTGTTCTTGTGTGACCAAGAGGTTTAGGTTCATCTTGTAGGTCTGAAGTTCTAGAGTTTCTCAAGTGAGGTGTAGTGCATCAGAGTTATTGTAATCTCTATTGTCAAGTTTACTAGAGGAGGAAAGAACTGGCTAGAGGTCACTGTCAAAAGTAGTCTACAGCAAACTCAGCCCCGGTCAACATTTTGACCCAGTTGCATCTTGATGGTTCCGTCTCAAGGGCCGGGCATACTTCACGCGATTTCAGTCGCGAGGCGATTTGGCAATCCGCCAGAAGTCTTCAGATCCAATACTGGCAAACTGGATTAATTAGAATGCCCTATTTTCTGTACATTAAAAGTGTGCTTACAGTGAGTTATGGACAGTTGGAATATTGCCAAATCGCGCCGCAACTGAAATCGCGTGAAGTATGCCCTGCCCTTCATTCGGTTTTCATATAACAAGACGGTGACGAGGTTGCATACACTGTGGTGTCTCGCTAAATCTTGTTTGTAGAACCTCTTTAATATAACAGGTGAAAGTTAGACTTAGTTCTTTTGCGCACTGTATCTTATTTTCGCCGTAGCCCGATGTTATGGTAGGAATTAGCTTATGTTGCTAGCGGTAAGGTGAAGCAGCTAACCTTTTACTTTCGTTATTTGCAATGGTTATGGTTAACAATAATATATAGCGATAGTGGTATTTTGCTGCTGGTTTCTCCTCCTTCCACGCTATCGCTAACTGCTTCCGGTATCCAAAGAGCGCTAAAAATCGAGTTTCAGCAAAGTCTGATTGCCACTTTTCCGGTTCGATGTGCTAGATTGGCTCTTTATTTATAAAGCTTTTGCTAGCTTTGTTTATACTAAGTGCATTGAACTGTTGTACATTTACTTCTATGTTCTTCACACCCTACTAGCTGTGGTGCTGCACTTTGCGGAAGTATGCAAATTCCGCTTGTGTGATTTTCGTTTGTGGTTATGTGTTCCAATTATCCTAAGATACGACGGTCAAGCTTGAGATGCACGCAGTTCCATAGGCAAGCAAAGCTTTGAGCAAGCAAACATTTGCTTGCCAAACTGTATGCAACTTCAGGCTATCGCTTTTAGGCCCCAGACAGAGTTGACGCGATTTGGTCGTCGCGATTGAATCGCGACAAGACAACTGTTACGAGTTCATTGCATCCCGACCAGCTTGCATTTCGGCTGTGATACTTTTCCAAACCGAAATTTTTGAATCTTATATATAAAGCTGAATGTCTGTTTGTCTGTATGTCTGTCTGTATGTCTGTCTGTCTGTATGTCTGTGTGTACGTATGTTCCGAATAGAAAATTCCATTTCTGAACCGATCCGGACCAAACTTGGCACACATACACTACGGGCCCCGGCGGGTGTCATAGGCTACTTTTCGTCATCGATCGATATCGATTTTATCGATTTTTATCGATTTTTTGCAACGTTTGAGCTACGGGGCTGGGAGTTGGCACAGGGGGGTAATCGAGCATGGGGATTCCGAATACAATATTGGTTTTCAGGATTATCGATTACTTTTATCGATTTTATCGATTTTTTTGCAAAGTTTGAGCTACGGGGCTGGGAGTTCGCACAGGGGGGTAATCGAGCATGGGGATTCCGAATACAATATTGGTTTTCAGGATTATCGATTACTTTTATCGATTTTATCGATTTTTTTGCAAAGTTTGAGCTACGGGGCTGGGAGTTCGCACAGGGGGGTAATCGAGCATGGGGATTCCGAATACAATATTGGTTTTCAGGATTATCGATTACTTTTATCGATTTTATCGATTTTTTTGCAAAGTTTGAGCTAGGGGGCTGGGAGTTGGCACAGGGGGGTAATCGAGCATGCTGATCATCCCCAAGGGGGGTGATCAGCATGCTCGAACACCCCTGTGCCAAATTCCAGCCCCTAGCTCAAATTTTCAAAAAATCGATAAAATCGATAAAAGTAATGGACGATCTTGAAAACTAATATTGTATTCGTAATCTGCATGCTCGATTACCCTCTGTGCAAACTCCCAGCCCCGCAGGTCAAACTTTGCAAAAAAATCGATAAAATCGATAAAAGTAATGGACGATCCTGAAAACTAATATTGTATTCGGAATCCCCATGCTCACTTCCCCCCTGTGCCAACTCCTAGCCCTGTAGGTGAACTCTGCCAAAAAATCGATAAAAATCGGTAAAATCGACATCGATCGATAACGAAAAGTGGACTGTGACACCCGCCGGGGCCCGAAGTGTATGTGTGCCAAGTTTGGTCCGGATACGGCGGAGCCGGGTAAGCCAGCTAGTGTAACATGAAAATGAATGGAAATCGCGGCGATCATTGAGAAGTATCTGCGTCTTTGCCAATAAATATTTGCTTATATCATTGTTCCTCATTCCTTCCCAAGCATGTGTGCGTCTTGAAGCTACAGGCCCGGCTTGGCGGTCTTGATCGGGTACGGGTCAGGACTCATGATTTTTCGCGAAGACACGCCGCAACACGACGTCAAGCAGTACAAGCCTTAGCTCCTAGAGTTGCAAGACGCAACATTGGGTTATTTGGCAAGCGCATCCTCAAAATCAGCGTTGGAAGGATAAGGTGCTCTACGGAAGATTCCTGCTCCAATCCAAAAGTAATCGTTCCTGCGGGCGAATCTACGGTCCCTCCGGCCAATCCACATGGCATGAGTATGCGATGATTTAGTTCAAACGTGCAATACGACAACGACAAAGAAACCTATCAGCACTCTCTTCTGACAATCTTGCAGCCTTCAACTTAATCGTTCTTGAAGGCTCATAAGGATGAGGAAGAACGCTTCGACGCCAAATCACAAACTAACCCGTATACGAGAATATCAAATTTATCTACGAGCCCCAGTGTCCTTAAAAGAGAATACAGTATCGACTGGGATTTGTACGATGCAGGCAGGACTAGCACACTGTACTGAAATATCGACAACTCACTGTGTTCCGTTTCTACTGGCTGATTCGTTAATAAGCAGATCCTTTTTCATCCAAAACATGACAAATATTTTCACATCTTGACAGGAGAGCGCAAAACGGTGATCCTCCTTAGCTGACGAAAGACCGGAATGGTCAAAACAGTGCCAAGCACGCGCCTCACGGAAACCCCGCCCCGCGTGCTTGGCACAACAGCCGTGTTGCGAAATTGCAAAACTCCATACTTGCACTGTCCTTACTGACTTTTGGCTCATATCATTTCGTTCTCCATGACGTCAGCCGGGCTTACAGCAATGCTCAAAGAAGACCGAGGTATATAACTTCCAAAGTAGTAAGCAACATATACATTGTCGAATAGTTTGTGAATTCAGTGTTCTTCGCGAAGGATTGCGAAAATTGTGACGCGTTCTCATGCGACTGTACTTTCGATGGATTCTTAAAGACGCTTCTCAGACGTATCAGTGAAAGCGATGAGCATGTTCAAATTCTGGTTTTAGTGGCCACCCGCAAGCTCGCATTACAGGTACTTGACTTGAAGATTTACCTCTTGAAGAGATGTACTTGCAAGCTTGAGATGAAGAGCTTGGATCTGAAGATTTATGGTGACTTAACAGTTAGAGTAAAGTCTATGGTGTTCGGCTGACCAGCCTTATGGTATAGCCAGTGTTAGAGTTTGGTGGCTCCTTTTGTGTCTTTAAAGAAGCCTCTAGCTTTATCATAGAATATGCCCTCGTCTAGGGGTAGAATGCTGCTCGTAATAGGCGGAAGTATGTTGAGATGCATATGATAGACAAGCATCACTTGCGCAAGTTGGTGACTCAAGGTCACAGTGGTGTCTAACAATAAGCAAAGGGAATTGATAAGATTGCAAGAGGTGCCGGCTATATCGGCACAGCTTTTACTCAGTGCAAGATGACTAGAGTAAGGTGTGATATCTCCTGCATTTTCAGATTACCGAATCGATGAAGAAGTTTGCCAAACCTATGTCTGTCAAGGTGCATGCTTGCATTGGAGAAACTTCTGTCAGTGAGGAGAAGTTGGCTTTATCAAGTGCTCCTCACATTATCATTGGTACTCCAGGCCGCGTGAAGCATATGATTTCTTCAGAGTTTCTGGGTGAGCATTTTATCTGCATTTTTTGCTACTTTCCCAAATGCCTATGCTCTTTTTCACCTTCCAAAAAGGCAAGATATGACATTTTTTCACCATCGCAGACTCTCACTGTTGCAAGTACTCTGGTAATAATGACCACATATTCAACTTCTGATCAAGCTATAAAACTAGCATCCTGGATTCATGTCGTCCTTTAGTACTCAGTGCTCTCGATCTATTTGTTATGTACGATTTCCGCCCATTATTGAGCAAGGATATGAGGGAAGCTGTGTCCTCAATAGTAACTTCACTGCCTGAAGACATCCAGGTATTAACGTTAGCCCTATCGTTTAAGCTTTGAAACTGTTGGTTTCTCTTTTTTCAAGAAAGGCAAATGCGTCTGCACGAGTAGTAGGCCTCATAGACAGCGATTAATGGAGCAGTTCTGTAAAGAAATGTCTTTGTGCAACTTTTATGGTGTGTCCGACAATAATATACTACAGCGAGATGTATCCACACCCGTGTCGGGTATTGACGATGGCGGGAAAGCCATGAATAATGGTAGAGAAGCCGTGAATTGCGAAGGTAAAGTGATTTTTCAGTTAGTGTAGTGAGTGTTCTGGATCATGCCATTTGACTTATGCATCGGTTGAATGATCAAAAGTCTTTGCTAGGTTGTGACAGTCTGCGGGCTGTGACGTGCATCCGCCAGCTTGTCATGACAGCGTTACCGCCAACTGGCAGCATCATTGTGGCGTCCCTTGTTTGCAGCCGTTTCTCCACTTCTCTGTTGCTTTCGTCACTCACTAGGGATAGCCTGTTCATGTGAAAAGGGAGACATGAGTCGAGCAACATGTCCAACAAGCAGCAGAAAGTCAACTTTATAGAGTAATCTTTATGAGAACATTTGAAAAAAGGCTACGAAGAACGTTCGACTTTTACCATCATTTGGTGATTTGGCGCTCGCAAAGAAATCTGCTGGCGACTTGCGTAGTGGGATTGGATGACTGCTTTCGCTGCTTCAATCATTCTGAGGGATCCGTCATACTTCGACGAGAAAAACCCAAAATCGCTTAAAAAAGCCCAAAAAAGCCAGAAGAAGCCAAAAAAATGCCCAAAATCACCAGAAATAGCCGGAACGCAGAAACGAACTTTTGGTAGAATTCTGACAATATTTTGATGCGCAGATGACAGAAAATGAAGCAAAAAGACTCGGTTGCGAAATCAACACACATGCGGGGGACGCCCATTACTTGGGGTGTCAATTAATTTGCCGCACCGCGGCGTTACAGTAAGCCGTGGGAGAGGCAGCAGGACCAAAGGAAATGTTTGAAAACGAAATGTTCACGGGGACACGTTCTTCTAGTGAACAGAAAGCACACATTTCGAGATCAGGAACGTATAATTTCCATATTTCCCTCCACTATCTTTATTTCACAATTTTTATGGCCAAACTTCCTCTAAACAGTAAAAATTGATATGGAAATGTAAAAACCTTCACAAATGACGGAATAGTATGCCCTGTGAGTGGGCCAACCGAGTTTTTTGCGGATCTGATTACTGCCAGCCTGTCGCGCGCGGCGTCTGCATAATTGACAGTCACAAGTAATGGGATACACCCCACACATGCCTTAGACCAAACGTGCGCGCGAAAGGGGGCATTCCGGCTCTTTCTGGCGCTTTTGGGCTTTTTTGGCGCTTTTGTGCTTTTTCGGGCTTTTTGGGCTTTTTTCGGCGAAGTATGACGGTTCCCTGAGGAAGAGTGTCGGTTCTGAGTAGTGGTGGTGGCGCTTGTGTGTTTTTAAACATTGAGTTGTCAAGCTTTACTGAACAGAGCGTGCACCTAGTCATGGTAGTGTCCAGATGCTAACAAAATGAGCTAACAGAGATTGGGCAAGAAATATGTTCAAATCACTTTCGGTCATTTTATGACTCATGTATTTTATATTGTGAGGGATGGCGGCTGTTCGTTCGCGCGATTTGTGTTGAGAATAATAAACTTCATCTCAATAAAATTCCTTGCACTGATCGAATCGTTGGTTCACAACCTGACCGTACTTTTTTTTTCAGAACCTTTGGAAGACGAATCAAATCAGACGAATTCTTTTGCTCATATTCGTCAGATCATGGCCGCTGTACAGAGCGTGGATGTGGAGAGAAAAACTATACAAGTGCTTGTGATTGCTCCCAAAGTAGAGGAAGTCAAACAGGTCGGTCGTTTTCTTTTACATTTGTGCGTAAACGGAGGAAATGTAGCTATTTAGATAAGGAGTTCTTGATATACTTATTTTTCTTGTTTCCTCCAAATGAAGAGCTGTTCTCTATCTTGTTCCATCTTTTTATCGTTACCTAACGGGCTAAGGATTGTTTGCGTGTTTTAAGTGTAAAAGCTCCAGCCAATAGAAGGCGGCCGCCCATGCGTGCGAGGCGCATGCGGGCGTACTCAGACAGTCGAAGGGAAACCTTCGGCGGGCAGATAGCACGAGTCTGCCACTTCGCGCTCTGGAGCGTTCCGGAGCCCTGCCATTTCATCCATTTTGGTGCTCCGGGGCTCTCCCAAAAGTGGCGCACCTCCGTAGCAGAGATTTGCGCGTCCCGAAAAGGGGTCCCATTCGTTCACCGTGACGTCACGGTGACGTCACAAGCAGGCGAAGGGGACCCCTCTCCGGGACGCGCAAATCTCTGCTCCGGAGGTACGCCACTTTTGGGAGAACCCCGGAGCACCAAAATGGGTGAAATGGTGGCAGACTTGCGCCATTTGCCCGCCGAAGGTATCCCTTCAGGATCGGCCATACTATTCCTGCTATTCCTACGATTCCTGCGATTCCTGTGATTCCCGCACAGTTTAGACGCCGCTTGAATGAGCGCGTGTTGCGTAAAACAACACGCAACACGCGCTCATTTAAGCGGCGTATAAACTGTGCGGGAATCACAGGAATCGCAGGAATAGTATGGCCGATCCCTTCGACTGTCTGAGTACGCCCGCATGCGCCTCGCGCGCATGGGCGGCCGCCTTTGTATTGGATGGAGTTTTTACGCTCAAAACACGCAAACAATCCTTAACCAGTTAGGTGGCGATAAAAAGATGGAACAAAATAGAGAACAGCTCTCGTTTGGAGGAAACAAGAAAAATAAGTATATCAAAAACTCCTTATCATTTTGGTTCAACATGCGAAAGCATATAAAAACTTCGCGTCAAGCGGATCCACGAGTTCGTCTGCGAAACTGCGTCCCTATTTCGGCTTCTTTGCAAAGTCGTGATTTTGACAAGTCCAAGCCAGCCATGGTTACAGCCCAAAAAGTGATCAAAACTTTTTTTTGCGGAAATGGAGTCAAAAAGGTTATTTGTGTAGATCATCGACTAGTAAAGTTTAGTAAAGAATTGAGATTTTTACTCAGATCTGTAACTCACCGTGATTATTGTTTTTTGGTAACTATCAGTCCATACAAGTCTAGTAACTAAACTAGAAATGTATTTGATTCTCCACGAAAAACTTTTTTTGTCCAAAGTCACCGAGCTGTCATGGCAGAGCATGCGGAATGAATGGGTTTTCGTATTTTTACTGGCCGCGCCAGGCGTCACTAGATAGTTGAATCTCATTGTTTTTTTGGTATTGGAAAAGTAGGATTTTCTATAGGAAGCGACGCACCTACACGGCGTTAGGACTTTGTGTTCGAAATTGTTTTTATGGTAACTATCAATCCATTATAAGTCTAGTAACTAACCTAGAAATGTATTTGATTCTCCACGAAAAACTTTTTTTGTCCAAAGTCACCTTGCTTTCATGGCAGAGCATGCGGAACGAATGGGTTTTCGCATTTTTACTGGCCGCGCCAGGGACTAGATATCGTCCCCTCCACAGATCGTGCTACCCTTGTGGCGTCGCGGACGTGCCACGTGTGACTAACACATTGGCAACGTTGGCAGCAACAGTTGGCAACAGGCAGCAACATGTTGGCGTGGCCAAAATGTTCTGCCAACATGTTGGGGCATGTTGAAAACATGTTGTTGCCACGTTGCCAACATGTTAGCCACACGTGGCAGGTCTGAGACGCAGACCAAGGGTAGCACGATCTGTGGAAGGAACGATATGTGTTCGAAATCATATGGAGAGCACGAATTTATTCCGTGGTTTTTATACATATCGTTAGTTCGCTTTCGCTAGAGTGGGCGGACCACTGCAGACATGACATGACATGTAATCGATCGATAAACCTCCATCCTAGAGCATTGTTTTTTGTACTCTCTCGCCATCCAAAGCCGCTGCGCGTGTACAGGGCTTTTCAACCTGAGAGTCGCAAGTTTCGCTTGCGCGGCTCCTCCAACGCGGCCGCCTGGCTCAGACCGCGCGCGGCGTTTGCTGCGTATCGCCCGGATTTCGCCAAGCTTCAGTCGACGCGCAGCCAGCGCCACGAACGCTGCGCGGACCTAAGCGTGGCGTCCTAGCGGGGCGGGTGGGACACTCAGGTTGTAAAGCCCTGTACGTAGACAGTGCTCCGCCCACTCTAGCGAAAGCGAGCAAACGATAGATGTTGTCAGCATTTCAAGCAAACTTTGGCGTGAGCGGGAATAACACGTATAGATAGTGAAGCCAGTGCGGCCCTCTGCGAAGCAGAGGTGATGCACTGTACTTTATAAGGGAGATTATACGACAGTACTTCATTCTTGTTTCGATTCGCTTAGATGGAGGAATCCCACCGATCCTTCATAATGTCATAATAGCTGAATTTCGAAATCCAGCTTTAGATAGTTTTTCTCGCTTTCTCTTGCACTAGATTTTGACTAGGTATAGATGCTTGAAATTAAACACATTGTTCCAGATTTCTGAAGAGCTGCGAGATTCTCTCTCAAGCTCAAAAATTTTGATATACTGTTGCTGTGGACAGACCAGTCGGAGAGGTGATAGATTTGTCTTGAGTAATGGCGTTCATGTCCTTATAGCGCCACCTAAGCGAGCACGTTATTTACTGAGACGCGAATGCATCTGTGAGTTTTGTTATAAATCAATGCATCTGTAGCAAAATGTTGTTTGATGTGCTTTCTTACCTGAAAACGGTTTTGTGCACAGCTTGATCAATTTCATGTTTTGCATATCGGTCGCTATAGTTAGATTTCTTTCACAAAAACAATAAGCCTGCAATGCTTTGGAACATGCATTACTAGTCGGTTACCAGACATTTGATCAGAGATTCTCCAGTGTTTTAGAATGCACTTGATAGTTTTTGCTAGCTTGCAGATACGGACAGCATACGAGTTTTGGTAATGGTAAAGGCGGACGACCTCTTTTGCACTGGTTATAAAACTCTACTGCACGGTATAATTCAGTCTATGCCTGAAAGTGTTCAGGTATGATGCTTCTTATTGTTAGTACCATGCAGTTCTTTCTTCGTAGTCATCTTCTAATTCGCCCTAAGATGCTGTTTGAAAGACTTTCTATTTTGGGTTATTTTTAATCGCGCTTGCACTATGTTTAACGGCTGCACGTCAGGAGGTACGCCGCGCGCGGCCACAGCTCCGCCGCGTCCAAATCTTGGGACTCGCAAATCTCTCCACTGTTAGAGTTCCCAGCGGCAAAAACAGCGGGGCAGGGATGGGGGCAGACACATGTACTCGATGCCAAAGTAATACTGCGCCAGAAGTGTTGCTATTCCATTGGCTGAAGTGCGCTGCGCCTTCTCGCGAAAAATTCGCGACGATCGTATCCAGGGCCCGGCACGCGTTGGTTCGAGGTCAAACTGGACTTCGTTTTTGAGGGTGAAAGCAAAGGGGACTTCGTTTTTATGAGGTTCTGGAGGAAGCGCCAAAAAAAAACACGACGAACATGTCAGGTTTTACGGGTTGAACGTGTTCTTTCGCAAGCGCGCGAATTTCAAATGCAAGACTCAAACAAACAAATGGCTTGTTTACAGCGCACAAACAATCACATGCCTCCGAATTTGGGCTATGTGTATACAATATTACTCCAAACTATGTTATGCAAAAAGTTCCAAAAACTTATGTGTCTGAATACCCGTTCCGGATTTGTTGGTTTCAAAACCAACCACCGAACCAACTGGGTTGGTTCGGAGCATAAATTTCGGAGAGTTCACATAAGTTTTGGACCTTTTTGGTTTGGACGATTAAAGCGCTCAAAAATCTATTATATGGTGAAGAGAGCAAATCAAACCATGGCCTCTGCTCTTTTTACGAGCCAAATATAATATGAAAATAGAGGCTTTGATAGATATTATGCTCCAATCACATGTGTGTACCGGCGCCCTTTGAAGTGGCGCCAATTGCATCATTTCATTTTTACTTATCTCGTCATGTGCTCCTCTTCGTTTTCTTCTTTTTCCGTCTCTTTGTGTCTTTTTCTGTCTTCTTCTTTGTTTTTAATATTCTTTCGTTTCAGAAAGTATTCGCAATGGAGCCGAACAAACTCAACAACAAGAAAGACGGATGGTACGACAAGAGACAGCCAAGGTGAGTTTGATTTATTTTGATTTTTCATTGTTTGATTTGTTAGCTTACCTCGCTATTCCACATTAGGCTTTGGGCAGAATTCACGCGATTTGGTCGTCGCGATTGAACGCGACATGAAAACTTTGACACTATCATTGCATGCCGATCTTCTTGCATTTCGGTTGTGATAGTTTTCCAACACGACTAGTTGTGACTTACTATCACAGCCGAAATACTAAAAGATGACATGCAATGAACTCGCAATACTTGTCTTGTAGCGAATCGCGACGATCAAATCGCGTGAAGTCTGCCCGGGGCCTAACAGGACGAAAGTGCATCTGCGAGCTTCGCCAACACTCGTCGCGCAATTTTTGGCAACATAATGCTTGTCACGTGTCGTTCAATAATAATGCTGAAAGATTCATATTGCATTTGAGGGGGCAGTTCTCTTTTCATAGCAGTCTTTCAATGGAATTATGTTTTTTATTGATAACTACGATGGAAACTTTGGAGAAGCTGAAATTATCCTCTTGTTTTTGACGAGTTATTTGCAGTTGCTCGTTTGGAAGGGTTGCCTGCACTATTTTACAATGAACGTCAGAAGTACGAAAATTCTTCCCTCCATGGTTACTCTAGGCTTACGGTAGGGATCGAAATCACAAATCGGCAAATGTATCTTTCTCCTGTGCTTTGTATGACGAGAACACTATAATGAAGGTTAGCCTAATATTTTTTAGGTATAAGTGGCGCTATTTCAAAAGTCTCATTTTCCTCTTTTTGGCCGTTAACGTCGAAGTCGCTGATGCCCAATATCTCGAAAAACAGTACCAGCAACAACAACCCATCGTAAGTCTATTTTCTAGTTTCTAGTTTCTAGTTTCAAATCTAGTTATTTTATATCATTCTATTTTTAGGTACTCCAGCCATCCATGAAATGTGATTGTCCCACTTTCGGGGTCATCGATGGTTTTGCGCACTTGACAAATTTGGTTCTCCTGCTTCTATCTTTTTTTTCCAGTACAGACTGGTGAGTTTTGAATTTTTTAATGCTCAATTTTTATGCTAGAAAAATCTCATTCAGATGAAGCAGAATCAGGAAATCGACAACAACATCCGCCAGAATCCGGCGCAGATTCCCAACATTCCCGCATTCTACCGCCAGGATATCCCTGCGCTGATGGCACGTCCAGCTAACCCGTTCTTGAATTAAAGCACCTGAACGAAGGCGACGTATCTTCACTTCATCTCTACCTTTGTCACACTTTTATTTTTGCTAATTGTTTTTTCATTTTCACCATTTTGAAGCTTTCAAAAAGCACATTTTTTTCGCCACACTTTTTGAATCGAAATTGCTGTATCGTTCGAAAAACTTGAATTTTGAGATTTTTTTTGTTCACATACTGATCTCTTTAACACGTCTGCAGCACTAGCTGCCCAAAGCTGAGAATTTTTTGCTATGGATCTCATTAACACGGACCTCAGCACATTCCTTTACATTCCTTTGCTCATTTCAGTCGTCAAAATGCCTTTTGTGTCACGTGTATGTTGCCTTAATAAACACTTATGCTGGAAAAGTTTGTCGAATGTTGAAGGCCCTAGCCAGACTTCGCTCAGAAGAGCTCAAAAGCGCCCAAAAGCGCCCAAACTTCTCTAACCCCCCCCCCTTCTCACTCTCTCTCATCTCTCCTCACACGAGAAAGTGAAGAGACAACAAAGAAATTTGGGCGCTTTAGGGCGCTTTTAAGCGCTTTTTGGCGCTTTTGAGCGAAGTGTGGCAAGGGCCAAAGCCTCAGAATGCCAGGCACCCCAATTTTGGGGTCAAAGGGGACTTCGTAAAAATCTTCGGAGTCATGGGGGACTTCGTTTTCAAAAATCCTCCAAACCAACGCGTGCCGGGCCCTGATCGTATCTCCTGACCGTTTCCCGTAAGAACCATACCATCCGGTGATTACTGGCACCCGCACAGCGTTCGTATGCGATTACCCCATATGGCCAGTCGCTATCGACCGGGACTAGTCATTACTGCATAATTTCCTACTTTAGCAAATTCGCTTTATACATACCCTTTCCCTTATGCTCAATATTTGAGCGTTTGTTTGTTTTAGTGCGTCCTGCTATCAGGAAAGGAAGTAATACGTGCGAGTGTAACTAATGACACTGCTGTATCCTCATGCGAAAAGCTTGCCAGTGAACTGCGTGAACCTGTAATAAACCAAAGACGACACATATGTATCGAAGTACAAGGTGAATCGGAAGAAAATTTGTATCAGATTATGTGGGAACATTTAGATGATCAACAGAATGAGCAATCTTGTGACTTTTGCAGAGATGATTTGGCTGCGAAGGTCGGTGGCAAATTTTTTTGAATCTCGGGGAGTAGAAGTTCTGTTGTTTTAGAAAACGCAGTTTGAAGTGCTTTGCGATTTGTATCCGAAGCTAGAGTATGAAAAGACAGTGATCATATGTAAATGGCAAAAAAAGGTGGAGCTTATCGCGTCCCTTCGCTGTCATGTCATTATGTTCTTCTATTTTCATAGGCTACATGGATCCAGGAGCACTTAGCTGCTCGAGGCTACCACGTAATTTGTCGTGTTGGTAAGAAGAAGAAGAAATTCAGAGAGGAAATGCAGATATTTGAGTCGTCGCCATCCGGAGTGGTTCTGATCACGGAGACCTTGGCTAATCTGTTCAAAGACAAAGAGGTGTCAACTTTTTCATATCTTCTCAATTTTCATGGGGCTTGCTTTTGCATGAATTTAGGTTGTCCCGAAAGTTTTGTCGGTTTTTTCCAAGCCGCCATAAAATCCCGCACAATAAAGGATTCATAAATCCTGCGGGAATAAAGCGTTTTCACATGCATTCGATGCAGCTTTTCCTTCTCTTTCTGATGGTGATCTCTAATCGTAATCTCCTGAAAGCTTCTATTCAAGTGCCTAAATTCTTCGCCCCGCATTATTTATGCTCAAAGTCTGCCTAATTTTCGAGGATTTTATTTTTGACTCTCGAAGAAAAGGAGGCAAGCATTGGATAGAGTAAATCTGGACTATGCGCAGTGCTTTCAGATTCTTCCTATCCGCTGTTGGAAATTTTTAAAAAATTATTTTTTGGAGGTGTCGCTTTTTAGTGAAGTCATGCAACACGCAACTGCAACGAAAATAGGAAAGCTTACCAGTTTGTGCAACTTGAAGTGTGATTGTTATCGATAATCATCCTTGCAAAACAATCAGCCATGATTTGCGCTGAAAAATCACCTTTTTTAAAATTTTCGGTGCCGAAGTTGTTCACCGATCATTGTCCTTTAGTTTTAATGCGATCAAAGAAACCGACAGAATTTTCGGAACAACTTAAAGGCAGTGTCCAAGCAAGAAGTCTATTTTGAGATTTTGTGCTTACCTGAGCCTATTCGCCATGCTGATTCCGAGAAATCTCAAAAAGAGCGCGAAAACGCCAACAAGGCCCTAACGCAGGAGGGAAATTGCAGGTGGGCGGGGCCGTTCACATCATGACGTCACTCTCCCAGGCTTTGGGAGCGATCTTCTCGGTTCCGATTTTATGTCATGCGTTTCGCAGTTGGCTGGTGGTGATGTTAAGACGGCTAGCGGAATTGATAAGATCGCTCTTGACGCTGGGAGAGTGATGCCACTATGTGAACAGCCCCGCCCACCTGCAATTTCCCTCCTCCGTTAGAGCCTTTTTTCGCCTCTCCAGTGTTGATTTTCGGATTCAGCATAGCGAATAGGCCCAGGTAAGCCCAAAATCTCAATTTCGACTTTCTGCTTGGACACTGCCTTTAAGATTTGCCGCACAGCCAGAAGTATGCGCAGTTCTATCGCACGCGGTTCAGAGCGCCCTTCATCTAACGTCAGAAAATCCATTCGCTTCATATGTCTTGCTGTTTGAAAGGGATTAGCTCTTCAACAGTGACAGCCAGCTACTATATTACTGGGTTCCAGTTGAAGTTGTGAATCGACAACACTTTATGTTGAATAATTTGGAAATTTTGTATTACTCCTTCATTATTTCTTGAATTGTTCCTGATTGTTACCTTTCTAGATCTCCGTCATTGTCAACTATGAAATGCCAAGAAAAGTGAAGGGGTATATGGGCCGTGTGGCACCTACGGATCTTAAGAAAGAAAGAATTGTGGTCAATCTGATAAAAAATAAGCAAGAAGCAATTTTGATGGAAGAAGTCCAGTCGCAGTATGGTATCGACATCGAACACTTTATAGATCCACACTGTATAAGCTTTTAAGTAATCACTAAGTGCATGTTATTTTGAGCATGTTCTCAGTAATTGTAGATTAAATATATTCTTCAGCATATTCTCCGTAAATGTATAGTTTTATTCTCTGTTGATAAATATGTACTTGAAGTGACAGGGATCATGCATATGGCTAACAAAGCTTTGTAGCAGGCATTACTTGGAGCTGCGTGGTGCCGCAGCCAGCGCCAGAGCTGGCGTTAACCCTCAGCTGGCCTCACGTCAGGGGCAGGGTCAAACGTGCTGATGCGATCCGGGACCCTCATTTACGACCCCCTCCCCCCCCCCCCCAAGGGTACCCATCCGTTCGACCCTCCCCCCACCTATCCCCTCCCCCTCCTCCACTTCCTTTTGCGGTAACCTGCATAAACGAATGTCAATCTCAAAAGATGCCTGCCAATAAACCTCAATCAAAATTATAGGTCAGAGAAAGATAACTACTTACAAATTGGGAGATAATGCAAGTAATGCTTCGCCTTTAAAGAAACAAATAATTCTATGTAGATTGGGTAAGTGGTAAAATTTTACAAATTGGCTATGTTTATTGTGGGAAATGAATGGAAAGGACATCATCTGACAAAGCAGAACATCAATTTTGATTTTTAATGGTATTTAGGCTGTACTCTACCTATAAAAAATGAAATAAAATAACAACCAAGAAAATTCAACACTACGGAACGGTTCACTTCAGTCACTATAACTGAATATTTCATAATAGCTCTTTTCTAGTGAAGGTTAATTAACTTTTCTGCTGTTTATGAATGTTCGGCGTGCTTTCATGGTCCAATAGTAACGAAGGATACACACTATGGTTCTGGAAATTAGAACGTTTTAGACTTTAATGAAAGTCCCGTGTTCTATCCCCGTACTAGACAATATTTTTCTGCAGGGAGAAAAAACGATATTTTTGAAGCGCAAAAATTGTTTTCAACTAAAAAGCTTACTATCTATCTATTACACAGATTCTCTTGCGAAAAAGGCCGTTTTAGCGCCTTCCAGAACGAAGCTATGAAAATTCGTAACTAAGGTTAGGGAAAAACTGAGAGGCTGTAATGAATAGGCTGTGTAGTATTCTGCCCATACTATCCATGGAAAAAGTTTCAGCCATTGAGGAGCAGTGAGCTCGAAAAAATCTAAATGCGACTCCCGCGAATTTATTAGGTCATTTCAAAAGTTCGTTCGCTGTTCTCTAAAAAATCGTAACTCTCTGCTATCTGCCTAGATTTGCCTGGGATAATTTTTCTTAGAATGAAGAAATCCTAGTTTCTAATTATGGCTCAAATTTGTTCTACCAAGCACGAGTCGCAGAGTTAAAAATGCAAAAAGAAGACCACTTAAATTTTGGTAATTTCAAAAGAGCTCACCAAAAATCTTGAAACGTTACAAAAAATGCCGAAACAAGCACAGACATATGTTTTATGTTCTCGTCTTTCTAGCTAAGCAGACTCCTTGTTGAACGACTGTTCCTATGAAAAGTAATGATTTTTTAGGAATTTGCTATACGTTTCCCTAAAAATCAAAATTGCTCTCCCTTAGCACAAAAATCCCTTAGCTAGAAAGAGAATTTCACAAAACCCGTGTTTTTAGCTTTCCTGCCTTTTTTGTGACGTTTTTGGGTTTTTTGGGCATGCTCAAATTTGCGAAGCTGAAGTAATTCTCTTTATTTGCTCATAACTTCCGATCTTTTTCGTTTTAATTCATGGGAAAGGAACTGTAGTAAAGAGCATAATTTTCTCTGTCAAATATAGCACTTCCGGAATTTTTCGTGGTCCAGAAAAATGCCATTCTTGGGTAAATTTATTCAATTGCTTTTAACTCTCGAATTTTCTCATGTCATTTCATAGCAAAGACACTGTTGTGAAGAAAAAGTTTTCCTCTTTCGAACAAAAATTGATAAGAGAAAATCCATCAAGAAGGAAGAAAGTTATGATTTTTTGAAAAACTGGCGGACTTTTGAAATGACCTAATAGATGCGATCCTAAAAAGCAAAAACTGGGATTTTCAAACTTGAAATTTTGTAACTCACCGGAGAAGTTATGAAACAGCCTAAAATATTTATGGCAGAAAGTATTAGGTTGGTGCAAAAGTAATGCGCGTTTTTCTAGCCCTTGTTTTAGGACAACTTTTCTCCATCAAACTTTCCTCTTTGGAAAAAACTTAGCACATTGCCAAAAAGGTTCTTTCATCCTCTATCTAATAGTGACTGAAATGGGCTTCTGGCTTTATTAGTTAAAAAATAATAGAGCTTCACACAACCGCGCTCGAAACCAAAATTTAATTGCATTTACTTTTCTGGCCAGAAATCAAGCCGAATAAAGGCAAACTTATGAAACTCTAGCTACTGTATCTGATAGAAATTGCCTACATTATGCACATTTTAACAACTTCTCAGAAATTACCTAGACTGAGATTTCGACGCCTCAACATGAACAGTTATTTTTTTTCTGGGAACCATAAATTTCCTGTGAAAAGCTTTGCTAATTTTTGTAAGAGTAAGGATGGGCTTCCTACTGGCAGTTTTTACAGAACTGTGTGGCTGTTCATTACGCAGAAAATCAAAAAACTCCATATTTTGGGAGATTTTTAGGCCTGCGAAAAAATGCTCAAAAAGCGGGCAATTTTGGATTTTAATTTTTTCCTTTTGGCAAAATCCTCTGTTTGGCCCTTTTCAACTTTTTTTGTACTACTGGCTTCCGCCTACAATATAGACTATTCACTATCAATACTAACAAATTTTGAAGAAAGTTATGATCACTTGAAGACAAGGTTTCAGAAAAAAAATTTTCTGCTTATCAATCCATATTTTTCTGCTCGTTGAAGATATGAGTATAGGGTGCTGTGCGCTGTATTGTGAAAGGCTTGATGCCTCTAATGTTTTTTACCGCATTGAAAAATGTAGATTTTTTAGAGAGTTATAACACGTTAAAGTGAGAGCTCGCAAAACGCGCATTACTTTTGCACCAACCTAATAGAAGGATGGCCTCGTAATACAGCAAAGTTGCAGCGAGCGGGCCTCCATAGCGGCGAAAAAATTTAGATGCGACCCAGATACGACCCAAACGACCCCCCTTTTTTCATTTCTTGTTGCCACATATAAAATTTAAAAAAGAATCCCCAGGCTATGAAATATAGTTAGATTTTGCACATTTGTAGCAGTGCATCTTCGAAGTACAGGTGAATTGTATGGGCCCCGAAAAACATAACAAAAAGGTTTTAAAAATTGTCGATGGTCATCGCTGGTAGAGATGAGCGCTTTTGTCAAGAGTGTGAGACTTCAGTGATTCTTGTGCTTCGGAACCAGAATTTCTAGGCCAATTGGTACATTTAACATTCGTGTCACTCATACATGCCTAGTGTTTGAGCTTCTGAAAGTGTCGGAATCCTCGGTCATACTTGTGGCCAGCAAGTTCGATCCCCGTCTGCGACACATTTTTTTGCAGGGAGAAAATGCTGTTTTTTGAAGAGTAGAGAATGTTTGCGACTAAGAAGCTTATTTTCTACACTCCACACTTTTTTGATTCGGGCCACCCTCGGTTACGACCCCCCCTCCCCCCACCGCCGGTGTCCCCTTTACGACCCCCCGTTGCGACTGTCGCATCACACGCTTGACCCTGATTTTAATTATCAGCATTGGCGAATATTCATAGTTCATCAATATTAAGAATGAAAAATCAAGGGATAAAGAACCCGCTGCGGGCATCCCCTAACGCACTCTAGTTGAAATCCAGAAAGAGCAAGAATTCAAAGTTACCCTAAAATCCCGCCAATAAGTCCGGACTTATCTGCAAAAAAGCAGACTTATATGCGGGACTTTTGGCGGCGCGAGGGTGCACTTCCATAGAAATAAACGGACTTGGGAGGCGACATATCTGAGAGGCGGACTTATTGTAGGGATTTTAGGGTACTTTTTTCAACGTGCTAAAAAAACAATAGATCTGAAAAGAAACGCGCAAATCTCTGAAAAATCATTATTGGTGTCTCTGAGGCAGATTGCAGATTTCCATCTCTATGAAGTCACTATATAGTGGCGTTCCATTAAGAAGAAATGCCGCATGCATTCCAAAAAACTGAATGAAGCTTGGGTTAGATCAGCAAGATTGTAGGACTGGATGAGATATCATCTGAAGCTGAATGGTCCAGTTTGCCCAGTTTTTTTTCTATTTGGTAAAATTCCATAAAGGACAGAAAGCGACGTCTGCTAAGATGCGGCCGATAGTAAGCTGTAGGTGGCTCTGATAAGCAGGGCTCGGCAAGAGGTGGCTTACAAGCAAGCTGGATATCGTTTTTGGGACGAAAAGCAAAGGGGGTTTCGTTTTTGTGACCGAAGAGACACGGGAAATTGGCGACGGCGACCTTTTTTTTTTGGTCGACGTTTCGTTTTTTGGGGGGATTTTGGGGAATTTTTCAGGTTTTTAGAGGAAATTTGGTTGAGGGTCAAAGGGGACTTCGTAAAAATTCCCAAAAGTCAAGGGGGACTTCGTTTTTTCCATTTTCATCTAGCCACCTCGTGCCGAGCCCTGCTGATAAGTGTCGTGGTTTTCAATTTAATCGTAAGCGGTATCATCGGCTCCAAACTTATAGAGGCGGAGCTGTGGCAACGCAAAGCGCTGCGGTTTTCAATAGCTTGAAAGTTCGGAAATAAGGCTGTAACGTGAAGGCTCAAAGGCAGTGGCACGGCTTATTTGGGGTAATTCGACGTGCTGATCCCGAAAATCCATTTCGAAGGGCTCGAAAGCTGCGAAAAACAGCACTTCCTAAGGCCCCTCATTTTCAGTTTGAACGAGTGAAACAGTTCCCGCATGGTTGGAGACGCAGAGTCGCTGTGGGACCCTCATGGTTATAACATTACGGTGTGCCCCCTGCGATGGAGAGAAGGGAGTCGCACGCTGCCGCCACAATTAAAGTCGTACGGTAGTACATAATTACGCACCAAACGAGCCGCGTCGAAAGCACTTTCTGAAATGCTGGATACCAATATCATGTCAACCCTGAACCGCTTACTGTTCTAATCGACTACTTAAAAATAGTGCCTGGATAAAGATAATGCTGGGATTCTGGTGATATGCGAAAGTGGTCCTCTCGGACATGTCGTCGCGCAGGCGCGAGGCCATAACGTTTGAGCAGAAGCCAGAAATATGGTCGGGAGGTCGGGAAACTCAAGCCCTATTGGAGAGCCTCACCGCTTGTAGATTCCGTGCTCTGCAGCAGTGTGCGCTGCCGCTAAGGTTAAAGTCGTAGGGTTCCGCAGTGATTCTGCGTCCCAGCCTATTCAGAAATTGTTCCATTGTCCAAGTTCGAATTGTAGGCTTTAGGAAGTGCTCGTTTTGCCGTTGTCGCGCTCTCCAATGTGGATTTTCGTATTTAACATTGCGAATATGCCCAAGCGAATTTGCTAAAAATCGAATTTTTGCTCGGACACCGCCTTTAAAGGCAAAATTTCGGCAAAATTTCGCTTTTCAGTTTTTCCCTTTTCGGAGCGTTTTCGTCATGCAAATCTGAGCGTTTCAGAGCATGAAAATGGCTAAAATGTGCTTTTTTCGAAACTCTCCAAGTCCACATTCCCTTATATTAACGTGTAAGTGGGCGGAATTCGAAAGACTTCTGGAGAGGATTTTAAGCTCCGAATGCGCTTTTTCTCTCCAAACTTCAGTGACGGATTATTTGGGGAGGTCTATTATCGCAGCACTGTCTCAACGCCGATGACTTTGCCGGGACGCTGCTTTTGAGGTGCAATAACCTCAAATGGTCTAGGATTTACTATTCCCAGGACGGAGGACGACTTTCATCAGTCAGCCCCCTCCCTCGTAGTTTGCTTTATGAGTAAAATTGAGGAACCAGTATTATCCTACTGCTATATCGTTCATCGATGACTGCTGTGTCATCACGTTCACATACTTTGAATTGAACAAATGCTACAATACTCTAAACCAACAGGCTCAGCATATCAAGCATAGAGGAACTGCGAACAATGGGTGCTTTCCTTTTTGAACACCCGGACGCACCTACCTAATAGTGCCGTTTACATAAAATGGCATTAAAAGAAAAAAAAACCAAAGGATACAATTATACATGCCAACACTGAGCACAGAAGCAGCAAAACTGCTGTTTGCAACTTGTTCCAAATGTCATGAACGTATGCACGGGTGAACGAGAAGATCGAATCCAGACTATTAACTACTAGCTGGCATACCCGGCTCCGCCCGGCCTTGTCAAAACATTATGTTAAAGGTTGCGGTCCCTATTCCTGTACAAACCTTCCCCTGTGCCCTCTCCCACTTGCGAATTCTCTGAACGTATAGACATACATGCAGATATACATACAGACAAACGCATTCAACTTTATATATAAAATACAAATTGCACAGATGAATAGATATTGCGACATTTTACACACCATAACTCCTCGAAGTTTGCGAAGTCATCCACGCAATAGTAAGGTATTATGAATAGAGTTCAATTCTCGAGCATCAGCGTCTTATCGTCAATAATCAAACGATGGGTGGTGCGAGCACTTGCACAATGAATCTGTAGTGGTAAAGAAGCCAATGATGAAAAAGTTATACCACGTGAATGGCTTTTAGAAAACTGCACTGTTCCTCCCTCGCCAGAGTTATCGTTTGCCGTCGGTAGATATGACATAAAGGCTCCATCATGCTTAATTAGGCATATATTCCTTATTATCAAGTCAAATAACCCCCGTGGGCCAAGTTTTAGCAGATTCTGAGGGTCCCCGATATTGGGCCATTCAAGTGAAGTAGTCATTTTCACTATATCTCAAAAGTGAAGTAGCTAAATCTTTTTGTACTCAATACAGCACTACTCCCTATTTACCCATACCATATCCTACATCAAATAACCATTGAATCATGGAATTAGAAGCAGGCCAAAATCTCATTTGTCCCATTTTTCTCTTCTAATGGTTGCGCTTTCACCAGTTTTTACTCAGAGGGAAATAGATAATCAGGCCGAAAATCAACCCTCTGGAAAGTATAAGACTCAGGCTATCAAACTAAGTGCATTTTTTTCGCTGAAATTCTTTTCGGAGGTAAGTTAATGGGTGTGGCATAACCCCTAAAAAGTTGTGGCTGTCACAGCTTTTTAGGGGTTGTACCACACTCCATTAACTACCTTCAAAGCAATCAAATTTCTGGCTTTTTTTTATGTGGTTGCTTGCTAAACCTTCTTCTCCACATAGCAGGAATTTCATTTAAATAGTTTCTATTAGGAAAAGGTATAGTGGTACTTCCTCAACTATGCAAATGGAAAACATTGCGAAAATATTGGGTTGCGGTATGCTCAGTCTGCGCTACTACGTGAATCGCGAGGGAAGGCGGCGAGAACAAGTACATTCGATAGCCTGATCCTCGTAACTTTCACAGAAGTGATTTGAGCCTGATTGGTTTCTGAAGGCGAAAAAGGGGACATACGAGATTTTGGCTTGCTCTTAATTCCAGAGCTCGGAAGTTATCGTTGATTCGTTGATCGCACGGACTGCTCAAACGCTACGGACCACGCGCGGCGCGGTTAAAATGTTGCGAGAGCACGATTTTAACAATGGCGAGTTTGTATCGGAGCAAGCGTTTTACCTCGCGGCGCGTGCTCCGCGATTATGTCCAGTCCGTACAGTCAACGAATGAACGATAGTTGAAGTGGGATTCCTAATAAGCAAAGAAGTAGTAGCACTTTGTAATGAGTGCAAAATAAGTAGTTTATTTACTTTTGAGACAAAGTTAACGTTGTTCGAAATTGAACACCTCACTTGAGTGTCCCGATATCTGAAAACCTCAAAATTCGCTCAAACTTGGCCCACAGCGGTTATTTGACATGTTAATTACAAAATGATGCTCTTATGCCTGTAGGAGTCTTTTATTATGCTTCTGTACATGTACGGTAGGTCAAAACACCAGCTAGTACACACCCATTGTGCTAGTATCTTGCACAATGGGCCTGTAAGAAATTGTTGACTGGCATTGTTGCCAGCATCACTGTCAGCTCGATAAACCTAGCCCTCCCCTTCTTCTTGACCCCTCTGCGACCCCCCCCCCCTCCTAGTGCAGCACCCCACGCTTGACCCTGATAAGGGATTGCACAAAGGTATGGGGATGTATTATTTGAAGTGTTTGAGTTGTAGCGCAGTATTTTGAAGGAAAGGTCGAATGTTGACGGTGAGAATCAGCGAGCATTTTACGAATCAGAACGGGCGATTGCATTATTATCGTCAGAAGGACATAGAAAAGAAGGCTTACGGCAGCGACTTTGATGTAAAATGCACAATTCTATTTTACGAGGCAGAAATCGCAGTACGAAAAACTTGGAAGCCGCATGGACTTCCGTTTAATTCAAGCATGAATAAGACTAACGAATGTCAATCGATAGAGCTCGAATTCTTCTCGCCTTCCTGTTGATATGTTAGTTGCGTCCTGCGCATATATAGTAAAGAGCACTCTCATAGAGCAGCGCTAGTGTTTCTTTCCTTTGCGCGTCTACTAACGTTCTTCAGAACTGCGGTGTGTTACGTCCTGCACATATATAAAAGCACCCTCACTAAACAGCGCTCAGTATTTCTTTCTTTTGCCCGTCTACTAACGTTCTCCAGCACTGCGGTAGATCAAAGTTCAGTTTGTTCAACCACATATAACTCAGTAGTTACGCGCAGGACAAAATCGGTACACTCTGACGTTTGGAGATCGCGTTCGGCGATCTTGCTTCACAGATAGAAAACGCCATTTCAGACCGCGAAGAAGACGACTGTGTAACGTAAGGTCAAGCAAACGATCTCCTGAACAGGGATGGGGATATAAAGACACACAATAGAACCACAACTTTCTAGTAACTTCATCAAAAGATTCGAAGTACGGTTGTTAAGGAGTGCTTTCTTTATCGTGACGCACCTTAATTCCACTGTAATAAGCAGCAATCAATAATGTGCTGTATACTGTAATTCTGCGCTGAAGCCAGTGCTGCACAGTAACATCCATGTTTTGCAAAGGACTTCATGGAAAGAGTGTGAATGGTCGAACAGCATGTTTCCACTTTTGCGACACCCTATTCAAGATAATGAACAAAAAAAAAACAAAAAAAAGGTCAAAAAATACTTATAGAACTAACAGCGCAATTTCCGCTTAGCACGGCACTGAACCTGAAAGCAGGACTCACGAGCATCTGACTCAAAGATGTTTTCCTTTACTTCTCTTATGTGTTAAGCATGTCAATTATTCGTCTGTTTTATGTCTTTGATCTTGCACATTGTTAATGAATAATGCGTGCATAAATAAATAAATAAATAAAATTGCTGAATTTAGTGCGTTAGCTTACTGAGCAAGTCTCATTGAGAATATATAGTTGATTCGTTGACCGCACGGATTGGAGAACACTGCGGATCACGCGCCGCGAGGTGAAACGCTCGTCCCAGTACAAATTCGCTATTGTACAAGTCGTGCTCTCGCGACAACTCAGCCGCGCCGCGCGTCGCCCGCAGCGTTTTAGCAGTCAGGGCGGTCAACGAATCGACAATAGCTGAGAATTAGGAACTTATTGCAAAATTGGAGATTTGATGCTTTAGTAGAACAAAATACATATTTTTGTATCTTTCTTGAAAAAAGAATGCTGTGCGCCTACATAATTGTTTTTCATCTATAGGACTAACACTTGTAGTTTTCTTACTCACTTATTAATCTAACCTCGTGGCTTGTTACCATAAAAACTTGTATAACAGCGTAACAAAGTCTGTTTATAAGCAGAATGTACAGTTTTTTTTTATAAGTCTACCCAAAATCCCTTCTTTGCTTCCTTACATTCTTCCATCATTTTGTCATAGTCGCTTGGTTCCAGCAGAGCACTACGTATTTGACGTGATACTTCGTCAAAATATAGTTTATACCGTACTTGTCTGATCTTCTTTCCCTTATGCGTTATCTGCAAAGACGTTTTAGGCATGTGAGATTGGGAAAAGCAGCAACAGTACATACAGTAAGCTCCTTGAAGACATTGTGTATTTGGTACGGATACTTGATGTAGTACTTTTTGAGAGTCAGAGTATAGTCGTCGTGCTTCTGCAAAATAAATTTTCAACATAGACTTACATATTAGTATACAAGTTGCTATCATGAACAGATGTCTTTTTATCTACTTATGGAATCTGGAATGCTTAAAAACCTCACTTTACATATTTTCACCCACATAGTTACATTACAGGCCTGAATTGAAATGTTTTTCGCTTTCCCGTGTGTGTTTTTGAAATTTTTGTCTATATCATTACCCTCATCGCTTCTTTAGAATACTGTAGTCATTGGTAAACTATACTCTTGAAAAGGTCTTAGATTCTAAGGAACGTGAGAGCGATTCAAAACATTATTTGCTGTCGTCTCTCTATTTTGCATGAACATTCATTGCAAGCAGAAGGCCCTAGCGTAGGTAAATTTGTTAAATCGAGGTAAAATTTGTGTAATTTACGTGCTCCCTTTCCGTAGCGACTACGCATCCGCAGCGCGTGGGCATTGCGCAGCATCCGCAGCATCCCCGATTGCGGCGAATTTAAACGCTCAAGCGCCATGCCCGCGTACGCGACACGGAGCTCTAGCTTTGAGCTGATCGAAAAGGGAGCACATCGTTGACACGGACTGTAAGTAATTCAAACACTGAATCTTGACTCACACTAGTCAGGTCGAAAGACTCCATATTTGCGCTATTACTATTTTTTGATGCCGATTCAATCTCCTTCAAAGCCATGAAATGGCTGGTGGCAAACTTATCCCCTTTATTGTAAACTGCTGTAAATGATTGCTCGACCGATCTGACGCATCGAACGCTCATCGTGGTTACCGGAACAAGAAGAGACATGAACAAAATGATCATTCTGAAATTATTTCCGATTAGAAAAAAATTAGAATGAAAGCAGAAATCTATCTGACAAATGATTTCAAAGCCTTTTAAGCTGCATATCAAAGCAATCGTGACGCATGAATTTACTAGAATTCAGATGAAGCATTATTTTTTACGCCACAGCGTTTCTCTTGCTACGCTCGAAAGTAAATACTACGCAATGATTGTTCAGAATAAATTTTACGTTGCATAAATGCTTTCAATTAATCAATCCTAATTGGCGGAGATGAATGAAAAAAGAAAATATTGCCAGAAAAAACCGTCAACTCCATATGCTAATATTGGTGCAAACATCCATTGTAAGTACTATCAAAAGTATTCTTTGCACTAATGTAGATAAGTAAAAACCTGGCAAGCTCTCTTTTTCTCTCCCCCTTCCCCTAAATGAGTAGCGAAAGCAGTCAAAAGCTCGCGTAAATGACGGTCAAATAATTCATTGTTTTCAACAAGCGCATTGTCCGTGCTTTTGTGCAGGATAATAATAATATCAGATTGTCCCAAAAGTAAAACGTATTTCTAAATAAATCAAAATTTTTTTGTTTTCCTGGCAGACTTGGGGTACCATTCGATAAAGCGGAAGAAGCTCTACAAAACGAAGGCGAAAGATTCGCCTACGTAGTAGTGAGATAAAGTTTGGAGCAAAAATCGAAAAAAATTTCTTACCTAAAAATTGAATTTTTGCGAAGAGTAATCGTAAAGGGCTCAAACTTGGTTATTATACGTAGACACATAGTAGTACCCAAATATGCCTATACTGGTTTTTTTCCAGATTAAGCGAAAAAAAGACATGGTCTGAAAATAGCAAACTCCGCCCCCAGCCCCTCCCACACATGTCACTGTATACTACAAGCCCTTCTGAATATAATCTTGAAACTCCACTCTTGTATGTGCTCTTATAGTCGAGAAATACCAAGTTTTACATGAAAAATCCGAAAAAAGTGGCATTTTGGCATTTTGGGACATCATTGCTTTTCATTTTCGAGCTCCCGAAAAAACCAACCAAAAACATTTTTCGGTACTACTATGTTTCTACTATATAAAAAAAAATCGGAAGTCCGTAGGGAATTTTCTGGAAGGAGATCTTGATTTTTGGATTCAAATTTTACCTGGATCGCGACATAGACGGTTCTTCGGTGGTTATTTTGTAGAGCTTGCTCGCCTATCGAATGGTACCCCAATTCGGTCATGAAAACAAATGTAATTTGATTTATTCATAAATACGGTTTACTTCTGAGACAACCTATAATATTAGGTTGACTAATAAATGATTTGGTTTGACCTGCAGATCCAGGGCTCTATGGCAATTTGAGTAACAGCTATTAAGCTAATTGAGATTTGCTCTGTAAGGTGGTGGCTGCAAGCCACTACTCTCACGTATTAAACTTTCAAAATTCGTCATCAGTAAATGACAGAGTCATGCCCTTCTACGGCTAGCCTCCTAGGAAATCACTTCTTGAACTTCTAATTTCCAATCCCAGCCTTTAGTGAGCACAAAAATGAGCAAATTGGTAACCAAATACACAATCTTCGGCTACATGGCGAACTACAGTAGATGCGATTTACTGTCTTTGAATTTTTGTAGGTATTTTCGAGGTACTTGCTCAGGCAATCCAGATGGCTTGAATTTCACCACCAATGACTGTGCAAATGAGAAACTTGAAGATAGGTTGTAGCGTACAAAATAACAAACAACAGTAATATCCAGTTTCTGTTCGGTTTTTGAAGCATGTTTGGTAGGAAATTTGATGCAAAAGCCTAACTAGTTTCCTGCACCATTTCTATGTACGAAAAAAATTTATTTTCAAGAAGGAAGTTTTATAGCCAATTGATTCGCTCTTTTTAAGGTACCATAATCTATACATAAACTAGTGTGTATGTCTGCAAATTGAAAACGATCAAACTTTTCTCAGCCAACCTAATAATATAGGTGTACGAGAGGGGGGGGGGAGTAGAGAAATAAATCCTTCCAGGAAGAGTAGCAGCACGGCTAAACAAAATCATAGCTAAATGAGTCATTACCACGCCTTTGCTTCTGTCGCAGAAATTTTTTTATGAATATTCCACAGGCTTGCGAGTGGAATAATGTGCACAATGGCATTGATGTAAGCATTTGCGCAGTTGGTACTAATGTGATTGCTACAAAATTCGACTAGGTACCTAAACATTGCAGTTTTCCGAATGGTATGTAGTAAATTCCCGAATTCCATTGTCTGACTATACTTAAGGTCTGAACAGCGAATTAATTGTAAGCAGCTAGGGCATCCTAGATCCGATTCAAATGACACATATATTGGGTCCGTCGTGACCGTAAAGCCGGACGATGCCGATCCTAAAAACAAAGATCGTACATCAATCACCATACATGTAAAAGCGAGTGCAGAGAGAATGCCCAAAAGGAAAGAGCTAAAGGGAGGAGATGGAACGGCCGGAAAGTTTGAGCAGTAGACATGATGCGAAATCCTGAAGATGGTAGGTGCTGCACAATTTATACAGTACCCCATCTTTGAGTCTATATGCTGCACTTTGATTGTTCTAGTTTCATATGCGTGTACATCTTCACTGGTAGAGGAAGAAAGTTATAAAGAGCAGTCTTGTATCAGGTTGAACCGAGAGTTCGTTCGCACCAATCAAAAAATCGTAATTTTTCATAATTTGTTCTGTAAACGTTCTCGATGATTGCTATAAACACTTGACAAAAGTAAACCTTGTACAGTCGAGTTGATTTTTCGCTTAGTATAGTGTGCTTGAGGTGTTAAGGTGAGATGCGGTAAAATTTGCGCGTAAAGAAATAGCTACGCCTGTGACGCCGGCATTTACACGCGCAAAATGTTGACATTACTGGCGTGGCTACTTGTTCACGCGCAATTTACCGCATTTCACCTTCAATGCAAGCACACTATATTGAACAGAAAATCTACTCGACTTGCACTTTCTGAAAGTACCTCAAACGAAACTTCAGTTTGAGTTCTGATTGCAGAGATACTAAAAGTAGGAGGCCAGAGCACTGATTGCTGCCGCGCTATCCGGCGACGGTTACTGTACTTTCTCACGCGTGCCGCAATCGCCTCCAGAACTCTCCTAGCCTTGGCGCATTGCCAGCAAAACGGCTATATACAGCGGCGGCGCCTTATTGCAGCGTTTATCTGCTTTCGTTTTTGTCGGTAATCTTTTCTGTTTTCCAATGCTCTCGTGCCTGGCAGTTTAGCTCCCGCCCTTGATGTTACTTTTGTAGCGGTCGAGCATATCGGAATGCATAGTGCTTTGAAATTCAAGTCGCATTTAGGATCATTTTCGGACGTTTCACTTTTGGGACTTTTGGGCCTAATAAGATCTTGTGAACTATGGGAGCGAAGAGGCTGTCGGGCCTGTTATAGTCGGCGACGCGCGGCGGATCTGTATAGGTGGAGCCCCAGGAACATTATTAGAGGTTCTGAAAGACCGCTTCATCGGTAGCACGAGACGGGGCAGCTCGTCCCGTGTTGAGCTGTACAATTGTTCAGTAGTTTTGCTTTAGGGAACGGCCATAGGTTGTCGGTGTTGTCGATGTCATCGGTGTTGTCGGTGTTGCCGATGTTGTCGGTGTTGTCGGTGTTGGGTTGCCGAGGTTGCCGATCATTATAGGACCTCATGATAACCTCCACGTTTCGCGCGCTCTCTAAACTGCCCTGACCCCGACAACTCCGACAACACCGACAACACCGACAACACCGACAACACCGACAACATCGACAACACCGACAACACCGACAACATCGACAACACCGACAACCTATGGCCGTTCCCTTAGTAGTTCAGTCGTCCAGTTATGACTTTTTATGTAGTTTTCTATTGTTTTTTTGATGTCGGACATAAACTTAATATTCAATCTTTTGTCCAAACGCGCGCTAGTGAAGATGGTAGGGAGCTTGCGTCGTATGTTTCGAGCATTGGTTACTCTGGTTAAATCTAGGTGCTTAGAGCCCACCGCGCCGCTACATGGTAATTTTACGCAACCCTTCTAAAAATTTAAGAACCATGCATTACAATTCATAATAGTAGGTATTATAGTCTTAGGATCTCTTTTGATTGTACTAAGTTGCTGACCGAGCTTCTCCACGAAAAGTCATCATTTCGAGCGAAGTGCAAGAAAGGCGAAATTGACTTTCTGCATGTGTCGAAATCATAGCCTTGCATAGAAAAGCTCGATTAGCACGAACTTTGCAGGTACAACTTCGTAAAAAATGTATCCGTGGATGGACACTAGAGCTGCGAAGATAGCCAGCTACAAATGCGGAACGCATTTGACTAGCGAGGTCTGAAGGTCGCATTCACAGTTCTTCCTCTTCTCCGGCCTCAGACACTCGCACCGGCCGGCGACCGTTCGACGACGGCCTTCCGGCCGGCGGCCGTTCCATTATTTGGGGCGGGGCCAAATGCCGGCTGGCGACCGTTCGAGTAAAAATGCCGGCCGGCGGCCGTTCCAGTGTGCAAAAGTGCGGCGAGTGCACCAAATTGCGCCTACCGTGGTCGAAAACAATGGATTTCGACATCCTGACCGTTTGCCAAAGAGGCTATGTTCGGATTTCAACATTCTATCATGGCCAATGTAGTGAAATCAGCTTTCTCACACAAGTCGTATCACTCCCCAATTCCATCCATCTTGTTTGCCGTTTCGTATCGTTTTTTAGTGTAGAATGGCATGAATCATAGAATTAGTTATGCTTATTTTTCAGATTCATCCGAAAATGTCTGGTGCGCGAGGCCTCAGAAGAGGAGTTGGAGTATATGGAAGTGAGTTTTGTTATAGATTCTTGTGGTGGAACAAATTTTCGCGAAATACATGTTCTTTCCAGGAGCTTTCGAAGAAAGGATGCGCCAGCGGCAGCTGGACGTCGAACATACGCGACGTCTTCGGGAAATAGCTGCCCAAGGAGGTATGTAACTTCGCTTAAGTGGCTATGTTTAACAACATTAAAGTGGCATGGGTATTTATGGTTTTTATTAACATATTGTACTTCCAGGATCGGTCGATGTCGAAATCGTTGGAGAACCACGAGAGCCGGAGACTTCGTCGGCAGCTGCAGGTGGGTTTTGTTGTCATTTTAAAACAGCATTTTCCACGTTCTTTCTCTGTGGTCCACTATCGATCAGAGTTATTCTTTCTGCTGCCTTTTTTCGAAGTCCCTCAGGTCAAATAACTCTGCTTGTGGTGGACTCATTCCAAATCAGTCTTCTTCCTTGAATTTTCTTCTTTTACTCATTTAACTTCTGGAATTCGAAATGAAGGGCCTTTTGCATTCTCCGCCCTGTCATCCTACTTTGTCTGTCTTCCTCTCACTTGCTTTATTTTTCTTGAATTGCTTTAGCAGACTGGCTTTGCATTAAAAACTATCGTCATCTACTACCCTTTCTCAACACCATGCTTTGCTTATTTACTGTTAATGCAAAGCCAGTAGCAGAAGCAGTTCATTAAGTTCATCAAAGTGAGCGAACGCTCAAGTTCAAGAAGGAAACATGTCTGAACCTGCCATACTTCGCCCAAAAGCGCAGGGACGCCGAAAACCGCCAGAACGCCACTTTTAGCTGTAGAGCGTTAGTTTTTGAGATATGTCCCGATACTAGAAAGTTACATGATGTTATCGTCACGACTTTTGATCTGTGTTTCCAAGGAGCAACGAATCCTTAAGGTATTGAAAGTCAATTGTACTGTTGACCGTTTTTTTTTCGAAGAGGTGCCTCGCGAAGGGACGTTGTGGCACTTTTGGGCGCTTTGAACGAAGTATGACAGGCCCCTTATTATGGCTTGGCCTCGACGCTATTCCACTAGCACAACAAAAAAATGCAAGATCTCAGTTGTGGTGGTCCAAATCGCATAGGGTAGGGGTACTTGCGTGCTGTACAGGTGAATAATGATCTTTCGCATAGTAGTTTTTCCAAGGTTACGGTGCATACGGTATGAGAAATCTCGGAGTCTGCTGTAATGTTGCCTAGGGGTTGGACGTTAGGCAGGAAGCAGCAAAGCTAACCGCCCTTTGCTATGGGGAATCCCTGAAAATGAAAATTCCTCGCATTTGAATATATTCGCACTATTCGTTTACTTTACGAGCAAGAAAACTGAAAAGAAATGCTCTTGAAGAGTAGGTCACTCTGGACCAAGTTGGAAATTTTGCGTCTTTCAAATCTCAGCTATAAGGTATCAACTTAAATAAACCTTGGGTTCGAGGCAGTTTTCTTCGAAATTAGTGAAATAGAAGGGAGTAATTCTGCCGCAAGAGCAAGATAGACCAGTCCCACAGAGCAGGTTATTCTTCGGAATCAATCTAGAAATCGATCTCCTTATACCGTTTTTGATGTCGAATGAGATTGATTTCTATGAGCTTTTTAGCTCACGTCTCATCTGTTCTGAGAAACATGAAACCTGTATCTCGCAATTTATCACGCTCGGAAAGTTTACGAACAATTAAGCATAAATCATATTCAATAATCAGAGGCGCGCCGAAGTTTGAAGCACTCGTATTTCCATAACCAGAAACGGAAAGCCTTTGCTGCCCTCTGCGCGACTGCCGGACTATTTCACATGCTTGCTGTATACAGTATTAAGGGTCGCATATTTACTTAGGTAGTTCCTATGCGATTGTTCACGCGAGTCCGTTAAATTGTAGGCAAGCCTGTGACTTTGACCCCCGCGTGTAAACCTTTTGTAACAGCGTCTGTGAATTTAGGCGGACCGCGGTACTTGTGAGTGTTTCAATCGAATTCCATAAACTAAATTCTGGTGGTCTGCGATACGATTTCTTACCAAACACCTACCGTAACATCGTCGAAAAGGTCTAGAACGCTCAATTGGTATGTGCTGGTAGCGTGTCAGTAACCGCTGTATGCCAAATTTTAGTCAAATGGATTCCAACCCTTTATCGACTGCCTGCAAACGCTGAAAGAGTATATTATACTATTTATGATCAGCATGTCGAATTACTCCCGTTCTTCCTTCCCTAGGCAATGTCAAACTGCAGATTTTGACTCCATACCATCTGCTAACTCCTCAATAAATGCCCTACATGCATATCATTGTCTTGATATCATTATTGTTCACTTAACTCTGAGGTTTGCATCTTTGACTTGTGGGTGGAATAGTATCATTGCCCTTTACTCCCATAAGGGGAGCAAAGTGTCATGGTTCATTGGATAATTCCAAATGACAAGACAGAACATGATAGAAGATTTTGACATAGATTTCGGATCACTTAGCTCACACCAAAAATGTACAAAAGAAAACCAGTTGCTTGCAAGTGATGTAGGACATATGTGCCACATCAGCTGGATGTTACAAGTTGCTGTCCATTTTTATGGATGTCTCTAACAATTGAAGGATACTTGGTCGAAGTGCGTTTTCATATGGAACGTACACTTTCTTATAGAGCGTGAAATGCTGATTCCAAATCTGTTTTTGGTATCTGCAAGGTGCTTCCAGTCAAAAATCTAAGAGCGTCGCTACTATAAAATTGTTCAGAACTGTAGTTTGTGACTTCAAATTGAGCCTAATTACTGCCAAGGCGCTTCATGCAGTTGCTACGTTCAGTCCAATAACCCCATGCTATCACCACTTCCAACCGCACGAAAGACCTCAATACCTCGTTTTGCCTTAGCCCACCCTTGAATTTTTTACTCCAGAGAATTCCCATGAATCTTCTACCGAGAGCGCTTTGCAGTTAGCGAAAGCAGATTTGGAATCAGCGTTTCATGCTCTATAAGACCGTGTACATTTCATATGGAAGCGCCACTTCGACCAAGTGTCCTTCCCTTGTAAGTGTTTCCGTTTTCCTTTCAACCGTAAATTTGAACAGCAGGAAAAAATGTAAAAAAGGCTCAAAAAGCAGTTTTGCATGTATGAGTTCTACATGAGGTATATTGATATGGTTCCATTCTTCTTCAAGACTCCATTTATCAGATGTTTAGCGCTTGATTAATCCTACCAAATGTCTCAAATTCAACGTTCCTGAAACAAAAACGAACAACGAATAAACAGCAATAAGCAGAAATTCAATTTCTAAAATCAAAATTGCCAAATGCGAGTTTGGGCTTTTAAGAAGAACCGGGCATGGTGCCCCGCGATCCTTTGCTGGAAGGCTTCTCAGGAGAGCCCTCATCTTCTGGCTACATGGGTCCTCGATCTACATCTCAACTTTGTAAGCATATCAGTTAGTCGAGTAAATGCGCATTATTATAGTCTAGTTTAGCTACTGAGGAAAAAATCTTGTACTACGCCATCTTCGTTCTCCACTTCGGACTCTCAAGCGAGCTAATCCGGCGAATGGAGGAGTTGATGACAGTACTCTATGGGACCATACCACCCATCAATGTATTTAGTTGTATTATGTGCGCATGTTATCGAAAAGTACCCACAGAATTTAGTATTTTGGACATGTTCGCGAACTGAATAGGGAGCTTTTGAGCGAATTCAATCGAAAGCGCTATTTCTTCTGCACGTCTTGCGGCAGTCGCTTGAGCGAATGGAGGGAGCTCTGCGAGAATGTCGGGTGTGCGCTCTATCGGTGGGGTTGATGATACGGAAGTTTCGAAGTAATGTCAGCATTTTTTCACCTCAGTGTAAGCATCAAAAGAGCTAGAGCAGTGCAAAGGACCGAGATTCATGTGCTCGATGTCATTCCACAGTTATCCGATATCATATCGGTTCATATTGAGCATATAATCGGATTCCATCGCGAGTTGCACGAAGTTGGGGTCAGTATCTTACTTTAGAGCTCCATATCAAGTTTTATCCATCTCAATCACCGAATTAGGTTGTCGCAGCTGATAGAAGTGACCCACGGCATTTTGATGGCTATCGTGAAGCCATAGAGAGTGCCGAAGAATTTGCTGCAAATCGACTACGCATACTTTTGACGATCTCAGTAGACGGCTTTGTTCCTAGGCGCTTGTCACGGTATCGTTTTGAACGTTTTTCTGAAGACAGAGGATCTTAATTTCGTACAACTCTTAGCCGCGAAGTTTGGCCGCTCTATCTTCGCATTGAGAATTTGCCCAGATCGGAAGCTAACGACTATTTCAACTCTCTGCTTGCGGGCGCACTATACTCACCAGCTAAGCCTACCGAAACAATGATGGAGACTTTATTCAGCAGGTGAATCGCTTCACCTTTACTTCGGAAAGTTGATGAGACACATCTAGATTGGAAGCAGAATTGAACACATTACGTGAGACCCCTATCGTTGTCGACCTAGATGGAGTAATGTGGACCGTAGAAGTTTGCCTGTATCGTGGAGTCGCTGATATGGCCGTGAGACTTTGTCAGATGCAAATGCAGAAATATGGAGTTTTACGATGTAGGCGCAGAAAATTATGTATGGAGTGCCTGCGTGGAATCGTGACTTCGGCTGCTCGAAATGCACAGTAAAGGGAATGGTAGAAAGAAGACAGCGTATGTGGTTAGCTGAACGAGACGAGATCGTCTCGCTTCGGACCCCGGAATCGTACGCAGAAGATGCTCAAAATTTTGGGCAGTTTGGCATCATGCGTGCGTTGTTTCTTTATTGCAACATTTTCACGAATTCTCAGGGGGGGTGCAAAACTTTCAGAAATGACCCCTGTTATGAGGCTTATGCTTCCAAGTGCTTTCTCCTCAGATTCGCTTCACGTATGCTCTGAGGGAGTCACGAGGGATAGGATTAGAGGTTGTTTTTTGGCCGCTTTCTACAATTGTAATTATTTTGCATAGATATGTTTGGTGGCCCGAAGTCTAAATTCGCGGAATTGCGCGTCGATCATCATAATACCGAACTTATCAAATCGTGTCTAAGAAAGTTATCCAGCCATACGTATGCCAACTCGTTGATCTTATCCCTGGAAGACCTGAAGACTTGCACAGCAACGGAGTTGGACGAGGTTTTCTTCAGATAACTCTTTGCCAAGTGCCATAATTTGCGTTTATAGTTAGCTTTCGTCACTTTCCCGTTAGTTGCTGCCACGGGAATGATTGCATCTCCCGTCGCAGCTGCTTCGCTACTTGGCTATTGGTTCTGCTTGAGAACCATGGCTCATTCCAAATCAATGACCCTCGATGTCATCAGAGAAGCTCAGTCTATGGCAACTTGTGTCAAGCAGATATGGGCAGAATTGGCACCGGAGGTTTTCACCATGAAATGCCACGTTAGTGCCATGAGCACGAGATTGTGACTTGGCATTTCTATGTTTAGTGGTTCTTTGAGCACGGGATGGCGCACGAACTAGATGTTTATGGCTCGATGTACCAATGGTCTTCGGCCCCTTTCGAAAGCTTGCACCGTAGGTTGCAACTCCGTATCGACCAGTCCACGACGAATAGTTCTATAGAGATGATCGAAAGGTGGTTTTTGTGAGTTAATTTGTGAATGCATTCGCAATAGTTTAGGTACATTTTGTCAAAAAGAGTGAGAAACCTGTTTTATAACTGTTGCGAGGATGGCAACACTACCATGCTCGCCCTTAAGTCTAAGATTGAGAACAAACACAAGCGAAGGTGAGTGATCTGAGCCCATATAGTTTCGCAGCTTACTTTTGAGGTTCCCCTTGGCCATACGAATCAATGATTCCACATACATCCCCAAGGGGAGTAGAATCGCGCCTGGTCTTTTGTCGGAAAATCATAAAGCACGGATTACGGTTTTTCGTGAGGAAGCCTAGTAGGTGGTGAATCTTCTTGAATAGTATGGTCCACATTTCTCACAAGTTCCAGCTCAAGAGTGGTTATCTCTGGTAAGATATACTCGTCCCGTCTGTACTGGAATAGAGCACGGAGTACCCGCCAAGATGTGGTCTATCTTTGCGGACGCGACGGAGACGAAGAGCTTGACCATTTTGCTTCCATACTCATGTTCCTCTATAACCGCCGCAATAAATCGATCAAAGTCCTCGTTGAGGAGTTTGTTAGTACTGACCCCTTTGAACATCTGGGTAACTTAGTGAACCATACGCCTCATCCTTGTCGGCGGACAGGTTTACAGATTATGAGATCCATTAGTGCAAACAATAATTTCTTCAAAGAGTTAACCGGACAGCGAATCAGAGTAAGACCGGTAGAACTCATAAATGGACCAGCTACTTTTGCAGAAATAGCTAGTAGGTCTTACGCTTCTCGGTTTTAGTGGCGCGCAATACTGTGGGTACTTTTCTCAAAGGATGTATCTCAAGTGTTTAATTTTGATCTCATCTTTTATCGTAGTTGATGTATAATGAATGAAGATTCTTGTAAATATTGAGCTTTGAAATGCGGTAGTTTGACCGTTACATCTTTACAGCCATCGCTCCTTTCTAGCTGAAAGCGGCGTTGCAAGGTTTCCTCTTTGAAATCTTTATGGGTGTTGCTATCGAACGATTGTGGACTAAAACTTGCAGATTGAAAATTTGCATTTTTGGAGCGCCCAAAAGCCCCTCGAAACCGATTTTGCCCCTCAATTTAAGTACTGCACGAAATTTCAAAAGCTATGCAATGAGACGCTCATGAACAGATTCCAAAGTCGAATTGCCTGAACGCAGCTTGTCCACATAGTTTTGAGCTAATCCCTAATTCCAGCTAGTCATGTACAATAGAAACCAAAATCGAACACCTTCATCCACATCCCGCCCCAGAGTTTTTACTCCAAGTACCAGCCGAACAGCATACTCGAGTACGTCAAGGGCTAGTCAGCCTTTGCGGGATCGGTCTGTACCTTTGGCGATTAAGCTTGGCAGTGAAAAAGCTTTTCCATTGCAGAACTACTCCGAGATCTTCCGAAAATGTCGTCCCGGGAGAGTATGTGCCGATTGAAAGGCAAGAAGAGGTTCCCACGGGTGCGTTTAAGTTCAAAGGCAGCGGCTCGGCAGAATGACAACTTTGGAATATTCATTGTTCTGGGTTCCCCTGGACGAGCTAAGTCCAACACTGTGCTTTTCAGCTTCAAAAGATATCAAAGACCCGCTGTTCCGGACGTGAAAAGTGCTACTTGGGCTATCCTGCTCTCTAGAGCGCGATTGATTTGTGAGTGGAGACACTGTACCTACCGTACACAAGAGCCAGTCGCGCTCGAGGGCAGGCATACG
Source organism: Cylicocyclus nassatus (assembly GCA_958299035.1). Classification (NCBI taxonomy): domain Eukaryota; kingdom Metazoa; phylum Nematoda; class Chromadorea; order Rhabditida; family Strongylidae; genus Cylicocyclus; species Cylicocyclus nassatus. The sequence goes on from CATQJL010000223.1 coordinate 10,418,346, forward strand.
CCGTCCGCCCAAAAGCACTTTTCACTTCTGGAAAAGCGGGTTGATATATTTTGAAGCTGAACACAGTGTTGGACTTAGCTCATCCAGGGGAACCCAGGACGGTGAATACCCCAAAGTCGTCATTCTGCCGAGCCGCTGTTTAAGTTCGCGCGATAGGAGCCATTTCATCTCGTTCTATATAGGAAACATTTACCACCGGCCCGAGTACGGTTTTGAAACGCCACGAGCGACAGCGACAGGAGCTCAGAGAGTGAGCTCTTTGTTTTCCTGCATTGCTAACGGCGTCATCATGTTGAAACCAGCTGCGGAGCTCATTCACCGCCAAAAACGGCAAAATCAATTCAATAAGACTGTGTACGAAGTGAGGCTTCTGATGTGCTCCCTTTTTGCCGTTGGCCAAAGAATTGCAGGAGTTTGTTAACTCGGAAACTACAGCTCATACAGTGGGCTTCTGTTTTGCTGGTTTGAGCGGAGCATCAGGAATCGATTTGGAATTGAGGCTTATAGCACTCCAGCTCCAGGTACGCGCCATCCTCCATCTCCTCATAAGCTCATGAACTCAGGGGGATATTTCTGCTGCAAAACTGGACAAGCTTACACGCCGAATGGATTTGATTGGAACTAGTCAGGAACCGCTAAAAGGAACTGTAGAAAGTCGTACGACTTGGAAGCTCCCCCACCGTTCGCTAGGGTGGGTGTATCATGACAGCTTGCGAGTACTAAACAATTTTACTCAGGTGTCGCTCAATGACTTAGTGTTGGATTACAACTTCAACCCGAACGACAATAGAACTGCCTTCCAGAAGTTCGCTTCGCTTTATCGTGTGCTATTTCAGAGGGTCAGCCCTATGATTTTTGCTTTAAATCCTTCTATTCATGTTCTTCATTTAGATTACCGATCCGCCTTACCGAATCCAGGAGTATTCTGTGCGATACAACGCTAAGGGAGGTCGCGACAAAAATCTCAAGGATCTCCCTCGCTCCATAGAGATTTTGATGATGGGTAAGAAGTTTCACATTCCTCAAGCCCAGGCATATCAGTTAGTTCCAGACTTCGTTGAAGACCTAATCGGCTACGGGACAGAGGAAGCTAGGACCGGCGAATTAGCTCAGGAGCGGCAATTCTATAGAGGAGCAATGTTTAGGGCTCTACAAGTGGCACTGTAAGACGTTTGTGCCGATGTTTTACAGACTCTCATAGATTACATTTCAGGCGCGATGTAAGACAGAGCCGTTACGACTACAATGAAGAGCGGTTCGTTCCAAGCAGTGTGAGTTTTCATTCATTTACCATTAATTTTGCTGGATATAAATATGCATTTTCAGCGAAAAGGCAAAAGAGTGCGCGTCTCAGACACATCAGCTGGAGCTGCATCGGGAGACGAGAGACGAGAAGCTGCGGGAGACGAGAACGTCTCGCCATGAGACCACAACGAACAATGCAGGAAGGAGTACGCCCAGAGCTGGGATGGCTGTGTAACCACCTTAACCCTGTAACCACTCACCTTTATCAGTATGTCTTGTACTTAGACTTTTTTTTGTCGTCTTTGCCTTTTTTCTTCTTGTGCAGGCGTTTTTGGACTTAGTCGGATGTATAGAAACTGGATTCATTTTCTTATTGTGATTCTTTTGCGTTGCACGCACGGACACCGAAAAAAACGCTTAAAACGATCAAAAAGCTCATTGCGTATTGGGTTGAACCGAGACTTCGTTCGCAGCATTTCAAAAAACCGTAACTTTTTTGTCTTACGATAATATCACTAGACAAAAACAGTAGTAGAAAGAGCAAAACATATGCTTTCTAATGGCACCTTGCTTGTCTTTTACTAAGCCTTGATTGTAGAGATGAAATTGCAAAAAATCGATTCAATTTTGGTATTTTGAGGGAAGCCCGGTAGAAATTCCAAAAATGTGCCTTAAAATCCGGGATAGAATTGGCAATTTTTGGCGTTTCTTGAGAAAAAATGCCAAAAAATTACCCTTAAGCTTGATTTTTGACATTCTTTCCAAGAAATATTAACTTTCTTCAGAGGGCTCGATTAGCGCGAATTTTGCTCAGGTTGAAAAGAGGTGATCAAAAAACCTAGGATACTGCCTGTTTTGGATTTTATGGCACATTTTCGGAATTTCTAGCGCGCTTGCCACAAAATACCGAAATTGAATCGATTTCCTTTTCGTAATTTTACCTCTGCAATCAAGGCTAAGTAAAAGGCAAGCAAGGTGCCATTAGAAAGCATACGTTTTGCTCTTCCTAATACTATTTTTGTCTACTGAGATTATCGTAAGACAAAAAGTTACGGCTTTTTGGAATGGTGCGAACGAACTTTCGATTCAACCTAATATTTCTGCGAACCAAATCGCTTGAATCTGATTCTTCGATCGATTCCATCATGGATCCTCACTTTATCCAGGGCATATTTATCTCGTATGTGATGTGCATTTTTTTTCTTCTGTGACCATCCCCCATTGCATTCCACATTTCTGTCATTTTTGTATTACCTTTACTATGCATTCTGAAGAAAGTGCAATTTTTTCTCGCTTGCCGGTGCTGTTTGCTTCTATATGCATCATGTGCTCGTTTTCTTATAATGTGTATGGTATTTGTTATTATGCATTATATATGTTAATAAAATTTAGTGTAGATCTCACATTGTCAATAGAGTATTGAAGAAAAAGCGACTAAGAGAATATGTGTTGGTTTTTGAAGAGCAATAGTGGGCTCTTGTGAAGGCTGCATTATAGCGCGCTCCATTGCTAATTCATGGCGCTTCCACGATGTACCGGCTGGCGGCCGTTCGGATTCCGGCTGGTGGCCGTTCGAGTACCGGCCCGTCGCCGTTCCAGTACCGGCCGGTCGCCGTTCGAGTACCGGCCGGTCGCCGTTCGAGTACCGGCTGGCGGCCGGCTGGCGATCGTCCCGGCCGAAATGTCGGTGACGGACCGGCCGGTCGTGGAACGGCCGCCGGCCGGTGCGAGTGTCTGAGGCGGTGTTGTAAGCGCATATGGACCTGAAAACACACGCCATGAAATTCCGCATGAGACTCTACATAAGAACCCCGCGCAAGAAGTGTAGGGTAAAAATTTTGTTTATGTACACTCGTAAAAATAGATGCTCTATAATCAGAGTTGAGCAAGAGGTTAGGCACAAGTCTTTCCAAAACGCTCCCCCCCCCCCTCCCCTCCCTTCCACGAAGGCTTTCAAACGGCCCCTTCTTCCTCCTCTTGAACTCCGGAACCTTAGGCCCGTATGCACTAACATTTTTGCGGCGAGGGGAGCGGCGTCCCCAATGATGAAGGGGCCGCGTGCGGACGCCGCTGCGGCTTTTTCATCATTGGGGACGCCGCTCCCCTCGCCGCAGGGATGTTACTGCATGCGGCCCTTAGAGTGAGACATTCTAGAGAATTTTCAGATTTTTGAGAACTGTACGTCTAATTCTTCTGTGACTGCACTTTACCATACGTAATTTGACGACTGATTTTGATTCCGATTGGGCTTGTTGAAAAGGCCATAGCTTTTCTAGGGGTGATGCGTTCGGCTCCAAATTTCCACTGTAGCAGGAAAAGCTATGAGCTCAACTCTCAAAACAGTAACGGGGAGATTTCTTGATTTTCAAGGCAAGTTATTGGGGTCAGGCGCAACCCCTTAAAACCTCAAACAGCCTGACTTTTTGAGGGGTTACGCCTGACCCGATTAACTTCATCATCAAAGAAGATTTCCCATCTTAGTTTTGTATGATTTCCTAGCATAAACCTCGAAGATCCTACAGTAAGTGTTTGAGCTTACCTCGTTTTGTTTTGGCTTTGTGGTGATCGATGGAGTTGAAGCACTCAAAGTAGAAAACGCGGTGACTAACATTTTGGCAGCACTTCTCAAAGGCTGTGGCGCGGTAAATCTCAACATATCTAGATTTTCGCTTACCTGGGGTTATTCACTACGCTGATCAAATATCCGCTTTAGAGAGCTTGAAAACGGCGAAAACGAGCGTTTTTCAACGCCCTTCCCTTCAAAATTGGACGAGTGGAGCAAGGCTAATGACGCTGAATCGTTGCGGGACCCAATGATTATAGCATTGCGGCGGGCAGCCTCTAACGGTGAGAAGGAAGCTGCCAACTCGTCCTGGCGCGTGTAATATTGGCTTGCGCGTGTAAATTTGAGAGCGGTCTTCTCGACAGGGAAGGCATGCTGTGCGACCGGGATTGCACTGTTTTCAGACTTGGACGATAAGGAATCTACTGCGTTAAAATGATGGGTTGTCAAGTTTTGCCGATCCACTGCCTTTAATCCATTATTTAAAAGCGATATGAAGTCCAATTTTCACCATAGACTGGCAAAGAGTAATACTTCGTCATGAATACAAAAAAGCTGACTTCTGTCGCTTTTGTAGCCACGTTTATCATATTTAAAAACCATGCTTTTTAGACGTTAGGGAACACTAAAAATGTAATAGGTAAAGATTTGTAGAGCTCGTTAAGGTAATTTGGCATGTTTATTTACAGAAATCATACTCAGTTTACACAAAAACTTCTTTGGTGACCTTACGGTATGTGTAAAATGAGATGAAGAATTGAAATTTGGCGGACACTTTGTTAGTCGAGTTAATCAGCATGCTGTCTATGACAGTCATTCCTTTGATGGAGTTGTGAGGTTCACCGTTGAGCGCTTTTCTTCTCCACCTTGCTCGATCGCAGTATTTCTTCAGTTTTTGAATAACGCTTCTTTATGACCCCCCCCCCGTTCTTACCCCCAGATCGGGTGTGCCTGACCCCACGCTCAACCCTGTCTATAACCAGGGTCAAGCGTGGGGTGCGGCACATCCGATTTGGGGGGTCGTATTAAGGAGTCAAAAGGGGAGGGGGTCGTAGTTGGGTAATCTGATAATAGTGATAACATGATATTCGTATCATATCCATAATTAGCATGCCAATTAACCCTTGTAGACAAAGTTTGAGCGAATTCTGAAGATTCAAGATACTAAGCTACTCTCGCTTCAGAAGACCTGCAAACTGTGGAATTAGGAGTCAACCAATATCTCGTTTTTCCCATTTTTCGCCTTTGATCGCTGTGCTTTCACCAAATATTACTTAGAACTAAGAAGACAAGTCAGGCTCCAAACAGTCCTATGGAATCTACAAGGTTTAGGCTATCGATTCACATAAATATTGTCCGCTAAAAATGTTTTTTGATATAGTTAATGGGGTGCGGCACACCCCCTTGAAAGCTGCGGCTGCCGCAGCTTTTAAGGGGGTGTGCCGCACCCCATTAACTTGCCTTCAAGATCAAGAAAGCGCTCCATTGCTGGTATAAGTATTGAGCACATAGCTTCTTCTTGCTACGTTGGAAATTTGGAGTTGAACGTCCCACCCATTAGAAAATTATGGCCCTTTCAATATGCCCATTCAGATCAAAATCAGCCGTCAAATTACGTGTTATTGTAAAGTGCAGTCACAGAAAATCGGGCGTACAGCTCTCAAAAATCCGAAAACTCTCTAGAAAAAGATGGTGTCTTCCAGAATGTCACACTTCGAGGTCCAAAGGTTAAGAGGAGGAAGAAGGGTTCGTCTGAGGGCTTTCATGGGAAGGGGGGGGGGAGTTTCGAAAGACTTGTGCCTGACCTTTTTCTCAACTCTGGTAATGCTACCTTATTTTTATTTAATTTAATTATGAAGTCGACATACAAATGATTCTAGAGGAGGAAGACCAATAATTTTAGCCGTCGACAAATGTCTTATACGTCTTTCGAAAACGATACCCCCTATTTGGGGGCCAGCGAGCCCGCCTGCAAAGGCTAGCTGGCCGTAACCCAGAGAGAGAAATAAAGGTTTCAGCGGTTTTCGAAAGGACAATAAGACATAAAAGAAGGGAAAAATACAATAAAAACCCTCGGAAGAGGGGAATGATCAGTAAGAAAAAAGAACGAAATGAACACAAGGAGAACACTGAAGCAACGAAAAAGGACAATTTGAGAGAGTTGCAGTAATACAAAATGGTAAAGAAATCACTGGAGGTAGATACGCTTTTTTGTGATTTGGGGGACAAAAAATAGAGAATTGAACAATCGACATAGCGAATAATTTCGCCTTCTTGGAGGCAAACCATACGTCAGTTAGAATTCATTGCGGAAAAAAGGAACGTCGAAACCTCAAAAATTTCCTGGAAAATGATTGTCAGAATAACCCCTGTGATTTCAGAAATTTTTGAACTTCTCTGTTGAAAACGAATGTAGATCTCGCGGTGATAGTTTCCAATAAGAGCGCATTCCATGTTTTGATAACACGCACTAAGAAAGAGTTATAGAATTGCTGGTTCCTCACTTTCCCTACTACAAGCCTGAACATGTGTCCTCTAGTGTAATTGTTGAAATTCGATAGACTGAAAAAATCTTGCGTTTCTAATTCAATCCTGTTGGTCATTATTTTGAAGACAAGGTTTTGGTCATAAAGGGTTCTTCTAAACGCAAGAGTGGTAGTGGCTAGAATAGAGAGCCTAGATTTGTACGACAATCGGAATATTCCGGCTCGGGCAAAAATTCTGGCAGTGAACGATCTCTGGACTTTTTCTATCATTTCCGTAAGGGTTTTCTCAGAGGGAGACCATAGTGGAGTGCAGTATCCCAAAAGAGGACGAACATAGATGACGAAAAGACGAAAGAGAATTTTTACATTAGTAGTTTTGAACCCACGAAGGATGCAATTGCACCTGGCGTGAGCGGCAACGGCGATATCATGTATGTATTTCTCAAACTTTAGTTTGTCAGAGCAGGTTACACCAAGGTCCCTGGCGCTGCTAACTGTTCGAAGCTCATGTGTCCCAATACGAAAGGAATACGAGGGATGTGCACGTCCAATGGCCATGATAAAGGTTTTTTTCCGCGGAAATGTCAAGCTCCCATTTGTCGGACCACTTCTTTACCGCATCCAAAGCGCGCTGCATCAGATTAGGGTCGTCGTAGCAGTAGAGTTTTGTGTCATCAGCATATATAGAGCAATGTACATCGTGGGGAAGGCATGACGGCAGATCGTTGATGTAAAGCAAGAACATCAAAGGCTCTAAGAGTACCTTGCGGCACACCACTTGCCGTTAGATAGATTGATGAAAGCGATTCGTTGACCCGCACCTTTTGCGTGCGCTCAAGCAAGAATGCTTTGAGGAATCGCAACAAACAACCTTTGATGCCGTAAGCATCTAATTTTTTAAAAAGAAGAGTTAAGGGTACGGAGTCAAAGGCTTTCTTATAATCTATATAGACTGCTGTTGCTGCTCTAGACTGTTACAACTCTTTTTTCATTAATTGCTCTCCGCCACAAGGGTACCGTTGACATTAAAGCTGATAATGTAGATTTTTTGGGTAGGAATCCATGTTGTGCTTTGTGCACAAGATGGTTACTAGTAAGAAATGCACAAATCTGTTTACAAATTATTCTTTCAAAGACTTTGCTTACTGATGATGTTAAACAGATCGGCCTATAATTTCCGGCCTCAGCCTTGCAGCCCTTTTTGAAAATTGGTTTAACAATTGCAGTGCGCCATAAGGCAGGGGCTTCCCCATGAAGAAGGAATCTTTGAAACAGCAAAGCTAGTACTGGGGCTATACCTAACGATGCCTTCCTAAGAAAAACATATGGAAGTTCATCAGGGGATGTGGATCTTCTAAGGGGGAGTCGCCTCAAAACTTTATATAATGTATCAGTGGTGATATCCAAATAATCAATCTTCGCATTTGTAAAACGTGGACAATCAACATTACCTTAGGTATATAGTCGGGGGGGAGGTCTTAGGGGGGGGGGGAGGTCTTATTAAGACAGCAATCAAGGGGGGGGCAGCGATCGTGTGCCACACCCCTTGCCTGACCCTGTCTATAACGCATTCGTCATGGTGGTGGTTCAGAAGATGACTAATCTCATCAAAGGTGTAACTTTATGTAAATTTCCGAGCCTTTTTACATTTTTGCGCCGCACGCAAGCCGTCTGTTTTCTTTGCCCTTATATTCAAATTTCGAGCGTTCGTGAGTGAGAACACGTTCGTGGATACAGGTCGAGCTATAAACTGTTCTCTTACGATGCTAACTCGTTTTGAAGCGAATGAGTGTGTCTCAGTGATCCGCTGTAGTACCACATGCTTCAAGATCTCCTCTTCGTTTTTTTTTGCCACAGAAACGAGTCTAACTAGACACAAAGGATTCTTATCTTCCCTTTCAGTATGCCATTTTTGTACTCCTTGTAGCCGCACCCGAAGTGCCCAGGGCCAAGTCGTAACATGCTTTAGAATCCTGTGTCAAGCCCTGTATCATAATAGGCCCTCGCGTATCAGATCGATGAATATTGGTAGACAGTAAGCAGGAGCGCCTTAAACTCACCACTGGCCCCTCAGTTGGAGAGTGAGGTTCAACCAATGTCTTGATTTGAAAAACACTTCTGAGTCGCCAGAGCTTACATAACGACTTTGCATAACCATTCTTTGCCTTTACGATTATAACCTGATCCGAGCCCGCTAATACTCGTATGTCTTAAGAACCTTGTTTTGGGTGATATACATGCAGGAAAAGTGGACATTGATATCGTCTCCTGTTTCTGTCCATGCAGCTGTACTCTAAATTGCCGTCGCGTTAAACAATCATATTCTTGCCCGAAGTTGTTTGAAAATGAGTTACATGAAAATAAAGTTAAATTTTGTTGATTTTCATCTGTCGCATAACTTACGCTGAACACTTTGAAAGAATCACTTTCATTACAACGCACGTTAGCATTCATACAACAGGTTTCGAAAACAGGATGATCACCAGTAACTAATGAAGTCAAAGGCAGTGGATCGGCAAAATGGACCCTTGTCGGATTTTGGCAATGTCAGGTAGTAAACCTTCACAGGTACACCGTAACCCCATCCTTCAATTCATGCGCTAAGTCCGAAAAAAGGCGCTTCAACTTCCACCGATAACACCTACTCGATGGAAGTGGGCGGGCTGTTGGAGGTTTGAAACTCCCTTGCACGGGTCAGCTCATGAATTGGAGAGTGGGGTTAGGGGTATGGTGTACCTGGGAGGATCTACTACCTGACACTACCAAAATTCGACAGGGGTCCATTTTGTCGATCTCTACCCTTCAAAAGCATTAAATCTGATTTCTCCGACTATCCTGCTCAGTGTTTTCCAATTTACACTATGACCACGCTTCGCATTTATAAGCTCATCGTCGACCGATGCCCCGTTATCACACTTCTTGATAATCGCCGGGGGCAGGCACTCCGCAAAATCGCGCTTTTCTGCAAGCGGTCAGCAAAGTTTTGAGGCGTGGCAAGCCTTCGGCAAGCGGTACATCCGTGTTCTACCAGCGGGCAGCAATACAAATATTTTTGCAAGCGCTCGTCAAATAATCTCTTTCAGCAAGCGCTCGGACTCTTTTTACGCAGTTTTGGGCGTACGCCGAGCAAAGGTAACGCACTACATAACAGACGTGCCATAGATGGTTTAATTACCCGAGTTTTGGGTACTTTCTGTCAGCGTCCTTCACGAAAGACCGTGCGGTCCTCAATAATTTTGCATATTCTAGCGAAAAGCCCGCGAGAATGCGGCCTCCGCGTCGCAACTAATCTATGAAAAAGCCGCAATTCTTCTCCGAGCACTCGTCTATCTCGCCAACATTCTTCCAAATTTCTGCAAGCGGACCGCAAAAAATTAACGAACTACTTTTCCGGTCTCGCTTGCCCATAAATCGCATGGCCGCCTGCCCCGGCAATTATCTGAGAATGTACCAAATGTACCACTGAATTACTAAAAATTTTGGTGCATCAGCCAGAAGAACCCGAGCCGCTTGCTTGGCAGGCCGGGTTCGATCTCTAACCGGATTTTTTTCCACAAGTCAAATCCTGTACATCTTGTCGAATCAGTATGCATTGTGTGCTACTGAAGAATCCGCTCAGCATTAGCGCCAAGGCGCTAAAAACATTAAGAGACATATACAAGGAATACACGAATTGTTCATTCTTTCGAAGTTGGAACAGCATACGAAAAATGTAAAGCTGCCATTAATTTTATTGATGAAGTGACACAACAGATCACTATCACACAGATCACTATCACTATATCGAATCTATCTTCATATCGATATGTCTATACACGGAAGAGCTCAAAGCTCTCACGTTGAAGTCTGAAGTGATTACGACAGAATACAAAGTCAAAAAAAGGAAACTTCTCCGATGCGCTGAAGGAACCTGAAAGCGATACAGATTTTAGTGGAATACTAGGTAAATCAGCGGAGCTGACATACATATTAAAGATGAGGCTAATGGAAGTCTAAAGCACTAGGAAGAGACACTGGGGCCTAGACTAAGACTAAGATTCGTGCAACAAAGCATATGAATCATCATTGAGTTATAACATAAATCTTGTTACACTCTAACTTCTTACTGCGATAAGTCGTACACTTCATATTCTCAATAGGAGTTTAGGGCACAATTCGAAAGGGCAAAGCAAGCTCTACAAGACGGTGCGCAAAAGTGCCAGCTTCGACTCACCGCAAGCTTGCATTCAGAATCTGAGTCGTACTGAAGTTCAAAATTAACTTACGATTTCCAACTTGTTCACACATATTGCACACCACATCAGACACTCATATGTACCGTTCCTGTGTTTTTCCTCTTCTTAAAATCAAGAAAACAAAAATTTTCATGCTTATACAAAAGCGAAGCTGTGCTGCGCCCATGTAATTGCATACTACAAGCCCTAATTTTCAGCTTTCCATAAACCCTAGTTTTCGAGGAATACTGATTTCAGAGTGGAACACCCGAGTGAGGAGTAATAGGTAATTTTCGAAAACCAATGCCTGTGAAAAGCTGAAAATGAAAATTTACTGTTACACTTTTGAGAGCTTCTAAGGGCTTGTAGTATACAATTACATTAATGGAAATAGCACGGCTTTGTTTTTGTGAAAGCATGAAAATAGGAACAAATAGTAAATAGAAACAATGAGCGAGAAATCAACAAGGATGCCAAATGGATGTTCGAGCACAACTTTGAAAAGATGGAAGGAAATCAAATGCAACAACACAACGCTGCGATACTGCAAAGACTCCACTCCGGCGCCATGCGATCCATGGATTGAAAGAAAATTCTTCGGAATACCGGGCGATTTACCAGAAGCTTGTTGACAGGAGCCTACGTAAAAATTGTCACCTTGCAGAGATAGTCCAGGAAAACCAGATGACGGAAACAAAACCATTATCTCAAAATTAGGAGTGGATGATTAACCCACTAAAACGGAATATGGAAATAAGCCAATAAACAGAACTAGAATAGTTACAGCTTACCTTACTGGCTTCAGCTGATTACTTAAACAGCGGAAAGACATGCGTGCGCGTCTGGACGAATTCTGGTGGGGAAACAACGCAATCCCAGGTGTTGTAGATACAAAGGGGTGTTAACTGGGGCATCGGACGATACATATCCGATGCTCGAGCTATCACCCCTTTGTTGGTTAGCGTATTATCATAAATTTGGCACAAAGAATACGCCATATGGTTGACGCTTTGTGCAATTTGATATTCACTCATATGTTGTCGTGTGCCGAAGTCAATCTTTATATTCCCTCCAGTGCTAACAGGGGCACGAAGGGGTAATCAGGGTACCGCTAAACTACTACATCATCATTGCCGCAAATGTTTGAAGTAAGGCAAGAATATTAGTAACAATTTAGTGAGAAGAGAAAAGCACAAAAATTCTAACGGATCAAAACCATTTGAAGATAGTTAATTTGTCGTACATCCTTCAGAAATTCAAGAAACAAAAGGAGTAGTACACAAGATCGACAGAAGGAGTCAAGCAAAACGTGTTCCGAAGTGGGATTTAGTATCTCGTATTTTCGGAGGAGGGCGCTGCAAGTCACAAATACAACAATATGCTTGAAATCTCAGTGAATTTTGGAGTAATCTCCATTTACGTGAGTAGATTTATTCTGCAGTAGAAGAACATTTTTTGCAGTGAAAGAATGCGAAATCTGCCATATTGAGGTGACATGCAATCAATGATTCGGTGAAGACTTGATTAATACGATACAAACACATTACTGGTCTTATGATGTTGATAGTTTTCATTGTATTAGGTTGGCACATAAGTAATGCAACTTTTTGTATAACTTTTGTCTATGTGAACGTAGCGCATTCATTTTTTGGCAATATAAGGAATATGATGTAAGCTTCTAATGCACACATTTTTGCCGAATTTTATCACCTTATGTGAGGATTACGGTAGGTTTACGGTACTATGGAAAAAATTTTAGAATGCATCAGATTTTGCTGAAACTTGGCCTATGGGGCTTATTTGACATGCTGATCACAAAAATAAGATCCGTTTCGCATCAAAAAGCCTCGTTCGTGAGATCAAAAGTTGAATTTCATTTTGGCGACAAATGAATATGATATTCGTGTTTACCGCATAGGATTACCCTATAGTGCAAAGTTATAGCGAATTCTGACTTTTCGCAGCTTAGATATTGACAAATTGCCTTCAAAACTTGACGCATTTGATTTGTTCAACTTCTCAAAGGCGCCCCGCCTTAATTTGTGTTCAAATTTCATTTCTTTTTCACTGATTCCAATGTGCCAACTTCCAGCTACATGCTGCCCATAGTTGCTTTTTCATATGTTTGAATCAGATTTCGTAGGGCTTCATGTTTGCCAAAAAATCGTGAAACCTCGATTTTCAGCAGTTTTCAAAAAAAGCTTAGATTTTTTGTACTACGTTATCAAAAATCAAACAGTTTGCGAAGACTTGCAGCTTACATCAAGATCTACATGACGCCACAAAATGAGATTGCTATATTGAATAGGAAAAAAGTTACGGGAAAAGTTGCAAAACTTATGTGCCAACCTAATATCTTGAAAAGCATGGGACACTGTCATGTAGCTGAGAAGTCGACTTGCAACTGGCAAAACAATGGATACAGCGATATTTTGCAGATACCAAACTCAAGGCATTCACACAATCGATATAGCTGCCAAATGCGTAGTGTATGCTTCACAACCAATGGAACACGATGGGGCAAATAATAAATCAGGGCCATAGTAATCTACCCTGCCTGGTGGCATCATATATGCTGGCAAATGCACTCATTGCGGGAGGTTGCCAACTCCGGCGGCAGCTCACGAATTGATAACTATCAGGTTGTAGAGAATTTCTGCTATTAGAGATCCAGCTATGTTTTATTTATATCTTCATCATGAGGGGATGTCAATCAACGATAATCAACGATCAACGATTAGTCATGTGCACTGGTAACCTTGGACTACCGATTATATATCATGGATGCTCTTTTGTCAGAAGAGGGCCGGCTATGTTTAAGAACAGGTGGGGAGTTCGATTTTTTTGATCGTGAAATCGGTGAGCCATTTCTTGCTTGAGAAAAGGCCCAGATACCGGAGCAATTTCTCAGATAATCGCTGGGGACAGGCGGCCATGCAATTTTTAGACAAGCGGGCATAGTTCGCTGATTTCTTGCGGTCCGCTGCAGAAATTTGGGAGAATGCTGGCTAATCCAAAATTACCAATGGGCTGCGCGGCCCTTTGTGGAGAACCGCACAGCCCGTAGGTAATTTCCGCTGAGAGAAAGTACCTCAAACTCGGGTGATTAAACCATCAATGACACCTCTGCCACATAGAGTCTCATCTTTGCTCGGCGTACGGCCAAAACTGCTCAAAAAGAGTCCGAACGCCTGCTGAAAGTCTGGCCAGCGCTCGCTGAAAGAGATTATTTGACGCTTCGCTTGCAGAAAATTCTGTATTGCTGCCCGCTGGCATAACGCGGACGTACCGGTCCCTGAAGGTTTGGCCACGCCCCAAAATTTTGCCGACCGCTTGCAGAAAAGCACGAGTTTGCGGACCACCTGCCCCGACGTATTTGATTATAGTCAGATATTGCTTCATCTAACCAACACAAAGAGTATAAAACAAATTTTCAAATTGAGCTACTGCAAGTTCTGCACGTCTATAATTTGGAAAATGTGCCTTTTCGCACAGCAGAGAGCAGCGGATTTTTCTCCTTTTTTGGGCATTTCTTCTTGATTTATCATTATTTTTTTTTCAAGCTGTAGAGTATTTGGTAGTTGAGACCATCGTACACTGAGAACACATCCCAGACCAGGTTCTTGCATCCGCATTCATTTTGGGCAATTACGAGATTAATTGGCAGAACTTTCTTTACAGCCTGAAATTAGGTTTTAATATTCTTATAGAATCTCACAAGGGAAGTTCGCCGAATCGAAATGGCCGTTTGATACGTGGTATATACCCGGACGCGGGGCTCGGGAGGTTAGTATCAAATGTGCGCCCATTAGCTGCGACGCGTTATTGTGAAGCAAGTTATGGGCCTCTGAAGTTTTTGATGTGTGCATATCTAGAGTATGCACAGTATGCTCCCATTGTGGTCGTTTGGTGTAGTGGTTAGCGTATCGGACTCACAGGTGACCGGTGAGGGTTCGAATCCTGTTGCTGTCAACATGTTTTGCGTTCTTCTCAAAATTCATTTTTTACCTGTTTTATGTATTATTGAGGTATAAAATGACACACGCGGGTTATGGGATGATTTTTCTCACAAAAATTCGACCAATGCTTCATATGTAAAATTTTCATAGTACATAGCAACGACTTTTTAGCAAGGCTTTTCAATTGACTTTGAAGATTTGCCAAATCATCACTCCCACATACTTTCTTCGATTGCAAGTAGTATTCAATTGACAATCTCCAAGTTGTATCACGTCGTATTGATTCTTACTAATGGGATACTTTGTGAGAATAACACGCAGGATGTATAATTAGTAGAGTTTAACCACCCGTATGTGTCATTTTTTACGTCAGTAATGCATAATACAGGTAAAGAATGAATTTTGAGAAGAACGCAAAACATATGGACAGCAACAGCATTCGAACCCTCACCGGTCACCTGTGAGTCCGAGACGCTAACCACTACACCACACGACCACAAATGGAGCATTTGTGCGTTCTCTAGACAAGCACACGCCAAAAACTTGAGAGGGCCATAACTTGCTTCACAACAACGCGTCGCAGCTAATAGGCGCACATTTGATACTAACCTCCCGAGCCCCGCATCTGGGTATATACCACGTATCAATCGGCCATTTCGATTCGGCGAACTTCCCTTGTCAGTATGCAATCACTCCGCACATGACATTTTTTTTCTGCAGACAGTCGCAAGGTAGAGACATCGCGCGAGTTCAAACCTGAATGCGTTAAAGGCAGTGAGTCGGCAGAATGAGACTTGTGGCGAAACCAGGTCTCAGGGTAGGAGCCCCATAATGGAACCTATGGGCCAAAGTTCGATCTTTCTCTGCCACTTTTAACCCCCGAAATTTCAAAGCGAAAGCAGCGCTTATCTCCTGTCCTCTCCGAACCCGCCCATCCCATGGACGAGTGAACGCGAAGCCCGTCATGGCGAAGACGCAGAGTCGCTGCGGGACCTCATGCTTATAGCATTGCGGCTGGCGCTCTGACCGTGGAAGACACTCGTCCATGGGGTGGGCGGGTTCGGAGAGGACAGGAGATGAGCGCTGCTTTCGCTTTGAAAATTCGGGGATTAGAAGTGGCAGAGAAAGATCGAACTTTGGCCCATGGGTTCCATTATGGGGCTGCTACCCTGTGACCTTGTTTCGCCACGGGTCTCATTCTGTCGACCCGCTGCCTTTAAAGACAGTGGCTCGGCAGAATGACAACTTTGGGATATTTATCATTCTCGGTTTCTCTGGATGAGCTGAGTCCGAAAGTGTCCTTTGCAGCTCCAAAAGATATCAATAACCCGTTTTTCATGACGTGAAAAGCGCTGTTTGAGGGCGGACCGCGTATCTGCCCTCAAACAGCGCTTTTCACGTCA
The DNA here is from genome assembly GCA_958299035.1 of Cylicocyclus nassatus. Taxonomy (NCBI): domain Eukaryota; kingdom Metazoa; phylum Nematoda; class Chromadorea; order Rhabditida; family Strongylidae; genus Cylicocyclus; species Cylicocyclus nassatus. The sequence goes on from CATQJL010000223.1 coordinate 10,434,216, forward strand.
CGAAAAGCGGGTTACTGATATCTTTTGAAGCTGCAAAGCACAATCTTGGACTTAGCTCATCCAAAAGAGCCGAGAACGATGAATATCCCAAAGTTGTCATTCTGCCGAGCAGCTGCCTTTTACCCCAGATGCCACCGCGCTAACCATTCGATCATTTGGTCAATCATGTCGTTTGCACCAGCAATAGGAGAAACACACTGGTAGGTGGCCGCCTGTAAGACGGCATAATCAACATGGCGTGCAATTTTGACCAACAGCTAATTGATACGAGTAAAAGAGAGGCGAAGTGCAAAAATGTAGAAAGGATTGCAAAAAATGGTGTTTTTATGGTATTAAGGTATTGGTAGACTTTGTTCTATGAAAAATATCATCGATTCACAAAAGTAAAACTCATATAATGAGGAAAATGATTGTTTGATGAAAAGTGAATTTTTTTTTGGATTTTTAGCCTGAGATAAATTGTCTGATATGGCCTAGTCACACGACCTTAGCGGGCAATAAGCGGCGCGGTTTTGGTAGCGCGAGATTACTTCAATAAATGTGGATAGATAGAGAAAAATCAGCTGTTTATCGACTTTGACCAGCCTGCATCGTAATCCGCAAGCGAGGGTTGGTTATGTGAAAGGACGTATCACCGCAACACCCGAATTCACAGACGCCGCCAGCAGGATGCCGCAGCTCAACGTGGTAGGGGCACGTCGAGATGCCGGCACCTTGATCTCTTGATAAAGCACACTACTTCTCGTGCCTGACCTGCCGGCAGCTGCTATCTCGCAAATTTCGACAGCTGCGGCAGATTTCTGGCAACTGAGCACGCGAAGTTGCCGGCAGGTCCTCCTACGCTTCGCAATATTTTCCTACAAGGAGATTCCTGAAACTTCAGATTTCTAAGAAGGTTTCTCAAAAGTCACGGTGGCACCTTCTCGCAGGGATTTTTTCTTGTTGAAAAAAATTTCTAGACGACTAGATTTGGGATCTTAGTTTCTGGCGACGTTACGGTAGAATGCGCAACCTGCCGAAGAGACCTGCAGCCACGTAGGAGGGATTACTACCGCCCCAGAAGGTTTCCTATGTATATGTGTCGTACATACAATGCTATGATTTCAAACACTGTTGACGATCTTGTAAAGATTTATGATGTCAAACACTACCTCTTCTATTATGTGCATGTTTTCAAAGGACATAAAACACATAACGGAAGAGGTTGCATTCAAAATCAGCTTGAATATAAATTAAAAGTAGCTGTAAAACTCGGCAGAGATCAGCTTCATCAGTCAAGACGAACCAAAGGAAAATAGCAATGTGCTCGCGATCATTGCTCCAAAGTCAATTTATATTATTGTGGCGATCGTATATTGTAACATTTATAGCTGCACTGCGCTTACCTAAGTACAACGGCATCAATATTTTCTCTATGAAACGGCAGCGGATGTCCTTTTTTGCTGTTCAAAATTGAGCCCTATGAACTTTTTTTGATTGAGTACCGAACTTAAAAGTGGCAAACTCGATACGGATAATGCGTAATACATCATTTCCACAGCACTCTATTTCATTCTGTGCACTTTTTCTTCCTTCATTCGAAGTATGAGATAATTCTTTTATTTGCTTTACAAAAGCGTGTGTAAGTGTTCACTTCTGCACTACTACTTGATGAATCATTCATGCCTGTTCCATGACTACTTTGTTTTATAGACTTCAAATTCTTTTTCCTTATAAACACATCCTTCGCATCCACGATGGTGTTTCACTTGAAGATTTTAATGTTGTTTACGGTTAAATCATTTCATGCACAAGTGATTCTTTGCTACGCAAAATTCAGTCTGATAAATGACATGTCTGATTCAAGTAAGCTTTGCTGAGAACTTACTGCATACGAAAAATATTAGGTTGTCCCGGAAGTTTTGTCGAATTCTTCAAACCACTATAAATACACGCACAGTATACCTGAATGAGGTTCAAGGGTATTCGATGCAGCTTTTCCTTCTCTTTTTTGTTTTTACATTTTTGAACTACAGTCCTGTATGCTTTTTTTGAGAATTGCCACAACTCTTCATCCGCCATTTTTATCTCCTCAAAGTTAGCCTAATTTTTAAGAATTTCGTTCCAAAGTTCCGGAGAGGACTGAATATGGATCAAATAGAGCAATTTTCGGACTACTATGTTTTAGTTTTAGATTCTCCTAATCTGCTGTTTTTAGCTTCAAAAAATTATTTCTTCAAAAGCCTTGATTTTTATCAAAGTCATGAAACATGCAACTGCAGCAGAGGCATAAAAGCTTTTAAAGTGTTTGCGAATACAAACTTGATTGTTATTAAACATCATTTACGCAACTTAACCAAGTTTGATTTGCTCCAAAAATCAGCTTTTTGGAATTTTCCGTAATCTCACATGGTAACCGTGTTTGAAAAGCTGCGGTTTTTCTCAAATAAATAACTATTACGGACTTGATAAACTGGGCCCACGTAGTGTAATATAAGTACAATGTAGCCAAAGGTTTGCTCTGCATAACAGTCCTCAGCGCTCTTCGAAAATCTCAAGATAAAAATTTTAAAAATTCAGGAAAGTTTTGACGCAACTGCTGAGGTGCTCAAAAAGCCATGGTGATAACATCGCAAAGACGGGATAGATCAGAAAACAAATATAGCTGTAAGAAAGAAGATAAAAATTTGAATAGAACGACATCTAGGTCGTTCATAGATTCGTGTTCTATGAGTTTTGGTGAGCGATGAAAAAAAACGACAAAACTTTCGGGACAACCTAATAGATAATTTCACGATCCTTCAGCATCATACGAAAAAAGTCAGAACCCAATCTTCTTATTTTTTTCCAGTTTGGTTTGAGCTTTCGAAAATGTGCATCTTGTGTAACCGCATCTTGCACATACAAAATGTCTGTAAAGAACTTGAAGCACTTGCTATAGCTTTTCTGTTTCTCTAAGTCCTGTCTACCAGTGCGTCATCTCTGCTTCACAGAAGCTCGCACTAGTCACTTTCATTCCTTTCACTGCTTTGATTGCAATTGTTTTGTGACTCACGGTGATACTAACGAAGAAATGTGGTCAACTTTTCATAACATATTCTGTCTCTGAGCATAATTCTTAGAAAGAAATCGGCAATTAGATACAGTATGAAACTGTTCAATGCCATATGCTGAGGTTTTTTGCTGACAATTCGAGTACTGGAAGAATTCGAGTACTGGAAGAATTTTCACATTTTGGTTCCGAAAGATCCGATTGCAAATTGATTGGACGAAGGATCGACCCATGAAAATCAAAATCAAAAAGCGCCGCAGAGATGCATTTCCTTTTGTTGGTGCGACGAACTTGGAGAGTGATGAGGAAGAAAAAAAACTTAAGAAAGAAGAAACATTACCTGTACGTCTTCAAGCCGAAGCACCTATCTGGAGATCCGAGCACAACTGTTAACTCAACCGTTCTCCCAAAGCTTTTTCTTAGTTAACAATAAGAGTTAGGCGAATTTTTTTGCAGCTAACAATAAGAGTTGGGCCAATCAACGTGGAAAGCTTGACTCTTATTGTTAACTAAGAAAAAGCTTTGGGAGAACGGTTGAGTTAACAGTTGTGCTCGGATCTCTTTAGACTACCTAGGACTTTAACACGTTTCGGACCGCGAAATCGCGCGCGGCGAAAAAGGGGGTACTTTCAGCACTTAGCCAACAAAGGGACCTTAATTCGTAGATTGTGTGGTACATCTGCAATCACCATGTCAGATAAGATCCATACCCAGAGTTCTGAGTGAATTCGAAGTGTTTGAATTCTGTCGTCTGAGAAGGACATCTGTGCTTTTCTGAAAGATAGGAACAACAACTCAGTTTCTAATTGTATCCAAAAGCATCTATGTTGTACATGACACACATCATTATTGGAACTACGGTTTTTCTCTGTGTATTCAAAGCTAAAAAAAGTTGCGACGTCGCACGCGTCGTTCGCATTGCCGCACTTCGTTGCAACCGATGTTCGATTCGTCCTCATATCTCGTGAACAAAAATCGATGGCACAGCTCTACAGACACTTTCGAAAAGGAGGAGCTTAGGCCTTTGACTTGATAACTTTGGACAAAAAGAAAACCTCCTGTAAACGTTGAAAAGATCCTTCAAAGGCGCGTGCTGCACCATGTGCAGCACCGGTCCGAAACGTGTTAACCAATCCCTATCAATTTATACCAAGATTCGGAGTTTACATCTTTTTTATGGGGTACGTTATACGTCGTAAGCCGAAGTTTTTTTGAGAATGATCATTTACGAAATCAACACACTTACTTGTGGAACTAATGGAAAAATTGTAAAAGTTACAGCTACAACACGGCTTTTGCACCCATTTCACACGAGCGCCCTCGACCACAGTCGGACATCGTGGGTAACGTAAACAAGGGGTCGCGAATTAGTGAAAAATCTGTACTGTGGCCTGCTCGTAACGTGAAAACGTCCCAAAGTGAAGGCTACTGCATGACGAAGGCGCAGGAGAGATACTAGTTGAGCGGGCGCGAACGCGACGCGCGCGTATATTCACCGTTGTAAATCCTGCGCCTTATGCGCTCTGCGGCTAATAAAGCCTCATTCGCGCCCAAAGATATTGCTCCTTCGTCATGCAGCAGCCTATAACTAGTGTATTGAGCCGTAACATCAATTCATTATTCAATCGAAGACAGAAGTTTACATTTATGTAAGTGTGTTTAGAGCTCTTTCACGTCTCTCTAATTATGAAAAACTTATTTCACTTCCCCTTTACTTCAGTATAAAAAGCGGCTTTGATGCAAACACTTCCAATAGGGCTTCTCCACAAACAATCAGAATTCTTGAGATCTATTTTCCTATCTTACAAACAAGCAGAATTTACTACTTCATTGTTCCCATTACGTAATGCTCTTCGACAATGACTAATTTGTAACTCCGTGAGATATTTTCAACAGCATAATGTTTTAGGGAAACAAGGGAAAGATCTTTGCCAAGTCCTTGGGTAAGTTCTAAAGCCAAAGCATTTTGCGCAATTTTTGCTGTAAGATCCGTAGCATATTTTCTTTAGGTGGGAGAAGTTTCAGGTTCTACCTCTTCTATTATGGGCATTTTGGAAAGAGGAAAGCATTGAAATAGATGTGGTCAGTATTTCAAACCTTAAAGAGTGAAAATTTGTCAGTGCGGCACCTCTACTTTTTAGAAGCTCGTGCTGGTTTCAGATTTATGTGATTTCTGCTCGCATTTTGAAAATGTTCGCAAACCCATCGAAAAATGCCGATCGTCATAAACTTGTAAACAATTGATTTTGAGCTTTTCCTCGTAGAATTGGCATTTAAGGATGTGTTAGGATTATGGCAACTATGGATATGTGAAGCTTTTCATCAAATCTGTCAGCATATAGAAAGATTTTTAAATTGTGAAGCCAAAAAGGGAAAAAAGGTTTTACTTTTTGCTTCTTCTATGACAAACATGACTTAGGGGGAGCCGTTGCTGGAAAGAAGAGCAAGGAATGCGCGGCCACTGCTTGACTAGCGCTGTAAGTGAAACGGAGTATGTCACTCAAAGTTTTACTTAAATTTTAGGTACCACCTTCTCCACGGCGGGGACAAAACTGATTACCCCCGTGCAACGGTTAGTTTCTCAACTCACATTATTAATTTCACTTCAAGAAATAGAGTAAAGATGAGATATAGAAGTAAATGCACTAAATCTCGAGATTGCTTACATTCTTTGCTTATGGATGTTTCGTTATTTTTCACTTTTATAACTGAAGTTATGATTCGTTATTTTCCATTATGCCACTTAATCCTTCTAATCCTCTAAGGACAAAAATAACTAGGTAATGGGGGTAAGACGAATTGCTAATAAATATATCTCTCCATGAGTGTAAGATATACTCAGACAAATCACCGGAACTTCCGCAGGTCAAGCCAAATTTGCGGAAGTTCCGCAGGATCTTAATCACTATTGCAAAAATGAAAACTTTGAAAATCGGAACTTCCGCGGGATTTTCATGCTAAATTAGTTGAAAACCGGAACTTTCGCAGAACCTTCTTCAGAATCCTGCGGAAATTCCGAAAAATGCCAGAGGTTTCGCAGCACTTTGGCCTGTAGAACCGTGCTATAGACTCTCTGCTCATTTTAGGTCCTGAAAATCACAGTATAATCTTTATATATCTTTATTTACCCTTACATCAGCGCAAGATTTGTTCAATAACCACTATTTTTATCACTGCCAAAATTTTTGTCAAAATGCTACAGTCTTGATTGCTATAAGTTTGTTGTATAACACTGCGTTCCATAACATCTACATTTCAGTTACGGGAAAGAAGTCGGATGACGGAGCATTCGAAAAAAGTGTTTTTGTGAAGAATCCCTTGACATTTTCTCAATAAAAACTTATATCCAGCTGTATTTTGTTATTCTAGCATCAGACATGGACGCTTTTATCGGTGACACTCCAAAAAAAGATAAGAGTGCTATAAGACAGCATAAAAGTGTGCGATTTGATTGAAATAAATGCACTATCGCAAGAAATTGGATAAGATCAGCATCAAAGCTGCAAAAATATTTTGCGAAGTAGAATTTACGGACTCTCACTGATATTGGGATCAATGTTTGAGGCATTCCTGATAATATGAATCGGGAACTAAGAGCTGAAGGGATTGACTTTGGTTAGAGAGGCCTGAGAGCGCAGACCTCATAAAAAAATTTGCTTCAAATAGTTGAAAAATGCCTTGGTTAGTTTGTTAGCAATACACGTAAGAGGATGGAAGCAGCTCGCATGTGAGTACCCTCACTGACTTGCTATTTTGCTATCGTAACGTTTTTTGTTAAATTTTATTGGTGACGGGAGAACCTAGAAAAGAATTTTGAAAGTAGATTAATTGGCACAGCCTAAAGCCGAAGATTATTGAATTATTTTATGCTGTGTAAGCAAAGTAAGAAAATCAGTAGAAGGCTAAGGATTTGTAAACATTTCATAGAGCGCACAAGACGTTGGAGGGGTTGAAATTTACAAAACCCGAGAAAACATCGATGCATACATTATGTATTGATAAGCGCATTAAAGTTATATCTCTATAAAATATGAATTTTTATGAATGTTTACTGCATCAGATGAACAATCATCTTCTGACTAAATTGTTATGTAATTACATCAATCTGCCATCTAAAGTAGGGCAAAGACGATCTTATGACAGCAATGGTGGTCCAAGAAATTTTTCAAGGAGGAAGACAAACAAATTTCTTTAAGTGCAAAGCTATGGTGTTAGTAACCAAGCCTTCCACAATTTTTTCTTAGATGTTTCACTAATTTCGCCCATGACTCTGTAATTTTGGAAAAACGAGATTTTGCGAACACCAAATTTTCAAGAATTTTTGGATTTTATTTCGATTATTTACTATTTTCTAAGAACACCTGCTCCAAGAGTGCGTCGGATTTTGAAAGTAGCCCAAATAGCTTACAATTATTGGTATATGTATAAAATTATTTTAACGACTCTCTGAAAATTGAAATAGGGTCATCACTCCCCAACTTTCGGACATTCGTTGTTTAGGCCCAAAAGCTCTGAAAAGCATCCCAATGAAGTGTAAGTAAAGCGTTAATAGACTAAGATCAACGAGAACATTGTAGAACACTACATATCGTCATTGCGAAGTTCAGTATTTTATTATGGTGTTAGCAATACATTTTACTATGTACTCAGGTAATGGGAGATTATTACTCATGTGTCCTTGACGCAGTTATCATGCGCTTAGAACATGGTAAATTTATGGGGTTGTTCGGTTTGGCCTAAAATGACCTACTTTCAATGCTTAACTTCATCATAATAGATATTTACTGCGACTTAGCTGGCTCTTTATCTTCTGACTTAATCAAAGAACGTAAGTGCTAAAAGATTGGCTTTGCCTGAATACTTTGAAGCATTATCCTGTGTCATATTTTTGAGGTTCATGGATGAAACCCTGTTGAGTTATCTGCTAGTTTTACTGCATGTTATATCGTACTCTAATGCTCAAAATCAAAATGCCTGCAATAATGCTCGCAGTGCCTCGCTCAGAATTACTTGTCAGCAAATCAACAATTGGGCTGCACAAACCAGGGTAAGTCGAAAATTTGGGGTTACTTAGGGGTTTTTTAAATAGAAATTTAACGGAAATAGATTACTTATCAGACGACTAATCATGTAATTTTATAGTTAATGCTATTTACAGTACTTTACATACAGAATGTCGCAGTACCTTCGATAGCGACCGTCTCGTCCCCGGGTTTTGCTGGTTTAGCTGGACCTGTAGCTATCTCATCGGTAGCGACATCAACTACACCAACTTCTGCTTATGACTGTATGGATATCGCATGCTTATGCGGATTTTTTGGAGGTAATGCCCGGCTATGATTTTTTAAATGAAAACTCTATTGCGAAAAAAGGCTAAAGAATTAAATTTCAAAACAAAAAGATTTCCTGACTGAAATCGTAAACGGTAATAGCTTGAGCATGTTGCGTTGCAAAATTATTTTGTACCCATTTATAATGCAATTCATACGCATTGCTACTTTTTTTAGCTCATGTATCATGGACCATTTATTTTCTCCATTCAACAAGTTCCATAAATTTTAGAGGTGAAGATACTTCTTTCGCTCCTCATTTAACTCAAAAATCCAAATTTTTTTCCTTCCTCGCTGAAACAGCGGCTCCATTGTGAAGAGTGCCTGTTTTTCAGTATATCGAAAATTATGATTGCAAAGCATAAATTTAGAAATTTCTTCGGCTTTATTTGTATGTGAATGAGAAATTGCAGAACTCTTGTAAATATTTTGCACATCACAGTTTTCAGAACTAAGTTGGATTGTAACAAAAATTCTGGAAGATTGTTGCAACTTTTAGCAGAAAATCTAATAAAAATTAAAAATCCTGCACTATACTTGCTCTGTTCTTAAACTTTGAAATTTTGAGAATATAGTTCGGATTTTAGGGACTGGAGGAGCCAACTGCGTGCTACCGAATGGTCAGACATTGGCGAAAGCCACTCGTAAGGAATATCGTGTGATGACGGATGATGAAAGGCAAAGGTAAGCAAATTTTGGTTTCGTTCGTTAGTTTTTCAAAAAATTGTGAAGTTTTTTTTTCATTAAATGTAGATCCCGTCATTGCCTGCTTGCTCAATAATTTGACTTTTTTTGGTTGCTAATAAAATGCACAATCTAAATTAATTCCTTTTAAACCTGTTTAAAAAATGTATAAAAGCTAGAAATCATGACACAAATATATATACGAATTTGTTTAGGACAAACATCAATTTGATTTCGGTCATAATAGGAAATATGCGAGTGAGACCTTATTCTTTTAATGGCTAAGCTATAAAATCAATTTTGAGAAATCTGAAAATAGCAAAGAAAAATCTAAGAAAAGTCTTCTAAACCTAACATATTTGCTTATTTTCAATGTGCTCACGTAAACGCAAAACGAGTAGGGGGCACCCGGATTTGAACCGGGGACCTCTTGATCTGCAGTCAAATGCTCTACCACTGAGCTATACCCCCACGATCAGATTTTTCGCGAACTGTATGTTCGCCGGCACTTGTGAATGATGTGTTTTCTTGAAGGTAGATTGAGTAATTTGGTAACCAGCTGGAAAGTATCATAAAGAAGCCGCGGGAACTATTAGCAGAAATGGGAAAAATACTTACTTTATTGATAGATATGGTTTGAATAAATACGTATTAATACGTACGTTATAAAAAATTGGTCTCCATGAGCGATAAAACTTGCGTGTTCAACATATACATTCTATACTGAAAATTAGTTTAGGATATTAAATTTGAGAAATCTTTGCAGATATCACACAGCAATGTGGAGCATAAAAGGAAATGGAGATTACGATGCTATCTCTGTCATACATTCTCAGTTTGCAACATCTCCTGGAGCACATTCTGGACCTGCTTTTCCACTTTGGCATAGAGAATTTATCAAAAGGTGAGTTACATTATCATACTGCAGCCATTTCATTTTCGCTATAGAAAACAAAAAAAAGATTTTTCAAACTTTTTAGAAGTTGAGGTTGCGCCCAAAGCCTAGTTTACTAGACGGCTTAGGCGCTATGTCAGCACAGTTCAGGGCAGTGCCAGCGCCGTGCCGGAACTCACGTGGATGCTGATTATTGATTTTCGGCAGAGTTCCGGCATGACGCTAGCGCGAGACTGGCACGATAAGTCCAGAGTCAACCTAAGTGATTTGATAGCTAACATCCATCAATCACAGAATAAATTTTATTCAAGTCTAAAAAATTTGACTTGGATATCGATACCGCTTGCAGATATCGACGTTCCCATAGAAAAACTTTGGCAATCTCCCAAAAACCAAATGCTTGACTTATTTCTCTATTCCTAAAGAAAACTAAGAGAAAATGGAAGAAAGAGCGGAAAATTGATCAAATTCTTGCAAAGATTTTCCGTACCTGTTGCTACGAACTTGCTAATGCAAGTTTACTTTCATCTATATCGTAGACTAGCTGGCTTACCCGGCTCCGCCGTATCCGGACCAAACTTGGCACACATACACTTCGGGCCCCGGCGGGTGTCACAGTCCACTTTTCGTTATCGATCGATGTCGATTTTACCGATTTTTATCGATTTTTTGGCAGAGTTCACCTTCAGGGCTAGGAGTTGGCACAGGGGGGAAGTGAGCATGGGGATTCCGAATACAATATTAGTTTTCAGAATTATCGATTGCTTTTATTGATTTTATCGATTTTTTGGCAGAGTTCACCTACAGGGCTAGGAGTTGGCACAGGGGGGAAGTGAGCATGGGGATTCCGAATACAATATTAGTTTTCAGGATCGTCCATTACTTTTATCGATTTTATCGATCTTTTTGCAAAGTTTGACCTGCGGGGCTGGGAGTTTGCACAGAGGGTAATCGAGCATGCAGATTACGAATACAATATTAGTTTTCAAGATCGTCCATTACTTTTATCGATTTTATCGATTTTTTGAAAATTTGAGCTAGGGGGCTGGAATTTGGCACAGGGGTGTTCGAGCATGCTGATCACCCCCCTTGGGGATGATCAGCATGCTCGATTACCCCCCTGTGCCAACTCCCAGCCCCCTAGCTCAAACTTCGCAAAAAAATCGATAAAATCGATAAAAGTAATCGATAATCCTGAAAACCAATATTGTATCCGGAATCCCCATGCTCGATTACCCCCCTGTGCCAACTCCCAGCCCCGTAGCTCAAACTTTGCAAAAAAATCGATAAAATCGATAAAAGTAATCGATAATCCTGAAAACCAATATTGTATTCGGAATCCCCATGCTCGATTACCCCCCTGTGCCAACTCCCAGCCCCGTAGGTGAACTCAGCAAAAAAATCGATAAAAATCGATAAAATCGATATCGATCGATGACGAAAAGTAGCCTATGACACCCGCCGGGGCCCGTAGTGTATGTGTGCCAAGTTTGGTCCGGATCGGTTCAGAAATGGAATTTTCTATTCGGAACATACGTACACACATACATACAGACAGACATACAGACAAACAGACATTCAGCTTTATATATAAGATATACGATCTTTTACATGTTCTTAATATGAAGGAAGAAACCTTGAAAGTGATTGCTACCATGCATTTATAATGTAATTTGCAGGATGGAGATAGCGCTTCGCCGAATCGATCCCACTTTGGGTCTTCCCTATTGGGACTCTACCCTTGATGAGACACTTCCATCTTCCAGAGATTCTGTACTGTGGGGAAATGAGTTGATGGGCACACAAAGCAGTGATGGAACAGTTCGCACTGGAGCTTTCAGAAATTGGACAGTTGTAGATGTACGTGGATCTTGTCAAGTAAATGATAGGTGAAGATAAAAAAAGAATTTAGTTTCAAGATGTGACCATCAGTGGAGGTCCCAGGAAATTTTTAAAATATTTAAAGAATTATTCTATTTATTTATAAGGATAAACAAGTCACTCGCGCATTTTTATAACCCGTAAATAATTTCTAAAAATTTCGCAACCTCTTCTCAGAGGGGGGGGGGATGCCTGTCCCCTCCCCCCCCCCACCCCTCCGCTGGTGACCATATATTTCTGTGAGAGCAAGTATAAAGCCATGATCCTTTCGTAAAAGTACAAACACAACACTAACTAAAGTCGGAGAGACTTTAAGGCTGCATCTAGAGCTACACGTTCCAGCGCCGTGCTATTGGTGTTCCAACACAGCGCTGGCACGGGCAACTCTAGACGCATTCTAAACGCCTTTGAGTCTAGTAGCATCCATGAATTCCAGGATTCTTAAAACAAAAAAAAAAGAATGCGTTTTATGTTCACCTTGAAAGTGTGTATATAATTTACAGGGATCTCGTGTTTTGAGGCGAGATATCGGTGCTGTTGGTGATTTGTTAACACAAAGTGATGTATCCGCGCTGTTAAACACAAATGACTTCCGACAGATTCTAGCTTTCACAGCACCACAGCAAGTAAGTAATTTCTAGAAAAAACAGTCCTGAGACTGCAGAGTTGCCCGTGCCAACGCCGTTTCAGCGTCGTGCCTGCGCTATAGGGCACGTCCACGTGGGTTCTGTCATGGTGCTGCCACAGCACTGGCACAGCGCCGGCACAGGGAAACTCTGGATTCTGTTAGGAAATCACTTATAACTTACTTCCTAGAGTTGCCCATTCCCAGCAGATTTTTCTGCGTTGGAGTATACCCATGGTGCTCCTCATGTTTATACTGGAGGTTCGTTTCGAGTTGGTTTTCATAAAGCAGATAATTTTTCGTTCATTGAAGGAGACATGCAGATTATCACAACCGCCGCAAACGATCCATTATTTTTCAACCATCATTCCTTTATTGATCTAATATGGGAACAATGGCGCTTGACGAAACAGGTATGCTACTCAGGCCAATTTTTCGACATGTTGTTGAGCGACGCACGTACTAGCCGTCACTGCGGAATGCTGCGCGGCGCGGTGAAACGCCACCGATAGGCTACGTGAGGGACATCTGCCACAGACTATGCACTCAAAGCAATACAGTCTGTACCAGTCATTGACCGCACAGGCGACCTTATCAAATGGTACCACGGCGAATGGTCCCATACTCACTTTGCAAAACTTCTTACCAGTAGTAATTGATGTTCTTAAGGATTCAAAATTTTCTCTCATAATCATTTTGTGTAGAATTGAAAAAATTATTGAAAGTATAAACAGTATAACATGTCGCAGCAGCTGCTTATTTGATCTCTTTACAAAAAACCCTTTGTAGGGGACCAGATTCTTGCAGAGGTGTCATAGCGAGCTTGAAAAAAAATTAATCATGCACTTCAGTCACGATCCGAAAGGGAAACCGTATATCCACAGGATAACTTAGCTTGCAGTAGTACTGCTCATTTTCTGAACAATACCATGGCCCCATTTTTTCCTATGACGAACCGCGATGGTCTATCGAATCAGTACACAGGTCTGGAGAAACTGTAGCAAATTCTGGATTCTTCTTTCTACTCATTTTGCAGATAATCTCTACCAGTACGCGCCGCGACCAACTTGTTCGTCTGGCAATTTGAATGGATGCGGATCGAAGTAAATTGCAGATTTCTTCTTATGCTTTTGTACAACGACCTGTCTATATTTATAGGTATCTGTTCTGTGACGTCTCACATGGTCCACCGCGATGTGCAGCGAAAATTGTCCTAGGTGGAAATTGTGGTGGATACACAAATAGTAAGCAATTGTTCATTTATCGGCGGTTCGTAACACGCAAAGAAAAGGCGCCGTTGCGTCCGACAAGATAGCTCGTGCTTGGGAGAGACAGCCACACGGTAAGAGAAACGAAAGGCGCTTAATCAGAGAGACGAGAAACTTTTCGGATCAGAGATTTAGCTTTATTTCATGTCTTAACAGATTCCAAAGCTGTAAATTAATAACGAAAAAGCCACAGTCACGGCCATATATTGCAGAAACATAATAATACAACTTAAGTGAACTTCAACTTAACAAACCTTATAAAAGGATACTTTTATGTACCTCAACAGTTCTAATGCGAGTACAGTACATCTACAGCTGAGTAAGTTTTCTTGCTAATGTGTGTAAATGCACAATACACGAAACGCTGAAAATTTTGCGTAGGCATTCCGGTTAAAAATAATTACAAGCATTAACTCAATTATGCCCAGACAAAGAAAACCATAAAAACAGAAAGATCATACCTGGCTACATCAGCCAACCCATGAAAAATGCGCAACGCACAGTTTGATAAAACATTCTCGACTGTATCTTTTCACAAGGGAAGAATACTCGGTCGAAGTGGCGTTTCCGTATGAGACGTATACTGTCTTGTAAGGTACGGAATACTGATTCCAGATCTGCCTTCGGTATCTGCAAAACACTTCTGGGAGGGGAGCTATGAGAATTTTTTGAGGCAAAAATTGAACGCGCGCCTAGAATAGAGTCATTCACAACTGCAGTCTGTGAGCTCAAATGGAGTCATGATTACTGCCAGGGCACTTAGTGCAATTCAGTACCTTGTGTCTAGTAAACATATGCTAGTCATTGCCCCTTTTGAGTGGCGGAAAGTCCCCAACACCTGTTTTACCTCAGCCAAATTCTCACATTTTTACCTTAAAAATTATCGTAACTCCGCTCCCAAAAGCGCTTTGGAGATATCGAAAACAGATTTGGAACTAGCTTCCATTGCTATAAGGCAGTATAGATCTTATAACGAAACGCCACTTCGACCAAGTGTCCTTCCCTAGTCAGAGCCTGAGCCAGCGTCGTTCCAGCGCCGCGCCAGCACCGTCAGAGTCCACGTGGGCGCGAAACATTGATGATCGACAAACGCCCGTAAAAGGGCTCGGACCTGGGAGGAGTTGCAGGTGCGCTCCATAGCCATTTCGATTAGAGCACCGTTTTTTCAACTGGAGCGCACTATCTCCAAACACTTCTACGCCGATCTGGGTAGTTTTTGAGTATACGTATAGTCTTTGACATCTTTGTGGGAATTTGAAGGTAAAATGTGGACAAATCATGTCAAAGGATCAAAACTGCCAATTCTTTGTTACGATAAGACCCGTTTGCGGGCATTTCATGCGTAGAAAAAATTCTGTGAAACATCAGACCATTTTGCTGCTTAATTTTGAAGCACAAACCCACAAGCCCGCCAGAAATTTGAAATCCTTGAGAATGTTTTGCTCGAAATACATAAATTCCAAGCATGCTGGATTTTTTGTGCATATTCGACCGACCCTACATGTGTTTGGACTCTTGTCACATGTATTTCCTCGAATATATACAATATCTATGCTCTCAATGGATCTCAGTGATAAGTAAGATCTGCTCCAAGTTTCAAGGTTTCCAGATTTCCGGATTAGTGTGAACGCAGCCTACGGCATGTGCCTATGAACCCGTCCTACGAAAAACTACGAACTTGTCCCGAAGTGATGCTCAGTGAGAACATGGCAGCAGGCCAAGTTCTATGTTCAGCACATTAGTCAGCTCTTGCTCAAAAAAATTCTCATTAATTTCAATTCCAGTAAGTAAAGTTTCATAGTTAACTTAGTATAGCACCAACTTTCAAAATTTGTTTGTTTCTAGAGAATTCCTGAGGTTGACAGCTGGGAAAATTTTTGTACATTCAAAACTATTCACTAACTGCAAAAATCCCGGTTTTTCCATTTAGCAAAACGTTACAGTCTATAAAGGTCACCAGCATAAAGTTGCCATTTTCCACCCATTTTTTCTTCAATTTTCAATCTAAGCATCATCGACAAGCTTATCGAACAACATTAGCAATGATGATTTACGACTATGCAGCGCTTTTGAAGCTCATGAGAAAAGGCGACAATTGCTATCAAGCGCAAAATTGAAATATGACACATTCAATTTTTTTTAGCTCTCATTGCTTCAAAGACGTCGATCTAACAAGTTTGCCAGCAGATCTCAGGAAAGATATTTGTTTTCGAGATAAGTTATGTAATTACAAGACAGTTATAGGTCGTCTCAAGAAAAAAAAAGACAAACACCGTAAAGGATGTTTTTGAATGAGTAGGAAGGACTGAAACACAGCTGTTGCCAGAATTTGATTGGCCACATGCGAGCCGTAAAAAGAGTTCGCACACAACACCAGTGCTAAATCCATCCCAATTTAGCGCTAGCAGCCCTAAGATACTTCTAAAAGCTGCACAAAGTGGATCCTCATGTGGTGTGAACTCAAAGAGAAGTTAGAGCAGCAGAGATTAACCCAAAAACGGAAGTTCAAGACAGTTACTGACAATGAGTTTCAAGCGTAAATTCAGGCAAAGGTTATAGAGGGTAAATGCTAACTATGGCTGGACTAGATAGTTGCATGGGTTGCTCAATCTTGCTACCTTAGATTCAATTCAAAACAGCAATTGAGAAGGTCAAAAACTCATGAAAATGCAGTTGAGAACAAATTCGTAAGTATTTTGGTTAGTTTTCCAGCAAAAGCCACCAGACTTAGCAAGTCGTAACCTTAGACAGATAGTAATCCAATGCACTTTATCTGGTTTTTTTTTTGAAGACTCGTATAGCACTACACTGGAGTTTTAAGTTGGTGACAGCCGGAGAAATCGCGCCTCTTGATGGTCTCCCCTTTTTTCGTTGTTGAACCAAAAGCGTTGTTGCATAACTCTAGTGAGTAGAGTAAAATAAGAACCAAAACAAAGGTCATATATAGAAGAACACAAAGCAAAAGTATTGTTAAGTAATGCATGAACGCCAAATCATGAGAACCATAGGGTATGATGATATGTCCTGACAGCTTGAGAAGAGGAGAAGTACATGCAAGCGGAATGAACCAAAACATTCTATTATTTTGCACATGGTCCCTCTCCCAGTCTTCCATCTCTTTGGAAAGTTTGTGAAACGCTAAGTGTTAGGAGGTAGTGCGCCCCACTTGAAAAAACGGTGCTCTAATCGAAATGGCGATGGAGCGCACCTGCAACTCCTCCCAGGTCCGAGCTCTTTTACGGGCGTTCATGATCGACGGTGCTTATACGATGCTTGCGCTGGAACAGCTCCGGCACGGGCAGCTTTTAATGCTGCCCTGACCTTCTGCAATTCCAGTGTAAATTCAGATGAAGATCGATGCTATCTTGGTCAATGCACAAACAACATCTGCACCATGATTTCAGTAAGTTCCGCTTCGGCTGTCGAAAAAAATGTTGACAATACTGTTTAGACGCCAATGCCAACCACACAACCACCTATTATCACAACATCAGCACCAACAGGCCCTAGACAGGAGGTAAGAGGGCCAGAGTTGTCAAAGCTAACACGTTCTGGCAGCGCGATCCCAGCTCCGTGCTGTGCCGGGACGGTGCCAGCGGAGGTCGGTCACTAGTAGGCAGCTTGTGGCGCGAGTTTTGGCACGGCGCTAGCACGGCGTTGTGATGGCGCTGAAATGACGGTACCGCTGCAGTCTCACTGTAAATGCTTGATATTCCCAAGTGGGAACTTTCTGAGAAGAGGCTTAACGTACTTGAATAACAATCTCCCTTCTTCCAGACTTGTTACAATGAACAGCAGTGCTGCGCGCCGTGGGCAGCACGTGGAGAATGTTCCAGAAACCCACTATACATGAATACATGGTGCAGAGCGAGCTGTGCCATATGTACACCAATAACCTATGACTTGAGTGTGGGTACGTGA
Source organism: Cylicocyclus nassatus (assembly GCA_958299035.1). NCBI lineage: Eukaryota > Metazoa > Nematoda > Chromadorea > Rhabditida > Strongylidae > Cylicocyclus > Cylicocyclus nassatus. The sequence goes on from CATQJL010000223.1 coordinate 10,451,851, forward strand.
ATACGTTTTTGTCAATCTTATGGCAGCTTTAGAAAATGAAAATCAAAAACGATTAATTTTAGAGTGCTCAAATCGCACACCAAGATGTATGGGTTGGGCGAGAATGGGTGAATGTCGTAATAATCCTTCATGGATGTCGGAGAATTGCCGTCTAGCATGTAATCTGTGTGGGCAAACAAGGGCACAAACTTGTGCATCAGGTAAAGCATCTATTTGATAACAATGGAAACACTTTGCTAGCTCTGAGCCTCAAGGCATAGTCAAGCATTAAAAAAGCTGCATTAATTTTGCATAGGTAGGTACTGTGCATAGGTACAGTCGAGTAGATTTTCCGCTTAATATAGTGTGCTTGCACTGTAGGTAAAATGCGGTAAAATTTGTGCGTAAAAAATAAGCCACGCCAAAAATGTCGGCATTCTGCGCGCGCAAGTAGAAGGCGTCACAGACGTACTAGCTAGTTCTTCGCGCGTAAATTACCGCATTTCACCTATGGTGCAAGCACACCATATTGAGCGGAAATTCTACTCGACTGTACTATAAGAAGCCTAATTAACTGGCAATTCCACACTCATTCTGGACGGGGACGGGAGCGGGGAACATTCCTAGAAGGTGGGCGCCTTTATATCCTCAAAGACTGTTTGGGTTGCTTCTTGAATTTGATAACAACAAAAACGAGACTCCATCACAAATGATTGAAAGTCCTTTTCATCACAATTTAAGCCATAATCGTACTGCTATAAGTCTGTCCAAATTTTTCAAACAGCTTGTAATTATCACTATCACTAGCACAGAAGTGTTAGCAAATGCTTTCTCGCATTTCCGCTATGCTCTCTTGGAACACGAATAAGTCGATGTGAACTTGAAATTTCAGTACACAGGACAGCCGTATAAAAGTGGAGAAGCGTTTGATGGTCAAGAGTGTTTGTTTAAGACTACTAAATTACCTTCAGACTATTGGAGACGGCGTACCGCTAAACATTTACCATTTTTATTCATTTATTTATGGGTACTCCTAATTCAATGACTAAACACTTAATCTAGACAGTAGATACGAAACCATTACTTTATTGGAAAATTCCAATACAACCGTCAGATGAAGCCAGTCTGATAACGGCTCGTAGTAAAGCTAATTCAGTTCAGGTGAACTTAACTAAAGCCCTCATCCGAGATTACTTGAGATGAAGTGATCACCGCCCCCTTCCATGCTATACGAATGCGAAATGAAATCTCGGTTGACCGTCCGTTTAGCTGACGAGGTCGTCTACCTTACTCAAATTAGTTCACATTCAGTTAGACGACGAATTGATTTGAATAGTGCATTAATTATGGCAAGCAGAGAAACTTCCCGTGAGTTACTCCTGAGTAACTTATATACGTCAGTTTAACATGTTGAAGAAATACTGACTGAGAAGCCACAGTGCAGGCTGACGATACTTAACAAGATCTAACAAGACCACATCTCCGCCGCTAATACCAGTCACTTAGATGTGAATGTTTGGCGCACGCGTCTTGACTCATATACTTGCATAGACGCGGCCTTCTCAATCACAATATCGTGGGTGGTTGACATCAATCAGTGGCTCGACTGAGGACAAGCTGACTCGCAACTCAACTGAAATTTTATTCAGTTGAGATTGAATGAGTTTACTACGGGTCAATACCTCACTTCCATAGCACACAATGAGACTATAGCATTAAAAGTTGACCATCACTCACTAGCTATTATATATAGCTTTAATGCTTTAGGCCCCGGGCAGACTTCACGCGATTTGATCGTCGCGACTGAATCGCCAAGTTTCCCATTCATTTTCATTTTACATTCAAAAATTTCGGTCTGGAAAAGTAACACAACCGAATGCAAGTTGATCAGCATGGAATGATGCTGTAACAGTTGTCTCCTCGCGATTCAGTCGCGACGATCAAATCGCGTGAAGTCTGCCCGGGGCCTTAGTCAGCCCGATACTTATGCATCATCATCCACTGTGATTAATAATTTTTAACCAACGATGTATTGAAGTATACATGGTTGGTTAGAAATACGTGTATAGGCCGTCCGCGCCGCGCTCGGAGAGCAACGCTGTTGCGTCCGTTAAAGGCAGTTCATGACTAGAGGAGGCGCAGAGAGGACACTCGGCTCGAGTGCACGAGAAAAGAGGAGTGACGCGCACTACATACCTTGGACACTCTCCGCGCCCTGCGCGGACGGCCAATAAGTACTTCATGGTTGAGCATAAAGGTGGTGGACTGGGACACGTAACCCAGAGATTATTTTTAGTAAGTATTCCATTTCCAACCTGCTAGATAAAAGCACAACACTCACATATCGTTTGTTCGCTTTCGCTAGAGTAGGCGGGGCATTTGCGGACTGCCGCCGGCAAATCAATAACCGCCGCCAGCCACTAAGACGCGACGCCGGCGGCAGTCCGCAAATGCCCCGCCCACTGTAAGAAAGCGAGCAAACGATATCATGCCAAGGATAAAGGCAGTGGCTTGGCAAATCTCAACCTAGTCAAATTTTCGCTTAACTGGGGTTATTCAATGCGCTGATTACGAAAATCCACTTAGAGAGCTCGAAAACGGCGAAAACGAGCGTATTTCAATGTATTCAGCGTATTTCCCTTTCCTTCGCAATCGGACGAGTGGCGCAAGGCTGTACTAGATCGTTGCCGGACCCAATGGTTAATGGTTATAGCATTGCGGCGGGCATCCTCCAATGTGAGGAGGAAATTGCCAACTCGTCCAGGAGCGTGTAAAATTGGCCTGCGCGTGTAAGTTTGAGAGCCATTTCCTTGGCAGGGAAGACATGCTGTGCAACCAGGATTGCACTGTTTTCATACTTGGGCGATAAGGAACCTATCGCTTTAGAGGCAGTGGGTCGGCAAAATTTAACAAGCGCGGTAGGGTCCTTATCGCCCAAGTATTAGTGCAATCCCGGTTGCACAGCATGCTTTCCATGCCGTGAAAATCGCTCTCAAACTTACACGCGCAGGCCAATCTTACACGCATCTGGACGAGTTGGCAGTTTCCTTCCCACCATTGGAGGCTGCCCGCCGCAACGCTATAACCATTGGGTCCTGCAACGATTTAGCGTCGTCGGCCTTGCTCCACTCGTCCAATTCCAAAGGGAATGGCATCAAAAAACGCTTGTTTTCGCCGGTTTCAGGCTTTCAAAAGTGGATTTTCGGGATCAACGTAATGGATAACCCCAGATGAGCGCAAATTTTGCTATTGAGATTTGCCGAGCCACTGCCTTTAAGATCCTGAGTTGTTGGGTTTTGCCGATCCATTGCCTTCAAGGAAGGAGAACATGTTAGTGTAACAAAAGAGAAAATATTCAAGTTTATATGAGATTTATTGAATTAATCTGATTTACAGAAACAAAATAGCCATAAAACTTATCCTGCTTCTCGATATGCCATTGCTGTACACGTATCGTCGATCGTTGACCGCACGGACTGCGTAAACGCTGCGGACCACGCGTGGCGCGGCTGAATTGTCAAGAGAGACGACTTGTACAAATTTGTACTGGGACAAGCGTTTCACCTCGCGGCGCGTGCTCCGCAGTGATGTCTCCAGTCCGTGCGGTCAACGAATCAACTATAAATCAGTCGGTTATTGTCTCCGCGTCGGGGTCAGCTAACCCACCGCGCTTCGAATTGCAGATCTCTTAGGGATCGTTCAGACCGCGCACAAACCGCACAAAGGCGCATGAAAGCGCATGAAGGCGCACGAAGGCGCATGTGAGAGTGTGTGTGTGTGTCGAGGGAAACGAGACGAGACGCGCCTTCGTGCGCCTTCATGCGCCTTTGTGCGCGGTCTGAACGATCCCTTACTTGCTCGCTCATGCTATGACGTGCACTTTTAGGGACTACATCTTCGACCGTAACAACTACCACTACTTCTACTACGTCTACGTCAACCACAACATCACCGATAACCCCACAACTAAATACTAGTAAGTTTGAACACGCTGTTCTGGTGTATTCTGAATTCTCAAAACAGATCACTGCTAAATTCCTGATCAATTTTATTTAGCTTGCATAAACCAACATTATTGCTGTATCGCATGGGCAAGCCGTGGATATTGCACTACATCCGACTTTCGTGATTACATGGCGTTGTATTGTCAAGCTGCGTGCCTCGTTTGCACCGGCTCACCATTTGGAAGCATTTGGAATACACAAGGTAACTTATAGATGAGCACAAAGGCGAATTTACTGCTGGTACTTTAGTATGTAATGATGGAAATCAATCGTGTCGACAATGGGCGGCACAAAATCAGTGCAGCATAAATCCAGCGTACATGTGGGAAAACTGCAGGCAATCTTGCAGGTTTGTTGAAAACTAGACGACGGCCAGTCTGGTCCTAGGCGAAGGCGGATGTCGTGAGCTAAGCGGACGCGGCGCGTGTCTGACGGTCCGAGTGCTTTGCGTTTCGAGCGCAAAAATTTATTATTAATAACTTGTGGGGCCATCCGCCTTGCCTAGAATTGGGCTTTCGTTCAGATGAATGAGTGAATGAATGGATGAATGAATCAATCGATGGAATGAATGAATGAATGAATAAAATGAATCGATCAATCAATCGATGGAATTAATTGATTAATTAATTGGTTAATTAATTAATCAATGAAATGAATGGGTGATTTTCAGTGCTTGCAACATTGGCATGCTACCCGAACGTCTGCGATCCTGTGGATTTTCGCGACGTTTGACGAGTCGTCGTCGCCTCATCTCAGCATTCCAAATCTCTCCTGTTTCACTGTCACCCCGTAGGTCTTCGCTCTCTCGACGAACATCGTCTCTAGCTCCAGGAAAGCAGGTACGGACCGTAAAACGGACACGGAAACCCAGTAGGTAAGTTCTTATATCAAATGGATTTCAACTGCCAGACCCTGGACAGAATCTAAAGCATTTTTGCGATTCCTTTCCCTCTAAATTATCTTACTTCACTGAGACGGTGCACAAATGCAAAGATGAAACTTAGTTAGAACACCAAATTATTTTCGACATCTGCTCCCAAACCTCCGTAACTGCAGAATTAATATAAAGACTGATTCATATGTCTTCAGATAATTGACAACTTATAGCCCTTCAAATAATCGGCACGGACCCAATCAGTCATTGAAGAAGGAGACAACCATTGAAGAACCGTCACTGAGAAGTAACACCTTTAAATCCTCCCGACGTCGATTGTCTTCAAGAAAATCCAATCCTCAAGGATCAACGCGTCATGTGAGAGATCTAGTTGTATTCGCCGACATCATTATGTAGCCTTTTGGGCAAACTTACGGGGTTTTTCCACAGTCAATAAACAAGTCATTATTATTTTTGACTTTTGCTCACCTCGCACCAAACCATCTTACTGAATAAAGATAAAAAAAGCATAAAAACCTTATCAGAAATCTCGGCATCTGTCCTTATTCAGTCTCAGTGGATCCGCTTTTTATCGCGTCAAATGAACGCCCGATCAGGCGATGACGCACAAATGTAAATCTTCGTTTCCATCGCCTGATCGAGCAACGCCACCGACATGTTAAGTTCAGGTGCTGTTGGATTTCCGAACTTAATGTGGATCTGTAAACACTTCATATTACTCTGCTGCGATAAATTTTGGTGCTATGCGCCGCCATTATGGCGAAGTCCGCTGGGTGACTCATTTTTGAACATGGTCCTTTTGCACTATTCCAAAAAAAAAACGCGCTAAACAGTCAATTTCTGATGACAAAATCACTAAACATAATGATGCCAGGATTATGACTTCTTTGAACGAAGTGGGAAGAGCGGAAATGAAATATTGACTTTCCATACATTCGCAAGGTATGAGGTCCAAACCAGCAGGCTTTTTTTGATATGCGCTAGCCCGTTGCTGGCGTTAGCGCTCTTCTCTGCAAATAAATTCCCGATAGGACAAGAGCCCTATCATGGTCTGCGTCCGCTACCGCTCTCGCCTGATTGGGCAAGCACCTAACTTGGAGTCCCTTCTTGATCAGGAGATTCATAATCACCGCCCCTGTTGAGAGTGCCTATTGTCACACCACATAGCAACTTTGCTCAGGTTGCGGATGCAGCATTACTGTAAGGCTACGGTAAGCAAGGTGGAATATCACCATAATTGCTGGACTTCCTAGTAGATTAAGATAGGTGGTTTAACGACAATATGGACAGTTCTATATTTCGCAAAATCACTCATTCGTCCTCTAAATCAATCGACTGAAACCGGGTAGTTGTGCGTCTATACTACATTACCATTAAAAAGTGTTGTTCTTGGATACGATCAATTAGTTAGTTTTAGGAGTACGAAATGAGAGTTGTGTATGTTTATAAAGATTCAATTATTATTACCGCTATTCGAGATAAAGTTCCTTACAATAATTGTGAGGGCTGCATCCAGGCAGGTGAGGGTTCTGACTATGAAATAAGACACAATCAGAGCCTTGTGTGACTACTCCAAACCATACAAAACTCTGGAGAGAAAGAGGCGAAAGCAAGTGGAAATCTGCCTGGATACTCGCTCTAACTCTAACACTAACATACACATAAATCTCTACTATCCTAGCCTATCTATCTTGAAAAAAAAAACAATCCATAACAAAGTATTCAACAGAGCGAGCACTCATATAAAAAGGAGGCACTCCTTAGAACAAATCTTGAAACAATTATCTACATCAAGTAACCACACAACAAAAGGTAATCCTCATCATAGCTTCCTACAACAGAAAAAACTGTACATAGTAAAGAGATTAGGTCTGCGATTATCATCAAAGAACCTCTGAGGATCTCACCTTACGTGGTTCTCAACATTTTTGCTGCTTTCTTATCTGCTAATGCTTTCAGCTGTTCTGCAACAATTTCCCGCCTTTTATCAAGGAATGCCTTCAGCTCAACAGGATCCAAATCTTCTCTTTGTACTTGAATTCCTAATGTGCGACACTGCTTTATTATATTGCGGCAGATTTCCTAAAATAACCACTAAAATTTTGGTGTGATGAACTATTGTTATGTGGCTTTACTGTTTGGAGATTGGAGGTATCAAGATGGAACCAGTCATTTTCCAGTGGAAGTTTACGTCCAAACAGAATACAGATTCTCGAGAAACTTCATTTAGTACATGACTGATAAGACAGCCGGCACCTGTGGATATTATGAATTACTGATTGAGAGACCCTAAGATTAAGTCACTGACCAAGCGCTCATTTCATGGGCAAGCAACACAAATACAGACTCTTGCCCGGTACCGTACTCAAGAACTGGTCTACTCCGAAAGAGTACGGTACTGGGTGATACCTTGAAGGCAGCGGGTCGGCAAAATGAACCCTTATCAAATTCTGGCAGTGTTAGGTAGTACATCTGCAACTACATCGTAGCTCCAATCGCACCCACTCATTCATGCGCTAAGTCCTGAAAACGCTTTTCAAAAGTCCATCATGACGCCCACTCAATGGAAATGGGCGAAGCTGGTGGAGTTTAGAAGTCTTTTCAGGACTTAGCGCATGAATTTGGGGAGGGGAGGGGGAGGTGAGGTTGGGGCTGCGGTGTACTTGGAGGGGGGGGGGAGTCCTCCACCTAGCACTATAAAAATCTGACAGGGTCCATTTTGTCGCACTACCTTTAACGCTGACAGACACAAAATAATCACTTAAATTGCCACCTCGGCGATGACTCAATGTTACATTGGAGTTTCAGACCTCTCAATCGATTTCCAGGTGAAAACCTAATACCCAGATCCGCTTGGATGCTGCCCACAAGTAAAAACGGTGATGACATTGGTGATGACAAAAGCGGAAAAGGGTAAAAGATGGTAAGAAGAAAGCTAGATATACCTGCAAAGGTACTCCCACCAGAGTCTTGTCCTTGGATTTCACTTTCGCAATCTCGTATATATGTTTCACAGAAAGCTTGCCAGCAATCTCATCTGGAAAAGCCAAACAACAAGATATTATACATGAATAAAAAACAATTCCAATGAAAATTTGAGATCACTTTGCTTGAAAAAGAAAATGAAATATGTAGAGAGTAGTACCTTTGTTGGCCTTCCCTCTAGCTATTCCAGCAGCTTGCTTCAGTAGCCATGACGTTGTTGGTGAGCAAATCTCCAATGAGTAGGTTCGATCGGGTTTTACTGTCACACGAGTTGGCAAGACAACACCTATAAAGTGACGACTCATCTTCATAAGAGGTAAAGCTGGAAAGCAGCAACACTCTTGGAGTAGGAGAACTATACTAAAACAAAGGATTCAAAAATAGAACGACAGTCTTGATTTACATCCGCCCTGCTAAAGAGACTTTATAGCATCTTCATCGATGTCAGAACATTAGCTCAAGTCTTTATGACAACGACTTTTGATTTTCACTCAGATAATGTATAATGTAAGAATAAAACGAACGAATGTAGAACGTAAGAATAAATAATTAAGGGATTACGAACCAATAAGTAAAGAGATTTTTGAATAAAAATAAGGTAACAATAATGCGACATTCAAGGGAGGAAAGCGCATGAAGAAACTGAAAATAATGCTATGTGATTTAAACGAATGTATTTGATGTTCCCAACCTGGTTTGATATGTGCAGTTTCTTTGTTAAATTCTTTGCAGAAGTTAGCTACATTCACACCACGCTGACCAAGTTGTGGCCCTAGCGGAGGAGCTGCCGAAGCCATCTGTGCCCTCAAAAGCAAAACCAATGGGGGAAGGAGAAGTAAGGATACGAGGGCGATAATACCTGATATTTGTCCTTAAAAGCGCACTGTGCACTACTTTTACGATGTCCTTCTTTCTAACACGTGCTACAGCCTTCGTGGCCATGTCTGACTACAACGAAAATCTGAAAATAAGCCCATACAATGTTTCGACAAGGTTGAAAGCAAGGGGACTGTATTCCAGATACTATTCTAGGAGGTGATTTCTGCGATTCCCGCAATTCCCGTGATTCCTCGACTTTCGACGTGCCGCACTACGGAGCGCTTTGCGAATTCCAGCACACAGTGTTTTTTTTTTTGCATTACACACTGTTAGCGAGCAGGAATCATAGGAATTGCAGGAAAAACAGGAATAGTATGGCCGGCCCAAAAGATAAAAACCGCGGAATTTGATATGTGTTCGAGAAAAAACTTACAAAAGACAAGTTCAGGCAGAAATAAGAAAGAAAGTGCAAAAAAGTAAAACTTGCGAGCTTCAGCCGTGCGAAAAACTCAGCTGCGATCATATGTGCAATCGCGTAATTCTTGGACTACCGTACAATCTCAATCCTCCCAATGGTCTTGGCGCAGGTCTTTCTCCACCAAAATGACGTTATGCTTGCACTATATGTGACTAGAGCAAGACGTGCTTAGTGACCAAATTCAAGGGAGATCTAGCTCAAAAAAATCGGGTGAGAAATTGAGGAAGAAAAACCTCAATCTAAAGTCGCAAGAGAAATACTGACTACGAGTTAACTCATTATTAGAGGGAATTGAACTTGGATTTAGTGATCAAACAATATCAAGCGCTGATCAATCACCGCACCACCAAGTCAGCTGTTCTTCCACTTGCAACAGACGAAGGAGTGATATTGCCGTTGCTCTGGCTAATTCTGCTTTCTTAGTTTGTTCAACCTAAAACTATTTCTAATGTGTGTATTCATTCGAAATGTATGCACCTCATACTTTTTATAACTTCCAACTTGATTTGCGGGCTCCTCAAAGCTGTGCCGTTAGTCAAAAGATTGTCAGTCTTGGAGTAACCTAGCAAGTAGAAATAAAAGACCTTTTCTTCTGAAGATGGAAGGAGAATTTGAGGTGATTACAACAACATTTCCAACTATGCAACTATCTACATTTTTTGTATCTACACTTATTGCTCACGTGGACGCACCTTTTAAAAGTTTACAAAAATGATTTTGGAAGATTGTACATCTTTCTCAGACAACTCACTGGAACTTCCGCAGAACGTTTGGGAAAGTTCCACCAGGTCACCTCCAGAAGTTCCGTCAACGTAATGCGGAAGTTCCGAAGAGTGCGAACCACAACAGCAAATAGGACAACCAAGCGAAACATTGCCCTACTGACCACCAAACCCCAGTCACTATTCCTCTCCACTACGAATGACATGCTCAACAATGCGTTTAATTGTTAGCGAAACGACATCGTAAGATACAACACATTTGAATCCCGGGAAGTACGGGCAAGTCAAAGTGCTGCGGAATCGCTGGCAGTTTTCGGAATTTTTACAGCATTTCGTGAAAAACCCTACGGAAGTTTCCGTTTTCAACCAGCCTGGCTTGAAAATTCTGCGGAAGTTACCTTCTTGACGTTTCCATTTTTGTAATAGTGAACAAAGTCCTGCGGAAGTTCCGGTGAATTGTCTGAGTGCGCCGAATTTGTTTTACACCATGGATCCACCACCTGCCGATGCGTTATCGAAAAACTATCAGCAAACATTCCGGCGTGCTTTTATAAGAACAACTTTTACCTGCATGTTTGGCACGACTCAAAAAAAGATGAAAATTCTGGGTGAATGAGCTGAGAAAATTTAGTTAAAATTCAAAGAAGTATTATAATGAGTAAATATTATTTCTGAAATTCGCTTACTCTCGCAAAGAGCGAGGAACTTGCAGCTTCAGATTTTTGTAGTTTTCATATGGCTGCAAGAAAATAAGCACTGATTGATTGTCAAGAGCTCTTATAGAGCAATTTCGAAATTTTACAGGTTATTTTTTGATCCAACTTCACCGCTTCACAGCACTGCTGATTCGTCTTTAGCCCTTCATGTGCAAAGTTATTTCACTACAAAAGAGGGGGGGGGGTGTGATGCTAACCCTTTCTGTGGACTGCAAACTACTTCTAATTGTAAGTTTCTTTCTGTAGTGTTGCACTTCGGTGAAACAAAATCAAGGCATAATTTTGTATGGATGTATTCCGCAAAATAATAGAGACTAGCTGGCTTACCCGGCTCCGCCGTATGTTCCCAATAGAAAATTCCATTTCTTAACCGATCCGGACCAAACTTGGCACACATACCCTTCGGGCCCCGGCGGGTGTCACAGTCCACTTTTCGTTATCGATCGATGTCGATTTTATCGATTTTTTGCAAAATTTGAGCTACGGGGCTGGGAGCTGGCAGAGGGGTGTAATCGAGCATGCTGATTACGAATACAATATTAGTTTTCAAAATCGTGAATTACTTTTATCGATTTTATCGATTTTTTTGCAAAGTTTGAGCTACGGGGCTGGGAGTTGGCAGAAGGGTGTAATCGAGCATGCTGATCACCCCCACGGGGGTGATCAGCATGCTCGATTACCCCCCCCCCCCTGTGCCAAATCCCAGCCCCGTAGCTCAAACTTTGCAAAAAAATCGATAAAATCGATAAAAGTAATTCACGATTTTGAAAACTAATATTGTATTCGGAATCCCCATGCTCACTTACCCCCCTGTGCTAACTCCCAGCCCCGTAGCTCAAATTTTGCAAAAAATCGATAAAATCGATATCGATCGATACGAAAAGTAGCCTATGACACCCGACGGGGCCCGAAGTGCATGTGTTCCAAGTTTGGTCCCGATCGGTTCAGAAATGAAATTTTCTATTCGGAACATACGTACACACATACAGACAGACAGACATACAGACAGACAGACAGACAAACAGACATTCAGCTTTATATATAAGATGACAAACGCAGTATAACTTTTGGGTTTTTTCCGAATCTATCCACCCGTCAGTCTGCGATATATGGATAGTGCCCGCATATTATAGAAATCAAATCATTTCCAGATTTTTGAATCTCTATCTATAGGGCATTCGAAAAATCGTGACGATGGCGCGGCCGCGCTCGACACGCACGCACCTCCCGGCGACCGCATTTTCTTAGTTTTCATTTCTACTCGATAAAGCCTGTGATTCAGTAATTCCTTACTATTCACATTTATCAAAAACGCTGTTGTAACTGCAAATACAGACGATATTCCAGGCATGAGATCAACCCTGCTTGTCCTAATTCTTTTTGTGGTAGCAACCTTCGTCTCCTCCTGCGACAAGTTCCAGAAGAATGTCAACCTGTTTTGCAAATTTCCTGGTGAAACGGAGCCATGTCTGACCAAAAATGGTAGCGTTTACAACTATCTGTGTCTGATTAGTAGAGATAATTAGGATTCAGCAAAGTCATTCGAATCTTCATGCTGTTCACGCCCAGGAGGTTGTAGCTCAATGGAATTCCCCAAGGATAAGGTTCGTTGCCCACAACTGCATTTTTTCAAGCTTTAGTACCGTATAGGTACTGTGGCCACACAGTACTACCACAGTAAGATCTAATATATAAAGAATCGTCAATTCAATTCAAAAATCGGCAAATAGCGGGAAACTGCGGTGCGGTCCCGAAGCGCGCAAATGCAATGTAGCACGTTTATTTACTGGTTCACTAGTCTATATATATATAAAACTCAATGTCTGTGAAGATGTTCGTTTAATTGTTCGTTCGTTATAGAAACGCGCGCCACTGAACCGATCCGGCTGAAACTTCGCACACGTATATTTTCGACCGCGGCGGTGGTTTACAGCTACTTTCCGCGGCAATTCGCCGGGCCATTCTAGTGATTTTTTGATTTGTTTACTCAAACCTAAGAAAATGAAGGGCCATCATGGCAACCGATCATTTTTACATATAAGCATGTAAGCAGGGGCAGTAAAGTCCATTTCAGTCTTAAAGTTGGTAGGGTGCGGCAATTAGTCTGAAAGCGCTTTATGCGCATGTTAGAAGAAATCTAGAAGCGTAAGTTTACAAGCTCTTTTGGCTTAACTAACTTGAAGTCTCGGGTAAGACCGGGGCCACCAGCTAGTAGCTTATATAATCATCGCATTTATTTATACCAGTGACGGACGGAGGGGGGGGGGTGGGAGTCTCGAAATTTCATAAAGCTACCTATGAAACATAAAAGGGTAGTGAATTGCTTTTTTGTTTGTTATTTGCAAGTAATCCGAATCATTTTCAAATTCCCGAAATAATTCAGTTTAGTCGCAATTTGTTGGGAGTATGGCTTAAGCATTTTTTTGGAAGGAAATTTTTCTACTTTTATTGTGTCGTTTTTGTTGTTAAGGTAAACAAAACCAATTTTTCTTCAAAACAAAGGGCCCTGGAGTCAGTTATGACTTTGAAAATTTTTCGAAATTTTCAGGCTTTATTGGAACTTCAAACTTTGAAATTTTCCAAAAAGTGGTCATCCTCAATCACCTCTTCAAATGAAGTTGTTTACACACCAATCTATCATAATAAGAATGATAATTTATTGATTATTTTTCTCATGTAGAAGGAGAAAATTCTTCAAAGTAGATATTTTTTATTTTTATAAAAATATCATTTTTAGGTATGCTGTTTCACACAAGCTTGTCTCGATCGTTGCTATCCAGGGAAAGGGCATCGTATGGGAACTGTCTACTAAAGATTACTACTTGGATTGACTACACAGGACAAGATTTACCATTTTTTGGAGTTTTCATACTTATCGCTTCAGTTATTTTGCTTTTATTGTTCCACTTGTTTGTAGTTTTGATCACAAATCAGTGTTAAGTTTCATAGGAATAAAGTTCTAACTATTTCACACTAACATGGTGGCAAAGTTCGCTCCTAATTAGCTTTAGTGAACTGAAACGAAACCATGAAGAATTTTCTCAAGAACATCAGCTACCTTTTCTAAACTGAGTCCTTTGTGATCATCTGACATGAGAAGTTCCTCTATTGATAATCTGATAGTCAAGATCACGAAAAAGGAACAGTTGCTTTGAACAGAACCAACGGTAAAATTCCCATATTTTTCGGTGCTCTCAGCTTGAACATTTGGATAAAAATATAATCAAGCATTCAATGAAAAAACTTTCTCGAACACTTTTATGTGATTCGCTAGCTTAAACCTCGACGATTCGAGAATAGATGCTTGAGCTTACCACAACTTGTTTCGGGTTTGTGATGATCGGTGGAGCTGAAGCATTCAAGATGGAAAACGCCATGATTGAAAGTTTGAGAGCACTTCTTAATCCACTACTTGAAAGCGATATGAAGTCCAGTTTAGCATAAACTGATAGGGAGTACTACTTTGTCGAGAGTATGAAAAAGCTAACTTCTTTCATCTTTGTGACCAAGTTAATTATGTTTGTTAGATATTGAAACACTAGAAAATGTAATTGTTAACGGTTCGTAGAGCTCGCAAAGTTAATTTGACATGCTTATTACGGAAATCATACCCCAGCTACACAGTAAGCTTCTTTGGTGACCTTACGCTATGTGTAAGGTAAAGGATCGAAATTTGGCTGAGACTTCGTTAGTGGATTTATGGTGGTGGTGCGGGAGGAACCAAAAGGCTGCCGCCTGTATCCGCGGAATATTTAAGAGCGCGAGCGCTGTGGAGAATATTTTGCCAAGGATTCAGGAAAACTTGGCAATGACATTCTTTAAGAACAAATCTTCATAACTTCGTGTAGATGATTTTGAAAATTCAGAAGAAAAATTTGTAATGCAGATTGGAAGGCATATTCACTGAGCCTAAAAGTAAGTGAAAATTGGGAATCGTAGTTACAGTCGAGTAGATTTTCCGCTTAATATAGTGTGCTTGCACAGAAGGTGAAACTCGGTAAAATTTGCGCCTGAGGAATTAGCTTCGACTGCGACGCCGGCCAATTGCGCGCGCGAAATGCCGACATTGCTGGCGCAGCTACCTATTCATGCGCAAGTTTCACCGAGTTTCACCTTCTGTGCAAGCACACTTATTAAGCGGAAAATCTACTCGACTGTATGAAAGCCAACTTGCTTGTAAAAACTTCTTGTTTTGTAAATTTTGAAGTTTCAAATTGTTGAAAACCGGAAATTTCATTCAAAATTCGTTCTTTTTTCTTTAACAAAGGAATAGTTTGGCTTTTGAGTCAATGAACCAAAGCAATTGAAATGTCATAAACACATCTGGAGGCTTGAGTCAAAATGTAGTTTGTGCAGTTTGTGTCATAACTTCCTATTCTAATTCCTAAATTTTGACACTAGAGATTTCATACGACTCGCCATTGAAAATATGTCTTTAATCCTTCCGAGGCTGTACACAATAACAAAACTTCATCTCATGCAACTTTGCTAGCTTTACTTCCTGGTTATCGCTCCCTACTTTCAACTCTAAATCCAGAAAAGTCACTAAAAATCACTTAAAATCTTTCACACAACACTGATCTTAAAATTCTTCAGCATTTAGCATTTGATGGCGAATTTTGACGGCTCAGTTTTTGGTAGGAATAGAACCCGAGTAGCGAGACAGACTTGTTTATCTATCCGTTAGGCGTATTACTGAAAAATGCCATTCCAATACTGATTCAATATCTGTCCTTCATATCTTAGATAGTCTTAGTAACTAACTTAGATAACTTAATTTCAAGAAGAGTTATAAATGTTTGTCTCTAAAGGGCCGGGCATACTTCACGCGATTTCATCGCCGCGATTCACGGTCGTCGCGATTTGCTGCAAGTAGTAATGAAATCGCGGCGACTAAATCGCTAGTTGATTGTTCATGGGCATACTTCCGGCCGGCTTGATTTTTTCATTTGTATTTTCACTTTGTAGTGAAATATCAATCCCAACCTCAGGATCACATTGAAATTTTCACTTTGTAGTACAGTATCAATTCCAACCTCAGGATCACATTGAAATTTTACTCTATTCCAGTATCTGGGCCCCACTGTTTCCGCATTTTTCTCAAACTCAGTTCAAGGGAATTATTCGGTACTAGTCCACATTAGTTGATGACCCAAAACATGAAAATCCTGCATTTCGCTAAAACTTCGTCTAAGGAGGTAATTTGGTATGCTGAACGCGAATCTGATATTTATTTCGCGCTACCGCACCATTTGGTGGAGTTTACGGTGTGATTACTGTAGGGGGGTCAAAATTACGGATTTGCCCGAAACTTTAGGGGGGTTATTTAGCATGCTGACCACGAATATGATGTTTATTTCGTGCGGTAGTGTTATCCGGTGGAGTTACGGTAGGATTACGTTAGGGGCTAAACACGAATTTGCCCGAAAGTCTACCGTAATTTTACCGGTTGGCGCTGGCGACGAAACAAACATCACATTCGTATACGGCATGCTAAATAACCCCTCTAAACGAAATTTCGGGCAAATTCGGATTTTGACCTCCCGTAATCGCACCGTATCTCCACCGGATGGCGCCACCGCGCAAAATAAACATGATATTCGGCACCAGCGGGTCGAATAACCCCCTAGACCGAGTCTAAGCAAAATTCACGACTTTGAAATTTTGGGTCACGGATAGCGCCGAAACGGGTTTAAGAGATCGATTTACGGAGAAGCAACGCACTCTGACAAAACAGAACTATTTTTGAAATAGTAAACAAGAAAAAGGCCCAAAAAGCTATGAAACGATCATAAAAACGTTCAGAAAAGAAGCCCAATTTCAGCGATTAGGTCGCGTCGCTTGTTTGAAGTCAGCGAGGCGATATCGTTGAGATTCGGGCAAATCGCGACGATTCCAGTGAAGGAAGTATGTCTGGGGAAAAAATGGTCAGCGATTAGTCGCGTCGGAAAACTATCACAACCGAATGGCATAATGATCAGCATGCAATGGACTCGTAACAGTTGTCTTGCCGGAAGAATCGCGAGGCGATGAAATCGCGTGATGTATGCCCGGCCCTTAATGAATGTCCACGCCAGTTTTTCTGGATCCTCGCCAAAATCTTCTTCACAGCGCTCTCGCTTTTAATTGTCTCCTACGGCTACAGGCGGCAGGCCTTTGGCTCCTGCACAGCATCGTGGATTAATCAGTATGTTGTTCACGACAGTGATTCCTTTAGTGGTGAAGATGTGAATAAATCGATCTAGCGCCTTTCTTTTTCAACTTACTCAATCGTAGTATTTTATAGATTTTTCAAACAAGTTCCTTGACTCGATTCCCCCCCCCCCTCCCCTCCCCGCCCTCCTCCTCTTGTGTTATCCCCAACACGGTCATAGGCCGGGCACGCCTGACCCCACTCTCAACCCTGGTTGGGAGTGCTATTACATTTTTATACAGTGTGTCCACAAGAATGCTGCCATGGATCTTCATCCTCTGCTTCCAGCAGATGTCGTTTATCTGGTTTTCATCGTTGAACTCAGACAATTATTGTGACCACCCGCGGAAGGGCCCCGCTGACGTTTCATCCATGCCGCGGTGGTAGAATAAACGCACGCTAAGCGGCTGAGAGTTACCCGTGGATGCGCCGATGAGCGATCTAACGACACCCGCGGATGTTCGGACAAGCACCCGACGAAGCGCGATATGCATCCGCGGGTGGCCCGGTAGCGGCTGCTGAACGCAATGATGTACTTTTATTCCGTGTTTACACCTGTTTCCATTTTTCTCACCCTTGCATATGAGTCAGGATATACGTCAAAATTTGTCTTCCGTCGTAAAGCCCAACCAGTTCAAGTAACCCCAAGAGAAGAGAGACACCTCAGCAGATCATCTTTACTAGCCACATACTGGGAGCGATAAGCAGCCACCTAAACGTTGAAGGTATTTCTATCAGCGCGGCGTATCTCACGCGAGTTAAGTTTTTACTTACAGCGTGTAAATTGTGGGATCTGGCAAGGCCCGGGGCTCGTCAGAATGATTCTGTTGGGCCTTCGCCCAGAAGGGCGGGGGCCGGTCCGAAAATGATGTGCACGGCGATCAAGGGTTGCGGCTTGACCGAGATACGATACGGGAAGTGTCCGATAAGGGCCGAGGCTTGCCCGGTGCAGAAACTAAGTAAATTAAGGCCCGGGGTTTGTCCGAAAGCCAATTATGCAGTGCTTTCAATAAGGCCCGTAGCCGCCCGAGTGGCCCCCGTCCAGGCCGCGGGCGTTCCGGTAGAACAATTACCCGCCCTTCGCTAGCAAAAACATTGAGCAGTGGATCGCCAAGCAAATGAATCAAAGGCGCGGATGGTCACTATAAAAATTCAACGCACGCGCACCACTAAAACGCACTGTTAAGGGTAGCGGACGCTCGTAATAATTGTCTGAGAATATGTTTCGAACACGAGTACGCGGAAAAGCATACCTTTCGCTCCTTTGTCAACAAAGTGACCCAAAGTTCCGCATGAATTTCTGAGAGGAAACTGGTAACTTGGAAGATAGGACCGAGATCTCAATGTCGAACGGTTAAAAAAACTACCTATATTGCCGGCAGCGGCGGTATGGCTCCATAAAGTTACCTTGAAAGTACTGGGCTCAAGTTGAGATGTTTGAAGTATGTAACTACTTTGGAACATGAAAACACCACCATAAAGTCGTACGGCACCATGTGCAGCATCGGTTCGAAACTTGTTAAATAGCTGACAAGTCTTGCAGAAGGATTTTAAAGGCTACAAGTTTTACTTTAAAATACCCCATAACTGGTAGAAGACTAAACGCATGTTTGTTGCAGTTGCCTATGCTCTCTATATCCCCAAACTTCTGTAGGTGAGCAGCTAAGACAAGATGTTTTTAAAACCATTTTGTCCTTTGCTTTCACGCGTCATACCTTGCTTTGTAGACTGGCTATCTTTCAAGGTGAAAGTCACAAGCGAGGTCGCTTTGCTTTCTTCCTTCTTGTCAAAGTCGAAATACTGCTACCTTTGAGTCGTTCATTGTGATCATTGGACAGAGTATTACTGGAAAAAGAGATCAAATGACACTACCCAATAAACATTTGGATGCAAGAAATAAATTTCAAATTGAAATTTGTCGGTGCTATATCTCAAGAAATGTTCTCCAAAGGTCTGCTATACTGCAAAGTCACTGAGCATGCGACAGGTAATGCGAAGAGCTCTTTGAGTTCTTTTAAACTATGTGCAAAGCATCTCCAATTCGAGCTTGTTAAGGCGAAAAACACATAATTCAGAAGTTAAAAAATAAGGAACACACAAATAAGTGCATGAAGAGTGAAAAGATCTATCAGAAGAAGACAGCGCTAACACTTTGCGTAGCTTCATGTTCTACTGCGCAGGTACTGCTTAACACGTTGACGACCGCTCCATTTTGGGCGAAAGTCCCACTAACGTCCTTGGCGCA
The DNA here is from genome assembly GCA_958299035.1 of Cylicocyclus nassatus. Lineage (NCBI taxonomy): Eukaryota > Metazoa > Nematoda > Chromadorea > Rhabditida > Strongylidae > Cylicocyclus > Cylicocyclus nassatus. The sequence goes on from CATQJL010000223.1 coordinate 10,470,887, forward strand.
TTTGCCCGTGCATACGCGCGGATGCACGAAAACATTATGTGGGAGTCTTTTTGTCACTTATTAATAAAACATGCGAACTTTGTTCAGACATACAGATATATCACAGAGCCTTACCAGGACTTACACAAATCAAGGTTTTTGCATCGATTTTCCCTCCAATAATCCATGCAATGGCTATATCTGAGGAATCGCTCTTCGAGAAAAGCGTTGTAAAACCAGATGTTTTTTGCCTGATTCATCTTTGTTTGATTTCAAAACAGCTATACAGAGTTCTCACCTTCTCGAGAAAACGTAATTAGCATGTACTGACTACATCAAAAACGTACTGATTACCCAATTTTGCGGGGGGGGGCAGGCGTTATGGAGCAAAGCAGCGCCGCATTCCCCTGCGGTATATGCTGAGGGCCAGTTGCGTTGCGTCGCCTCTAATTGCAGCCGCAGGAGTACACCGCTCCTGACAACGAACTGAGCCATTTCCTATTGCTGCGTCTTGAGAAGATGTGCAAACTGCATGAATGCAATAGAGATATTTAAAATTGAAAAATAGATGGATTTTACGAATGCAAAGGCTGAATCTCGATGAAAATAAAAGACGGATTTCAAGTGTAACAAGAGAATTAGTAGAGAAAAGGGACAAGAAATTTCATTACTGACTTTCCAAGCCTTTATTTCAAACATTTTTTCCTCAGAATCTATTTTTTCACCCTCAAAATTCGTTTAACTTCCGCATTCTGGTCTCTTTACAAAAGAAGAATTTCGAGAATGACTCGATCCGCTGGGTAACGCTAGCTCCTCTGCGGGTGCAATTAGGAGCGATACAACGCAAAGGGCCCTCAGGATATACCGCAAGCGAATGCGGCGTAGCTTTGCTCCATAACGCCACGCCGCCTTTTGCGGCCAAAACTTGTGAACAGCTGCCGCGATGCCCTGTGTTCTGTAAGACAATCAGGCCACTATTAGTATTACTGTATAGAAGTTACCTTGAAACTTTTCGTTTGCACCTGAAAAACTAGCGTGCATATGCGCGGATGCACGAAAATGCTACACGGGAGTCAGGGCGTGCATACGTGCGGATACACAAGGTCGTCAACGTGTTAAAGTCTACTGTTTCATTAAACTTCTGAAATCTATCAGATTTGAGCATTTAATCAATATTTCCTCTACAAAAAGCTGCAATTAGTTTTTTGAGCCTCGCATTATTTTCCATCAGATCACCCTTATGTATGAACGTGATCTATCTTATTGTCGGACAGGTACTTAGAATATACTAGTTTTTGTGCCATTCGTTAAGTCTTATTTCCGTTTAAATTAGAAACAACATACTTGCAAATAGTGATATATGAATAACAAATACATAAAAACCATGTAACACATATAGTCCCTACCTCGCCAGTCACGTACGTTCTCCTCTTAATTGGCTATAATGCCAGTTCATCGGTTGAAGCGGACAGATTACCGTTAATCTCGGGTTTGCATACTTCTGAAATCCGCTTGTTAATTATTGTGCGGTTAATCCATTGTCCGCCCACTAACAGGGCAAGAACAATGTGGGACTTGTATATAAGTGCAGATAAAACAGTATGGACATAACAGTTCCTTTTTTAAGCATTTCTAAACTCAGCAGTCATTATGTTGCTTAAATTCAACAATGGATATATTTTAACACTATTTGTACTTCATCCCATTGTGAAGACAGCATATACACAAGTAGCCATCTATACATCGTTGCATGATCTTTCCTCTTATTTCGTCCTTTATTACACACTGTTTTTTCACACAATATACGGGCCTGCAGGATCGCGAGAGTCGGACGCGCGTACGGCCATTGCGCCGCGCACGTCAGATGCGCGTTCGACGACTCATGTAGGTGCCAAACTTATTCTGTTCAACAGGTTCATTCGGTTCACCACCTTTTCTGTTGGACAGTGTAGTGATTTAACCCATGAACCGAACGAACCGGTTGAAGCGGATAAATCTGGCACCTGCCTTAGTAACATCAGACGTGCGCGGCGCAATGGCCGTACGCACGTCCGACTCTCGCGATTTTGCAGGCCCCTATATATATTTTCATGCCCTGCAGCGCTCGTTGCATTTATGGCTTATGGCGTCTTTTTATGATTTAAAATTATAACGAAACTTTTTGGCGCGCTTTTTGCATTGCCTGCATTGGTAACTCAACTTCAACCGGCAAAATTTGAAGTGATTTCACTCACTGCAAGAAATAGTGTTTGACCTTACACACCCACGCTCCACCCATTGCAGAAGACCTTATCCAATTTTTTAAAAATGATTATAATTTACACCTTTGTGCTGTTGCAGTACAACACTGAGTCATAAAGAATCAAAACATTTTAGCTTTTGTTATTATGTCTTAAAGAGGCTTGACACTTTCTCTGACTTTGCCTTGTGCAGGTAGATTAATATATATCACTTTTCGAAAGAGATTCGTGAATGTACTAGTTTGAATACACATAACTAGAAGTTATCCTTCTTCACGCAAGAAGCACGGCTATTTGTACAGCCGTGTGCGGTCGTTTACAAAAATTAAGATGACTAATCAGTTGTGTGCTTGTGCAACAGCGAACACTTTGCAGACTGGTGTGCAAATTAATCATCTATGTTTAAAGTTGGGGACTGTAGCTCCAGCGCTAACTGTTTTGGAAGAAACCCAGTTTGCTGGAATTGTACTTTTCTATTGTATACTTATGAACAGACTGTCGTATATTCAAATGTGCTACGTTACCCTCATCGAACTGGACAGTTGAGGAAAAACTTCTTCACTGCAGCTTCTGATGTCACTTTAGCAAATTTTGTGTGCATGAAGTAAAGTAAAGCAAATATACTGCAAACAGCATAGTTCACAAACTATGCTTCAAATCAAAACTAGGTCCTCAAATATTAACTACTTGTTAAAAGTTCTTGAATTTTGGCTGGCTTTGCAAAGCCTCAAGCGTCGTTTTTGGCGGTTCAGCGTGCCTAAATGTCCTTCGTTCGACTGAGGCCCAATAAGTGCCGCAAATACTTTTATCCAATCGGAAGAACAAGAACAATGAACATTTTGAAATGGGTATCATGAATACATAGGGTAGAGGACTACATGTCGCGGAAAAGGGGCGGTCCCCGCGATCATTTGCAGCAAATACGCACCTTTGCGTTCATACAAGAAATCCGCGTGGAACCCTCCCATATTCGGCGACATATAGGCCTCCACCCGAATACATACACTCATAACAAATTCAAAATTATAAACACATTCCTACTCTGCAATAATACATACCTGTAGTATATCTATCTGCTGATTGCTCCGCAATACTCTTGGCGGTGCGTAAAAAGCAGCTGCTACTTTATCATGAACTGAAAGCTTTGTGCAGTTGTCACTTAGCTGAAGGTTTGTCACACAAAACGCTAAAGTTCCATTCAAGACGTTTTCATGCACTAGAAAATGGCCGTCATAATTTTGGCATCCACAAATTCCATCCTGAACTCTGACTCTGACTCAATGTCAATATCCGGTTTTCGGCCATACTGCTATCCCTCCACTTTTTTCAAATACATAGTCATTGCACATTGCTCTGTTATTGTGTAGGACTGCACATATAATGCATTTTTGTTGAATTTCCCTCGACTCCCACCGTGTCCGACACTTCTTCAACAACATCAAATACCTCGACTTCTAGTTTAGATTCAAGATGAACTTCGTGCTGCTTAGCGTCTGCCTGGTAGTAGCGTCGGCCTTCCCGCATGAGTTCAAACTCACAGTGGACATGCTAGACAAGGCGATCGAGAGAGTGAAGAAATTCCCGAGTAAGCTGATATCGATCGATTACCATGCATATGACATAATTGCACATTGTGCACCTAATCCGGTATTTTTAAAGTCCATCTCAATCAAAGTGCCCTTATTGGATCGGCACAGTTTGCCTCGCCAGTGCCGTGTGCGATGTTCGCAGACGTATTCCTGCAGTCAAATTCATCGATCGCAGGTCACCGCGCAAGGATTTTGCGCTGCGAATGTGTAGCAGCATGCAAAAGGGGTTCTTCGGAAACACACTGTACACAGTGTTGTTGCAAAACTTACGCTAGAAGAAGAAAAGTGACTCGCAAAAGATTATGTTCTGTGTCAGTCCATGTGTTTCCATGCGATTCCGCCTTGCCAGCGCGTATTCGCATCTTTATCGATCGATCGCGTGCTCCGCGCAAGGACATCTGCGGTGCGTAGCGCACGTAAAAGAACTCTGCGATCAATGACTGCACATAGTGATGATGCGAATTTTACACAAAGAAAGTATTGGAATTACACAAAAAATTTAATCGACAGAGTTAACTAAATGTCTCCCCCCAATTAAGACAGATATGGAATCTTCCAGAATACATTCCCAGCTATGTGATGGAGCAGATTGACACAGCAACTGATGAGGAAAAAGAGCAATTTGTCAATTTTGTGAACAAACTCGACAAAGGGGAATACAAAATGGATGAGATCAACAACTCTGAGGACCTCGTCAAATTGGTCGAAAAGGTACTTGTTTTGTACTTCGTTATAGGTCCTGAGCAGATCACTTATCAAATCTGTTTAGGAAGCACCAGCTGTAGGAAAGAAGGCTAGAATTATTCAAGACGAATACACTAAACGTATGCAGCAGGTCACACCACAAGCTCAGGAATTCCTGGCAAAGGTAAGCTACCATACTTCGAGGGGGAGAGCAATTTTGGAGCGAGGGAGGAGAGGAAAGGGAGAAAGGCACTTGTTGGGATCACTAACTTTACCCGCCACTTCCAGTGGGAGAAGACATGGTTCACGAATGTGCAGCAATATAGCGGAGATAAGAAAGCCTTCTTCAAGCAGATGATTGAGCTAATCCCTCAACTAATGGAGGAGGTTCATGTAAGTCAACCAAAGTGGCTTTTAAGCGGAGATTAAACTCGAATTTCCCTTCAGGGGTTCTCGGAGGAGACTTGGAAGAGCCTTGAGGAGCAATTCCCAGAGCAGACAGCCGCATGGAAGGATAGTAAGCATTTTTCATAGCTCCCGCCTTTAGCATTATTTTTTACGATAGTAATCTTACCTTCAGATGAGGATCGCCTGAAGCAATTTTATGAGTTCATCAAGAGCCTACCGAAGCAGGACTTAGCTGAGGTAACTTTCATGGTTTTTTCCTGAGCTGTAAGAATGCTTGCAACTAACAACTTTTCTAGGATCCGGAAGCGTTCAGAAAGTTCGCTCACCTCGGACTCCAGAAACTTCTTCCAATTGAAGCTCTCAGAGCTTGAAGATATTGAGATTTGTGGTCAAATGCTTTATCAATGAATTTGTTTTACTAATTTGTAAGATGTGATATGCAAAGAAATTTTGAAATAAACTGGTCAATGAGCCTGGAGAACCTCGCAACTGGAATTTAATTCTTGACGCTCCCTCGCAAATCTTGTAAAAGAAAATAAAATTGGCTAATTTTTTGCGGGAAAAAATTGTTACGCTGGATTACCTTGTAGGACTGAAAGCAGAAAACATTTTCTGTTATATTTATGACCAAATTATTCTCGTACTTCCGGTACAGATCCTAACAATAATATACGTTTTTTCCAGTTCACAAACTTCATCAACATATTTGCACACCAACTGGTTTGTGAATAGATTCTGAAAGAAAAAGCATTGAATATTTGAGAGTAGCACATGCATTCAAAAAATCGAGTGCTTATGATTGACTTACCTTTGATACTTGAGAGGAATGAGTAATAAGTCAGCTGACCAGTAACAGCTCCAGGTTTCGCCGGGTTCTTCCTAACTGTGGTTACGGTAAATCCATCAGGGCCAACTGCTTCAACTTCTACTATGTGCCAGTCAGTCATTCTGAAATACGTTTCATAGAAAGATGTTTATGGTTCTGTTGTTTTATAAGATTTGAATCTGAGAAAAAAACGATATAAAAAATTTACGAAACATTTGGTGCGTTGATAATCAATAATAAGCCATAGTGATTAGGTCAGCAAATTTCTGATACATTTTTTATTTTGTTTTAGTTAATTTTAGATTTTTTGGAGATCTCAAATCTGCACCGGCGTGGTAAAAGTTTAAAACTAATATAGCCGGCGAGTTTGACAGCTGTAAAGATTTTCAAATTTTTCTTTCTTTGAATTCGTTGTCTACCCTTCCTTATGCTTTTTATCTTCTAATTCATAATCTACTTCGGCAACTTCTCTCCCATGGCAGTTTCTGCTGCTGACGCTCAAAACAAGGAGAAATTATGGAATATCCGGAAATTTTTGAATGCTGTTATATGCGCATCAAGTGGAAATAGGTACGGAAATCTTTGAAGAGTTCAGAACTTTCAGAAAACTTTGGTTAGTGTGCAAATGAAACCTGCTTTCTAAATAAAAAATCAGACAATAAATGCAGCAAATCAAAAAAAATTCAAATCAGAAATCTTATGAGGATGATGAATTTACTCACTTTGGATCGCTAACGAGTCTAGCAGTAACTCCATCAAAGCCCAAATTATGAGCAGCAATGGCTGCTCCAGCCATTGTGTTGACATTATTCGGCGCTAGTGGGCAAAGTTTCCGAACGGGACCTAAGAATATTCTTTTAGTTCTGCTCGCGAAGATTGTGAAAGTAACTAAAATAGCCATACTTATAAAGTGGACCTACCTTCAAACAGGATCGTCTCTTTCTCAGATTCTAACTTTGCCCTTTCGTTGACTTCTTTGAGGGGTGACTCAAGCTTGAATGACGATGGGTGTTTTGTCATTGTTATGATAAGAGCCTGCAATATATCTTCCTTTCATTTTCAGTCGATATATTGATCGAAGATAATCTTGCTATCAAAAAAGACAGTACAAATACTTCAATAAAAAATTTAAAAAGCATTTAATACATGAGATTGTGGATTGTTTACGACTGCTTTATTGCAGAACTTCTGTGATAATGATTTATTTTTGCTGTCTCCATACCTTCGATACATAGAGCCATGTACTCTGGTAACCTTCACTTTGAGCGTCATGATAGAACACAACCTTCACCTGGGGAGAAGTACAGAAGTCATCCGGGGCAAAGCCCCGGAAATTGTGACATAACTAATGACATAACCGTATAGGGATGAATTTAAATAAGGCAAATATAGCAGTGACATTCAAAAGAAGCTCAAAAAACCGAAGGGTTGCGTTTTTATGGCCTTTTCTTGTTGAGAAGAAGGTTTTTATTTGAAAATTCAATCAAAATCTAGGGCAAATTTTTTCTCAATTAACCTTTCTCTGAACTGCGGTTGAATGTTTGAAGTTCATTATAGCCGCTAGAGTTCAATAAAAACGAAAAACTGCGCTCAAATCTTGCGCAAAGAGTCGCCATATAAATGCTGGTCTATCTCGTTATGGAGTGATTTTCAAGACCCGCGACGTTGTCAGTGCTCCTGGCCGTCTCATGAGGATCACAACGATATATAATGTTGCAGGGTTTCGTTGAGACCCTGCGAAGATCCACGACCAGAGCCAAATGCCCCGTCGGCTCTGGTCTGTCTCCGCTGCTCGTCTGCGTCTCCGCGCGCTGCGCGCTACCTCGCTACCTCAAATGCGGGGCGCGGGGCATTTGGCTCTGGTACCCTTTTCTTCGTTGTTCGGAGCCCAATTTCGATAATCTATACATCATATTAAAGCTCCTGATCTCTATTTTCACGCTGACAACGTCGCGGTACTTCTTTTTAGGATTTAAACGAGAAATCCTCGAAAAACGGCGTTTTCGAAAACCTCCTGTTTTTTCTTCAGTTTAATTTTTTTTCACTCGGTTTTCTTGTGTACAGGGTCGGGCACCGATGGTTTGGGGTCAAACTGGACTTCGTTTTTGGAGTTAGAAGCAACGGGGACATCGTTTTTATGAGGTCCTGGAGGAAGCGCCAAAAAAACACGACGAACGTGTCAGGTTTCACGAGTTGAACGTGTTCTTTCGCAAGCGCGCGAATATCAAATGCAAGACTCAAACAAACAAATGGCTTACAGCGCACAAACAATCACATGGCTCCGAATTTGGGCTATGAGTATACAATATTATTCCAAACTATGTTATGTAAAAGTTCCCAAAACTTATGTGTCTGAATACCCGTTCCGGATTTGTTGGTTTCTAGACCAACCATCGAACCAACTGGGTTGGTTCGGAGCATAAATTTCGGAGAGTTCACATAAGTTTTGGACCTTTTTGATTTGGACGATTAAAACGCTCAAAAATCTATTATATAGTGAAGAGAGCGAATCAAACCATTGCCTCTCCTCTCTTCTTTTGAGCCAAAAGTAGTGCACTTCTGCGCGTTGATAGATATCGCGCTCCAATCACATGCGGTGTCCTTTAAACTATGTGGCGAAAAATGCATCGCCGGGCTGTTGAGGCCACAGATTTGGTTGGCTTCGGAGGTTTTCGATTTCCGAGCACTAAAATGGTGCTATACCCAATGGCAGAGCCTTTAATCTATTCGAAATGTTTTCTTTTTGCTTTTTTGTTATACTATCTAACTCAAAATGCGCTTTTTTCCCTTTTTTATTGTTATTTTGGTTGAATAAGGACTCCCCTATTGATTTTTACGTCGAGAGGGACTTCGTAAATTTTCGAAAAGTCATGGGGGACTTCGTTTCCAAAAAAGCTCCAAACCAACGCGTGCCGGGCCCTGCTTGTGTATTCGATAGGTCTTGTTTCTGTCTATGATGTAGACAACGTCGCCGAGCTTACTTCTTTGCTTATGCCGGTTTTTTTGTGAAAAATACAAAAATGTGCGTTTTCCTTTACCTTGTTCTCTTTCTGTGCTTTTGCAACGAATTTTTTCCAGCTTGGACGATACTTGCTCAGGATGATGAGCGGAAGAATCCAGACCAGGGCTCGGCACGAGGTGGCTTACAAGCAAGCTGGATATTGTTTTTGGGACAAAAAGCAAAGGGGGTTTCGTTTTTGTGACCGAAGAGACACGGAAAATTGGCGACGGCGACCTTTTTTTTTAGTCGACGTTTCGTTTTTTGGGGGGGGATTTTGGGGAATTTTTCAGGTTTTTAGAGGAAATTTGGTTGAGGGTCAAAGGGAACTTCGTAAAAATTCTCAAAAGTCAAGGGGGACTTCGTTTTTTCCATTTTCATCTAGCCACCTCGTGCCGAGCCCTGATCCAGACAACGTCGCAGCGTACGAAACGACTATGCCGGGGTGAAAATTTAAAGGACGCATCAAAAATCAGATTGGCGTTGATGTGCAACACAACTTTACAGACATGTTTAACATGTTCAATTCAGTTGTTGACAAGTTCTTCTTCTTTCGGTCTCCCAACTAACGCCACAGCTAGACAGCGCTTTTTTTGACTGGAAAAGAACTTTGTTGTTGTTGCCACCCAATTTAACCGGCAATCCTGGAGACGAAACTCTGCGTAGGAAACCACCAAGTTAAGGTTTCAGATTTGGTGATGTGCTAACCTCTGCTTTATATGAATTTTCTAAGTTTTCTAATTTAATTTGTATCTCTAAATTTTCGTCTATTTTTCTGAAACAACCTTCACTTTTTATGGGGGACAGGAACTCAAACAACTATCACTTTCTAGCCTCTGTCTCTTGACTATCGAAGGTATGGGATCAGAGTTGGTAGCGGGGGCGTAAACTTAGAATGTTCATCAAAGCAGCTTACTTTCAAAGTACCCTGGTCGGCCATTTTCTGAATGTCATTCCCTCCCCAAAATGCTCCAGCTGGAACGAATACTCGACGTTTTTTGGATTTCACCAACGTCTGTATCTTTTCTAAGAGTGCAGCATCTGCCAAGCAGGTGGGAGAGCCAATCTGAGAAAATATTTCTGGGAGCAAAAATGTGTTGAAAAAAGAACTTACAAATAAATCACAGTTGTTCAAAATAACTTCAGCATATTCTCGTATCAAAGCGGGATGAGCCACTTCGATGACTAAATCGAGATCACTGAAATGCTTGATTACGATTACTGTTTGAGGTTGCATCATTCTGCTCCTGACCTGAGATTTGTCTCAACGATTTGATCCAAAGGCAGTATGCCATTGTTTTCATCTGCAGTTCTATTCCATATTCGCACGACCTCGAATTCCTCCAATCGATCAAGCTCAGTCACGAGAAATTGCCCTAATGAAAATTACCGAGATTTTCACATTCAGTTAAAATTTCAAAATGAACATCATGAAAGGCTTAAGGCAATCAAATTATTTTTTTTAATTCCATTGTAAGTATCCGCCTTTCAAGGGGATAAATTAACGTTATCTCGTAAACAGGACTTAAGAATGTCTGTTTATTTGGGCAGTGTCAATGCAAATTCGAATATCTAAAATTTTTATACGAGCAGTGATTAATAGGGCTTGACCAAGTCCTCACCAAGATGCTTTTTGAATCTTCATTTGCGGTCGAAAATTCTGAAGCTCTCGCCCAGTATCGTACTCAAGAACGCTGATTGGCCTGTTTGAAAAAGTACGGTACTGGGCGAGAGTCTAAAACTTATGAGTTGCCAACTGGAAAATAGCTTAGCTAAGCCATCTTAGTTTAAGAAGCGAAGTGTATTTAATAGTTGAAACCAAACTGCATGCAGTAAATAGTCTTTAACAAAAAAGTTGTTTCTTAATTATGCTCTGAATAAGTCGGAGAAGTGTCCTACTACAAGATAAATCTGTATAAATAGAGCTGAAGCGACTTGTTTTGTCGTAGGCTACTTTCCGTCATTGATTGTTATCGATTTTATTGATTTGCTGCAAAGTTCCACCTAGGATTCTGGGAGGGCACGAGGGGGGGGGGGGGAAGCATGCTAATTACGAAAATATTATTGACAGGGCCAAGCGGAGCCGGGTTTTCCATTTAGTTGATGGTATCTGTGACTGGATGGAAGCATCTTTTGAGATTTAATATATGATGTTGCCACACAAAATTTTAGCGTCAAGTACCGCAAAAAACATCAGAACTCACCTAAATGACCATAGCCAATTACACCAACTCGTTTCATCGTGTGAGTTTGGATAAATACAGTAAAGTAAAGTTAATAAATACAGCTCTAAAGTAAAGTTTTGAAAGTTGATTATTTAGATATGCAAAGAATGTAAGGCTGACAGACGAGTGGAAAAGGATGAAAGATGTGAATATAAGTGTTGGGATGAGTTCAAAGATCAGTAGTCATACGAAGATGGCCATTCGGAATGAAGTATAAACTGCAAACATTACGAGGTTGTTAATCATAATTTTGTTTGAGATAATTAGAGCAAAAATATAAAAACCAAGATGTGATGATCTAATTTTTCTTGAAACGCGTTGAGATATTTTGATGCAGAGTTGTCAAGTGGCATATTGAATCCTATATCCTTTCCACTGCAATTCGAAACATACAAAGTCAATTACACTCAAAGATGATCAGTGTAATTAAGTTTTTTTTTATTTAAAAGAATTACGGTACAAAGTAACTTTTAAGCAGCAAAGCTTACATTAATATAGTCATTTGCTGAGAGGCGCACTAAAACAGATCCACTAAATACAGAGAATTGAAAGCAATAACAAGTTGCTTTGTTCTCTAGACAATGGCTTTTATGATTTGAAAACTCTAAAACACGTTCCTTCTGCCGTAGATTGGAGTGGGAGAGCATTTTTTCGATTTCAAGTAACCTACGAATTTTGATAGCACAAAGTGAACCGAGCCAGCAATCCAAAAGTAGAGATTTTCAGTTCTACTTTCATGAAAGTACTTATACAGTTTTAGAGATACGAAATAAAGGAGGAAAAGCTATACTTTTTTGATGATTCATAACTAGATGGTTTAATCCATATAAATAATAGGAAGAGAGCCTGATGGAAAATGTAGTCAGTAGTAAGATGCAAGAAAAGCGACCTTGACCGGTACACCGAATGATTACGTTCGATCCCACAATGATCTTGCACATATCGATTCTTCAGCGATATGTACCTCTGATAGATTGTTGTCATGCGCGATAGAGTCTGAAAAGTGGATTCACAAGTTTTACGTAGATTTTTTTAAGTTCAAGAAACTCTTGAACTTGAAAAAAGATCTAAAAATCTAAAAATCTAAAAGAAATCGCATTACTTTCCCTTTCTACTAATGTAAAAAGGGAAAGTAAAGCGCTTTGTAGTATTGCCAAAAGCAAGAATCATTGTTATTATAACGTGAAAAGGCGAACATAAAAAACGCAAAAAATGTATTAGATGGATGCGAAACTTCGTTCGCCAATTTTTCAAAAGATGGTAATTTCCTCTTCTCAATGGTTTTAATTTTGTTTGTGTTCAAAGGAGGAAACCATGCTCTTTACAACAGTACCTCTACCATGGATTACCACGAGAAAATTCGAGAGTTAGGAGCAATCAAAGAAACTCAAGATTGGCGTTTTTCAAGCAAAATCACAAATTCTGGAATGATTTCTGTTTGATAGAGGATTTATGCTCTTTACTCTACTGCTTTTTCCATGAACCAAAACGGAAAAAAACGAGAGTTATAAGCAAATAGAGAGTATTACTTTAGTTTCGCAATTTTTGAGCATTCTCACAAAAGCCCAAAAACGTCAAAGAAAAGGCAAGAAAGTCATAAATATACATGACAATTTATGGTAAAGGTACAGCTGTAAAGAGAAAGGATTTTTCTTTCAAATGAGTATAATTTCAAGAAACGAGTCGAAAGCAAGTTATGATTTTTTGGAAAACTGGCGAACAAACTGTTGCACCCATCTAATATTTTTCCAAAAATTCCTTCGCATAAATAAAAGAAACAAATGCTGCCTTCGTTTTATTGCGCACTCTTCCTAATTAGTATTACTTTGTGTTGATCGGATGTCTCTGCGCATAGTTTCGATTCTTCTTCGAAACATTTCGGAATTTGCAAATGACATTTGATGCAAAAAATATGGATTAGTCCAATTGAGCAGAGGGTAAGAGTTGTTATCTAGACACAATCTTGAATATCTCAGTTCTGCATCATGTAAAGCAGTCAAATGTTTTCACAGCTTCTAACCCATTCAGAGAATAGCCGGGGTAGGTGGGCATGCGATTTATGGGCAGGCGGGCAGCGGAAAAATAGATTGCTAGTTTTTGCGATACGCTTGCAGACATTTGATGGGTGGAGGACATTAGGTCGCCGAAAAAGGGCGGTCCCCGCGGTCATTTGCGACAAATACGCACCCTTGTATATGCGCGGACATGCGTTCCTGCAGGGAATCCGCGCGGGACTCTTCCAAATTCGGCGACCTAATGTCCTCCACCCACATTTGATGCTGCCCGCTAGCAGAACATGAAACATGAAGGAAGAGTACTGTGTACTGTGCTGAAAGTTTGGCCACGCCCCAAAATATTTGGACGATCCCTGGAGAGAGCGCGAGTTTGCACTTCGCTTGCCTCGGCGATTATCTGAGCATACACGTGATAAACCTTCCTCCAGAAATCAAGTACGGTGGGTATCTTTGGGGTCATCTGTTTATTCGACTGATTTCCTCTCCATTGCTTTACTGCCATCTTGGGGAAAAAAGGTTAGTTTCACGAAGCGCTTGGCCAATTAAGAACGACTGCTTACCCCTACGAAAAAGTTTGGAGAGTTGTACTACTATGCTGCTGTCCTTAGTGATTTTTGGTTGAATTCATTTGTTGTGTACTTGTTTCGCTTAGATGCGTCTCATTTTAATTATACATCTGGATTCATCCTGATATCTCGCTTACGTGCGTCTCATTTCATTTATACATCTGGATTCATCCTGATATATTGAGAGACGAATCCCTTTCTTCTAAAAGTAATCTTGTCGATGCTCTCAACGATAACATTCCTTCATTAACAACTGCCCCTAAAGATTTCACTTTTAGGCGTTTCATGGCCAAGTCGTCAAAACCGAATCAGGCTAAATCAAATTTACATCTGCAGTATATGTATTATACCCGAGCATGTTTCAAATGTTTGGACATTTCTAACATATCGCTACGTTCGGCGATCCTCATCGCTTGTCGTCCTGCTTGATATAGATTGACATACATCAATATTTATATAGATTGATGTACATTGACATTCATCCATGCGTTGTTTGGAGGATTTTTGAAGAATCATGACTTCGCAAATCCTCAAGCAGTCCCCACGACATAAAACTAGTAAGAAAGTGACAAGAGTGAAACAAAACAACAACAACAAACAATTGTCGCTATTTCAAGGGAGGAGGCCTTGGCAGGCGCCATATCCATCAGTGCGTCTATCTCTAGCATTTTTGGCTCCGCAAAAGAGGAGGAGCAATGATTTGATTCGCACTCTTCAATACTTTACAACGTTCAATTTAACTTTTTATTATTTATGCTCCGAACCAGCCCAGTCAGTTCGATGATTTTCTAGGAAACGAATAATTCGGGAACGGGCATCAAGACAAAAGTTTTTGAAACTTTCACATAATGTAGTTTGGAGTATTATTGTATACCCATAGCTCAAATTCGACTTCAAAAACGACCCCCCTTCCCCTGTGAAAGCCCGTAAACGACCCTCCACTTCACCTCCAAGTCCTCAGGGTGTTATATTTTGAAGAGGACCAGCCTTTACTGCAGGTTTCTATTTTTTTGAAAGTCTGTAGGCTCGACTTTCTGCGATTGCACAACCACACGCAACTTGAGGGCAAGTTTTGAATCTGGATAGTCCTCCTTTCAGAGCTATAATTTTCACAGGAGTGGAGTGCTTGGCTTCAAATTTTCAATTTAGCAAGAAAAGGCTTTGTGCTCAACACTCATATCAAGAAAGGGGCGCTTTTTGAATTTCGAAGGCAACTTAAGAGGGTCAGGTGCAGCCCCCCAAAAACTCAGGCGGCCTGACCTTTTGAGAGGTTGCGCCTGACCCCATCAACTTTATTTTCCGAAAAAGCTTTTCTACCCAAGTTTTATGTGATTCGCTACTCAGACAATCGACCGGGCCCCTCCGCCGGACAGTCCGAATCTGCCAGAGTCGCGCCGGACCCAGTTGACCAATGAGAGCGGGACAAATGGGCGGTCCGTCGCGGTGACATCACTGGCAGGCAAATGGGACGCTTCTCCGGCCCTGCTGCAAAGGTACGCCATTTCTCCGGCGCGAGTCCGCCAGATTTGGAAGAGCCGCGCCGCAGAAAATGGGAGGGGTCCGGAGCACAAATGGGAGGTCTCCGGAGCAGAAAATGGGACGTATCCGGAGCAGGCTGCGTATCGATTTGGCGCGTAGCAAGCAAACGTCTAACTCCACGGTGATGAGTCCTCTGTTTACCCTCTTTCTTCATATTTTAGTCGTTTTTTTCGATTTTGTTGTTTCTCCGCTGTTGTTACCGTTTTTTCTTTTCCGCGTTGCTCTTCGTCGCGTTGGCGTTTATGTTGTTGTAAGTGCCTCGTTTTCAGGTTTATGTTTCAAATTTTCGTGCGGATGCACTCAATCACTTCCAGTGTTTGGCTCTTTTCGACTTGCTGAGACATCGTTGACTACTGATGGAGTAGTTTTTGTGATTAATTCTGGATTTTCGAAACAACAACAATTTTCGAGAGTATATAATTCGAGTAAAGTCCAAATGAAGTTTTCTTCCCATTTCAGTCAGAAAGCTTGCTTTTTTAGGTGCAGTGGATTTAGCGGTATTTGGAAGGTATATCTAAACTTCTTCGTACCCCTCAATATCGATACCTTATCAGGTGACTGTATTTAATGGATTATTGGATTCCGCAATGATAGATAGTTTGGGCAGTCTGAGTCCACTCATACTCGATTTCATCGACTCGATGAGAGAAAACCTCGAAAGCGATCTGGTATGCAGTTTTTACGTTGAAATGTAGTCCTTGATAACAAGCAAGATTATATCAGGATCGTGACATAGCAGTGATGACGATGATGCGGCTACACTATTCCAAACTTATTGCTGTGATCATTGATAATGTTAGTCCAGAAAATCGTGGCAGTCTCATTGCGGATGAAAAGAAGCAAAGCCTATTCATCGGCTGGTGCAGCAGAACGATAGCAGCAGATAAAAAGAATAGGGGAAAATGATGTATGTTTTCATGTTGCTGTTCTATGCATCGCTGTTTATTTAATCTTTTTCATTAAGGTTGGTTCATACGTGGAGCAAAAGGCGGCCTTAGCTATGACACGTCTACTCAGCTGTGGTAGAATATTTGAAGCTCAGAAATCTATTGGTGAAAATGGTTATTTAAATGGCTGGTTGGAAAAACTTGTGTCAAGTGCGAATACTACGGTATGTTTATGTTGGAAATCACTTTTATGGGGGTGGCGGGCAAGAGAAACGATAGCCCGCGCCAGCTGGTAGTTGCCAGCCGCCACAGCGCGCACGAGGCCCCGCCCACACGCTAGAACCCGTACGCACGCATGGGTTGAGCGTTGCGTGTGTTAAAGGACGCTGCTACGAAGATTTTCGAAAATGAGCGGGCCTACTTCAGTCTCATTCAACGCCCACATTCATAGTATTTTACTATTTTCTCATATTTGCTGTGTTTTTTTGTTTTTTCTTATGTTCTTCATCGTAATTGTCTTTCCTTACATGTTTTCTACCTTTATAATAGAATTTGATTCTTTTGCGTAGGTTTTTGACGTGTTGTTCGTGAATATGTGTGTGATATCGCCTTTTGTTCATATCACGCCGATATTGTTGATTTTTAGGATCGATATCCACCAACAGCCTCCATTCCTGCCACAATGGTGAGTAATTGCTGTTCTTTTGTTTATTATCGTTCATTGTCATTTCTTTTTGTTCCTTGTGTTCTTTTTTCATTATTATCTGATACAATTCGTGTATGTAGAGTTATTATCTGCATTTAGGAACTATCTCTGACCGACACCAGCATTCAGTGATATGGTGAGTTCTTTTGATGTGTTTATTTTCTTTGCATGTATGTTTTTTGTTATTATTTATGATTTCTTATTTCTATAGCCCTCCCTCCTTACTGATGAGTTCCGGGGAGGGCTGTTCCTTATCCTTACATTGTAACCGTCTAAGGGTAGGAACGAAACGGTTGTTTTTTGTTTGTTTGTTTGTATTTCTATGCTTATGTATAGTGATGTTGTTGTTAATGAATACTTTTATTAAGAAAAGTGCTTGTGCATAGGGATTATTTACAAGAGTGACAACAACATCATGTTTATGAATTACTGCAGAAAGATATTGTTATATTGTTTGTTCAATTGGTTTTGCTTGTTACAAACGTTGCCATCTTTCTGCAGTACTTCATGATCTGGTTTGTGCTCGTTCTGATTGTGTTTCTTCTTTCGAATCTGCTTCTGTACGCCGCCATCATCTTGAGTATCTTCTCACGCCTTCTCAAATCCCTCCGCCTTAATCGTCTTCCATCCGTGGGTCGCTGAAACACTACTCAGTGTTTCGCTGAGTTTAAGCTGCAAATGCAACTCACTCTTTCCATATTGAGAAAGTCTCCTTTAGCGTTAGTATTGCAACTCTTCAGTTCTTCAAGCAGCCTTGACATAAGGGGGTACTTGCATTCTAGCAGCGTGCCTAACTTCCTGAAAACATGTACTCATTCCCTCACTTCACCATTCATCCATCACACCTGTGAAACGCTTCAGCTGCGTTTGTCGTTCGCGTATCCTTGATGCCCCACTTATTCCACATTCCCTTAAAAGGTCCCTCATACCATGTAGACTTCAGGTAGCGCAAGAACTCCTCGCATTTTTGATATGCTTCATGATTCCTTGGTAAGTCAGGCCGATACAATGATGGGACTCTTCTGTGAAGTGCAGGCGGCAAGAACATGATCCCCTTGATGACGTTCCACCACATCCATACGCTTTTGTCACGGTTTACGAATCTTCTTCGCAAATACTTCCTTATTCCTAGCGCATCTTTTTTTCTATTCCATGCCACGGCGAGATGAAAGCCGCATCCTTCGACGGAAGCAAAGGGAAATACTTTCCGAGCTGCACCTATCGAAGCTCTTTCGAAATCCAATACCACGCGCAATCTATCCAAGCGGCCTGATCTTTGCAGTTCTTCTTTCAGTTGAGCGAATATCAACTCGTACGTCCTCTCATTCTTGGTAGTGGTGATGGCATACAGGAGGGGAGCATCCATGGTGTCGTTGCATACTCCGTGCACAGTGTAGAGCTGTCCACACTTGGCTGTTGCATCGGGCTGGAGATCGTGCACGCCGTCCGCTACAAGTGCGTACAGCCCAAACCTCTGCGCCTTCTACAATCATATTTGCTAGGGGTATCACAAAATTGTTTAGCTACTTCGATGGTTGTGGTTGAGTAATACATATGCAGGTCTGGAGTCTGGAACTGCAGGAATCTTTCGCCATCGGAGAAGTGGGAGTATATGTTGTTGATCGCCTTGACATTAATATTAATGTACATCTTCATTTTCACAGTAACCCCTACAGCTATCATTGTGTTTGTTCCCATGCCTCTGCATCCCGTACATCGGTATACTTCATAGGTGGAGTTCGTGCGAAGATGATGGAATGTGTAGCACAACGGACTTCCTAAGTATGTTTATGCTTGAATAAATGCTTCAATAGAGTTGTTTTGTCATAGGAGTGACCTGGTATTGCATAGCGCAGGATCGGGTGTTTTCCTTGTTGACTTCGATCTACTTGTGCAGGGAACTTTGGCGCTTCTAAGCTGAATCCACAACGTCGATAAGGTTGCCTTCTCGGTGGCCGCGATTCTTCTTGTCTTCTCGATGACTGGGACTCTTCTTCGCTTCTGGATTGCTGCTGCTCTTCCCTTCTTGAGGACTGCGGTGGAGCTGACGGAGCGTCAGGTCGTGCATCTACTATGTAATGTAAGCCGAGATTTGTATGGTTCCATACTTACCAATGGTATAATTCTGAAGAATCCGTGAAGTTTGCTGCTGTGCTTGCTGCAGCAAGGCTGCATAAGTCAATAAATTCAGTTGAAAGGGTACCATTCCGGTATTTTGGTGCGGTCTAGTCATTTGCCGGTTCTTTATATTGACATGCTTATCACTGTCAAAGACCTCTTGGTTCCCTAGGGCCATTTAACAGAATAAAGATGCATACTGCTCCCGTAGGTCACATAAACTAGGCCAAATTGTTGAATCTGACCCAGATAACACCATCATGACTTAATCAGTTAAGTCCTTGTCTTCAATAGTACATCGCAGCAGCAATCATTTTCTTTTCTGAGTTATTCTTCCTTATTCTTCCTTCATTCTTTCTCTTTAATTTTGCTTCTTATATGTGATTGATTGTTTCTCTCCATATTTATCATATCATAGCATAGGACTACTCTTGTATAGTTTTATTTTACAATATCAGTAAATATGCATTTGTATTAAACATTCATTACAATGTAATAAACAATTTATCAAGAATGTAGGGAATAATTCATTGTAGCAGGAGTTAAGGTGCTTCTTCTGGCACATTATGGCAGAATTCATGTTTCATACATGACATGACTATCTCCATAGATCAGCCAGATCCAAAGCATCAGATAATCATAGAATTACTATGATCCAATTGATTAATGATTCTCTAGAATAACGTGGACGAATGCGATTCGAAAAGATAACGTGGACGAATGCGATTCGTACGAGCTACTGTAGTTCATTGTAAACTCGTCCGCCGTGGATGGGCGGCGCCTAGCGTGCATAGGCTATTGACAGACCCCTCCGCCGCGCGCTCCTTATTGCCAGCTATCGTTTCTCTTGCACCACACCCCTTTTATGGTCCTTATCCTCTTGTTTATCTTTCATAATATGCTCTTTCTTGTTTGAAATTGGTTATATCTCTTCGATGGTGAAAGAGTTTTTCAACTGAATCGTCTTATTTAAGAGTATCTGAAGTAGTACGGAATATCACGCAATCGAGCCACCTGCTAGACTGGTTAATGTCTTAGTGCTATAGTCAGCCAAGTGCTGTTGCTGCGAAATGGTTTCGAGCTCTCGTGCTCGTGTTCTCACTGTATTATAGATCCCAACTGGTCATCGACTTGGAACAGTAGTCAAAACCAGGCGTAGAGGGATTGCGCAGCTGCTGTGACTGCACAAACTTCGCTAAAAATGTCTCGCCGAGGTTGTCCTTCAGAAAGGATGGAAATCAAGTGGTGCGCACTTGCATATGCTAAAACTGAGAATTCAAAAAAGTACTCAAAGTTGAAGTTCAGTAATCGTAATGAACCAATCACGATCAAAATTGGGATTTCTATGTGTTCGAGGTTGTTCTTCTGCATAGCTATGATTGTTCGCAAAACAAAGCAAAGAAAGCACTTTTTTCAAACAACTTTTCAAAATCTAAGTTCAAGTTCAGTAATATGTTCAAAGTGAATGGTTAGATAACGAGTTCATGCCAGTACACATAGACATTTTATACGACATCACTAATCATGTATGGATATGTAACTGACAAGGTCGCGCCAACAGGTTTATGGCTTGTAGCCAAGATGTAAGTTAGAACCTTAATGTGCCTGCGGCATTCTGCTCGAAGGAAACCTTTATGAGGTCATGACCTTGCAACGCAGAAGAGGGAAAACATGTAATCGAGTACATGCACCGTGTTCAAATACAGGCAAGTCTCTAGTTTTATCCCACTGATGTAAGTTTGAGAACAGGCGTCTCCAGTTCAAACCGCTAAATTCTGATGTTTAAAGTTTGTTCGTAATTGTGTCCTGGCCTTTTACGCAAAACAGACTTTGTTAATGAAATGGAGGACCTCGAAAACATAGAAATCCCAATTTTGATCGTGATTGGTTCATTATGATTACTGAACTTCAACTTTGAGTACTTTTATGAATTCTCAGTTTTAGCATATGCAAGTGCGCACCACTTGATTTCCATCCTTTCTGAAGGACAACCTCAGCGAGACATTTTTAGCGAAGTTTGTGCAGTCACAGCAGCTGCGCAATCCCTCTACGCCTGGTTTTGACTACTGTTCTAAGTCGATGACCAGTTGGAATCTATAATACAGTCGTGTACTCTCTCGCCGAGATTTTCCGTGCGAATTTATATCGCGGTTGTCACAGATGCTGCAGTCATATGATTGAGATTCTCAAGAGACAATTTCTTTACAAGTGAGTCTTCCTTTTTTAAAAGGCGTCTACCGAAGGAAACATGGCGTCTTCTCCAGCTGTGCAGTTGAAATTGCCAGTAGTTACAAATTCGCACAGCCATTGTTTCCCTATGGATCAGCAGGCTGTTTGTCAGAACCTTGCCAACTCGTACCCTCATCTCACTATCACAATATTCAGCGGTAGGGGATTTTTTGTGTGTTCATGTGTTTGGTATTCTTTGCTCTTCATCCGATTTTCAGAGGTTTCTTGCCGTTTTGAAAATGCTCATAGTCAGAACCAGACGTACCTTATCGCTTTACTGCTTTACTGCTTTGTTGTCCGTTTTGTAGCTGCTAAGTTTTGTTTTGCAATTTGCAGGAGATTGTTTGCAGTTAATTTGAAATAAATGTCTTGTTTCTTCATTCTTCTATCTTCTATCCACAAACGCTAGGGGTGAGAGGGAGGGGGTAAAGAACGGGGTTGAGGGTCGCGCTGAACCCTTACCCGGGGGGGGGTCGTATTCGGCTAATTTGGGTGGGGTTTAGAGGCATAATTGGGGTTTGGAGCTTAATTAGGGCTAATTACAGTATGCCGCGGCAGACTTGCGGAGCAGAAAATGGCAGGGCTCCGGAGCAGAAAATGGGAGGTATCCGGAGCAGAAAATGGGAGGTCTCCGGAGCAGAAATGGGAGGGCTCCGGCGGACGAGTGGCAGACCCACCGCTGGGGAAACGCCGCGACCCTGCCATTTCTCCGGCGGAGGGGTCCTATCCGTTGCCTGAGTAGCTCAACCCTCGAAGATTCCACAGTAAGTGTTTGAGCTTGGTTCGACTTGTTTCGGCCTTGTGCTAATCCGAGGAGTTTGAGCACTCAACGTGAGAAACGCGCCGGCTGGAATTTTGGCAGCACTTCTTACTTCACTCTTTGAAAGCAATATGAAACCCGATTTGTAGCATAGACTTGTAGAGAACATTACTTTGTTATGAGTATACAAAAGCTGACTTTTCTCACTTCTAAAACCAAGTTGATCACGTTTGAAAATCACGCTTTTTAGACGTTGCGAAACCCTAGAAACTGCAATAGGTAATGGTTTATAGAGCGCGTGGAGGAATTTGACATGCTGATTATGGAAATGATATCCTTTTCACACAGCAAGCTTCCTTGTCGACCCCATATGTCAAGTAAAAGAGATGAAGATTTGAATTTTGGCTGAAACTTCCACTGTGGAAACAATCAGTATGCTGTTTATGACCGTTATTGCTTCACGTGATCGCGATATCCACCGGAATGGCACATTTCTTCTTCACCTTCGCAGTATCAACAAATTCGATTCTTAATTACGACCCCCCCCCCTCAGTCTTACCCTCAATACGATTCCCGAGGTCGGACGCGCCTAACCCCACGCTCAACTCTGCTTATAGTATGTTTAACATATGCTCTTTGTTTTTACCCCAGAAACAAAGTTTATTTTGACCCCAAACCATCTGTACCGGGTATGATGTACTATCGCGATATCGGAAGAGCCTTGATCCGTTTGCATGTAGTTCATTGTGCTAAATTTTTCCAGGAACTCAGTTAACTCGCATAGATGTCTTCGTTCAATTCTTTTCCGATCCTTTCCACAATTTTCTGTAAAGAAGTATCTAGGTATTTTTGGAGAAGTTGCTAGATCTGAAAGAATGGTGGTCAGTCGTTGGGATAATGTATCAGCATTGAATTTTTGACTGAGCAATGACCCGATCTTGTCATTTGTACTCTTTTGATTCGCTAACAGGTTGGACAATTTGCTTGATCGTGACGAAGTTGTTAACTGGACAGTTTACATGGTCACGAAAATAGCTCGCAAACCGGAAGATACGGCATGAGATCAGCGGTAATGGATAACTGTTCATTCTTCATTCATTCGTCCATTCTTCATTCATTCATTTCGTTCTTCATTCTTCGTTCTTGCAAGAATGAACAGTTATCCATTACTGCTGATCTAATGCCGAATCTTCCGTTTTGCGAGCTATGGATTGTCTGAGCGTATATAAGCAGTTATGTGACATACGCACTGCTCATGTTTGTGTCACCACAGTCGAGCGGGCTCGCCTAAGAGGTGCAACTGCAATATCGGTAATATACTGGTGAGCGAAAGTGATGGCCCAACCTCCTTCTTCTACACTAGATGAATCGAATATGCAAGTGGGAAGAGGTTTTTGGCGGTCAAGAGCGGACATCCTTGTGACTGACACCATTCACGCCTCTGATGACGGCATGTAGCCGAAACGTAAGGCAATAACGTGTACACTAAAACAACCTGTACGGCACAGAACGAATACTAAAGTTGTCTTGCAAATGCCCAGGTTTCAAGATAAAAGGACTTTCAAGATAAGGGCTTGATAATAATTGAACAATGGGTTCTTACTTTGAGGTTTTCTACTGTTTGGTACTTTGTTTTCGCACTTTTTCACAAGTAAGCTTGAGAAACATTCTGAATTCTTTGAGTGTCTAGTTGGAGAAGACCCACAGGACCTGCATTGATAATACACAGTTTGCTTTATTTGCATGTGAACCAAATGTTCTCCAAATTCAACTGAGATTTATGACGATGAGCCAAACACCGAAGTTTATGAAATAGCTTCAATATTTTGAGGATTTTCCAAGCAGCATGAGAAAAATCAGCTTGAAGTACAAAAAAGAGAAAAGCTGCACTGTACCGTTCAGAGTATGATCGGCTTCCAGATTTGCTCAGCGGCGGTGCATTGCTGACTTCTGTTAATGTGGTCAGGATGCTTAGATTCCAGTAACTTTGACTTTTATAGAATCTGAGAGCCGATGATACTTGCCTATCAATCATTCTAATATCTACGCATACGTTGAACGTGAACTATCAAAACATTGATGAGAAGATTGTCATGCTTACAATAATAAAATCAGAAGATTAACAACAGCAGCCAATGGGAACAGACTCAAACAAATGGCTCGAGACAATGTGCACAAGTTGATATTGAAGCAAAGAACCCTGCTGCAAAGTGATTTCATCAAATTTTCTTTTTACAAGACCAAACTCACTTATTTGTTATGCTCTTGAAGATACGATGCTTCGACGACGAACACGCCTTGGAGGCTGCCATATTAATCGATATTGACGCAGTCACCAATAATAGGTTCACTATCATGTATACCGCTGCAGTGATTTGAGTTATGCGTTTCACAAATAATAGCTAAGACTTTTGACGTACAGAGTGCAGGCAACTGTGTAGTCTTAGGTAAAGAATTTTCCATCATTTGAAAGATTGAACACATTGCAAGTATTACTGTAAATCCAAGCCCGAGCTGAAATTCTAATGAACCTTGGTAATCAACTTACAAATATGGAGCTTACCTTCTCCATAAACTCTACCGAAAATCTGGACCAAAACATTCCAATCACACACAGAAATGTAAGCGCAAACGATGGCATTATTATCAGAATAACGTAGAATGTTGGAGTACGGTGGAAATAAAATGTGAATATTACCTGATTAGTGAAAAATTAAACTGCGCTTGCGCTGGAAAAGTGTTCAACCTTAGGGTTATGATTTTCGTGTCCATTTGTGCTGTTAACCGTAAGCGCATCAACTATCCATTCACCATTACCCTGAAAAAAAGTCATAAAAATAGTCAAACGCCCACACACTATCGTAACACTTCGCTTGAACGCCCGAATTTTTCTTGAGTTTCCCTGAGATGAGAGATTGCGTTGAGTATCGCGTGCGAATAACAACTGCGCACTTGAACTTTTCTGCATACTCAAATTGTGAGCAAGTACAAGAGTGACTGTAAAGAATAATCCCAACGATCTCAGCTCAATACTTCGAAACTTCGAACTTGAGCCATTCCGCCTGATCTAAGAGCAGCAGTACTCGAGATGTTATTTTCTGCAAAAATCAAGATATTGTAAAAATGTTGTTGCCAAATATAAGTCGTTTCCTCGCCATATACCTGGAGTTATGGTTTTCAAAACTTCATCCTTATTAGGGAAAGATAGTGCCTGCGTATCTTATGCAAACTATTTCCAAAAGCGTTTCGATGTTTTTTATCCTTTTGCCTGCAGGAACGTTTCAATATGGAACGGCAAGATACTAGAATGTGTCTTTGTCGCTAGCGGGAAGTGGCTTCAACTATAGAGCTTGCAGCGGGTTTTGACTTTTTTGTGTGCCACATTGTGCTCTGCTGAGTGCAGGTGATCTGTGAAGCATTCACACACCTTGAATTTTCCTCTGCGTAAGATTTGCATACTCATTCTTCTTTGCAGGACTGCCCACTGTTAGAATAAAGGTCTGTAGTTCACTTGATGTGAACAGAAGCGGAAGGAGAAGAGGAAAAAAGGGAATCGGTTTCTGCCAGAGGTTATTACCAGGGTCAAGCGTGACTTTGATTCCTCAATACAACGCCCCCCCCCCTCCCAGGGCGGTGCGCTATACCTGGGGGGGGGGGGGGCGTATTAAGGAGTCAAAAGGGTAGGGGTCGTTAGTTGGGTAATCTTGAAGCAATGATAACATGATATTCGTAAGCAGTTTGTCAAGTAATCTCATTATGCGAAATACAAGCACATGAGTTATTGTCTACATCAGCATAATAAAAAGGTGCCACGAAGCTTAACGAGTATCATATCCATAATTAACACGTCAATTAACCCCTGTAGACAAAGTTTGGGCGAATTCTAAGGTTTTAAGATACCAGGCTACCTAAGTGAAATGGTTATTTTCCATGATTAACTTTGCTTTAGATGTGCTTTAGCTACCCGTTTTTGCACTTAAGACAAATCCCTACTCCTTCTTTGTCCACCTTAAAAATTCGTTGCAAAAGACACCAAACTGTGGAATTAGAAGCCAACCAAAATCTCGTTTTTCCCATTTTTCGCTTTTGATGGCTGTGCTTTCAATATTTACTCAGAGCTAAGAAGACGAGTCAGGCTCAAATCACTCTTGTGGAGACGAGATACAGGCTAATGTTTCATACAAATAGATCGCTAAAAACGTTTTTTTGATATAGTTAATGGGGGTGGCATAACCCCTCAAAAGGTGTGGCTGCCACAGCTGGTTGGCTTCTAATAATTCCACAGTTTGGAAGTCTTTTTGAAGCAGGATTTCTGAGATGGACAAAGAAGGAGTAGTGCTTTGTCTTGAGTACAGAAACGGATAGCTAATTCATCTTTGAAACAAAGTTAATCATGTTGGAAAATGACCATTTCATAGATGGCCTAGTATCCTAAAACTTCAGGATTCGCTCAAACTTTCATAGATTGTGTCGTTATGTTTGACAGGGCCTTCAAGTAGCGCTATCTTAGATATAGTTCAAGGGGAGGAAGGGGGAAGGGAGGCCTTATTGAGACAACAATTAGAAGGGGGAGGTCCCAACCAGCGACTGTGGTGCCACACTTCTTGCTTGACCCTGGTTAGGCTCCCGCCAGAGTGCCGGAGTTATGCCAGCGCTACGCCAGCACTTCGATCGATACACGTGTATTTTGTTGAGGCGGGGCTAGCTGACGTCCCCAGCGAAATACACGTGTATCGATCGAAATGCTGTCGTAGCGCTGGCATAACTCCGACACTCTGGCGGGAGCCTTATGAACATGTGTTTGTGCATCCAGACATACCTATCATACTCTTCAATAAAGCGCAGGCACCCCCATCTGACGTCAATGTCGGTCTGTTCGTGCCACTTTTGCTTTGTTTACCCTATGCTCTATGATGCTCTATGTACCCCCCCCCCCCCTCACCTGCCTTTAACACTGCCCTTTTTTTTTACAAGTGATCTTTGCCATTAGACTGTCTGTCTTCGGTTTTGTTTATCAAGGTTCCTCATCAGCCAAGAGCAGCCAAAAGCCACCACAACACTGTAAACGGTGAGATCGATTAGTCTCATCTCTGCTTCTACAATACTCGCTTTATTCCAGCTATCAAAGTTGGATTCAATATTCAAGTGCAACGACAGGTAAGGCATATTTCTTTTGTTGATAAACCCATCTCTCACAAGCACATAAGCTATCTTCTATCGCCCTGTGATATCTTCCTTTCGTACTTCATCGTTCCTGTGATTATTTGTGACTTTCACATTGCTCTCAGAGCAATAAAATTCAAGCCAGAGCGCACCATACATATGAAATCTCATTTCTATAAGAAATCTTTCATTTGTGGGCGCTATTCCAGTATACCGACCCCAAAAATTAAAAATCTCGGATTTCGCTCAAACTCGGTATAGGGGGGTTATTCGACCCGCTGATGCCGAATATCATATCGATTCCGTGCGATAGCGCCATTTTCCGGGGGTTACGGTGGGTATACGGTAGGGGGTCAAAATCACAAAATTCTCTGAAACTCGGTAAGAGGGTGTTATCCGACATGCTGAACACGAATACGATATTCATTCGTTACGGTAACTCCTCATTCCGGGGTTATGGTGGTTATACGGTAAGGGGTCAAAATCACGATATCCGCTGAAACTTCGTGTAGGAGGGTTATTTGACATGCTGATCACGATTATGGTGTTTATTAGTCACGATAGTGCCTCATTCCGACGTTACGTTGGGTATACATTACCAATACCACCGCTAGATCGAGATTCAGGGCTTGAAATCTCAGTCACATGTCGGAAATTTACTCCCCCTGCTTTGCTCAGGCAAAAGCCGCCGCAGGGTGTATCGCGCGCGGCGGTGGGTGTGGAAAGCAGTGAATTAGACCCTCCTACAGTATACCCACCGTAACCCCGGAATGAGGTGCTACCGTAACGAATGGATATCATATTCGTGTTCAGCATGTCAAATAACCCCCCTGCACCAAGTTTCAGAGAATTTTGTGATTTTGACCTCCTACCGTATACCCACCGTAACCCCCGAAAAATGGCGCTATTGCACGGAATCGATATGATATTCGGCATCAGCGGATCGAATAGCCCCCTATACCAAGTTTGAGCGAAATCCGTGATTTTTAATTTTTGGGGTCGGTATACTGGAATAGTACCAATTTTTCTCGAAGACTGAAAATAAAAGTACTACATAAACAATACAGGGTGTCCCAAAAAAATGTGAACACTGTTTGATCGTTAATAACTTCGTTGCTTTCATGTCTTTCGCCGAGCATGAGGCACCATTCTGTAGAGCGAGGTTCAACTTAGATTTATAGTATGGAGCGAATCACCGATCAGTGTTCGTTACTGTAGGATTACGGTATAAACTTCTAGCATGGGATTTATTGTGCAATATGCCATTTGACAAAATTTGCTCAAAAAATCTGAAAAATCGTGTACTAGGGATTTCGTGCGCCCTGATTCCATTAGACATCTTTTTACGAGTGTTTTTAGCTTTTTTGACGGTGTAGTCACATTCCTGACAAATGCTAGAAATTCAGTTATTACGGTTTAAATGGGATAACCTTGGAAAGAAGCATCACAGTAAAATAGAAATTTCATATTCGAAATTAGCGTCTTCCACTACCATAGTATAAAAGTTTTTGGGCTGATTGGTTTTGTTCCGGGGCAGAATATGGCCCACAATGGCCTAAAATCCTTGTCAAAGTTCATACCGTAATCCTACAGTAACGAACACTGATCGGTGATTCGCTCCATACTATAAATCTAAGTTGAACCTCGCTTTACAGAATGGTGCCTCAAGCTCGGCGAAAGACATGAAAGCAACGGAGTTATTAACGATCAAACAGTGTTCACATTTTTTTGGGACACCCTGTATATTAATGCTGTCTCTTTTGAGAAGTTCACGCCTCAGACAGAAAAGATTTGAGAGGGCGACAGTTGATGCGAAGTTTCATGACAAGAGACGATAAAATTCTTTTTCAGATTAGCAGTTTCTTTTGCGAGAATCGAAGAGAAAATTTTTGAGTTTTTTTGTAGGCGACTCCATTTCTGATGTAACCGCACAGAATTCTCTTTTTTCACAAAAAGGACTTTTTTGATTAGATCATTCCACATTTCCAAAACGATCATCTTTTATCCGGTCATATTTTAACGACCTAAAGATTATGATATGTACATTCTGCGCCAACAGGGTTCAAGAATTCAGTCGCGTTAGCTTAACACCATGAAATCGATCGAAAAATGGGTTATTTTAGTTTTCTGGATAAAACGATTCGCAAAATTACTAACTGCTGTCTCACACTATCGGATTGTGTCATCTGAATCTGGATGTTCTTAATGTTCCTGGACACATGAAATTTACAGTTGTTGCACAGTTCCATGAATCAGAAAGGAACGAGTAACCTTTTTTCTACTTCTAATGCGGTTGCAGTGGAAAACTTTTTTTTAGATTACTCACAAATTATTTCAAACGTAAAACTGATCGTTTTTTGAGTAGAACATTTCACAGTTATCATTTATTCACTCAAATATCAGTTTCTTATTATATCCGTGAATACCCAAAGATTATGGTGCGAATGTTAGATGAAAAGAGTTTGTCTAAAGGAGCTATCGCTTTAGTGCTCAAACTATTACGATCCGAAACTGCTCATGTGGAAGAAGTTGACGGTGATTTTGAATCTCTGAAGAAAAAACGTCCAAGATGACAATTATTGTATTAGTGCTCTCGATTTTGGGCACTCATCTGCAATCTAAATGTACGCTGTTTTTAAGCAAAATTTCATAAAATTCACAGTTGCTGAGCGTTTTTTGGAAATCAAAGCTTACGGTTATGATACGATGATGCCATTTCCACTTCCAATTCTCAAAACCACCTGTTATGATTGCTAGATATCGAAATTGAACCGATTTCCATAGCCTGCCTAGACTATAGACTAGATCTTAACGCTATACAATGATCGAAATTAGCAGTTTTAGGCAACTTCATTACATGCTCCGTGCCGGACTTTGTCAAGTGTGGTAGAGCAAGGAATTCAAGTCGATACTTTTATAAAGGACATATGGATTCGAATGAGGTTAGTAATGCTGCAGAGTGATTTTAGCTATTATATACTATGTTTTAGGCACTGCAATCATATAAGCAACCAAGCGTCAGCAGTGGCAGACAGTCGGACATGTATAAAACAACCCAATCAAACGTTGTTGAGTGGCCTTCCCACCATTTGGAGTCTCGCGTACGACCACAATCAGAAGAACAGCCAACCTGCTCTCAACGGCAACCGAATGAAAGTGTTCACGGACCACTGGAGGAAATTGAGGTACTATTATCGTGTGCAGCCTTCTTGAGGACTCTA
Source organism: Cylicocyclus nassatus (assembly GCA_958299035.1). Lineage (NCBI taxonomy): Eukaryota > Metazoa > Nematoda > Chromadorea > Rhabditida > Strongylidae > Cylicocyclus > Cylicocyclus nassatus. The sequence goes on from CATQJL010000223.1 coordinate 10,501,040, forward strand.
ATAAGGTGTAGATTACGAGGTATTATAGTTGCCGCTTCAACCGTTATCAGGGAGATGTTTGCGGAAGCGGCCACTACTAGACATGGTGAGAATAGTTATTGAGAATGTTTGTTGGTATCTGTAAAGTAAAGCCAATGGAGACAGGCCGTAAAAATTAGGTCGATTTCAGGAAGAGCGGCAGCGAAAGAAAGCTGAACAAATGGCATTCAATAGACGTAATGAACCTGAAGATAAGCGTAAGAAGCGGTTAGCGGCCCAGGCCGAAAGATCCAGGTTGAGAAGAATGAAAGAGACCGAAGAGCGGAGACTGGAACGCCTCGCGAATGATACAGAAAGACGTAAATTAAGAAGATCAACCGAAACGGAAGAACAGCGATCATTGCGCTTGCGTTCATTGGCAGATGTTAGGAGAAAACAACGTGCACAAAACAACAACTTGCTCAAACAACATCATAGCAGTCAAGAAGAATTTGGTGCAAACTCAAGAGAAGTTCTGGAAGAAAATGTTATGGTTGGCTTACATTTCCTGGGTTTTTTTTTTCGAAGTAAGGCAATGTTGTTAAGGGCAATCCTTCTGATGTTGCGCGTAATGATGCATTCGTTGCCTTCTCTACCCAAGAAGCAACACCTGAGGTATGATTTATAGCAAGCAGGCACTTGGGAAAGGGAAAGGAGATTTCAGGCTGATCCGCTGCAGCACTCGGGCACCCGTGATGCATTTTCTGGCCAACGATCAATGATAAACTTTAAGGATTTGATAAGCCAGGTACCATTGCTAGCATGACTCCATAACGTTCTCGAGAGGAGCATCAGGAGTAATGCATGGCGTTCTTAAGGGCATAAATGTTCAGAGACTCAATACTTCCGAAGACGAGTTTCAACACAACGCATCTGTACCTTATTTGGATGAGAGTGCTTCCAGACCTTTGCCTTCCACGTCTGCCTACGTACCTTTGAAAGATCTAACAATACAGGTAGATCGAGTAGGAAGCAGAAAATTATCTGTCGTGGACTAAAGGGACTCTAAATTTCAGTACATGATGAATACGTACTACTCACTCCTGATCCTGCTTTGAGAGTAGTACATTTTAATGGAGCAATTGAGAACAACCTAAATGCTTTGCCTCCTCAAAGCCTACCGCCCTGTGAGCATGAAAGCATGGATGAATACGAAATTATGGCGAGCCAAGTTTTATTTTTTTCAGTCAGTCACTCTCATGTGGAACATCACTCAAATATTCCATTCACTGTCTTACCAAGCACATCCACGGAGCTGTCTCCGACCCAGGTATGCTGATTTATGCGCAATTATAGTGCTCTGTGAAATCAAATTGATAAGTGAAATGTTTAGTTGAGTTCTGTACGAAACTCTGTACACTGCCGGCGATCGCCGCGCAATCTTGGTATAGCCTTGACGAATCATGACACGGAAGAGAACTACATGGGATCTATGAACACCAGCTGCAACCGCTGTGGTGCCCTTTTTTCTCAAGCGAGGCCAAACCTAAAAACGGATGCTTTAATATCTGCTGTAATTTCGGCAACATCTCCTTAGATTTGTTCGAAAATTTCCCGGAACTTCTACGTTCATTCTACACTGGAACGAGCAAACTCTGCACAAATTTTCGCGAGCACATCCGGTTTTATAACAGCGCCCTTGCCATGGCTTCAATGGGTGCTCAAGTAGATACTCCTCGTGGTTCTGGGCCATACTGCTACAGAATTCACGGCCAGATCTATCACTATGTAGGCCCTCTGACGCCACCGGAAGGTGTTCGTCCACAGTTTGGACAAGTGTACATTCTGGACACAGACACCGCAGCAGCGGAAAGAAGTGGGAATCCTGCGAATGTACGTTGTGATGCTACTGTAATGCAGCAGTTAACCTCATGGTTACATGCTAATAACAGTTATGCTGCTTCGCTCAAGATGATGGGAGATGTAGCTGCAGACGAAGAGCGACGCGCCCGTGAAGATGGCAAACAATTACCAACAATTCGCCTTATCTTCGATGATTCTCCTAACCTGGACCGTCGCCGTTATAATGTACCAGCCGCAAACGAAATCGCCGTTGTTTACGTTGGCGAAGATGGTGATGTCCCATCGAAGCGCTCTCTTGCTATTTACCATAGAGGAGGAAACCTGCAGAAAATACCAGACATCGACGGTCGTTGTGACCCACTAACCTACCCGCTGTTATTTCCTAGGGGAGGATTAGGATGGCATGTCGATTTGACCAAAAATCCAAGCGGTCGTATTCGCACGCGAATAAGTCAACGCGAGTTCTACTCATATTTGCTCGCCATACGCCAATCTTTTAACCCGCTTCACCACGCCGGAAAGCTCATGCAACAATTTGTGGTCGATGCGTACGTCAAAATTGAGCAAAATTGACTTAACTATACGCGTACACACCAGAAAGAGCTGCGAATTGACTGTTATAGGGGACTCGTGGATCATTTGACCAGCGATAACGTGGACGGACCACCAGGACGGCGAGTTAATTTGCCATCATCGTTTCCAGGCAGTCCTCGCGCCATGCATCAGTCTTACCAAGATGCCATGTCTATAGTTGCAAGGTACGGAAAACCCGACTACTTTCTTACATTTACGTGCAACCCAAAATGGAGAGAGATAACTGAGAACTTACATCCTGGCCAGACAGCTTCTGATCGTCCAGATTTGGTGACACGGGTGTTCAAACGGAAGCTGGACGTCCTTCAAACTCACCTTTTTGAAAAAAACATCTTGGGCTGTGTTGCTGCTTATGTCGGGATCGTAGAATGGCAAAAAAGAGGTCTTCCCCATTGCCATATGCTGCTTATAATGACTGCAGATGCAAAACCGAGGACTTGCGAGGCTGCTGATGCAGCTGTTCAGGCTTACCTTCCAAGTGCATCTGAGAATGCCCGCCTTTACAGCATAGTCGCGAGGAACATGATTCATCGAAGATGTGGTATAGACAACCCAACTGCTTCCTGCATGGTAAATGGAGTATGCTCTAAGCGATACCCCAAGGATTTCAGAGAAACTACTGACATTGAAGTGGACGGCTATCCCAAGTACAAAAGACCAAATGACGGTTGTAGCATAACGGCTAGAGACCAAACCTTTGACAACAGAGACGTAGTGCCTTATAATCGCTACCTGTTGCTGCTGCTTAATGCACACATAAACTTGGAAATCTGTGGTTATGTGCAAGCAGTCAAGTACTTATACAAGTACGTCTACAAGGGACCAGACAGAGCATCACTGCGACTGCTGCAACAGGATCACCCACAGTGCTCCGACGAGATTCGAGCTCATCTTGATGCTCGCTATGTATGCTCGCCAGAGGCCCTGCACCATATTTTTATGTATGACAGTCAGTTTAAATCCGATACTGTCTATCGTCCTGCCGTTCACCTTCCTGATTTTCAAACGGTGACATTTCAATCAGGTGAAGAACGTGAAGCAGCAATCCGAGAGGCGTCTAGAGATTCTATGTTAACGGCATGGTTCAAACTAAACAACGAGTTTGAGGTTTTGGAGAACGAGAGTGGATCATCAAATGCAGGGATTGATCCACGAAATCTTTTCTACCACCAGTTGCCCGAGCATTTCACATTAGTACGAGCAACACGAAAGTGGAAGAGAAGGGGTAGAGGTGATCGCCAAATTGGTCGCATGCATATCGTCCCTCCAACCGAACCTGAAAGGTTTAGCCTACGCATGCTGCTCCTTCATCGAAAAAACATGCGCTCTTTCGAAGATCTCCGAACTGTTGAGGGGTATGCGCACCCAACATTCCTGGATGCTGTTCGTGCTCTGGGTTTACTTCATGACGACTCGCACTATGAAAGCTGCTTAGAAGAAGCTGCTGCATTTCAGATACCTGCGGAGTTGCGTGCATTATTCAGTTGCTTGCTTGCATTCTGTGAAATCAATGATCCGAGGCATTTATATGACCGTTTCAAAAGCGAGATGGCTGAAGACTTCATCCACAGAGGAGCTACTCCATCTGATGCAGAAGCGCTCGCTTATTTCGATGTTTACGACAGACTGCAAATTATGCGCTACGACCTGGCCGAAACGGTCAAACCACCTGCACAGAATCGGCCAGTGTTGGCAGATCAGACCGATTACTCCTCTCACGAGCAGAAAGGCCGAGCGATGTACCAATGTCTGAATGCTTTACAATAATCAATAGCAGACAGCATTTTGGCCTCCTTCAACTCCAGTCGGTCCAAGCTTCACTTCGTCGATGGTCCTGGAGGTAGTGGAAAAACTTATCTGTACAATACCGTGTATCACATACTGAAGAGTCAGCACAGGTCTGTCTTATGTGTAGCATGGACAGGTGTGGCCGCGAATTTGCTGCCCGAGGGAAGAACAGCTGTCTCTACCTTCAAATTGAATGTGAGAGGAGGAAACCGGGAATGTACCTTACGTCGTGAGGCTAAAGAAGCCACTCCCCTCAAGGAAGCAGATGTCATTATTTCGGATGAAGTGAGCATGGTTCCAAATTACTCCCTTGAGGCAGTCGATCGTCTGTTTCAGGATCTGATGTGCAATGACAAGCCTTTTGGCGGCAAAATAGTTGTCTTAGGTGGTGACTTCCGGCAAGTGCTTCCAATAATAGAGCGCGGTAGTGAAAGCGACATGACTGACGCATGCTTGAAAAACAGTCTTCTTTGGAGATCATTCCGCAAGCATACGCTTTCGACGAACATAAGAGCTGCAGATTCCGGCTCCTCATGGTGTGATTTTTTGCTAAGCGTTGGAAATGGAGAGGCAAAAGAAGATGAAATGGACCGGATCCAACTTCCCTCTGAAATAGTATCCAACGGTAACCTCATTGATGAGGTTTTCGGCGATTTGCTAACCGACTTCGACACCTTGAGTGAGCGCGCGATACTCGCTCCACGCAATATTGAAGTTGATCGAATTAATGAAGAAGTACTGAGTAAGCTTCCTGGGCAAGTTCATGAGTACAAGAGTGCTGATGATGTGATCAGTGATAATGTGCAAGCAAATGAATACACTCCGGAATTCCTGAACAGTATGACACCGGCTGGACTTCCTCCACACAATCTGAGAATGAAAGAAGGTTCAATAATCATGCTATTGAGAAATCTTAATGTTCGAAATGGGCTATGCAATGGGACGAGGTTAATCGTCACGCACTTCGGACGTTTTATCTTGGGATGTCGGTTCGCATCCGGAGATCGGAAAGGAAAATTTACCTTGATTCCTCGCATAGACAACTATAACGACACAGCAGTTCCTTTCCGACTACGAAGGACGCAATTTCCCGTTCGTTTATCCTTCGCGATGACGATAAATAAGGCTCAAGGACAGAGTTTGACTCGCGTAGGCATCTCCCTTGGAACGGAAGTGTTCTCACATGGACAACTTTATGTTGCACTATCTAGGGCTAGAACAAAGGATGGAGTTAAAGTGCACAAGAAGGAAGAGAGGGTAAAGAACGTAGTGATAAGAGCAGTCCTCAATTAGCAAAAATGGAGAAGAACGGCACACAGCTATGCGAAAGAATGATGACAGCTCACGAAAAGGCTGAGATGGAATCATAGCAAGGAAGCTGAGTCGTAGATTTAGATCAGAACGCATAGTGCTTTTTTGAACTTTTTTCACTTTTCTGAAATTCTTGAAAATAAAATTTCACAATTATTTTCGTTCGCAGCTCAGAGTTATGCGCATAAATAAGCCTATCCTCTCTTTTCATGCCTTTCATGCCTGACGACAGCAATGAATAATTTCTACTTTACTTGAATTTAGAGTTCAACGCAGCTGACACTTTACATGTCCCCATGTTCAAAGCTCATGTCGTATTTTTAATTTTCATATAGTTTGAAGTATTAATGCTCATCTCCCTGTTTATTTAGTGCTCAGCGCATCCTGTTCTGCACATGAATTTTGATTTGTGATTTTTGAACTTCATTTGAATCTAAAATTTATCAACGTCGATCGCATTCGTTGCTACAGTTCAATTTTACTTTTTTCTAATGTGGTAGCTTTTAAGAGGCGCGCGTATAAGGCTAAAGCCATTTTAATTTCACTTAATTTAAGTTTGAACGATCGCGTCGTACTTTGGTTAGAAGTTGGTGAACACAAAACTTCAGAAATTCTAAACACATCCCATTTTACACAGACACAGCCAGTCCAAAGCGCCGCAAAGCGGCGCTTTGGACTGGTCTTATACATAAAGCTGAATGTCTGTTTGTCTGTATGTATGTCTGTCTGTCTGTACGTATGTTCCGAACAGAAAATTCCATTTCTGAACCGATCCGGACCAAACTTGGTACACATACACTTCGGGCCCCGGCGGGTGTCATAGGCTACTTTTCGTCATCGATCGATATCGATTTTATCGATTTTTATCGATTTTTTTGCTGAGTTCACCTACGGGGCTGGGATTTGGCACAGGGGGGTAATCGAGCATGCTGATTACGAATACAAAATTAGTTTTTGAAACCGTCCACTACTTTTATCGATTTTATCGATTTTTTTGTAAATTTTGACATGCGAGGCTGGGAGTTTGCACAGGAGGGTAATCGAGCATGCTGATTACGAATACAAAATTAGTTTTTGAAACCGTCCACTACTTTTATCGATTTTATCGATTTTTTTGTAAATTTTGACATGCGAGGCTGGGAGTTTGCACAGGAGGGTAATCGAGCACGCTGATTACGAATACAAAACTAGTTTTTGAAATCGTCCATTACTTTTATCGATTTTATCGATTTTTTGTAAATTTTGACATGCGAGACTGGGAGTTTGCACAGGAGGGTAATCGAGCATGCTGATTACGAATATAAAATTAGTTTTTTGAAATCGTCCATTACTTTTACCAATTTTATCGATTTTTTTTCCAAAGTTTAAGCTACGGGACTGGGAGTTGGCACAGTGGGGTACTGAGCATGCTGATTACGGAATGTAGTAGCGGTTCGTGAGAATACCCAATACTTTGTTTTTTAGAGCCTTGGATTAGAAAGATGTAAGTTGGTACTTGGTCATGCTTATTCAAGCGAGCTATTCTTTATATATCATCCTCACTCCTGAATCAAAATATTTCTCCTGTCATCTGGGCTTGGATTTCGGTAAGGGATAAGCGAGTGCGCTGATTACAAAATAGCCTCCCTAAAATAATTCGAGTGCTTATGCCACGATCAAAATATATTGAAAGAGTACACTGATCATTTAAAATCACAACAATTTTGATTTTTTGGCGAAGTCTGGATTTGGAGATTTTTTGGCTTATTCTGAAAAATGTTTTATTTATGAAACACTCTTCGATTTCAGGTTCTAATAGACCTAGACAAATTGTTGAATTTTTGCATGCACACAATGTATATGTGGTCAAACATACAAAAATATTTCAAGAAAAAAACCGTTCTTCCAGGGGATGATGGCGTCTTCGAATGAGAAGGAAAAAAAATATTTAAGTAGCACCGCTGGATTGGCCATCAAAAGTTAGCATATACGTGTTTTTGACGCAAGGTCCCAGGATGTCTCTGAGACGAGATACAAACATTTTTGATTTTTCTGTAAAAATTCCGGTTTCACCGAGTGTTGATATATCCGTACGCTTTCAGCAAGTGAACCGCGGGTTCCGTCTCGACTGAGGTGGCCGAATGGCCCACCTCGACGGAGGTGTTGAGCCAGTGGTTCATTTGTTACAACCTCGGTTGTCCGACAGAGGCAACCGATGGTTGTCCTCTGAGTGGAGAAAACCGAATGGTTGTACCTCCGAGTGGAGACAACCCAATGGTTGTACCTCCGAATGAAGACAACCGAATGGTTGTACCTCCGAGTGGAGACAACCGAGTGGTTGTACCTCCGAGTGGAGACAACCGAATGGTTGTACCTCCGCGTGGAGACAACCGAGTGGTTGTACCTCCGAGTGGAGACAACCGAATAGTTGTACCTCCGAGTGAAGACAACCGAATGGTTGTACCTCCGAGTGGAGGCAACCGAGTGTTGTCCTCCGAGTGAGGAGGCAACCGATGATTGTGAGGACGCATCCGATGGTTGTCCTCCGAGTGAGGAGGCATCCGATGATTGTGAGGACGCATCCGATGGTTGTCCTCCGAGTGAGGAGGCATCCGATGATTGTGAGGACGCATCCGATGGTTGTCCTCCGAGTGAGGACGCATCCGATGGTTGTCCTCCGAGTGAGGACGCATCCGATGGTTGTTCTCCGAGTGGAGGCAACCGAATGTTGTCCTCCGAGTGAGGAGGCATCCGATGATTATCCTCCGAGTGAGGCAACCGTCCGGCACGAGGCAACCACCGGAAATGACTGGAGCCGCGGCGCCTTATACACCCCTCCAAGGGGGCGGGGCAAGGGGCGGTCCAAAGTGGGCGGTCCAATTCGTGTGGTTAAGCATAGGCTTTCCATACAAAAACTATCCGCCCCTTCGGAGTTGGTGTGACCAATCACAGCCGACCCCGCCCCTTCTCGAGGGGTATATAAGGTGGCCGATCTCGGCATTGTCGGTCACTCACCTCTGCTAGCCGGCGGCCACTGAACCACCGAGAGCTCTGAGTACCAAGCGAGGACCGAAGATCTAAGGACCTGAGGACCTGATAAAGGACTTAAGATCTGAGGACCAAGCGACAAAGCCTAAAGGCTCTTTCTTTCTCGAGTACCGAGAAGCCAACGGCTTCACCTCGAGTACCGAGAAGCCAACAGGCTCCATCTCGAGCATCGTGAAGCCTAAAGGTTCTACCTCGAGTACCGAGAAGCCGACAGGCTCCCATATCTCGGGTACCGAGTAGCTTATAGCTTAAAGGCTCTCATCACAGGATGCCGCCGTAGAAGCGTGCATCCATCGGAAGGGTTGATTCCAAGGCCAAAAAGGCCAGGGATCAACGAGAGGCTGAGACCTCGGAGCAGCGCCAGGAACGGCTAGAAGGCAATCGTGCCAGAATAGCCGAGGCGAGAGCAACGCAAACGCTGGAACAGCGTGAAGCAAGTCTCTCGCAGACTCGCCTGCGGCTTGCTGCTCTGAGAGCCTCAGAATCTCAAGAAAGTCGTGATTCTCGACTCGATGACAACCGAGTCAGACACGCCGAAGCCAGATCTCAGGAGACGGCTGAAGAGCGCGAGTCTCGAATTGACAGCAGTCGAATGAGGACTGAGGCTTCACGAAGAGCGGAAATTGGTGCAGCTCATTCAGTACGGCTCGAACGTGATCGCGCTCGACATGTCCACGCTCGACAGACATCTAGGCGAGTAGAGCTTCACCTCGCTATTGAACTACAATGCCCAGGTCGACTACTCGACCCATCCGAAGGTAGTAATCGGCAAGATAGACGTCGTATGTGGCAAGTGTCAAGCCAAGAAGTTCAGAGCCGAACCTCCTGGCATGTGCTGTTCCAGCGGCAAAGTCGACCTTCCGCCTCTTCGTGAGCCGCCTGAGCCGTTCGTTCATACATGTGCGGCACCAGTGCTGTGTCTAGGCATTTCTTGCAGAACATCAGGAAGTACAATGCATGCTTCCAGATGACGTCCTTCGGCACCACGGTCGCCATGCCTGACGTTGAGGAACAGGGCTTCATGCCAACGTTTAAGGTGCAGGGACAGGTCTATCATAGAGTTGGATCCCTGCTTCCTAATGGCAATGATAGCCCCAAGTTCTTGCAGCTGTACTTCGTCTGCGACGAGCAGCTGCAAGCGGATCAACGTTGTGGAATCATCGGTGGCACAAGGCCGGACGTCGTGCTAGAGCTGCAAAGAATGCTGCATCAGCACAACAAGCTGGTGAAGGACTTCAAGACCAACCTGGACCGAATGCCTACAGACGAGATAAGGTCGTTATCCGTGCTGACAGGAGGCCTGCTGGTCAGCATGAACAACGCTTCAACGCTCCGTCTGTAAGCGAGATGGTCTTGGTTGGCGAAGACGACAGCGACGGGCGTGACATTATCATCCAAAAACGTTCCGAAACGTTGCAGCGCATCTCTGAAACCCATAGGTCGTACGATGCCCTGCAATACCCACTCATGTTTTGAGATGGGGTAGACGGGTATCACTTCGAACTATGGCATAGGAATCCTAGCACTGGTGCCCCTACCAATAAGAGGGTATCGGCTATGGATTTCTATGCGCATCGCATAATGTTAAGGTCCACGTCCTTCAACCACGTCGTGAAATGTCGCCAACTATTTCACCAGTTCATCGTGGACATGTACGCCAAGATTGAGAGTGAACGGCTCCTCTTTATTCGACGCAGTCAGCGAAGGCTGCGTGCAGACGACTACATTCACCTGCGGGATGCCGTGGCCGGAGATGGAAATGTCACTGACCTCGGGCAAATGGTCATACTACCATCCTCCTTCACGGGCGGCCCACGCCACATGCACGAGTACACTCAGGACGCAATGGCCTACGTTAGAGCGTACGGGCGTCCTGATCTGTTCATCACGTTCACGTGCAACCCGGCGTGGACCGAAATTGCGGAAGAGCTCTTCCCTGGTGAAGCGCCTTCTGACCGCCACGACATCACGGCGAGAGTCTTCAAACAGAAGCTCACGAAGCTTATAGACCTGCTAACGAAGAGCCACGTCTACGGAGACACTCGCTGCCGGATGTACACCGTGGAATGGCAGAAACGCGGTCTTCCGCATGCCCACATCTTAGTGTAGCTGAAGGAGAAAATACGCCCAGATCAGATCGACAGCATCATGTCGGCGGAGCTTCCCAGTCGAAAAGAGAATCCTCTTCTATTCGATGTTCTCCTCAAAAACATGATCCATGGGCCATGCGGACCACTAAATCCGAGGCCGCCTTGCATGAAGGACGGCAATGCACCAAAAGGTACCCTCGGCAGCTGATCCGCGAAACCCAAACGGGACTGATGGCTATCCTCTATACAGAAGGCGAAAGTCTGATGATGGAGGACACACCGCCGTCATTCAGATGAAGGTGGACCATCAGACCGTAGACGTCGTGGTGGACAACAGCTGGGCTGTGCCATACACTCCCTTGCTCTCGAAAATGTTTCGAGCACATATCAATGTGGAGTACTGTAATTCGGTGAAGTCGATTAAGTACATCTGCAAATATGTGAACAAGGGAAGTGACATGGCAACATTCGGCCTCGAGCATGCCACTGCACCGTTTGATGAGATCGAACGATATCAAACGGGCAGGTACATAAGCAGCAACGAGGCAGTTTGGCGTATCCTGGGTTTCAGGATACACGAAATTACCCACCTGTCACCCATCTACATGTCCATCTAGAGAATGGACAACGCGTCTACTTCACGGCTGATAATGCGTAGGAAAGAGCTGCGCAACCACCTCAAACAACTTTGACGGCATTTTTCCTTCTGTGCCAACATGATCCGTTCGCACGGACTTTGTTGTACCCAGAAGTTCCAAGATATTAGGTTGTTGCAAAAATAATGTCCGTTTTGCAAATTTTCACTTTGGAGGGCTATAACTTCGTTCAGTCTTCATATTTTTGAATGCAGTCAAGACCATCAGAAACAGCAAACCTTTCGTAATTTAGCGCGCACCTGCTCATACTGATAGCGTCAGTTGGGAAGAAAACCACGCGTCAAAAAGCTAAAAGTTTTTTCTTGAGAACCTCTTCTTTAAGAGCAACTCCCTTCAAGTTTTGTTTGTATGGCTGGCAATCAACTTATTTTGTAGCAGCAGACCATGAGTTTATGAGGGTATAGAAAAGACTCCGACGAAAGAGTTCTGCGAAAAGAAAAGACAAAAATTCAATTTACTTTCCTAAGCCTACTTGTTGTAGGCTTATAAGTGTCAAATTGGCAAAACTTGAAATTCTTCGCGCAGTGAATAGCTGAGTTTCTCTTCAAATATTGTATTTGAGGCGTATTAATCTCAAGTTTACAGAAATGGGCGAAGCTTTGGCGATTGTTTTAATTATGAGAAATTTCTGATCCATAGAATGCCAGCAGTGAGTATCTCTTTAAAGGCGTCCATTTCTCAGTCCAGATATCTTCAAAAATCCACATAAGCACACTCTAGGTAAACAATCTTCATCCAATAGAAATGCTATGTTTTCAGAAGAATTCGTTCATTTGCGCCTGAATTGTGGCCACAGAAACTCAAGCATCGAAATATTATGAGTGCAGTTATGCGAGGTGCTGGTGAAATTCTCACAGATGAGGATAGCAGCTTATTTCCACCATCGTTAGAAAGTACATAAAGAGGGCTTTCCAATGATATGCAAATTATGTATCGAAAAATAAAGTTTGATGGAAAAAAAAGTTGTTTGAAATATAGGCCTAGAAAAACGGATATTATTTTTGCAACAACCTAATACTTGGAACAAGTCAACAAAGAAGTGGGCCAGAAGGAAGCAAGGAGCCGAAGTTCCCGGATATGACGTCAGAGAAGCGGATGTGTTAGCGCGTGTATTTGTACACCCTAATCAAGCCGAATGCTTCTACCTCAAAATGTTGCTTCACACAATCCGAGGACTGACGTCATTCGCAGTATTGAAGACCATCGATGGAGAGGAATGTGTGACCTGCAGAGAAGCATGCCAAAGACTTGGCTTGCTTGAAGATAATCAGCAATGGGACAGAACTCTCGCAGAAGCAGCTACGACAAGTTTCGCTGCTCAACTGCGAAGTGTCTTTGGCATCATCTTGACAGTCTGTCGACCGTCAAATCCTCGAGCACTCTGGGAAAAGTACAAAGAGGCTCTGAGTGAAGAAGTACTCAGGGAATGTCGCAGAGGGGCGCCCTCTGCGGACATCGGTTACTCTCCCGAGATATTCAACCGAGCGTTGATACTGCTTGAGGATACGTGCGTGTCGATGACTGGTCAAACTCTCAGAGACCTCGGTTTGCCGTCGCCAGTACGCGGAGATGACCAGGCACTCGACAGCGATGTTCTCCGAGAGGGAAAGCCTAGGACCTGTTTAGCCAAACCGTCTGAGGGTAGGAACGAAACAGTACATGCTCTTCTTGAGGAACGAAACGGAAAGACGACTATCGGCATCGGCTGCCTCTGTTGAAGACAACCATCAGTACATCCATCGGTTGCCTCTGTTGAGGACAACCATCGGTACAACCATCGGTTGCCTCTGTTGAGGACAACCATCGTATAACCATCGGTTGCCTCTGTTGAGAAAAACCATCGGTACAACCATCGGTTGCCTCTGTTGAGGACAACCATCGGTACAACCATCGGTTGCCTCTGTTGAGGACAACCATCGGTACAACCATCGGTTGCCTCTGTTGAGGACAACCATCGGTACAACTATCGGTTGCCTCTGTTGAGGACAACCATCGGTACAACCATCGGTTGCCTCTGTTGAGGACAACCATCGGTACAACCATCGGTTGCCTCTGTTGAGGACAACCATCGGTACAACCATCGGTTGCCTCGGTTGAGGACAACCATCGGTACAACCATCGGTTGCTTCTGTTGAGGACAACCATCGGTACAACCATCGGTTGCCTCTCTTGAGGACAACCATCGGGAGTTGGCACAGGGGGTAAGTGAGCATGCTGATTATTAGTACAGCGAGAATAGGAAATTGGCATGTAGAAATGGGCACAGGGAAAGGCTGTAAAGACATAGAGATGTGACCTTTATTACAGTGTTTTGACAGGGCCGGGCGGAGCCGGGTAAGCCAGCTAGTCCATTATATTCCCTCTTTTAGGCATGTTTCCGAGCTTGTTTGAATGCTATGAGAGAAGTACTAGCCTTGACTTTAATACCGTTGTCTTTAGATCGAATGAATGGTTCAGTGGTGCGCTGAAGAAGAGCCATCCTTTATTGATTCCAGACTACTAGGAAAGCTCGTACGTTAATTTAAGGAAATGATATGAGATGCTTCTGAAGACCGGTTTGAAAAGACCGTGGCATGTTATGAACAGAGCCTAACAAAGCTCAAAACGGGATGAAATGTCAGGTCGGACCGTTTTGAATGATATTACAAATGGGATATCGTAATTACATGTTAGCATGCACCACGTATAATATAGGCATGTCTAGCTTGACTAAGATCGAATAATTACACAAATGACATGCTTGTGCGCCATTAGGTAGCAGACAAATGATTCGATTGGTGTGCGCATAAGATAATGCTAAAGACTTGGTACGTTGGCATACAAGGGCTGGGAGAAGCTTAATTCATTCAAATTTTTTTCTCTAAAATTTTACAGTACTGTGCAGCAATAACTTTTTGCAACGCAGCGACAATGTGGCTCCAAACTTGGTGTGTACATGCTTCGGAACAAGAACAAAGTGAAAATTATAAAGAACTTGTGTGAGTAAAGAGCATGCTTAGTTTTTTTTTTTCAAATTACGGTCGCTGTTGCCAATGCCACCATGAGGGTGGCATTATGGCAACAGCAAAAAATTTTTGCTTCACGTGAGTTTTTATAATCTCATATGAATCTGTTTTCCATCAAAAGCTTACTGTATGTTGTGAATTGCTTTGAAATGTCCTCTTTCTGTGCTAGAGGCAGTGGTTAAGATCAGGATTCCCCATTTGCGCGAATTTCTCGCGAAGCGATTCCCCAACCCGAGATTGTTTACTCCCAATAAGGAGGACGTCAAGTAGTGAAAAAAGCAGCTCCAGCCGCTATTCCTGTCGCAGTGTTTGTTATGACATCACGGCATTTAACTGCCCCCCCCCCCTCGCCTGCCTAGTCTGCCCCCGCGTCACTTCAGCACGTGGAGGTTTGTGGAGCCGATATAAAAAAGAGAAGTAAGAACGCCCTCTTAAAGGCAGTGGATCAGCAGAATGGATGCTGTCAGATTCTGGTAGTTTCAAGTAGTATACCCCCCAAGTACACATTAGCCCCAATCCCACCTTCCAATTCATGCGCTAAGTGCTGTAAAGGAGCTTCAAAACTCCACCAGCCCCGCCCACTTCCATTGAGCGGCCGTCATTTGTGGAAGTTTAAAGCTTCTTTTCGAAACTTAGCTCATTATTTGGAGGGTGAGGTTGGGGCTACGGTGTACTTGGGAGGCCTACAAGCTAACAGTACTAAAATCTGACAGGGGTCCATTCTGCCGACCCAGTGCCTTCAAGAAAGAACGCGTTCTCATTGAACAGCCCGATTTGCTTTACTTACTTACTCACTTAGATTTTAGCTGGCCCGGCTTCACATTACGTGCGGCCCCAGCACAAAAGGTTGCCATTTGTCCCTGTCCCTCGCTTCAGACATCCACGATCTTCTTGGTTGACGTCAGCGACTGCGTCCACGAGTTCCAGGGGCGAGAATCGTATCCAGCTGATTTCTCAGCAAGTCCATTCGTTCCACGAACACATCTGTCCATCTCGTTGGTGGTCTTCCTCAGGCACGTTTGGCTTCGCTAGGAATCCACTCAGATGTTCTTAGTGTCCATCTGTCGTCTGTTCTTCTCATGATGTGACCGGCCCGGCTCGGTAATTGGCTTTTGCAACGTATTCCGCTGGGTCACAAAGACGGGACATTCTTCTCATATCCGCATTGCGAAGGCCGACTAGAGGTTGCTTGCGTCAGTTAATCAGAAGACTGCGCTCGAGCGCTCTGTGGGTGGTCCGTAAAGCTTTCGACGTCGCTACTGTGTCGGCCTAAGCCTCAGCTGCGTAACAGAGCGCCGGGAGAACGGTTGAGTTGAACAGGTGGGCACGAAGCTGGTCCGTCAGTTGTTCGGTGACTTTCTTGAGAGGCCTGAAGGCGGCCCAAGCTGCTCTTCTTCTCCTGTTAAGTTCTTCCCTCAAGTCGTTCTCCATGTTTATCGAACATCCGAGATACACGTAAGAAGACGTCTCCATGATAGGGGTGCCTTCCAGTTCCATTTCTGCATCTTTGCAAAGGGCGTTCTTCATGTACTGAGTTTTCTTCCGATTTATTCGCAGTCCGATCTTCTTCCCTACTTCGTTTAGTTCCTTCAGCATCGTCTCTGCTTCAGTGATACTGCTCGAAAAGAGGACGATGTCGTCCGCAAAACGAAGGTTCGACAGGAATCTCCCATCAACTCGTATGCCTCTCTCTTCCCAGTCTAGTGACTTCATCATCCGCTGCAAGGCCGCGGTGAACAGCTTCGGCGAAATAGTGTCGCCTCGTCGAACCCTCTTCCCAATTAGAATGGTTAGGGGCGATGGTATAGCTGCATCGTTGTTGTACAGTCCTTGTAGTAGTCGGCTAGTGTCCTCACCGTAAGTTAGTTCCACTCCTTGATCGACTAGCGCAGACAGGATGGTGGCGTTGGTTTCGACACGTCAAAGGCTTTCTCGTAGTCGACGAAGGTTAGGACGAGAGGCAGTCGGTACTCCCGGCAGACTTCTATGACCCTCGAAACTGTCTGGATGTGGTCCATGCAGCTGAATCTTTTGCGAAATCCAGCTTGTTCTTGCGGTTGGGCAGTGTCCTAGATATGTGTGCGAGGATAATCTTCGTGAAGAGCTTGTGCACACACTCAGCAGGCATATCGAACGGTAATTTCAAAGATCTTCCCGTTCACCCTTCTTAAAAAGAAGGACGGTTCTTGACGTTCTCCACTGGTCGAGAATCCTCTCCTTCTGAAGGTGAGATGTCAGGTGCTACGCGAGAATCTCGTGTAGACGTTGTCCTCCGGCTCGCAGAAATTCGACGTAGAGATGGTCTGGTCCTGGAGCCGTGGATGTCTTCATGGTCTGAATCGCCGTGCGCACTTCAGCAGGTAGGATTCGTGGTGGTACTTCTCCAGTGGGAACAACGGGCGTCGGCACGGGTGTTGATGAGCGGAAGAGGTTGGTATAGAAGTTCTTCGCGATAGATTCCATCTTGTATCGGGAAGAAGTCAGAGTGCCGTCTTCGTTCAATAGTGCAGCCAGCGGTACGTGACATTCACAGAGGTCCCTTCGGCATTTCTTGAGACTTCGTCTTCTTCGGCTGCTTCCAGTATCTTGGCTTGTCTGTACTTCCTGAGATCCTCCTGTATAGCTCTTCTGCAATTGGCGTTGGCTATCAGTCGCTCGAGATGGGTTGCATTCGGATCCTGCCTCAGAAATCTTCTTCTTTCGAGCAATTCCTTGGTGGTCTTCGAAATACGTTCCAAGTTCTTCTCAGAAGTCACTGAGGCACATTCTCCGCAGGCTCGCAATCCTTTCAGAAGCCGGTCGTAGTCGTACGTTGGGTCCTCCTCGATGGGCCAGTCACATCTTGATATGAGCTCCTCCAGTCTGTTATGTCATAAACGACTTCCTCCCTTCTTGCGGCACTGTGACAAACTTTCTTTTCAGCTTTCAACTGAATCGTATATACGGTTGAAAGAGGCGGTGACGGGAGTCACTGCAGAAGGATAGAACTAATGAGACATCAAGCAAGCTCCACCTTCGGTTGCTGGGAATGTGTTTAATCTCCGCGTGAGTTGTTCCGTTGAGCTATTCTCAAGTCCACCGGCGATGTTCTTTCTTCATGAAGATGGAATTTCCATGGAAAAAGTCGTGCGGCGGAGAGAAGCCCAAAAAAACGGTTGCCGTTTTCGTTCCGGAGCCCATATCGAAACTTCCCGATCCTAAATTCTTTTTCCAGTGGCATCCCGATTTTCGCGTTGAAGTCGCCCACAACAAACTTGTAAAAGGACTTCTCGTTGCGACGATCTCCTCCACATCTTCGTAGAAAGCATCTAGTTCTGATTCGTCAGCTGCTGATGTTGTAAAATAGCAGCTGATAATGCTGATGGTCTTCTGACGTGGAGGCCTTAATCCTAGGATGGCTAGTCGAGGTGACAGATCTCATGCGAATCGACAAGGTAGACGATAGACGGGTGGACGACAAAGCCAACGCCTCCCACGTTTCGTGATGGAACCTTCTCACCACAAATGATGAGCGTCCCACCATTCATCTGTCGCACGTTCTTGTTCCTGGACTTCGTTTCCTGCAGGGCGATGATGTGATATTTGATGTGCTCTGCAGCGTCGAAAAGAGCGTGGAGGTCGGCGTTCGTGGAGACTGTCCTGGCGTTGTAGGTGCAGAGCATGAGGCAGTCTCCATGGCGTGTCGCCCGGGCAGACGTCTCGTTTCTGTCCAATCCAAAAGGCGCCCTGAGGACCCTGATAACAGTCTTGCTACGACCCGGCGCTGTAGACGGGATCCGATGTACAGAGTTTTTTCCATATCTTCTTGCTAACGATGTAATAAAACTTGTTCCTCTACAAGAGCAAACTTACTAGGCGTACTCTTTTTCCACGGGGCGATCGCTGACCCCGGGCTTGGAGCGGGGAGCAGAACCGCCTAGCGACCAAAAAACCAGACGGCGGTGGGATTTGGCCTGGCCGGCTCTTAGCTAGTCATCCTGCCGAAACCGAAAACGTCGAATTTCTCCACAGCTTGGGAGGACCTGCCAAATTATACACTGGGCTGTGCATCGCAGTTCAACACGCAATGTCTCCCCCACGCCACGTTGAAACGGCCAACCATTATGGGGATTCGCGTACCTGATAAGGGGAAAAGAGTGAGATTCAAGTGACAAAGGCGTATTCGTTTTACGGGGGTCCATTTGCCACCTACATAGTGTGTCTTGGTTATAACGGGATGATATGTCTGTAATTCTGAAAAATGACAGATTGAAATGGATTCTGGGTGCATGGACATACATGGAAAAGCGGTGATGTTATTCAAGAAAATGATGTATGGAAGTCCAAAAGGAAAGAAATGGCGTATTTTTCCAAAAAAATATCAAAGTAATTTGTAGAAGAGCAGTTGCAAACACTGCATTAGTCTGTGAAACATAAGCATCGGAAAGATTGGGGCATACAAAGACTATAAATCTAATCTACAATGAAACGAAAATGATTGACTTTGAGTGCATGTCTCATAAATAAATTTGGAGAGCGATTGTTGGCAACTCGTTGCACGCAAGAGCTCAAGCACATTCAAACCTAGAAGAGTACGTATAATTTTCTTTTCATGTATTACGTTCAGTACCATCACTTGTGAGCTACTTCTTTTGGTAGGGGAGCGGTTAGATAATAGTGGATGATGAGTCACACTTACGGCATAAGATATATCGAATCCACAAGATATAACACCGTTGATCTCTATTTCGCGATATTTAAGACCATAGGACGCCAAGACTAAGCTGCACACTTGCTCATCGAACGGAAACTTCTTGAGCTGCAAAAATTTGAATAAGCGCTCAGCTTGTTGCAGCTGCTATATCGTTACAAGCATACATTCAATGGACAAAAGAATGATATGTCATTAGCCACGGCGAATTTTATGCTGCCGTTCCTGTGCACCTAGAACAAATCTGATCTCAACTTGAAATAACAATACTTTGCCTACGTAAGCGCAGTGCGTGGCAGACTCCATTATGTCAAGAATGGAAAGGCTGTAATCAAAAGTATCGTGAATAAAAAGGCAAAAGCAATATGTCGAAATTGATTGTCAAGAGAAACCTGTCATATGGACTAAACTCTGGCCGCCAAATTAGCTTTATATCCGCTAAAAACCCTCCAATTTCGTCGTATTCAAGGGGATTCCATACAAGTCGTGCATCAAACCAGTCCTGAAGAATTTTCTAGACATCAGTTTGGCTAGCACATGTATTTTTACAAATAAGACTTGCCAATTCGTACAAGACTAATATGCGGATTGACTGTTCAAGTTCGTTCTGAAGTTAACAACGGTTTAATATATGAAAATCAAATACATTTAGCTATAAAACGAGCATACAATAGTAAGTAGTCTTGCATAGTTGAGCGTTAGATTCACAACTACCGGCCTTATGTTCAGTTCCAGATGGCGATCTAAAGTACATCTGTATTTCATTTTTGGAAATCTTTTCAAACACATCCTTTTTCGTCTCCCCGTTCTTTTTATTAGGTTGTCCGGAAATTAATGCCCGTTTTGAATTTCAACCGCAATAAGTCATGGACTTTTCACTTCTAAATAGGTTGCAAATTACCATTCGATAGAGCAAAGCAAGCTCTACAAGACGGCCATCTTGCTTTTGCAACAGCTCTCATCCACCTCGAGTTTTGAGCCAAAAACTAAAAAGACTCAGCAGCCCGAAAAATCGAAAAAATCGTAACTCAGTTCATAAAAATCCTACAAAAATTCTTACTTGCTCACGTAAACACTATCCACATAAAACATCTATATACGCCTTTACCGTATTTTTTCTCCTGTTAGGAATCAAGAAAACGGAAATTTTCGTGCATTTGCCAAAGTGATGTTGTGCACTTCCTACATAGGTAGTTGTATACCACAAGCCTGTATTAGTACACACCTAAATCTTCAGCTCTCTACAAGCTTTAGTTCTCGAGAAATACCGAATATAGCTTTCCCTAGTTAGCTGGTCCAAGCTAAAATTCAAATTTCTCGAAAACTAAAGCCTGCAGAGAGCTGAGAATTTACGTTTATACTTCTACGGGTTTGTGTTATACAACCACTTATGTGGGAACTGCACAACACCACTTTGGCAAATGCACGAAAATTTCCGATTTCTTGATTCCTAACAGAGGAAAAAATATATATAGATGTTTTATGTATAGTGTTTACCTGAGCAGGTAAGAATTTTTGTAAGATTTTTAAGAACTGAGTTACGATTTTTTTCGATTTTTCGGGCAGTTTAGTCTTTTTAGTTTTTGGCTCGAAACTCGAGGTGGATCAGAGCTGTTGCTAAAGCAAGACAGCCATTCTGTAGAGCTTGCTCTGCTCTATCGAATGGTACCTTGCAACCTATTCAGAAATGAGAAGTAAATGACTTATTGAGGTTGAAATGCAAACGGACATTATTTCCGGACAACCTAGTACTTTAAAATAAATCAATTTTGAAGATGTATTTTTTGAAAAATGTTTGATTGAACTGCTCAAAATTTCGCATTTCGAAAGTCATAATTTGATCAAATGGGTGCAAAACCAAACAAAAAACACATTGTTTGCTGAGAGCTTACGCACCCTACTGCTAATCTCAAAATTTGTAGATTTTGACTTTGGAGAATGATTAAATGTCATTTTTTGGTGTCCACATAGATTTGTTGGAGAAAAGGATAAAACTCTAGGCAACATAGTGATAACCTGAAGGGTTACGGTGTCGGCACTTGGAAAATGCAAGTGCAACACATGAGAGTGCAGAAATTATCTGAAGCTTATCTCTAATCACGGCTACGGAAGAGAATCTATGACGGTGGTCGAGGTACAGTCCGCTATATACAGGGTGTCCCAAAAAATGTGCTACTATTTGATTATTAATAAGCCTCTTGCAATGAAGTTTTTCTAGAAACTTTAGGTACCGTTTTGTAGAGCTAGTTTCAACTTAGATTCACAGTGCAAAGCGAATCACCGGTCGTTCTTTATTACAGAGGATTACGGTCGAAACTTCAATGATATTTCGAGCCATAAAAGGGATAATTTGCTTCAGAAAGGAAACGAAACAGACTGAAAACTTCCACACTGGGCAATTAGAGTCGCTAAATCTAAATGTGGAGTTCGCAACTTATCATGATGCTTCATCAGAAAGTTATGAGAGTAAACATTAGCGGTCGTTTTTCCAATGTTCTTAAAAAGTGCAGTTACACCGTTTAGAAAGTTTCGCAATAATTTACATACTTGAATATTAAACTCAACGTCCAAAAAAACCCTATAACACAAGTTTTCACACTTTTCTGGAAATTTTTGATACGGCAGCTTTTTTCACAATGACCCATATACTTGAAGTTTCTGCCGTATCGTACAGTAATGGAAAGCAATCAATGATTCGCTCTACACAATAAAAAGCTGAAGCCAGCTCTACAGGACGGTGCCTAAAGCTTCTCGAAAGAGTTTATTACAGAGAGTTATCAACAATCAAACAGTAGGCACATTTTCGGTGACACTGTATATCGGTACAATACCGCTCACAAAACGTGCAAATTTTCCGTGATTGTCGGAATTCTGGATATTTCACGGAAGTCCGCGACATTTCTGGAATCACCAAGCACGCAAACACGCAACGTAATCACTTCTTTCGAAATGATATAATCTACATCCGCAAAAAGCATTGGTTCAGCTCATCAAAGCCAACTTTTTGGATACAGCGTACTCTCAGTGCTTCTTTTCCACTTTTCTCAGATTTTTCTGCGAATTTCTTTCTGCAAGGATGTAACCCAGCGCCGTCATACATAAAAGATTCCACTAAGCATTATTCCGGCTGTCTTCGTAGATTATCAAGCGCCAGAAAGTAGCCAAATTGTTTTTAGAGAGATAGAAGAGGTGTTCAATTCTGTAAAAATCGTGTTGTCCCAAGTCCCACTCACCATGACTTTGAAATATGACAATCTCCTGCCAAGGAGCGTGATTCTCACAATCAGCAGGTCGAATAACCTTTACGACCAAGTCTTCGAAGAAATTCGGGGTTTTTGGTTTTTTCCCGTTTTACGCTCTGAAGCTCGCCGATGGATTTATCTAAATCAAAAGGGAAACTTCGCTCATAGTGGTTTTTAGATGTTCTATCTACGGAAATCCTGGTTTTTGTTGAGCAAAGGGTCCTCTAGCAAAGATGTGCGAGGGAGCTGTAACTCTGCGAAAGTTTTTAAATTCGTCTGCGCTTTTCTCGTATTTACCAGAGAACTTGCCCGCTTATGTATATATTTTGAAGTCACTAGAAACAGTGCTATGGAAGGGTGCATGTCTTAGGCCTAAGGCATACCTCGTCGTGACACCGTCGTCACGATTTTTGGTCGTTGAATCGGCTGCCTGGGCAACCGTTCACTGCGTGAAAATCGCTCATCGCTTGAACATCGGACATACCCAAAGCGATTTCGTAAACATTCACACACCTCACCGCATTATACGCACTTTTGGAAAATTTGCGTTAGTTGTCTGAAGTTGTTTGCATTAATTCAGGTCATATGCTTCCAGAAAACATTATAGCAAACGAGCAAGGATATGGATTCAACCTCATCTTCGTGTTTACCAGGTTTTTGTACCGGCGCAAATTAAGATCTGCGATGAAATCGACTACGATTCGTAATTTTTAGGTTTACTCTTTCAGTCAACGGTAGGCATATGTTAGCTTCGTAACAGAAAGGCCATGCTTTCGGCCCTGTAAAAAACCTCGGGTAGGCATATTTAAATGACGAATGCTGTGCGAGCTCTTGCCAGTTTGCGAACGATTATACATGTATGAAACAACCAAGATTGTACATCTATTCTACTTTAGAAATTATAGCGAGAACATTCGAAATTTGGTCACCATTCATATGTTATTAATAAACAAGAACAGGAGAATATAATACATTGCGAGAAAGTAAATGCTAACACAGTGGGTGAGGTGACTTATGGGAAGCATTCCATACTATATACTTCGCATGTGTTATTTTCAAAGATTTATAGTATGGGATATTAGATGACCTACCTTCTCTCACGCAGAGAGGAAGCGCTCGTGTGAGATTCAATAGTTCTATATGAGATTTGCATTTGCGAAAAAATACAAAACTTATCACAAAGAAGAAGCCATCAGAGCGATTCGCCCATCGCTGGTGCTGCACCAGCGACGCAACATCGCTCAATTCCAGCGATATCGCGAAGATATCGTTGACGAAACTATGCCCGTCCGTCCCTTAAGCCTAAGGCATATCTCGCGCGATTCCGGTCCCTGCGCGATTTGGCATAACAGCGATTCTTTGTAATTCGTCGTTAATGCGCCTCTTTTGATCAGGACTTAACCCATTTGCAACAACTTACACATGCTACCGGCCTATGCGTTCGAGAAGCGCGCACGATAAATCTTTAGAAATCTGGCAAATCGCTAAGTCGCTTGAAAGCGGCGATTTGGTCGAATCGCATGAGGTATGCCTTAGGCCTTAGGCTCTAATCTGGAACAGTCGCCGAGTCACGTGCTTAGGAAATCACGTCTTCATGAATTGCCAAAGACGTAAAAATTGAATACTTCGTCGGAATTTTTCGTGAGTAGTTTTATATCACGCCGTCTGCAATATGTTCATTCCGCTCAAGAGATCCCACTGTATTGGATGTGGTAGTTATGTGGGCTTCAGTTACCTAGTTGCATATCAAAGCAGCTTCGTGGCTAAGGCTCCGCATCCACGGTAGGATTCTTTGAATGAACGCGTGATACAACTCACGAGGTAATCTCAAGTAAGAATGCGATATTTGCGTTTTGTGCAGTTTATGAGACGTAATTCCGTAAGCCTTGTGACCCGGCGATTTGGATTTTTTGCAGCATGGGGCACGCATCATTCAATAACACGGAGAAAAAAGTCAAATACCCCGAACTCCTTGAGGAATTTGCTCAAAGTGGTCATCTAACCTGTGCTTACGAAAATCACATTTGCTTTGCAGGAAAGTTTCATATTTCAGGGTTATGGAGAGTAGAATTTGGGACGACATGGTTTTTCAAAATTCACTAGCTCTTCTATCTCTTCTTAAAAAGGTCTTCTGCTGCTTTTTAGCACTTGATAATTTACGAAAACAAAATTATTGAAAAGTGCTTGCTAGAATCTTTTATGTGTGATGGCGGAGTTACATCCTTGCGAAAATACTCTAACAGAAAAATCTGAGAAAACTGAAAACAGAGTGTCAAAAACATCCTGTATACAAAAGATTCGCCTTGATGAGCTGAGCACATCCCTGCTTTCGTATTCATAATATACTCATTCTGAAGGATGTCATGGCGTGGCATAGTTTGTGTGATTTGCATAATTCCGCGAAACTTCCGCACTTCCGCGACGTTCAAGGAATTTTTGCACGTTCTGTGAGCGGTATTGTAGATGCACTGACTTTGCGATGCTGAGGTTTTGCGGTTAGAATTGCGAGTGAACAAATGGCCAGCAGATACGCATCACTAGGCCTAACCCAAGTATCAAGACACCACGCCTTCACTGGGTACAAAAAGTGATCGGCTACTAACATTCTAATAAACACCCGCGAGTTAATGTGTTACTCAAGAAGCGCGCTATCTTCTTTTTCGTTTATACCATACACCAAGGATCAGTCCAACTAGTATTTACCA
The DNA here is from genome assembly GCA_958299035.1 of Cylicocyclus nassatus. Classification (NCBI taxonomy): domain Eukaryota; kingdom Metazoa; phylum Nematoda; class Chromadorea; order Rhabditida; family Strongylidae; genus Cylicocyclus; species Cylicocyclus nassatus. Next base: position 10,525,969 of record CATQJL010000223.1, read on the forward strand.
AAGATTATTTCAATTTTTGTTTCCATTTTTGTTTCCTATACACTCAAAGACCCCCCTTAGGCCTACAAAGATGTACAGGCATCTCTAATAAGCTAAGCTGCGCATAATCAAAACAGGCCCTAGACTGAATCGTCTTCGATGAACAACCCCGTCATCTGCAAGCCAGAGATCCGCGGGTAAAGCTTACCGATTTGTACTCGATGAAAATTCGTTCTCAAGTGGAGCAAGATCTTTATTAACTCACACTATATGACTGTTTCAAGGAAAGTTGGTAGAGTTTGGAGCTGATATCAGTGATATATAAGTCGTCAGGAAAACCCCTTTTTGATGTGATGGATTGTTCAGGGTTGGCGAAGGTACAACCATGGGTTAGTTACATACTACAAAACGCAAGTTAGACCATCTACACTGATAACACCATTCTCATGTTCGGATGTACTTCGATGACACAAGGTTTGCGGCATATAAATATAGTTCAATCAATTCGGAGACGAGCAGTTACAAGAGCAGCTGTGAAACTGCTCAATCGTTGCTGTAGTAAAACCTTCTCCTTAGCCCTCTCGGACCTGGCTTTCCCAGTAAACAGAGGAGCCTCACTCGTACATGTTACCACATGAATAACATTGTAAAGGAGTTAGGAGCCTTTTTGAGCATTCAATCTCTTTCTTTTGATTTTTTCGTTTTCCGGTTTCGCGCTTATTTTGTACTCTTAGATTTTCTCCAATAAATGTGGACTCAAGATCAGCTTGCATCTACCTTTGCTTGTACTGTATTAGCACTGTGCCTGCCGTTTTTGATAAGGTCCTGATTATTTCTTGGCTAATGAGCGAGATTAGTGACATGTGCTGCAGCTCTCACAAATTATTAATTGGTCGCTACTGAGTTGTACGAAGAAATGCTTATGCTGCTGACAGGAAAACGAATGAAGAGGTTTTCAAGCTACTATTGGAAAGCAAAGGTTGTACGAAGCGATATATAGCAATGAGTATTGAAAATATGCTTTTGTTCCAGTGCAGCAAGTCTCTGAAATGATGGTGGCAATTGTCATCACCAGGTTCGAAAGGGTTAAACTGACAAGTGTTCGATCATGACATCACCTCAAAAATCAAAATATGAGATCAGCGGCGTTACCTCAAGGAGTGTGTTCTAACCAGGTTAACGTGCTTCAATGTTTTCAAGCACTCAAAACATACAATGTTCTTGTTTGTCCTCAAACTTCGGACACTTCCTCGATGTCATCGTTTCCTTAGCGCGCTCACAGCAGAAGGCAGAAATATTTATTAGAAGAAAGAATAATAAACAGGAAGAGGCAATAAGTGAACGATTGAACTCACTAAGGCCAACAGTGAGCGCCTTTTTATAGCGCTCATAACCCGCGTACTGAGGTTGCAACTGCGCGAGGGCAAATCATATGAGAAGCAATTGTCTATGTATATTCACAACACTTTCCCCACTAGGGTAGTTACAACAGGTACTAGCCTACGAAAAGTATAAATACAAAGACTACAGAAAAAAATAGTCATAAACTGGCATCGCTATCATTATAAACAACAGGACTAATGAAACAAACATGCAGTAACATCACTAAAAACTAGGCGGACTGTTGAACAGGCCTTCTTGTTCTGCTCGATCTTCTAAGGGTTGATGGCTGCGTGGAGGGGTCGTGGCTCGATGTCGATGTCGTCGAATCCACTCAATCCACTGGTGCTGGCATCGCTCAATATCGACTGCTCCAAACCCTTGTCAGCTACACTGTCTTATCTATGTAGAGTCTATCGTTAGTAAGAACATCCAACAGTGTCTTCAAAGCTTCGGTTTGTTGTTTAAGTTGTTGTCGAATTGCAGGCTGTGCACTGACGCTTCGATGCAGTAGCTGATTTGCATGTTTCTTGCAAATTACATCGCCAATCATCACTTCGTGATTGGCACCAGCAATAGTCTCATCACCGTTCCTTTCATCCAAAGAAATTGGGTTGGCTTCCACTGCCTTCCACTTCTAATTTACCAACTTCGAATTCTTTCCTCGACTCAAACGACTCCATGCTTCTGGTCGAACTAATTTTTCATAAGCTTTTGTCTTTTTCGTGCAAGTGGGTTTCCTGCATCTTCTGTCATCAACATCAACTTAACCTTGTGCGCAAGTTTCTGCCTGGGCAATTCCGCTGGCGATTTGTTGTTCAAGTTCGTATTGGGGTCGTCCTATACGCTTGTAACATCACATTCAAATCTCTTCTGTTAACTTTGCCCTTCAGTTTCTTGATTCCGCGTTTCAGCGTATCAACAAAACGCTCTACCTGTCCATCCGATTGAAGGTGGCACAAAGTAGTCCTTATGTCGGTGATTCCACCTTTGTCGCGCAATTTTTGGATTGATGTAAACTGGGTACCTGGATAACTCCTTACTTATCTTCAATGTCTTCACTGTTTTCGCAGCCGAGATATTGCTCATCTCGATCATTTCAGGCCCTTTGCTAAACGCATCTACCACGACCGAGAGAAGATTCCTTGCATAGGTAAAGCGAAGTCGATGTATATCGTCTGTCACACTCGAGTCGCAGATGGCCAGACTTCTCACGGTACTCTCGTCGAATTTTTGGCTAGTTCCTGACATTTCGTCCAAATTTTCCGCAATCCTTGTCGATACTCGCCAGTAAACGTAACTTCGGGCCAAATTCTTCATCCTTACAGCTTCTGGATGTCCAATATGCGGTTCTTCCAAAACACCTCACCGAAGTTTCTTAGGTACCACAATTCCTTCGGTTGGCATCAGGCATTGTCCCACGACTGACAATGTCTCTCTTCGATTTCCAAAATGAGTCAATTCTCCATTCACATCTGACCGCGCCGCCCTCTTTTTTTCACATGTGTCAGACTCTTTTCAGCAGTGGATTATTCCTCGTGCAAGATTGTACATCAGATACCGTCACTGGCAAGTTTCTTATGCAATTCTTCAACATATGGTGGCCTCCGCGGCAGCTATTACACGTCTTTTTCGGGATTCTGATGCTTTTTCATCGACTGCGACAAACCATTTGCTTGTCCGAACTTCGTAGTCCTAACTATGTCAAGGTCATATCCTAGCAAGATTGTAACCCACCTCATGAGTCGGTTGGCGGTATAAACTGCAACTCCTTTCTTATCACCGAAAACGGCTAACAATGGCTGACGGTGTGTCAACAGTAGGAACTTTCGTCCAAATATGTACTTGTGGAATTTCTTGCCAGTATCGACCTGCTAACAATTTTCCTCCGCTTTCATGAGAGACTGCATGCATGTGCGATTGACTATCAACATATGCGCGATACCAGACACGATTCCGTCGCAGGCATCCGCTGCCACGACAATCTTCCGCCTTGGATCATAATGAGCAAGATCTAGCTCACTCGACAGATTCTCGTTGATTTTGCGAACGCCTTTTGGTGTGTTTGAGTCCATTCCCACTTCGCATCTTTCTTCAACATCGCAACCAATGGTCCATGCAAGTCATTCAACTTTTTGGCATAAAAGCACAGTACGTCATCTTGCCAAGGAAAGCCCGCAGTAAAATGACATTCTGCGGCTAATCCATTTTCTTGATTGCTTCGATTTTCTCCAATTCGGCCTTCTACTATTTCTACTCATTGTGAAGCCAAGATATCTATCATGTTTGTGGCCTACCAAAGAAACATTTTTTAAGCGATTTCTGATCTATACTGGATCCTTGCGATATAGCTAACAAGTTCTCCTGTGCTCTTCTGGGGTTCTTCCGCATACCAGTGTATCGCTTAAGTAGACTGCTACCCCTCGCATTACGCTCACCATTTTATTAATGATTTGCTAGAAGATTCCCGGTGTTGCCTTTATTTCAAAAAACATCCGTTGTACTGGTATAAATCTCTGTGCGTACTAATCACAACCATTCTTCCCTTCCTCTGATAACTCAGTCAGTGTACCCTCCGGCAAAGGTAACGGATAACCGTGCGACCCCAGCGCTATGTTGGATCTGGCTGAGAAACGAGAAGCTCTCATTTGATTCCATCGCTGTCGAGGTCATGAATCTTCGCTTCTTCGCACAAATCGTTCACTCGACCGGTATACATGGTAATCTTTGGAATTCGCCTTGTTGTCTATTACGAGATCTTCACATCGAACAGCTGCTTTGATGTTCCGAGGTTTCTTCGAATTTAATCGCGGTTACCTCCTTCGGTAGCACATGCCTCTGGTATATTTCGAATCTATCCTTGTCCAGTTTTTCGCACAACAGCCTCACCCTAGCGCTCTCTGTAAATTGTTTCGCGTTTTTCACAAAGACTTTCTTGTAGCGAGCGTACCATCTGCTGAATTACATATCCGCCTCCGGGTCCAAACAAAACTCTTTGATCCTTTGCGAAGTGCGCATCACATTCGGAGTTTCTGAGGTACTGCTTCGTTCAGTACCAGTAATGTGCTTTAAGATCTCCAAAAGTTTTCTCGTTTCTTCCTTCATTAGTTTGAGGCTTGGCCGGTCATCTTTGAACTCCTTCAGCATGGCCAGCGTCTCCTCTGATCCCATTTTCGCCTTTCCGATCACTTTCGCTGCGTGAGCTTTTTTGACTGCTCTTTGCGGCTTCTTCGAGTTGGCTGCACGTGTGCTTCGTCCTGATCACCACTGTTGTGTATTCAAACTTCAGACACTTCTTCCATGCATTCGTTTCTTTGGTGCGTACAGCAGAAGACGGAAATATTGGGTTGAACCGAAAGTTCTGTCGCAACATTTTCAAAAATTCACAACTTCTTTCCTTCATAACGATTTTGCGCAATTCAAATTTTATCGGAAAGCGTAGAGTATGTAGTTTCCAAAAGTCTTCTGAAGACTTTTCAACATGCTCAGGTGGCAGAGGTAAAAATGAAAGAACGAGATTGTTCGAAATTCGGAATTTTTAAGCTTTTAGAAAATTTTAGAAATCTAGAAACTTTGCGATAAAATCCAGAACAGCTGTCATCGTAAGTTTTCTTGTATTTTATTATTGACTGAGTCAAGTTTGTGCTGATCGAGCTATTCTTTCAAAAGTTATAATTTAAAAAAAAACCGAAAAATCAATTTCCTAAAAACTCTTGTTTTTTAAAAAAAATTATAACTTCTGAAGGAAGACCTCGATCAGCACAAACTTGACTCAGTTAGCAATAAGATACAAGACGACTTAGGATGACAGCTGTTCTGGATTATCGCACAGTTTCTAGATTTCTAAAATTTTTGCTTAAAAATTCCGAATTTCGTGATCTCGTTCTTTCATTTTTATCTCTGCAACCTGAGCGTGTTGGAAAGTCCCCTGAGAATTTTTGAAACAACATGTTTTTCCTTTTTGACAAAATTTGAATTGCGCAAAAAAAGGAAATAAGTTATGAATTTTTAGAAAAGGTGTGGCAGAACTTTCGGTTCAACCTAATATTTGCGAGGGCAAATAATATGAAAAGTAATTGTCAGTAAATCATAACACTTCTTTTTGCCATTTTCAGGAACTATACGCTATTGGTACAGAACATGTTTCACTTATCGATTACTAAAATGAAGCCCATGTAAGGAAAGGCCATGCAGTTGACCAAACTATAACTCCTCAGATGTATGCTGTATCTCAGACACACAGAAAACCAGATACTGCAAAGTTCCTAGCTAATACAATGATCGCACTATATTGTGCGGTGTGAGGGGGTTCAAAACATTTTCGGAAAATCTAACCTATTTTTTCGCTTTTGGGTATGAAAGTTTGAATTTTAACCTAAATGCTGATGCTCCTACTCTCCCGATATATGTACCATTACCCAAACAAGGAAAATTTTTGCTGTCTCAAAAATGTTTCATGAAGCGCGATGGTAACAGCGTCCGCTTTCTGGTCATTTTATTCATTTGTCAGTCAACGGTCTTCAAGAAATGTTGATACGTAATTGGATATCCATACGGAGCTTCAGCCAACGATGCCTAACGAAAAACACACAGTTTACAATGTAATTATGTCAACCGTAGGATCACAGTACGTTGAATGCACTTGCACTTTTTGCAACTATTTATATCGATCCCAATAATTCATTTGATTTTGCTCACTCACGAAGCTCAAATCCTGTGTGCATGTAGAATTTCTTCAATGCTTATGAAAGTTCAGGTAGTGCAGCCGATATTTAGGCTGTATTGACCAGCTCGGTACCGCGCTGGCATGTCTTACGAGGACGCACCGTCGCATGCGATGTGCCCTAAACGATAAGCAGAGTTCACGCGCTTTACAGCGCACCGTCGCAAGCTGCCGCAGACACGTTGCATCACCGATGCTGCTTGGTACAGCCTATATCGTCTGAACACGAGTATAACACATCCATTTTGTTTATTAGGATCTTTAGTGACAAAATGTTCGCAATGTTTCGTGTGTGATCAGCATATGGAACAGTCCTAAGCAATACGTAACGTTGAGTCGTATAAAGTGATTATCGTGATCTTACCGTAGGAAACCAAAAATCAAAATGATTTCAAGTTCTTAGCACCTCTGCTTGGTGAAGTGCTTGGAACAATCACAATCAGGCGCTTTTCGATCACTGGCGTCTTGGACCAGAATATTGCAAAGTTGAAGTTACTGGAGGCTAATGAGGAATTAATGAGCGTTCTTATGCGACAGCTGAAGTATGAGGATTGAAAATGCATGAAGCATTACATAAAGCAGAGTAAGCGCTTCTATCGGGTAGATATTCTCATTTGAAGGATGGGAGAGAAAGGCTTTGTCATAAGAAGTTTTAACACGTTAACGACCACCATTTTGGGCGAAACTCCCACTAACGTTTCTCGCGCTTTTGGTTTGTGCATGTGCGCGTATTCACGAAATCATTACAGGGTGTCCCAAAAGTATGTATGCACTGTTTGATCGTTTATCTCTCTTCCCAAGAAGTCTTTCGCTTTGTTTTAGGCACCATTTTGTAGAGCTGGCTTTAACTTAGATTTGCATTATAAAACGAATCACCCAACTCTCTTCATTACTGTAGGATTACGGTAGAAACTTCAAAGGAGGTTTTGAGCAATGAAAGGCCATATTTTGCCTTAGAAAGGAAACTAAACAGCTTGAAAGCTTTTACACTAGGCTAAGTAGAGTTGTTGATTCTAACTGTAAAGTTCCCAACTTTTTATGATGCTTCATTGAAGAGTTATGCCGCGTAAGATAGCGGCCATTTTTTCAATGTTCCTAGAAAGTGCGGTTACACCGTTTAGAAAGCTTCTTGTGAGTAGTTGAGTATGAACTAAGCGCCTATAACCCTATTATACAAGTTTTCACATTTTTTGAAAAATTTTGAAACGGCAGCTTTTTCCACATTGACACCATATGTTTCAAGTTTCTACCATAATCCTACAGTAATGAAGAGAGATGGGTGATTCGTTCTATACTGCAAATCTATTGAAGGCAGCTCCACAAAACGGTACCTGAAGTAAGGCAAAAGACTTCTTGGGAAGAGAAGAGAGATATTAACGATCAAAGACTGCATACGTACTTTTGAGACACCCTGTATAGCAATCTTTTCGGTACCCATTCAAACATATGAACTTTCATCAGGAATACATTTATATCGCAAAGCGAGTTACACTTACACCATCGAGGTTTTTTCATCGCTTTTTTTCAACAAACTATGCAACGGCTACGCCTGAGGAATCTCCGTTTGAGAGAAGCGTTAGAGCATAGGTGCGATAAGGAGAATGACCCCTTCAGAGTGAAAGGAGTCACAGCTAGGGTCAAGCGTGTGATGCGACTGTCGCAACGGGGGGGGGGTCATAAAGGGGGCACCGGCGGTGGGGGGGGGGAGTCGTAAGAGAGGGTGATCCGAAATAAATAGTGTGGAATGTAGGAAATAAGCTTTTCAGTCGCAAACATTCTCCACTCTTCAAAAAACAGCATTTTTCTCTTTGCAAAAAAGGTGTCGCAGAAGAGGATCAAACTTGCTGGCCACAAGTATGACCGGAGATTCCAAAGATATTTTCAGAAGCTCAAACACTAGGCATGTATGTGTGACAAGAATGTTAAATGTTCCATCTCGCCTAGAAATCCTGGTTGCGAGGCATCACTGAAGTCTCACACTATCGACAAAAGCGCTCATCTCTGCGAGCGATGACCATCGATAACTTTTAAAGCTTTTTGTTATATATTTCAAGTGCCCATACAATTTACCTGTACTTTGGAGACGCTCTGCTACAGTTGTGCAAAATCTGGTTATATTTCAAGCTTGTAGAGTTTTTTCAATTTCGTAAATGGCAACAAAAAATGAAATAAAGGGTCGTATCTGGGTCCCAGCTAAATTTTCTCGCCGCTATGAGAGCCTGCTCGCTGCAGTTTTGCTGTAATACGACACAATCCTCCTACTTTCATTCCTAGAAATTTCGGGCTGTTTCGTTGTGTCTCCAGTATACTTGGGTCCGAATCGAATAGAAATTCGATCATTCGAATAAAACATTCGAATATATTCGATTCGAAAATTCGATATTCGGAGTTTTTCCATTTTCGAATAATATTCGAAACTCGAATAATTGAGTAGACGGGGTTTCGAATAAAATTCGAAACTCGAATAATCAAAAAACAGGATTTCGAATAAAATTCGAAAACTCGAATAATCAAAAAACGAGGATTCGAATAATATTCGAAAACTCGAATAATCGAAAAACGGGTTTTCGAATAGATTTTATTCGAATGTTTTATTCGAATGTTTATTCGAATTCGTATTCGAATGAACTCCGTATCCAAATTATTCGAGTTTGTTGCAGAGCCAACTGTGAGTACCAAGCTCGCTTCGTTTTCGTATTTTTTCTACAAGACCAGGTAATGCCTCTTTTTTTGCAACCGTAACGACCTTCTAACTGTATGGAAAGTCGCATTCTTCCGACTTCCGCTTGCGACATTAAAAAACATAAATGTGGATTTTAATTGATGCTTTTTCGATCAATGAGTTACAGATGTCTTCAGATGTAACGCCAGCTCACCACAGATGTATAGCGTGTGCCAGCCTCATTTTTAAATTTCAGCTCCAGCCAATTTCATTTGCTGCTACTCTGCTAAACTGCCCTTGAATTTTAGTGGACGCCTGACAAGTGAGGTCTGCTGTCGAACAAAGCGGCAGAATCAAGGTGCACAAATGCGGTTACCCTACGGTGCATAACGCGCAAGGATCACGAAGATGTACAGCATGTTACTACTGAATACCTATAGATCAGTGGAAATCGCTGATGATTATTTTTTGTCCTAATTTTCAATCTATTCTCGAAAACAACTTGTACTGATTTCCCATGAAATCCCATTTGTTCAGAAAAAAGCATTACAAAGCAAAGAGTCTGGATAAACATAAGAAAGAGAATATGCTTCGTATCAGGATAGCTGCTTAGCGTTGGCTTGTAGAGGCAATATCATTTCATCTGTATGACCGTAGCCAAGCCACGCCTCTATATGCGGAAAAGTGTGTATAGTTACAGTGGATACAACAAAAAGGTAGCAGAGTGAAAAGGCTATATAGAGATACTCGGGATCGGTGAAACTATTAGGTTGGCACGAAAGTTCTTGCGTAATTCAAACAAAATTCAATAACTTTTCAAAGACTAAACCTAAATTCACAATCTTGTATGCTAAAAATATTAGAAGTCTTACGCTTCATAATGGATGTTTAAGCATAAGATTCCGTGAGCTGGACATCAAGAACGAAGCTCTCGAATATGGGGCTTCAAATTTCGCGATTTTGAGTTTGGTGCCAGAAAATCGCAGAGTGCCGCTAGCTAGCCGAAAAAAAATTTGCAGAATTTAGTTACACAACAAAAGTCCATATATAACTTTGGAAGGCTTTGATCTTGCACGGTGAAGCAAAAACAAAAAATTCGTGAAATAAGTCATTTTGTGGAAAAAAATCCCCTCATGTCCGCAGTTTTCCGGCGAAAACACTTTTTCACAATCGAGAAAACGTCGCAAGGCTCTAAATAGGGACTATGTCTAATTTGTGGTGCAAACTGTGTTTCTGTGGAAAAATTAGTGCGATGGGGGGATTTGTCCTGTAAAATGAGAATTTTCACAAATTTTTTGTTTTCGCGTTTCCATGCGAGATCAAAGCCTGCTAAAACAACGTATGGACTTTTGCTGTGTAAGTAAATTCTACAGATTTTTTTCGGCTAGCTAGCGGCACTCTGCGATTTTCTGGCACCAAACTCAAAATCGCAAAATTTGAAGCGCCTTATTCGAGAGCTTCGTTCTTGATGTCCAGCTCACGGAATCTTACGCTTAAACATCCGTCATGAAGCGTAAGGCTTGTAATATTTTTAGCATACAAGATTGTGAATTTAGGTTTAGTCTTTGAAAAGTTATTGCATTTTGTTTGAATTACGCAAGAACTTTCGTGCCAACCTAATATATAGACGAAAGAAGAGAGTATGGAAAAAATCTGAGAAGGATTCTGGACACGGACAAAAACAGCATGCGCGATTGAGAACAACTACGCGTAGCTTCTCGCAAAAGCAAGTGACATTAACAGCGATCAGGAGGGTGCTGATTATGAACAAAACTTTTGTTTATCGATTTTATCGATTTTTGGGGAACTCTGAGCTACGGGGCTGGGAGTTGGTACAGGGGGGTAAGTGAGGGTGCTGATTATGAATAAAATTTTTGTTTATCGATTTTATCGATTTCTGGGGAACTCTGAGCTACGGAGCTGGGACTTGGTACAGGGGGGTAAGTGAGAGTGCTGATATAAACAAAATTTTTGTTTATCGATTTCACCGATTTCTGGAAAAGCTTGAGCTAGGAGTTGGTGTAGGGGATATGAGGGTGCTGATTATGAATGAATCGGTTCTAGCCAGAAATGTCAGCAAGTTTTAGATATGTTGCAGTAATTATTCGAAAAATCATTCGAATATCTATTCGAAGTTCGACTCCCAATGTTCGAATATATTCGATATTCATTCATTCGATATTTTTGATTTTTCGAATTTATTCGAAATTCATTCATTCGAGTTTTTTTCATTTCCGAATTTCTTCGAAATTCATTCATTCGGGTTTTTTTCATTTTCGAATTTACTCGATATTCGTTTATTCGAAATTTTTCATTTTCGAATTTATTCGATATTCATTCATTCGATGAAAAATTTTCGAATTACCCAAGTATAGTCTCCAGTAAGGTTTGGAATTTTGAGCTCAAAAATCCCAGTTTTTGGCTTTTAGGATCGCATCTAAAATTGCTAGAGTCGCATCTAAATTTTTTCGAGCCTACTCTCCTGTGTGGCTGCAACTTTACCGTCTGGGCACTATGCCACAAAACGTGTTCACTGGAGCCTTTTAATCTTTTCCTGACTTTAGTTACGAATTTTCGTACCGTGCTCATGCACGTTTTTGACATCGTTCTGGAAGGCGCTAAAACGGTTTTATTTCGCAGGAAAATCTGTTCAATAGATAGAAAGTGAGTTTTTTAGTCGAAAACAATTTTTACGCCTCAGAGACATTGTTTGTTCTCCCTGCAAGAAGATATTGTCGCGTACGGGGATAGAACACGGGACTGTCATTAGAGTCGAAAACGTTCTAATTTCCAGAACCATAGCTATATCTTTCGGTACTACTGGAACACGATTATGTCGAACATTCATAAACAGCAGAAAAATTTACTAACCTTCACTAGAAAAGGAGTTATTATAAAATGGTCAATTATAATGACTAAAGTGAACCATTCCTTAATGCTGAATTTCTCTTAGTTGTTATTTTATTTCATTTTTTATAGGTAGAGCACAGCTTAAATATCATTCAAATCAAAATCTATTCTGCTCTGTCAGATGATGTCCCCTCCATTCATATTTTCCCAAACACAATAAGGATATCCATTTAAAAAATTTACTTACCCAATCTACGTAGAATTATTTGTTTTTTTAGTGGTGAAGCATTACCTGCATTATCTCCCAATTATTGAGTAGTTATCTTTTTCTAACCTATAATTTTGAATGGGGTCCATTGGCAGACATTTCTTGAGATCGACATTCGTTTATGCAGGTTACCGCAAAAGGAAGTGGAGGAGGAGGAGGGGGGTCCCGGATCGCATCAGCACGTTTGACCCTGGTCATAGCGGTCGCAGCCCCTCCGGGTGAAGGGTGTTTCACTTGGTCGAGAAATTATAAAATGCCTACCAGGGAGAGGGGGAGGTGTCTTTTCGTGTTTTCTTAGTCAAAGTTTATAATTTCCAAATCTTTGTCATCACTGGTTGTCTTTTTTCTGAAATGTGAACCGATGTGCTGCTGGAATTATGTTTCTGACCAGCACCTTAAATTTCTTTAACGTTTTTTCTTTTCCCTTTTTACATCACCCTACCTGTTTTTCAAATTACCATAGAAGATGCATGCGGGAACATGTTTTGGAAAGAGTTAGACAATTTTTAAGCATTTGCGAATTTTCTAAAAAAATTCGTAATTTCTGTAGATGAACAGCAATGTTAGCAAGGAAACTGTTTTCAAAACTATCTTGTCTTCCGCTTTCAGAAAATGTATAGTTTGCCTGGAATCTATTGAGAAAGTGCCTAAAAATGAAGAATGTGGGTAGTGATTTCTGGATAATTACGAGTTTTTAGGATAAAGAAATTCGTAACTTCTGCAGATGAACAAATTGTACGAGGCGATAGTCACCTTCGGAACCGCCTCGTCCTCCGCTTTCAGAAAATATATAGCATGTCTGAGATCCGCTCAAAAAAGTGCCTGGGTGAAGGTTGTGCTTAGCGATTTCTAGAGATTTTCGAGATTTCAACATAAAAATTCATAACTTTTGTAGATGAACATCTTGTACGCCGAGATAGGCGCTATTGGAACCGTCTCTTAATCCGCTTTCAGGGCTCAAAAAAGTGCTTGGTGAGGGGTGGGTGAGACTGTTATAATGGGAGTTCTTAAGTAGACGTCTTTTTACAATGGTAAAAACCTCCACCTGGGCACTCCCATTATAAAAGCCTCAACCACCATTCACCCGGCACTTTTTTTAAGAGACCCCAAGCAATGTATATATTTTTCTGAAAGCAAAAAAAGGAGACGGTTCCAAAGATGGTTCATCTTTGGAACCGTCTCCTTTTTTAGTCAAAAGTTATGAATTTTTTTATTTTAAAAACTCGAAAAATTTCCAGAAATCACTAGGACACCCTTCACCCAGGCCTTTTTTCAACGGACTCCAGGTAAGGTAGGTAAGGTATACATTTGCTGAAAGCGGAGAACGAGACGGTTCCAAAAATGACCATTCCGGCTTAAAATACGATCATCTACAGAAGGTGTGAATTTTTTTCTCATCTACAAAAGGTATGAATTTTTTTATGTTTGAAAACTCGAAAATCTCCAAAAATCAC